>OX451738.1:1038960484-1040160484 GCA_948472305.1 Vicia faba | reverse complement strand
ACTCCATGAACTATATTGATCAGAACTCTATAGGTTGGTGATATTTCTGGGGATAAGATCATACTCCTTTATCATCCAGAGCAATCTGCCGTGGAAATTGTAGGGAATGTATGAACTTGTGAAGATTACCATGTAGGGATAATCTCATGGAAGTGGCTCTGTGGGGATTTTGTTGATGTGAACATACCGCAACTTCTAGAGCCCTTGGTGAATGCTGATAAGGGTGATAAGTCTTCTACTAATAGATAGGTGACGAGATGACAGGACATAGGCGTACACTTTAATCCCTAACTTTTTCCTGGACTGTCCTTTTAGATTTTCAGTCCACCGGGATACCCTTTTTTGCCCAAGCCGCCTTTTCAGGTTTTCGACTTGCCCGGTGTACAGTTTTATTTATATATCCCTAATTTTTATCCGAACTCTTTTGGTTCGCTGGGATGCTCTTATTTTTTCCTAGGCTAGTCAACCTAGTGGGTCTTTATCATGCGTAGTATTTTACGACTATGTTCGTGTTCACCGGGTGTGGAGAATTGTCATTGTCCATAGCAGTAAGTGTTGTAGCACTGCCAGAAAAATGTTTTCTCGATCGTACGTGATCCTTTGCTAGAATCCATGTCCAATGCCCTAAGTGATTTAGATGGAGATCTTCCCCTGGCTACTCGACACTTTTGAGAGATTCTTTGAATCTTGAATTGACTTCCCCCAGATCAGTTGGATACCATGCCATGACCCTTGATTATGAAAGGAATGTTATTGGAAATGTCTTTCCATCTGAGGTGATTCTTTTCATTGAGAGTATTTTCGTTCATTGAATATTCGTCGTGCGAATTTCTCTTGTGTCGAACAATTAGTCATATGCAAACAATATCATTTAAAATGAAAAACTTATGTCTGTCTTGAAGTTTTAAAAATGCATTTTTAGTAAAAAAAACAGAATTTTGTAAGAATATGAATTCAAATCAAGATTTATAGTAAACCTTACAGGAGTCAGGATACCTTTTGTAACAGTATGATTTCGAACTAACTCAAGCTTCAGTTAGGACTTTTAAGGGTTTTAACATGGTCTGGTTCATGGTTTAAGAAACAAAGGATAAAGGCTCAAACTTTTTTTATACCCAACCTGTTATTCATGATGTTCTTCAGTCTTATACTCAGTTAATTGTGCGTTTAGATCCCAATTGAGTATGGAATATTTGCCCTGATATTTCGGTGATGGTTCAGATACTGAAAGTTTATTTGAGAAGGCAGTAATTTTTGTAACCTTTTCTTTTTGTTAAGGATTTGTAGCGACCTTTTTTATATATTTTATTATGGCTACCTTTTGCCTGAACTGTTTCTTTTTTTATTACAGTCAGCGGGATGCCCCAGTTTTTTCCTTAAGTCTCCTTCATAGGTTTTGACTTAGCAGGCTTTTCTTTTGAGATATAATAACTGCATGTTTTAATAATTATGTGGAACCATCGCCATATTTTGTTTTGGAAGGATACCTCCGACACTACTCGTCGTGTACAAAGGGAAAGCTTGTGATTGAATGCACCATTGAATTAACTGAGAAACTACCCTGCCCCAGGTTACGATTAAAGGTTTCAATTTATGTGAAAAAGAAAACTTCTACTTCTTAGGCTCAAAGGGGTTGACTAGGGATTATCTTCCTTATAACTCCACTGTTTAGGATTTGAAACAACTCTTGTACATCGTCAGCTAGGTCTGTTCAAAAGTATACTATAGAGATTATGGTATCTTTTTCGTCATCCTCCCTCTAAAGGCTTATAGTTTTTTGATTGAGAGTTGAATATCACAAAAAGGAAGTAAAAGCATAGTTTAATTATAGTGAAAACGAATGGATTAATTCAAGGAAAACATATGCAATGAATTAATGGAATAACAAAGTTTGACAAAAAATAAGTGTTCGAACAATCAAAAGAAATTACAGTTTGAGAATTCAAATGAAATAAATGCTCTCAATCTTAGCCATGATTTGGCATGGGAGCAGTGATCACATTGGGAGCCTTAGGAGGGCCAAATCTAATCTCCTTGTTGTCAATCAAATCTTGAATCTTGTTTTTCAAAGACCAGCAGTTGTCAATGTCGTGCCCAAGACTATTAGAATGGTAGGCACACTTTGCATTCGAGTTGTACGTAGGAGAGGAGGTATTGGGGTTTTGAGGAGGATCCCTTTGTGTAATCAGTTCCACTTTTAGAAAATTTTGTAACGCTTAAGACAATGACATATTAATCTTAGTGTAATGACTTTCTTGAAACTTTATCCTACGCCTATTTCCATGTTGTTGTTGAACAGGTGTAGGATTAGAAATTAACACCGCTCCCACAGACTGATGGTGGACATTTTTACTATGGCTCCTTTGACCATAGACAACAGTACTTTCTTTTTTAACAACAAAGGGCTTCTTCATATCATTATAGGTTAAGGCCATTGGGATCTTCCCACTTTTGATACCGCTTTCAATCCTTTCCCCAGTCAGAATCATCTCTGTAAAACCAGACGAAGAACTCCCAATCAGCAGATTAAAGAATGGGCCTGCCAGAGTACCCATGAACATGTCTACCATTTCCCGATCAGTCATAGGAGGTTGCACCCTACCAGCTAAATCCCTCCACTTCTGTGCATATTCCTTGAATCCTTCCCTTGAGCCCATGGACATATTCTGCAATTGTACTCGAGTTGGTGTCAGGTCAGCATTGTATTAGTATTGCTTGTAGAAAGCAGCAGCCGAGTCTTCCCAGGTATGAATGTTGGTTCCTTCCAACTGATAGAACCATTCCAGTTGAGTGTTATCCAAACTTTATTGGAATAAATGGACCTATAACTTCTGGTCAGTAGTGTAAGGCTGGATCTTTCTAACGTATGACCTCAAGTGAAGTTTAGGACAAGAGACCATGTCATATTTGGCGAAGACAGGGACCTTGAACTTAGGTGGGATGACCACCCCTGGAACCAGTTCTAATTTACTGAAATCCAATCCTGGTATCTTTTAGACCTCCATAGCCTTGAGCCTATCCTCCAACTGTCTGTACATGTCATCAGCAGGAGGGTATTATTCATCGGAGTAATCCTCTTCTTCAGAACCCTGGTTATTCCTGTCTTCCGGATTAATGTTTCTATCCTCTTCATCTTGGTTGTTATCTTCATCAGAGGAGACTTCAACATCTTGAATCGGTTGGGTCGGACCTTTGTATCTCCTTCCCAGATTAAGGACAGTAATTGGCTTCTTAGTCTTCTTCTTTTGCTTAGCAAGGAGCGTCATTATTTCTTGCTCCCCCTTGGCCAGATTCAGAAGGGTCTCTTGGAATTGTACATGCTAAGCCTGGAGATCTTTGACATTTTGTTCCAGGGCCATTTTTCTGCTAAAGTAAACAGCAAGAAAAATGAGAAACCTGTAATGGAAAACCTGTTCATGAAGTGATGCATGATATGTAGATGCAATGTTTTCAAGGATCTTGCGGGATAAACAAAGAAAATGGTAGAATATGACTGCAGCTTTGACTTAAGAAATTTGTATTGTTAAATGTCCTTCCACGAGAATCAAGCTCACCATGTCGAGTGGGTCATAGCCTCTGACTCAAGTTACGTGCTTTGGTCTTTTGAAGACATTGGATAGAGGAAAATAAATCCCCTTCCACCTTTCTAGATGTCGGTTATTGATACTTTGGTGGCATTTGGTTAGAGGAAAATAAATCCTCTTGCCCCTTGCTAGGCGTCTGGTTCATGATAACCTACATCACAGCCCCTTGAGATCCTTGAAATGGTTAATGAAAATTCTATGGCATGATGTCATGATGTTATGCACCAAGCAAAAGTGTAAGGTGATGAAAACAAGTAAGTCTTGTAAGAAGTCTTAGTTATTGGATAATGAATACAAACAATTCCTGCAAGGAGTTCAAGTTGTTAGATAATAAATGCAAACAAGTCACACAAGTAGCCTTAGGTTCAGGCTTGTATGGAGTTTGTAGGTAAGTACCCTCTTGAAATTTTGTTGGTTCAACCTATCCTAAAGAAAGTAATTGGGTTCTAAAGGATCTCAATATCACGGATCTTTCTTCATCGGCCATTGTTTCAGCTCAAGCGATCTTTTCTCGCGGCCGAAATATCCCAAAAGTCTGATCTTAATGAGCGTAGTATCGAGTATCAACCAATCCTCATTTTTGTACCAAAGTCGGCTATCTCACTACTTTCTAATATCCAAGTTTGCTCAAATAAGGTTCTAAGGTCAGTTAGTGCTTCATGACGCCATACAACGACCTTGTATTATCCTTGATTCAACAAAAAGGATACCGATACCAACAAATGTGTCACACTAATGCAGCCATCACTTCAACCATATCGGTCTACACTGTACAGTCTCCACGATCTATTGCTTCTTACCTAAAAGTGCCCTAGATTATGGTGTAGGATCTTTTAAGAATAACCCAAACATAAACCTGAAATGTAAAACACTCAAGTCAAACAAGGAAATCATTTTAAATATGATCTAGCTCTAAGGTAACCCCACTTTTAGTGTCATATCCCCAGCAGAGTCGCCAGTTCTGTAATACGGCGAGAGAACTAACTTTACTAGTTTTTTGTATTTTATCGTAAATGTTACGGTTAGCAAGAGTCACCACCGAATTTTATTTTATCCAACAAAGGAAAGGGTGAAAAGAACAGGAAAGACCTTTTTTTAAAGATTTTAAGTTCGGGGGGTAGATTATGGAAAGGGAAGGTGTTAGCACCATTTCCATCTATAGTTATCTACGGGCTCTTAGTTGCTAGATCACTTTTGAAAATGCTCTAGTTTAAATTATTACATCCCTTTTGTACAGTTACATAATCCATGAAATTAATAATATGAAAGAACAAACGAGCGCACAAAGGAGAAAAGGGAAACATATAAAAACCCTAAAAAATTCTAAGTGGAAAAATGTTTTTTTTTGTTTTTAATTTTTATTTAGAAAAATAATTAAATTTTGAGAACCTAATTTTAATTAGTTAATTAATTAAAAATTTTGATTAAATGATTAATCAAAATTAATTTAATTAATAAAAACTTAAATCTACTACTTTTGTGATTTTCTGATTTTTTTTATGTTCATAAAAAGAAAAAAAGGTTTAAAGAAAATTAAATAAATAACACAACAAAAAAAGAAAAATAAAAATGGGCCAGGCACTGCAAAAAGTAGTTAGAGGGTGTGAAATAATAAAATATTCCCAGGCCCATTAGCAATAGGGCCCAGGCGCCTGGAGATCCAGTGAGGGACGCTTCTTGGGGTTCATTATGGGGACGCGCCTTTGAGGCTTTGGATCTAGCCTGATGAAATCTGGTGGTCAGGAACTGGAGGTACATGATGCACATATTTGGTCCCACTCATACCTGATCTACAGATTCATATAAACTCAAACAAATGATAGTGTTGTACCCCAAAATTTTCCCTCCCATATTTCTTAAAACATTTCAAGAAAGATCCCCAAGTTGCTCAAGGTAGTCCAAGGGTTGGCCAGACAAGCTCTCTCCTAAGGCAATCTACCTCAAATTAGGGTTTCATGTTGCATCAAGATACTTGAGTCCAAGAGACCCAAAATGCTCAACTTTATCCTAATATGTTTGAAATTCCTGGTATGTCACAGACTCAGGATGTCTAATGGAATGTTAAGACATCTGATCTGACATTAAGCGTTGTACAGGTAGAATAGGCTGTACTTTTGATATCTGTTCTACAACAGTCACTGAACTATCATACCAGAACCTGCAACACCTTTTGACAAACGCAGGTTCTGATTTACTGAAGTTCAGAGCAGTTAAGGTTAATCATATACATTGAAGTCATGAGGAATGCTGTGACATCAAACAAATAACCAATGCAGAAAGTAAATAACACACAGAATTGTTCACCCAGTTCGGTTCAACCAACCTACATCTGGAGGCTTCCAAGCCAGGGATAAAGTTCACTATTAGTAGTATCAATTCAAAGACCCTACAGCCAACACACCCGTTGACAGCCTTCTCACTTAATCACTACCCAATGACACTTTTACCTAAGATCCAATCCTAGATATGAGACCCCTCTCACTCCCCCTCAATCACTGCAGTGATAACTTTCTACAGTACATAAACTGTTCAGAAGATACACTTCCATTACACATCTTGATCATGCTTAAAAGCTTCAATCAAGTACAATGCATACATCCTCTAACCTACAGGTTTCAAGGAGTATGGTGACCATCCCACAGCCCGGGTGGTTCACAACAAAACTAGCCCTAAATGATTACATCTTGTCAATACACGCCCTCTCTTAAATTAGGTTACAATACTTCTATTTATAACCCTTTTTACCCAACTGGATTTGGGCCTTCATATGACAGCAATGCAGCTTTAACGACCTGCATAAAGTAAGCAGAAAACTTCTGCTGTAAGTTAGGTCTTCAATCGAGTTTTTCTCCTTATCCTTAGCTTCTGATTGAATCTTCTAGAGCTCCACATATGCCTTCAATTTTCGCTACTTGTTATGCATTCTATTTGGCAGAATATTCTGCATAACTTTAGGAACAGAACTGCATCAGACTTGACAGTTCAGTAGCTTGATGTCTGGTATGATGTTATGACATCTCTTGAGACATGTTGTTCCAGATGTTGATATAAATCAACACAACATGTTTAGGCATTTACAATAGGATTTTCAGGCTGTTCCTATTGTATATTACATTACATTATTGTTGTTACTATTTGTTTTACAAGAAATGAGCCAATCCTAAACGAAGGCACTTACAATCTCCCCCTTTGGCAAATTTTGGCTAAAACAAATACAACAATAAACAAAATAAAAGTGTTCAGGATACACACAGAAGGATGTCTTGACATTGATCTTGACATCTTTGGTTGTAACCACACTAACCATTCAGGACCTCTTGAAGCACAGGAGGAAGAGGATGCACCTCATTCCCTATTTTGAGTAGTTGCTGCAACGAGGACAATGTCAAACAGTACTCCTTTCTCCCCCTTTTTGGCCAAAAATTGACAAAGAAAGCCCTCACAAAACCAGATCCAAGAACAGTTTTCCCAGATCCGTACAAACCCCATGATGGTTGTGAGAGAAAAGAATGTGTGACAGGAGGTTATATAAGGAGATAACAGGTTCAAGAAGATGGCAATATAAAATCTTGGTCAAGGATACCTGTTAAAGTTGTTGCATGTTTCAGACTGACTGTGCATGAAATTTTGACGCATTTGTTTGTTTCTGCCAAAAGAACCAGTCCTAATACATGCATAAGTTTAGGTCAAAGTAATTCCTGAATAAAATCAGCCTTTGACCGACTTTTAAGGTTGAAGATTCTTTTGGGAAACAGAATACCAAATATAGCTCCTGAATAGCTACAATTACGTGGTGAAGTTATTTTCCACGTATTCTTCTTGATTTCCCCAAGGTTGCAATGTCGTTGGTAATGTCATGACACTTACTTAGACATTCTTCAACAACAGCAGCCTTCTTTTTACTTCTCTCAGTTAGGCACAGAGAAGGACACTTTAAACAGCCAGTAGCAAGAGACTAGTAGCATTAAGCATGGCCATCAATCATGCTTTCTTAAGTGTTGCTGAGATCCACCACAATTACTTTCTACCTTCTTCCAGACAGCAAAATAAGGAAGGAGGGAATAAACCAGAAGACTCCAAAATGCTTCACAAGACATCACAGATTAGTTCTAATACACAAAATTTAGATGCCACTTCAATTTCTTGTAGTAAAAGAACCCCTTGAACATATGCTGAATATATCAGATTTCTGATTTACTTCTTCTGATCTTCCATTCACTAGTAGTTGCTAGAGCTAGTGAAGTCTTTACCACAAAAGCATTTCTGATTTGCCAGACCAAGTTGTTATTGATAAGATCTGAATCTTCCAAATTGCTCCAAAAGTATCAAAACTGCCACTTATGAGATTTTTAAGAATCTCTGAGATTTTCTTCCTAAACCCAGACAGATAACAAGAGCAATTCTTCAATCTCCTGATGTTGAGACATTATTCATGACTTCACTTAGAAGTTCACAATGTCATATTATCAGAACACATAAACATCAGCATACCACCGTCCTCTTCTGACTTCTGATCTTCAGATTAAGTCCAACAATACACATACAAAGTCTCCCTTCAATGTATATTGTAATTGGGGAAAGTGCAACACTCAGTGACTCCCCTTGTTAATGCCAATCAAAACTGTGGCGTGGAAACCAGTAGCACTAGCTCTGAGGTGGTAACTTCAAGCACCCTGAACTAGTCTTAGAACAGTAAGGACATCTCTGATTCATGACTCTCTGGATGGCTGAGAAATCATGTAGCCATAGTCTGAAACCAACCTCCAACCTTCTTAGTGTGCTTACAAGCTTTACTAAGATTCAGACTTTCTAGAAGGATTATCCTTTGATCATGTCATCCTTCTGTATAATATATTTACTAGTAGTTGCTAATACTAGTAAATTCTTCAGACCACAACAGTAGTTATGCATTGTTAAGCATACTACTTTTAAACACAAGTAGAATCTACTTATTCCAAACCAACAATAGAACTGCCACACTAGAATATTAAGATTCACAGTCCCAAGTCTCTGCCACAGACTTCTAACAATAATGATGTTACAGCATGAACCTATCTGCTTGGGTTCTGAAGTTAACATCCAGGGGATTGATGCCCTTTTATATTCCCCATAAGAAAGGTATGATTACTCACCAGAATACTCTTAGAGAGAAATAAACTCTCTACCAAGTTCTGAGAAATAGGTTCAGAATACAGCCTTGCATGCATATTATACAAACACTTAGTCTCCCATCAAAGTGCTTATATATATCTTTATGCAAGATCCTAATGAATACTTAGTCTCCCGTCAAAGTATTCATTATTAGTTAGATTATGCCATCTTCTCAAGGTAGGATAATTATTCTAACAATCTTCTGCTCCATGCATGAAGAACCAACTGGTCCTTACAAGCTTCCTTTGCTGAAGAGGCCCTTCGTTTGAGATGATGTTGCAACATCAGATCTGACATTGATCTCAACCATATGAGCCTGGCTTATACTATGGTTTTGGATGAACATACATAGCAATCAAAGCACACTTTTCTTACATCCTTTATGATCAGACCCACAACAACCACATAACCATGCAGCAACTAGCATGTATCACCTTCACCTTGTCTGCTGACCCTTGAACAGTACAAAGGAGTTAATTGTACCATACTCCTGTAGACAAGAGCAGACCAAGTTGTTCTATTATGTGAGGACACCACATAAATGAACTTCAAGTAAAAAGAGGATCTTCTCAGGAACCCATGATCTTTTGAAGATAACTCCTCCTTGCTACATACAACTAACAAGTTCATCCTAGGTGATGGGGATGACTTGTCAAAGTGCAGATATCCACCATTTGACTTTGGTCCAGGATGTCAAGACATTTTGTATGACATGTCTTCCAAGATCTTCAGGTTAAGGACTCCCCCTGAAACTCGGCTCAGATCTTTGTAGAGAATTAAGTGAATTCTCCTTCACATGCTGCAGTTTATGTGATTGGTAGACATAACCTGTTCTATTCCTATCCTCCTAGGAAATCACTAAGATCATGAGAAATAAACTCAAGCATCTTATAGAACAAGGTAAGATGAACTCCCTTTCACATCAGCTTGATCATACTACTCCCTCTGAACAAAATGTTATCCAACTTCCCTCTTTATGGATACAGTGTTGAGCTCTTTACTTTAGACACATAGTAAGTACTCTTTATTTGGAATTTGCCACAGGTTTCAAATTAAGAGTCCTTAGTTTGCTTGCTGTACAAGTTTCAGGTTGCCACATTCTGTAACTTGTACTAGAAGAAACTTCATTATCAATCATGAGGATGTTCACTAAATCTGGAACTTATCTGTCTTTCCTCAACAGCTGATGTCTTCAACAGTTGTGATGTTGTACATCCTTTATCATCACAAGCTTTAGAACTTTTGATTCTGATTTCCACATATTTATCACATAAAGATTCTGCTTCCATCATTTATTCAGTTAGAATTATCTAATCACACTAGAGGATCCTGACTGATTACTTCTTCATGCTTGCTAAGCATATTTACTTGGCTGAAGACACAGAAATGATGTTCCATCATCCATCACATGAGGGGAAACCTGGAAATCACAGCTTTAAAGTCCTTTTAAGTGCATTTAGCTCAGCACATATACTCCCTTAAACTCACAACTGGAGTAGATGACCTGTTGATCGTGTCCTGATCAATTATTTCAAAACAGATGTCTCCTCTTCCAGATCAGGAGTAGGTTCCAAACATATGTACTCACATTACATGTGTTTAGCACCCAGAACATCTGTTCTTCAACTGGCAGTTGCATGATGTTCTAACATCCTTAAGAACATCAGTTCCATCTCCTTGGAACACATCATCCTTGATAATCTTCAAGGTCTTCAAGCAGCTTGCAGATGTATATGAGAATCATTGATCAATTGATACTCATCAACACTAATAATAAAAGCCTTTATGAGTGGACTTGAGGAAATCTCAAGTATCTTTGACATTATTGATAGATTGCAAAATCTGCTTACAAATTCTGTTGAAAATAATAACCCTAGAGTTCTTCTTTCACTTCAGGGGTTGTATCAGAAGCTATGCAGCGGAATAGCAGTACTTCACCAGAACTTACACAGTGCTTACTCCATATAGCAAGCATGACACATAAGGATTGAAAATAAATCAATCCTACAAGTTGTTTGCTTCTTCACCAAGCAACTTTCTAGACCCAACTCTACAGCCCTGTTAAAAGAAAGCTTTATAAACACATATGATGCCTTATCAATATCTTCACTCCCGCATGAAGGTTTTGATAATATTCTTCTCTGTGCTGAATACAGGTTGAACAATGCACTCCAAAATCTTCACTCCCGCATGAGGTCTTTGAATTTGTTCAAACACTTTCATCTTCCTTCAACATAGCTGATCTAGTTTCTCCCAAATTGGTCCATCCTCCACTCCTAGGGACCAAACAATATGAACACTACTGGTTCAAACAATATTCTACCTTGTACACAACCGGAAAGTATCCCCCATGGATATCATCCAGAGACAGACAGGATGCCTGCTCTGATACCAATTGAAATTCCTGGTATGTCACAGACTCAAGATGTCTAATGGAATGTTAAGACATCTGATCTGACATTAAGCGCTGTACAGGTAGAATAGGCTGTACTTTTGATATCTGTTCTACAACAGTCACTGAACTATCATACCAGAACCTACAACACCTTTTGACAAACGCAGGTTCTGATTTACTGAAGTTCAGAGCAGTTAAGGTTAATCATATACATTGAAGTCATGAGGAATGCTGTGACATCAAACAAATAACCAATGCAGAAAGTAAATAACACACAGAATTGTTCACCCAGTTCGGTTCAACCAACCTACATCTGGAGGCTTCCAAGCCAGGGATAAAGTTCACTATTAGTAGTATCAATTCAAAGACCCTACAGCCAACACACCCGTTGACAGCCTTCTCACTTAATCACTACCCAATGACACTTTTACCTAAGATCCAATCCTAGATATGAGACCCCTCTCACTCCCCCTCAATCACCGCAGTGATAACTTTCTACAGTACATAAACTGTTCAGAAGATACACTTCCATTACACATCTTGATCATGCTTAAAAGCTTCAATCAAGTACAATGCATACATCCTCTAACCTACAGGTTTCAAGGAGTATGGTGACCATCCCACAGCCCGGGTGGTTCACAACAAAACTAGCCCTAAATGATTACATCTTGTCAATACACGCCCTCTCTTAAATTAGGTTACAATACTTCTATTTATAACCCTTTTTACCCAACTGGATTTGGGCCTTCATATGACAGCAATGCAGCTTTAACGACCTGCATAAAGTAAGCAGAAAACTTCTGCTGTAAGTTAGGTCTTCAATCGAGTTTTTCTCCTTATCCTTAGCTTCTGATTGAATCTTCTAGAGCTCCACATATGCCTTCAATTTTCGCTACTTGTTATGCATTCTATTTGGCAGAATATTCTGCATAACTTTAGGAACAGAACTGCATCAGACTTGACAGTTCAGTAGCTTGATGTATGGTATGATGTTATGACATCTCTTGAGACATGTTGTTCCAGATGTTGATATAAATCAACACAACATGTTTAGGCATTTACAATAGGATTTTCAGGCTGTTCCTATTGTATATTACATTACATTATTGTTGTTACTATTTGTTTTACAAGAAATGAGCCAATCCTAAACGAAGGCACTTACAATGTTCTCAAGATCATCCATGTCAAGTTTCAAGCCTTGCAGAGGAAGTTTGCTCAGTCAATTGCTCAAAGGCCTGAAAATCGACTGTGCAAGGGCAAAAGTCAACTATGACCCACATACAGTCAAACTTCAAGATTTTTGGTCAACATTCTTATTTTGAAGTATATATTATCATTTGATCAAGGGTTGATCATGATTCATCAAGGATTGCTCATAATTCATCAAGACTCAAAAGTTGCTAAATTAGGGTTTTGCAGGAAAAGTCAACTCAACTTTGACCAAGCATAACTTTCTCATACTTTATGAGAAATGACCCATCAAAAGCTCATTTTGAATAGGATGAAATTCCCTACAATCCATATTCATCTCCCAAGTTCAAAATATGCACTCACAAGAATTTATGAATTTGGACATTATAGGTCATTTTGGAAAGTCAACAAAAACACCTTTTGGGTCAAAGCTTCTTACATGAACATGGAATATACAATTGAGATGAAACCAAAGATGTATCTTAGGGGACATCCTAAGCTTTCTAAAAAGTCCAAGAACACCCTCATAAGGTTAAAATTGAGAGAGATATGCATTGTCAAAGTTGGACAATGTTTGAAAAAATGCATGAGCAAATATTGACCAAACTTGGATTTTTTCCAAATGGGCCTATCTTTTCAAGTTTGAAACTCATTCCTAACATGGTCCACGACCTCTAAGCCCACCCATACATTTTTCTACTATTTATGCTATTTATTTTGATATTTTATTCATTAAAATTCAGAATTAAATAAAAAATAATATAAATAATATAAATTTTGATGTGAATCCATTTTGGGAAAGTTTTATGCTGGTTTATGTCAATTGATTTCGTGCAATAACTCTTCAAATATGTCCAGGTTCATCCATATTTGAAAATGTCATAAAATCATCAAATATGGCATTTTTTTCAAATTCTGATCATGGTCTTAAAACACAACATTATGAGGGAGATTCTTTCCATGCTTTCTTGTCTCCTCATTCTCCTCTATAAATATAGAGCCATACAAGCTTGAAAGGGACGAAAATCCTCTCTAAAAATCTCTCCAGAAATCAAAGAATTGGTGCAAGTCATATCTCGCGGTTCTGGTCTCTCTCAATTGACATCAAGCCTCAAACCATCCTCTTGAAGTCCTCAAGAGTCTTACAAGGCCCAAGAGCAATCCATCACACGCCTAACACGCCCCCATTTGACAACACCGATTTGGTAAAATTTTAAACTTTGAATCTCTAATTTTAATCACATTTTATGGTATGCTAACGTTTGTTTGAGTTTATATAGAACAGTTATGGATGGTTGAATCATAGGTTCCACGCAAGAATAAAAAAACACCATAGTTAGAGCATGAAGCTTTTGAATATTCGGGCCTAGGGATTTCTGATGATTGCACCCCCTGTTTACTTTTGCTACTAGACCCATCTTTATTTTCATGTTTTATTCGTTTTATTTTTTTCTTTTAATCGGTTTTATTTTTTTCTTATCAATAAACAAATATAAAAATCACATAAAAATAGATTTAGGATTTTTTCTTAATTAAATTTTAATTTTATGTAAGACCTTAATTTCTTTTTGTAAATAACTTAAAAATAATTAGAATAAATAGGTTTTATTGCTAACTGAATTATATTTTATTTTTTCCTAAAATAACCAAAGAAACCAAAATAGGTCATGTAATTATTTTTATTAATTAATTTAATTAACTAATTAATTGCATATTTAATTTATAAAACTTATTTCTTTTATTAAAAACAACAAAAAAACAATTTTTCTTTTAATTAGGTTAGAAGGGTCAAAACCTTAAATTCTCGTCGATCTTAATTCTTCTCGCGCGCTTTATTTTTATTATTTACCATATTGATGTAACTGCCTACAGTTTGTAATAGTTTAATTAGGACGTTTATTTACATTTATCGTTTTATTTTCAAAGGGTTTATTTTTGGCTATGTAAATACCCGAAACCTTGTAATAGCGTAGTTTAAATTCCGCACTTTAAATTCCGCAAATTATTAACTGTTAGATGTATGATATAGGGATGCATGACAGGAATGTATGATTAATTTTAAAACAGTTAGATCACCCTAAATGTGCAAAGATAAATAAACTGAAATTGAATCATTTGCACATGCGCACTCCTAGGGTACACTCCCACTTGGTTGCCTTCGGTAAACGGTCATTGAGTATAGGATGCTTTAGTGGTCGTCCTTTTGTTTAAATAAAGATCAAAGTCCCGATTCGGAAAAGTTGCCTCAGAATGGTTGCCTCGGAATTGTTGCCTCGAATAATTGATCTAAGACATTAGGGTAATTACTAAGACGTCCTAACATTGCTTTAGTGACCGTACGTCCCTTTCGAATTGACCCTCAAACTCCAACGACGGTGCTACCTACTCACTAATAGTGGGATAGCGTTGTCTAAAGGAAACGAACATAGAACAATTCTTTTTTCGAGTAGGTAGATTAGTTCTTAAGTACTTGCTCATTCCAAACAAATTTTTCACACTTACACTCCTTTACAAACAAAGTTTTCAAAAACACTTCATTACACTCTTGAAGACAGAAGCAAGAGTTAAATCGAAGTTAAAACAAAAACTTTTCAAAACCCACAAACACAAAGAAAACAATTTTGAAAATGATGAGCAAGTACCTAAGAGCCCGTAGATAACTACAGATAGAAAGGGTGTTAATACCTTCCCTTTTTATAATCTACCCCCCCCCCCCCCCCCCCCCCGTACTCAGAAATATCTCGAAAAAGGAATTTTTTTGTGCTTTTTTCCTTTCCTTGTTGGATAAAATAAAAGATGGTGGCGACTCTTTCTTACCGCGACATTTTGCAAACACAAACACAAAACGCAAACCAGTAAAACTTCCTTAACAAAATAGGGAAACCACGTCCCGGTTCTGGCCACCATATCACAGAACTGGCGACTCTGCTGGGGATCTAATAAGTGAGGTGTACCTTAGGAATAGTTCATCATATTGTTTTCTATTGTTTGATTTGATTGCTTTATCTTTGTGGGCTTTGTATCGGAGTTACTATAGATCCTAACCCAGATCTGGGGATACCTTTTAGGTAAGTAGCAATAGACTGTGAGGGAACTGTACGGCGTAGACCGATACGGTTGAAGCAGTAGCTACGTTGGTGTGACGCATTAGTTGGTACCGATATCCCTTGTGGAGGAACAAGGAAAGTATGGGGCTGCTAATGGGTCATTAAGCATCAACTGAACTTAGAACCTATAATAGACCAACTTGGCCATAGAAAAGTAGCAGTATGCTACACTAATTGAGACCATACTCTCGCGATGATTCCGGCTGCAAGAAAAGGTTGCTAAACTGGAATTATGACCGATCGAGGATGGTCAGTGATATTGAGAACCTCTAGAACCCGGTTACTATTACTAGGACAGGTTGAACCAACTAAACTGAAAGAGGGTAATACCTAAACTCCATGCCAGCCTGAAATTTAAGGGCTATTGTGTGACTTGTATGCTTTCAAACTTGAACTACTTGCACATGTTTGTTATCTAACAACTTGAGTTCCTTGCAGGTTTTGTTTACAGTCCTTATCCAATACCTTGGATTTCTTGCCAGATTTACTTGTTTACATTACCTCGTACTTTTGATTAAAGGTATAACATACACATCATAACATCATGCCTTAACATTTCCTTAACCATTTTAAAGATCTCAAAGGTTTGTGATGCAGGTTATGGTAAATCAAACGTCTAGCAAGGGGCAAAGGGGATTTATTTTCCTCTAGCCAATGTCATCTAGAGATCAAAACACGATAATTTGAGTCGGTGGCTATGACCCACTCGATATGGTGAGCTTGACTCTTGAAAAAGGACTCTCAACAAACGCGAAGTTTCTTCAATCAAATTCTAACAGTTTCTTGTTTACCCCGCGAGATCCTTGAAAACATTGCATACATATATCATACATATCATTACATTACAGGTACCATTACAAGTTTCTCATCTTCTTCGCTGTTTATTTCAGCAATCATGTCTTCTGAAACACCTACAGATCAAGCCATCAAGGCTCTTCAAGCTCAGAATGCTCAGTTTCAGGAAATGTTCTTGAACTTGGCAAAGAGTCAACAAGATTTGAAGACTCTTATCTTGAAGGAAAAGAAGAAGAAGAAGAAGAAGGTGGTCCTCTTGAATATGGGTCGCAGATTCAGGAACAATTTGCGACAGGAGACTGATTTGTCCCATTCATCTGGAGGGGGAGAGAATCAAGAGGAAACAAAGGGTCCTAGCCCTGTGGTTTTTGACAATGACACAAACTTTGATGAAGACCAGTATCCTCCTGCTGAGGATAGATATAAGCAACTTGAAGATCGGCTCAGTGCAATGGAAATTCAGAAGATACTTGGGTTGGACTTTGGATATCTGGGGTGGTGATCCCTCACAAGTTTAAAGCTCTCGTCTTTACTCAGTATGATGGGGTATCCTTCCCGAAGATACACCTCAGCTCATACGTCAGAAAGATTCAACCCTATACCGCTGATAGAAATCTCCGGGTTCATTTCTTTCAAGATAGTCTGTCAGGGACTCAACTTGAATGGTTCTGTCAACTGGAAGGAGCTAACGTCTGCAACTGGGAGGACCTTGTTGCTGCTTTTTACAAGCAATACCAGTATAATACCGACCTTTCTCCCACGCGTACTCAGCTTCAGGGTATGTCTATGGGTACAGGAGAATGCTTTAAGGACTACGCTCAGAAGTGGAGAGATCTTGCTGGAAGAGTCCAACCCCCTCTGTCTGATAGGGAGTTGGTGGATATGTTTCTTGGGACTTTGTCTGGTCCCTATTTCAATCATTTGATCGGCATCTCGTCAGTGGGTTTTACCAAACTGATTCTGACTGGAGAAAGAGTAGAAGTTGGGATCTTGAGTGGTAAGATCCAGAAAGATACCTCTTCGAGTACAGAGAAAAAGTCATTTGGTGGCAAGAGGGAAGCCAATGCTGTGCACGGCCAAAAGAGGCGTAGCCAGGCAGACTACCACCAATCTGTGGGGGCAGTGTTGATCTCTAATTCGGCACGCACACAACGACCACAACAACGAAATAATCAGCCAAAGGGGGAAAGACTTCAAAGGCAGTTCACCCAAATCAACATTCCATTGTCACAAGCATTGCAGCACATGTTGAAGATGAATCTGATTATGGTGATAAACCCTCATCCGAACCCTAAGACTTCTTCTCCTAACTACAACGCAGATGCAAGGTGTGCTTATCATTCCGGTAGCCCGGGGCACGATACTAATGATTGTTGGGCGCTGAAATACAAGATTTAGAATATGATTAACGCTAAGGAGATCGAATTCGACCCTCCTGAGACTCCCAATGTGATCACTGCTCCCTTGCCAAATTATGGCTAGGATTGAAAGCACTTTTGTTCATTTGAATTCTGAAGTTGTATTTTTCTTTGCTTATTCAAACAATTAATGTCATGTCAAACTTTTTTATTTCATTATTGCATTACATGTGTCTGTTTTGAATTAATTGTCTTCATTATGCTTAAATTGCTTCATATTTCCTTTTTGTGATGTTCAACTCTCGATTAAAAAACTCTAAGCCTTTAGAGGGAGGATGACGAATATGATACCATAATCTCTACAGTATGCTTTTGAACAGACCCCACTGACGAAGTACAGGCGTTGTTTCAAATCCTAAACAGTGGAGTTATAAGGAAGATAATCCCTAGTCAATCCCTTTGAGCCAAAGAAGTTGGAGTTTTTCTTTTCACACAAATTAAAACCCTTAATCACAACCTAGGGCAGGGTAGTTTTCTCAGTTAATCCAAGTGCACAATGAATGGCATCAAAGACGTTCTCCCAAACTAAAAGACGGTGATGGTTCCCTATAATCGTCAGGACAGGCAGTCGTTATCCCTCCAAATAAAAATTAAGTCAAAACCTATGAAAGGGACTTAAGAAGAAAAAATTGGGGCATCCCGCTGATTGTAATCACAAGAAAGAAATAGTTCATGCAAAAAGACAGGGATAATGAAATCAAAAAGAAAGAGGTCCTACAAACTCTCAACAAAATGATTGCCTGTTCAAAATAAACTGTCAGTATCCGAACCATCCCTGGAATATCAAAGCAAAGACTCAAACAGGATCTAAATGCACAATTAGTTGAGTTTAGGATCGAAGAACATCACGAAGAATGGGTGGGTACAAATAAAATTTGAGCCTTTATCCTTTGTTTCTTGAACCGTGAACCAGGCCACGTTATAACCCTTAAAAGTCCTAGCTGAAGCATGGGTTAGTTCGAAAGCATATTGTTACAAAAGGTATCCTGACTCCTGCAGGGCTTGCTGTAAATCCTGAGTTGACATCACATTTTACAAAAATTTGCTTGTTTTATTGAAAACTGCATTTTCAAAGAACTTCAAAAAAGACATAAGCTTTGCATTCTTAAAATAACATTATTTGCATATGACTATTTGTTCAACAGCAGAGAAATTCGCACGACGAATATCTAGTGAACAAAAACCTTTTCAATAAAAAGGGTCACCTCAAGTGGAAAAAACACTTCCAACCAAGGGGCACGGCATGAGCATTGTCTATCATCTGGGGCAGTCAAGTCAAGATTCAGAGAATCTCTCAAAGATGCCAAATAGCCAGGGGCAAATCTCCATCTGAGTCACTTGGGGCATTAGACATGGATTCTCGCAACGAATCTTGCATGATTAAACGAACATCTTCTGGTAGTATGGCAACACGACACTAGCGACAGTGACAACTCCCTACGCTCTTAGAGCGTGGACATGGTCAGAAAATACTGCGCATGAACAAAGACCCTCTAGGTTGACACACCTAGGCAAAAATAAGGGCATCCCGGTGAACCAAAAAGGTTCGGGAAAAATTAGGAATAAAAATAAAAAGATTTGTACACCCGGCATGTCGAAAACCTGAAAAGGTGGCTTGGGAAAAAAAGGGTATCCCGGTGGACTGAAAATCTGAAAAGACAGTCCAGGCAAAAGTTAGGGATTAAAGCGTACAACTATGTCTCGTCATCTCGTCACTTGCCTACCAGAAGAAGATTTGTCATTTCAATCGGCAATTACCAAGCACCTCATAGGTTGGAATAATACTCGATCCACAAGGCCTCCGTAGGCACCTTCTCCCGGAGATACAGGGGCAGAAAAGTCTCGATGCAAAGTCATTGTTATATCCTCAGCCCGCGTCCTAGTAATATCTACACTCCCCGCAGAGTAAGAAAAGGACAGTGGTGTTAATTCTCCCTAGCTGAGGCTCGCAACCACGAATGGGTCGGTAAGATTCTCCCCAAGCAGAGTTTATCTATCACCAGCACTGGAAGATTATCCCCAGTGGAGTCTGGAAGATTATCCCCAGTAGAGTCTAAAAGATTATCCCTAGTGAAGTCACCATTAGAAAATCATCCCCAGCGGAGTTCATTCCTTTCACAGACAGTAATTCAATCCCCAACAGGGTTCACTGTCACCAGCAACAGTAATTCATCCCCAGCTGAGTTTTATTTCTCCAAATCAGCAGATCTTCTAGCAGAGTATATACTCCGTACAAAGTCATTTCCTCGTCAGTCCATTCCCCAACTGAGTTATTCTCTCCTGCAGTATTATTCTCCCAATCATCTTCGGTCGTTATCTCCAGGGAGGGAAAAACTCTTTATTTCTCCAACAACAGTCAGGGATTTATTTTCCCAAAATCGGACGTACCACAATAGCATTTCATGTTCATATATCATGATGTGCGCATACATATTGCGTACAACATAATTTCATTTATTTTGAGAACATCATCATACAATGCATGTCATGCATCATATACAATTAATCATGTACCTTTTCAGGAAAGATGGTTATCATCAACAACTTCCTGCTAGTTCAAGATTAACTCCGGAAACTAAACAGACTTTACACGGGTTCGTCACGAAGCAATCTTACACGGGTTTCTCCTAAATACAGCTTTACACGGGTTCGTCACAAAGTAACCTTACCCAGGTTCCTCCTGAAGTTTTACACAAACTTATCACAAAGTAACCTTACCCAGGTTCCTCCTGAAGTTTTACACGAACTTAACTTATCACAAGGTGACCTTACCCAGGTTCCTCCTGAAGTTTTACACAGACTTATCCCGAAGCAACCTTACCTAGGTTCCTTCTCGGTCCCGATGTAGTTTCACCCAGAATCATCCTGAAGCAATCTTACCTAGGTTTCTTCTCGGTTCAGATGCAGTTTTACCTAAACTCCTCATGAAGCAGCCTTACCTAGGTTTCTTCCCGGTTCAGATGCAGTTTTACCTAAACCCATCATGGAGAAACCTTACCTAGGTTCCTTCTCAGTTCAGATGTAGTTTTACCTAAACCCATCATGGAGCAACCTTACCTAGGTTCCTTCTCAGTTCAAATGTAGTTTCACCTAAACCCATCATGGAGCAACCTTACCTAGGTTCCTTCTCTTTCCCGATGTAGTTTCACCTAGACTCATCCTGGAGCAACCTTACCTAGGTTCCTTCTATTTCCTGATGTAGTTTCACCTAGACTCATCCTGAAGCAACCTTGCCTAGGTTCCTTCTTAGTCCCAATGCAGTTCTACCCAAACTCTTCACAAAGCAACCTTACCCAGGTTCCTTCTCGGTTCAGACGCAGTTTTACCCAAACTCCTCACAAAGCAACCTTACCTAGGTTCCTTCTCGGTTCAGATGCAGTTTTACCCAAACTCCTCACAAAGAAACCTTACCCAGGTTCCTTCTCAGTTCAGATGCAGTGTTATCCAAACTCCTCACGAAGCAACCTTACCCAGGTTCCTTCTCATAACCCTACTATCTAGGTTTCTTTTCTCTTATCTCCAGATAGCAGTCCCTAACACTGTAAGACCCAGACCTATCAAACACGATCAGTTTCACATTTCCCTAGTAGGTCGTGATGCAGCCTGTACACAACTAGATACGCAGTTCACTCTCGCTTCCTCAAGCCAGAGTTAATTCCTCAGTTGAATAACGGATGACTGAAGTTCCTAAATGTCAGCAGAGATGATTCCTCAGTTGAACAACGGATGATTGAAGTTCCTAAATGTCAGCAGAGATGATTACTCAGTTGAACAACGGATGACTGAAGTTCCTAAATGTCAGCAGAGATGATTCCTCAGTTGAACAACGGATGACTGAAGTTCCTAAATGTCAGCAGAGATGATTCCTCAGTTGAACAAAGGATGACTGAAGTTCCTAAATGTCAGCAGAGATGATTCTTCAGTAGAATACGGACGACCGAAGTTCCTAAAATTCAACAAAGATGTTTCCTCATTGGAATACGAACGACCGAAGCTCCTAAAATTCTACTTCTCTCAACAAAGATCAGCCCTCCCCAGCGGAATCTTCCTCAACGACGGGTATACAAGCTCTCGCTAAGGAATCTCTTATGCGATCGAAACTCATTCAGATGGCATCTTTAAGCCCATACCCTCGCCAGCAATTTCCAAATGGCATCTGTAAGCCTATTCCCGACATCACAAGACAATTACCACTTCACACGAGTGCAAATTTCTGGGCACTCTAGTGTTCAATCCTCTTCCACCTCCGGATCACAAAAGGCACGAAAGCCAATCTAAATCTTCAGGTTTAAGAAGATTGAACAAGGGAAGTTGTTGTACCCCAAAATTTTCCCTCCCATATTTCTCAAAAAATTTCAAGAAAGATCCCCAAGTTGCTCAAGGTAGTCCAAGGGTTGGCCAGACAAGCTCTCTCCTAAGGCAGTCTACCTCAAATTAGGGTTTCATGTTGCATCAAGATACTTGAGTCCAAGGGACCCCAAATGCTCAACATTGTCCTAATATGTTCTCAAGATCATCCATGTCATGTTTCAAGCCTTGCAGAGGAAGTTTGCTCAGTCAATTGCTCAAAGCCCTGAAAATCGATTGTGCTAGGGCAAAAGTCAACGGTGGCCCACATACAGTCAAACTTCAAGATTTTTGGTCAACATCCTAATTTTGAAGTATATTTCATCATTTGATAAATGGTTGATCATGATTCATCAAGTATTGCTCATAATTCATCAAGACTCAAAAGTTGCTAAATTAGGGTTTTATAGGAAAAGTCAACTCAACTTTGACCAAGCATAACTTTCTCATACTTTATGATAAATGACCTATCCAAATCTCATTTTGAATAGGATGTAATTCCCTACAATCCATATTCAGCTCCCAAGTTCAAAATATTCACTCACAAGAAGTTATGAATTTGGACATTATAGGTCATTTTGGAAAGTCAACAAAAACACCTTTTGGGTCAAAGCTTCTTACATGAACATGGAATATCCAATTTAGATAAAACCAAAGATGTCTCTTAAGGTACATCCTAAGCTTTCTAAAAAGTCCTAGAACACCCTCATAAGGTTAAAATTGAGAGAGATATGCATTGTCAAAGTTGGACAATTTTTGAAAAAATGCATGAACCAAATATTGACCAGACATGGATTTTTTCCAAATGGGCCTATCTTTTCAAGTTTGAAACTCATTCCTAACATTATCCACGACCTCTAAGCCCACCCATACATTTTTCTACTATTTATGCTATTTATTTTGATATTTTATTCATTAAAATTCAGAATTAAATAAATAAATAAATAATAGAAATAATAGAAATTTTGATGTGAATCCATTTTGGGAAAGTTTTATGCTGGTTTATGTCAATTGATTTCGTGCAATAACTCTTCAAATATGTCCAGGTTCATCCACATGTGAAAATGGCATAAAATCATCAAATATGGCATTTTTTTTCAAATTTTGATCATGGTCTTAAAACACAACATTATGAGGGAGATTCTTTCCATGATTTCTTGTCTCCTCATTCTCCTCTATAAATAAAGATCCATACAAGCTTGAAAGGGACGAAAATCATCTCTAAAAAGCTCTCAAAAAACTCTTCAAAAAGCTCTCTAAAAGCTCTTCAAAAAGCTCTCCAGAAATCAAAGAATTGGTGCAAGTCATATCTCGAGGTTCCGGTCTCTCTCAATTGACATCGAGCCTCAAACCATCCTCTTGAAGTCCTCAAGAGTCTTACAAGGCCCAAGAGAAATCCATCACACGCCTAACACGCCCCCATTTGACAACACCGGTTTGGTAAAATTTTAAACTTTGAATCTCTAATTTTAATCACATTTTATGGTATGCTAACGTTTGTTTTGAGTTTATATAGAACATTTATGGATGGTTGAATCATAGGTTCCACGCAAGAATAAAAAAACACCATAGTTAGAGCATGAAGCTTTCAAAGATTCGGGCCTAGGGATTTCTGATGATTGCACCCCCTGTTTACTTTTGCTACTAGGCCCATCTTTATTTTCATGTTTTATTCGTTTTATTTATTTCTTTTAATCCCTTTTATTTTTTTCTTATCAATAAACAAATATAAAAATCACATAAAAATAGATTTAGTATTTTTTCTTAATTAAATTTTAATTTTAGGTAAGACCTTAATTTCTTTTTGTAAATAACTTAAAAATAATTAGAATAAATAGGTTTTATTGCTAACTTACTTATATTTTATTTTTTCCTAAAATAACCAAAGAAATAAAAATAGGTCATGTAATTATTTTTATTAATTAATTTAATTAACTAATTAATTGCATATTTAATTTAGAAAACTTATTTCTTTTATTAAAAACAACAAAAAAAACAATTTTTCTTTTAATTAGGTTAGAAGGGTCAAAACCTTAAATTCTCGTCGATCTTAATTCTTCTCGCGCGCTTTATTTTTATTATTTACCATATTGATGTAACTGCCTACAGTTTGTAATAGTTTAATTAGGATGTTTATTTACATTTATCACTTTATTTTCAAAGGGTTTGTTTTTGGCTATGTAAATACCCGAAGCCTTGTAATAGCGTAGTTTAAATTCCGCACTTTAAATTCCGCAAATTATTAACTGTTAGATGTATGATATAGGGATGCATGACAAGAATGTATGATTAATTTTAAATTAGTTAGATCACCCTAAATGTTCAAAGATAAATAAATTGAAATTGAATCATTCGCACATGCGTACTCCTAGGGTACACTCCCACTTGGTTGCCTTCAGTAAACGATCATTGAGTATAGGATGCTTTAGTGGTCGTCCTTTTGTCTAAATAAAGATCAAAGTCCCGATTCGGAAAAGTTGCCTCAGAATGTTTGCCTCGGAATTGTTGCCTCGAATAATTGATCTAAGACATTAGGGTAATTACTAAGACGTCCTAACATTGCTTTAGTGACCGTACGTCCCTTTCGAATTGACCTCCAAACTCCAACGACGGTGCTACCTACTCACTAATAGTGGGATAGCGTTGTCTAAAGGAAACGAACATAGAACGATTCTTTTTTCGAGTAGGTAGATTAGTTCTTAAGTACTTGCTCATTCCAAACAAATTTTTCACACTTACACTCCTTTACAAATAAAGTTTTCAAAAACACTTCATTACACTCTTGAAGACAGAAGCAAGATTTAAATCGAAGTTAAAACAAAAAATTTTCAAAACCCACAAACACAAAGAAAACAATTTTGAAAATGATGAGCAAATACCTAAGAGCCCATAGATAACTACAGATAAAAAGGGTGCTAATACCTTCCCTTTTTATAATCTTCCCTTTTTCTGTGCTTTTTTCCTTTCCTTGTTGGATAAAATAAAAGACGGTGGCGACTCTTGCTTACTGCGACATTTTGCAAACACAAACGCAAAATGCAAACCAGCAAAACTTCCTTAACGAAATAGGGAAACCACGTCCCGGTTTTGGCCACCGTATCACAGATAGCATGTCATGAAATATGATTAAAATTAGAGATTCAAAATTTTAAAATTTACCAAATCGGTGTTATCAAATGGGAGCATTCTAGGCTTGTGATGGACTGATCTTGGGCCTTGTAAAACTCTTGGGGACTTCAGGAGGATGGCTTGAGGCTTAGTTTCAATTGGGAGAGGCTGGAACTTTGAGATATGACTTGCACCAATTCTTTGATTTTTTAGAGAGCTTTTGGAGAGCTTTTTAGAGAGCCTTTACATGTAGGAATTTCGTGCTCCCTTGATCTACTTTGGCTTGCCTTTATATAGGGAGAGTGAGTGGCTTACTAACATGGCAAAGAATCAAGCTTTGATGGTCTTAACAAAATAAGATAAAACACATCCAAAACTTGCCAAAAATGAGATATCTCTTGCCATTTTCGAATTTGCATGAACATAGACAGGTTGTGGTTTGGTTTCACGAAATATTGGGCCTCAAAGCTAACCAAACCAAGCCCATATGCATTAGCCCATGATTTCTTATGATTTTATTCAATTTATTTGATTTTAAATAAAACAAAATCAAGATAAATATGACTAAAAAACAGAAATTTTAAAATGGACTTAGAGGTCCTCTAAGATGCTATGGACATGTTTGAATTCCAAAAAATAGGCCCATTGGTTCAAAATTGCATTTTTGCTCAATTTGTACTTCATGAATTTCTTCAAAATTCCCCAACATGTGCAACTCATAACTTTCTCAATTTTTATCTTTTGAAGATGATCTTGGAGTTTTTGGAAATACCAATATGTCCTCTACAATCTCTATGTTTATAATTTTTTCTTTTGAAGACATTATCTTGATGTAAGCTACCTTGACAAAAAGTACCTTTTGTTGACTTTTGAAAATGACCTATAATGTATGAGCTCATATCTTCCAAATGAAGCATTTTTTGAACTTGGGAATAAAACTAAAGTTGTAGAGAATTGAATTTTCTTCAAAATGAGTTTTGGTTGTGGAAAATTTAATGAAGTATGTGAAAGTTATGCCTGGTCAAAGTTTATGTGACTTCTCCTAAGGAAACCCTAATTTGGCAATTCTTGACTTTTGATGATCTGAGGACTTTCCTTGGGAAATAATTATCAACCCTAGATCAAATGATGAATATCACTTCAAAATGTTTATGTTGACCAAAAATATTGAAGTTTGATTGTATGTTGATCATAGTTGACCTTTTGACCAATATAGTTAATTTTCAAACATTTGAGCCATTGACTGGGAAAACTTGTGATAGAGGGCTTGAAACTAGACATGAACCTTTTTAAGGACCTATGAAGAACCATGGAATCCACTTGTGACATTTTCAAACCAAATTTCTTTGAGAAACTTCAAACCCTAGTTGTAGGCCTTTGGTTTAGGAGGTGCATCTTGACTAGTCAACCCTTGAGTGTTTTGAGAAGCCTTGAAAGAATGTCTTAAACAAAATGAGAGGGAAAATTTTTGGGTACAACACATAGGACCAAATGATATGCATGAAATTTATATAATAGTGAAAAACAAACCAATTATGGTTGAAAATAAGAGGGTAAATTTTGGGGTACAACATAAAAAAGGATTCTTGTGTTATGATGCCTCTTCACATCGCTTACGTATTTCCCGCAATGTGATTTTATTTGATCATCAATTTCTGCCGTATCTTTCCCTTGATTCTTATAATATTTCTATTTTCCCCAACTTCTAAGAGGTCTCTCAGTCTATAGAGTGTTTTAAACCCAGACATGTATATGTTAGGCACTCCCCGTAACTTCTCGACACTGATCCACCACCTGAACTTGTGATAGAACCACTACGAAAATCCATAAGAGAGTCTCACCCCCCAGATAGGTATGTTTCTTGGCATACTTCTTTTACTACCACTTTATAGAGTATAGTTATTCCTACATGTTATTCACAAGCCGTTAAATACCCATGTTGGGTGAATGCAATGGAAGATGAACTACAAGCACTTCAGGATAATTTTACTTGGGGTGTTGTCTCTTGTCCACCTGGTGTGAAGCCCATAGGTTGAAAATGGGTGTATGTTGTAAAGTTGAATTCTGATGGTTCTCTCAATCGTTACAAGGCTCGCTTGGCCGCTTTGGGGAACAAACAATAATATGGGATAAACTATGACGAGACGTTTGCTCCTGTAGCCAAGATGACTACCATTAGAACAATGGTTTCTATTGCTACTTTTGCGGGCTGGTCCCTTCATCAAATGGATGTGAAGAGTTCTTTTTCTTCATGGGGGCCTTAAAGAAAATATTTACATAACTTATCCTCAGGGTCTATTTTCATCCTCTCCAAGTGTTTGCAAGCTTAAACGCTTTTTATATTGTCTACGACAAGCTCTTCGGGCATGGTATTAAATATTTCGATCTAATCTTCTTGGATTTTCATTTACTCAAAGTCAATATGACTCCTCATTATTCATCCATCGCACGACTACTAGAATTTTCTTTCTTCTTATTTTGTTGATGACATGGTCATTACTGGTTCTGATCAAGTGGCCATACAACAACTTAAACAAAACCTTCAAGCCTCATTTAAGATTAAAGATCTTGGTTGCTTGCATTATTTCTTGGGTCTTGAGGTTCATTCTGATACCAATGGTATTTTTCTTCATCGGCACAAGAATACTACACATTTTATCTCCTTGGCGGGGCTCCAATCTGCTTCTCTGATGGATATTCTTCTTGAGGTTAACGTCAAATATCATCGTGACGAGGGTGATCTTTTGCTCGTTCCACTTTTATATCATCAACTAGTGGGGATTCTTAATTATCTAATAATTACTCGCCTTGACATCTCATTTTCAGTCCAACAGGTCAGTCAATTTATGCACACTCCTCGACGCCTTCATTTGGCTGTTGTTCATCGTGTCATTTGTTACTTGAAAGGTAGCTCTCACCGTGGACTCTTATTTCCTATTGGATTATCCCTTAATTTGGTTGGCTATAGCGATTCTAATTGGGAAGGTTGTCGAGATACTCAATGATTTATCATCGGTTGGTGCATGTTTCTTGGTTTTGCATTAATTTCTTGGAAATGTAAAAAAAAACAAGCACGAGTCTCCAAGTCCTCCATTGAATATGAATATCGAGCTATGTAACAACCTGTTGGGAAATTATATGGGTTCGTGGTCTTCTAGATGAGCTTGGTTTCTCTTAGCAAACAACAACACATCTCTATGCTGACAATACTAGGGCTATATATTCAAATAGCTGCCAATCCTGTTTTTCACGAATGAATTAAGCATATCAAGGTGGATTGTCATTCTATTCGTGAATCTTTTGATAATCACACCATATCTCTTCTACATGTCACTTCACAATTTCAGCTTATTGATATATTCACCAAGATATTTCCTTGTCTTCGACATCAATTTCTTGTTAACAAATTGATGTTGCTTGACTAACCACATCAATTTGAGGGGATGTTAATAAGGAAATATGATATTATTAGTTTTCTATTATAACTTAGGAAATGAATAATTGTATATAATTCGAATTCAAATCAGAATATTTATAATTAGTAGTGATAATTATGTAATTATTTGTAATTAGTAAGGCTGTAATATTTATAGAGAAATAGATAAAGAAAAAGGCATCAAGCCAGAATTTGTTTTGACAAAGCATTGATTTGTTGCAAACTCTTGATAGATTTTGTTCACGGGGAGTGAAATTAGAAGAATTTGTTGGAACAAAGGGTTTTCAAGAAATATGATTTATGAAAGAGAAGAAGAAAAATAAGAAGGAGAAGAGAGAGAGAGAGAGAGAGAGAGAGAGAGAGAGAGAGAGAGAGAGAGAGAGAGAGAGAGAGAGAGGAGAGAGAGAGAGAGAGAGAGAGAGAGAGAGAGAGAGAGAGAGAGAGAGAGAGAGAGAGAGACAGAGAGAGAGAGAGAGAGAGAGATTTGGAAGTTTGTTATGATTCTAACTAAATTGTAAACATGAATTATGATTTCATTGAATGTGTGTAAAATTAGAAACTAACAAGCCCTTTATATAGACATACAATGGTCAGGCCCAATTCGACTATATACAAGTTATAGCCCAAAACTCTACATTTGGACATACTGCAATGGTTGTTGTATTCGACTCTGTCGAATACAGCTTACAAGCTAATTAACTACCTATTCGACATACACCATATATATTTCGATAATTCGACTAAACAAGAATTATAATTTCTAACACACTCTCTAATTCATGTTCTCGAGACTTCTCATCCCGGCGCTTCTTTTTAACTCGACGAATCTGACTTTCTTCAGAGGTTTGGTAAATATGTCAGCTAGTTTCACTTTTGTCTTGTAGTGCTTTATCTCCAGCTTCTCTTTGTTGACTTGACCCCGCAGAAAATGATACCTCTTTTCTATGTGCTTACTTCGACCATGACACATTGGGTGATTCGCCAGGTCAATAGCTTACTTGTTGTCGACAAGCAACTTCATCTTCTTGGGTTCCATTATCTTGAGTTCTTCGAGTAACATTTTCGATCCATTCTACTTGGCATGCAGCATATGACGCAGCCATATATTCTGCTTCACATGATGACAAAGCCGCAATACTTTGCTTCCTCGAGCTCCAAGAGATTGGAGAACCTTCGATCATGAAAATGTAGCCTGCAGTGCTTTTCTTTTCGTCTTGATCTCCAATGATATTTAAGTTAGTGTATCCATGAACTTCGATATTTGTGTTGTTCTTCAATTTCTTTGGCAACAACACACCATGATCAATTGTTCTCTTTATGTATCTCAACACCCTATTTACTGTTATGAGATGACACTCTTGAAGTTTCTTCATAAATCGACTCAACAATCTGACACTTTGATAGTTATCAGATCTAGTATTGCAAAGATATCTCAAGGATCCAATGATTTGTTTGTATAGGGTCGAACTTACAAACTCATCATTCGTTTCCTTCTTCAACTTTGTTCCAGTTTCTAATGGAGTGATAGTTGTATTATAGTTGCTCATATTGAACCTTTTCAATATATCTTTGGCATACTTCATTTGAAGCAAGAATACTCCTTCTTCAGTATCTTTGAATTCCACCCCAAGAAATATGAAAGATTCCCTAAGTCTGTCATTTTAAATTCATGCATTAGTTTTGACTTTACTTTCATTATCTCAGCTTTTTCTGCTCCAGTAATGAGTAAGTCATCAACATAGAGGCATAAAATGATTCGACTGACACTGTTGACATCATTTACATACACTCTATATTCAGAGACACACTTTATGAAATCTGCTTCGATCAGAAAGCTATGTATTATCTTATTCCAAGCTCTAGGAGCTTGTTTCAAACCATAGAGATCCTTCTTTAATCTTTATACATTCGACTCTTGTCCTTTGATGTCGAATCCTGGTGGTTAAGTGACATAGACCTCTTCTTCCAATATTTCATTCAGAAATGTTGATTTTACATCCAACTGATGCATCTTCCATCCTCTATATGTTGTTGTCAAAACAATAATTCTTATTATTTCAAGCCTCGCAACAGGCACATAGACTTCTTCAAAGTTGATACCAGGTTTTTATAGAAAACCTCTCGCCACCAATCTTGCTTTGTACTTCGCAATCTCACCATTTGGCCTTCGTTTCTCCTTGTAAGTCCACTTTACATCAATTGGTTTCTTATTGGTTCTTTCGACAAGCTCTCAGGTCTTGTTCTTCTCAATAGCTCTAATTTATTCTTTCATGGCTTCACACCAATTTGAATTACTCATAGCTTCATCCAAGTCAATTAGTTCTGCTTCAGCCATCATCATGGCTTCTTTGATTAAGTCATCATCTGCATCAACTGCTTCATCTGGAAATCTTTCATATCCAGCTAGCCTTGTTAACTCAGTTCTTGTTTTTATCGACCTTCTTTCATTCTACACAGGTGGTTCTTCATTTTGACTAGTTGAAGCATCACCTTGCTCATTTCGACTCGTTGAAGCCTCATTCTGTTGATCTTCTCCGAACACAATTGTGATTGTGTTTGATTCCTATCGAACTGAACCTTGAATTCAGTCCCACCCTTTTCTTTCACCCATAAGAACATCTCGATTAATCACTAGTTTATCTTTATTTAGCGAATATAACTTGTATGCACCAGTTGAATGATAACCTATGAGTACCATGACTTCACTTCAATCATCCAGTTTCTTTCTCAATTGTTCAGGTGCATGCTTGAAGCACATTGATCCAAAAACTCTAAGATGAAGATGTGAAAAACACAAGAAGGGGGGGGGGGGGGGGGGGGGGGTTGAATTATAAAACTTAAAACAAATGGCTTGACAACACAGTATTTTTATCCTAGTTCGTTTGATCTCAAACTACTCTAGTCCACCCGTCAAGGTGATTTCGCCTCTCTCCAACGAGGTCTTAATTCACTATTCTCAAAGAATTACAACAGCTACTTTAACAACTGTTAAAGTCTTCTTGAGTACAACCACAATCCGGTTAATCTCAAGGAACTTATTTTACAAATGAAATGAACAAGTGTGTTTTTGTTTTCTTACAAAACTGTATACCGCAACTGTGATAATTACACTAAATAAGCTTGGAATAAAATGACTTTGCTTGAGCTTTGGATATGCGTGGTTTGGATAGCTTAGCAAAATTGAGTGTGTACGTATGTGCTTCTTTTCACAAGCAGTCCTGTTTATATAGGCAAGCAAGGATACGTTGTCCATAAAGCAGGTTTAATGATAATAATGCACTTTCCTTTTCTAGAAGATCTCTGTCTGAAGAAAGTCGTTAGCATTTAATTCTGTTTTAAATAACCAGTAACGCTTCAGTGTCTTCTTTGTTGTATCTGCTGATAACGCTTCAGAGTGTTGATGACTTGGTAGAGATGTCTTTGATCAGAGTCAGAGTGTATTTGTTTAGGCGCAGATTCTGGTCATCAAACTTTAGTGTTTCAGCGTGTACCATAGGTTGCTGATCTTCTGATGCTAGTTTTTGTTATCATCAAAAAGGGGGAGATTGTTAGAACATAGTTTGATTCTACAACCCTTGATTAAAGTTTTGATGATAACAAAATACAAAGAATAATATTATTTCTAAGGTATATACAAAGAACAATTATGCTCCTTAAAATTATGCTTTGTATATGCAGAAGTTCTGATGATGACAAAAACCAGATTTTTCAATAAAGAATAAAGAACAAAAGGTATAGAGTTAAGTAGAAAAACTCCCCCTGAGTTGATTACTTCCTTTTAATTCCATGAGTCTTTGAGCATCAGAATCTTACTGTATCTTTCAGCAGAGTTTTGCACTTGTTCAAGCTTTTTAGAAGAGAGAATTTAAGTAGATTAGAATGTTTGAGACTTATGTCTCAGTAATCCGTTATTGAAAATATCTTTTTATTTCTCCCCCTTTTTGTCAGTTATCAAAAAGAACAGATAATCAGAGCCAGAATAAGTTGATATTAAAAAATAGAATCAACGATAAGTTCAGAGCTATGTAGAGAATATTACAGATAAACAAATTTTTAAATAGAGGAAAATCTAAGAGGGAGGAGGAAGACGCGTGAACAAAGCTTCCAAGAAGCCCTTGATCTGGATGTTGGTTTCCTGTTGCTTGGTTAACATGCTCTTAATTTCCGAAATTTTGTCATCCTGTTTATCAATTCTTTCCTGCATCAAAATATCAGATCTCTTCAGGTCTTCTAAAGTCTGCCTTTCATAGGAGGAAGCTTGAGGATCTTCAGCAACTGGATGCTTCTCAAAGCATTCTGCAATGTCCTCTTTTTGACCCAGTTCTTCAGCAGGAATCATCTGCTCTGGAGTGTCAGTCAGATTGAGATCTTCTGACTCTGGTTGAACTTTGTCTGCTGGACGATGTTCAGACCAGGGAGCATTGTCCAAAGGAAGAACTTCTTCCTTGAGTAGCTGGCTCAGAACTTGATCTTCAAGAACTTTTAGCAGGTTACTGAAGTTCTGTTGAACTTGTCCGTAGCTCCGTTCTTGCATTTTATGAGTTTCAGAACATACCCATTTTCTGAAACTTGTCCAAAGATAATCTGATGCAGCAGGATCAATTAGCTCAAGACTAGCTTGCTTCAATGAAGTTATCCACTTCTGCATTTCTGTTTAAAATATCAATAAACTGGTACCAACATCTGTTGTAGGTTCAGATGGTTTTGGTTTTGGAATGGCTGCTTTGTTGGTTATGGCAGCCAGGCGTTAAAAAACAGTTAAATCAATGACAGTTTTGGCGTTGTCATTTGGATTGATCTTTGTTGAGGAAGTGGGAGAGTCTGGAATGATTATTGGACTTGTTGGGGAGTTTGGTGGAGTTGATTCTAGTGAAGAGGGAACTTGGGGAATATCCAGAATGGTCAGGGGTATACTGATGTTCAGAGGTTCAGTGATTCCAGGAATGGGAATAGGATCAGAATCAACAGTTTGGTTGGATTGATGGTGATGAAGTTCTGGTTTATAAGATTCATAAGTTTGAACTTCTGGTTGTGATATTTCGGGTTGTAGAGAAGGAGGATGAGTTTCTGGTTGAGGAGAGAGTGGAATTTCTAGTTGAGGTGCTTCTGAAATGGTTTCAGAGTTTGGATTTACTGGTATGGGAGCAGATATATGCTGGTCAAAGGTTTCAATATCTAATAGAACTTTTGCAAGTTCTTGTTGAGTTACTTCAATATTTGGATTTATAGGTAGGGAGTGAGATCCTCTAAGAGTTAAAGTTTCTGAGGGGTCAAATTCAATGTCAAAATCATCAAGTGTTTGTGGAGTAGGATTTTCTGATTGAGTGGGGTTTGGTACAGATGTTGATACAGATATTGAATCTAAAACAGTTACAGAAGAAGGATTACCTCCCTTTTTAGGAGTCCGCTGGCATGATCCTTCTGCTGCAGCCTTCCTTTTCTTGTTTTTATTCAGCACATCTTCTGGAGCCTTCTGTTATAGATCCTGAATGTTTAAATATGGTGTTGTACCATCTGCCTTGCATGCATCCAGATATCTGACTATTATCTCAGGTTTGGAATCAATTTCTGAGAACATGGGAAAGTTATCCAGAGGGATTCTTCTGCTGGAGATGGTTGCAAAAGAAGTGACACTAGGTTCCTTCTTGATGTTCTCAATGATCTTCATCTTCTTCATATTCTTTGCATTCAACTGTTTGCCAACAATTGCTTCTAAAGTGTTGATTTCATGTGCTTCTGTTAGATGATCTATCAGCTTATTCTCTGTTAGAATATCTGATATGAGCCTTCCTAGGGGTATCCAGTCCCTTTTTGTGCGCTCCTCTTCTCTGGTTTCCTTAACACTAGTCCTTAGATGGTTGAACAACAAATGAGCCAGATTCACCTTAATCTTTTGGGAGATGAAGTAGATCAGAAATTGTTGATCAATGTTGATGTAGTCAGGAGAGCTGGTTGGCTTCCTGTGGTTTATGCATCCCAGAATAATCTTAGCCCATATTTTGTGATGGTCTTTCAGATCCCTTATCTTGCTGGAGGGAAGACCCAGAGTGAATATTTCTCTAGCAATTAGGGCGACATCAGCACATCTTTCAGCCATGTCTATGCATCTTACACCACCACCACTGTAACTTATCAATCTTGCAATAAGGTCTTCTGTTATGACTATCTTCTTCCCAATTATATACGAAGTAACTTGATGGTTGGAAGATGCAGCATGAATCCAAAATTCCTTCACAAGGATTGGGAACGTTGGACCTACCATACGGTCAAAATACCTGTTCCATCCTTGAGCCTTTACCTCTTCAGAGAGATTGAACTCGTTCTCTTGAAGACTGTTAAAGTCCAGAATCAATTCTGAGAGTACTTCTAGATTTTTAATGGGCGTGAGGAGAGTTCTGAAAGGTTCTTCATATTGTTCTGAGGAATCTGTTCTCTGAGTACTGGAAGTTGGGTTGCTTGAGGAAGCCATGTTCACACAGAAAGTTTTGAGATGAAAGTGAAAGGGTTTTGAAAAGGATGCAAACTGAAATCAATTAGATTGTAGAGAAAGTGAAAGTGAGAGAGTGTAAAGAATGAGAAATGTGTTTAAATAGATTTTGAAAAAGATTTTGAAAACGTAAACGGCAAGAGAGAGAAATAAATTATAATGATTATGAGCATTAATCACAGCTGATTTTGGGGGATTCAGAAAGATATTGGAACGGTTACCCATGACATGTGTCCCAGTGCATCCAATCAGCGATTTTGACCTTTCAAAAAAGTGAACGCGTGTTCAGCCTCAGAAAGTAGCTGACGAATGGATGACAACTGTTTGCTTGAGTGAACAACACATTTCTATCCTTGAAATGAAGCGCTCAGATCTTCATGGATAGATTCTGATACAATCTGTACTTCTAAAGATCTGAAGGCAGGTTGATCAGTAGTTCACAGAAAATAACAAAAATTCTGAAGATTAAGATATGTAAATAAAACAGTTTATTCTGGGCAGAGCTTCATGCTGAGATGTTTCAGAATGAAGTTAAACCTATCTTCAGAAAGAGGTTTTGTAAAAACATCAGCCCATTGATGGTCTGTGTCAATGGATTTTAAATTGAGAATCCCTTTCTGAATATAATCCCTAATAAAGTGATGTTTTATTTCTATATGCTTAGCCCTAGAATGCAAGATAGGATTTTTACTGAGACAAATAGAAGAAGTGTTGTCACAGAGGATATGGATGTTACTCTCAAATATATTGAAGTCCTCAAGTTGACTTTTCATCCAGAGCATTTGCGTGCTGCATCGAGCTGCTGCTATGTATTCAGCTTTTGCTGTTGATAGAGCTATTGTGGATTGTCTTTTGCTGGACCATGAGATCAGATTTTCTCCCAAAAACTGGCAGCTTCCAGAAGTGCTTTTACGTTCTACTCAGTCTCCAGCAAAATCAGCATCACAGTATCCTACTAAGCTGTAATCACTTGATTTTCTATAAAACAAACCCAGATTAGTAGTACCTTTCAGATACTTGAAAATTCTCTTAACTGCTGTTAAGTGAGACTCTCTAGGATCTGATTGGAATCTAGCATAAATGCAAACAATGAATAGAATGTTAGGCCTTGAAGCCGTCAAATAGAGAAGAGAACCAATCATACCTCTGTGGACCTTCTATTCTACCTTGTTACTTACCTCTTCTTTTTCCAAAATGCACGTGGGATGCATTGGAATCCTTGAGGGCTTACATTCTGAGAGATCAAATATCTTCATAAGTTCTCTGACATATTTGCTCTGATGAATGTAGGTTCCTTTTGGAGTTTGATTAATCTGAATGCCTAGAAAGAACTTTAGTTCCCCCATTAGGCTCATCTCAAATTTTGCCTGCATACATTTAGCAAACTCTCTTCCCAGAGAGGGTTTAGTGGATCCAAATATAATGTCATCAACATAAATCTGACATACTAAGATGTCATTCTTAACTGTCTTACTGAACAGGGTTGTGTCCACTTTCCCTCTGGTGAATTCCTTTTCTAACAGGAAGTTACTTAGTCTTTCATACCAAGCTCTGGGAGCTTGTTTCAGACCATAGAGTGACTTCTTTAGTTTGAAAACATATTCTAGATTTTTGGAATTTTCAAAACCAGGGGGTTGGTGCACATAAACCTCTTCTTCTATATAGCCATTTAAGAATGCACTCTTGACATCCATCTGATACAGAGTGATGCCTTTATTAACAACAAATGAAATTAAAAGTCTGATAGATTCTAACCTGGCGACTGGAGCAAAGGTTTATGTATAGTCTATCCCCTCTTGCTGACTATAACCTTGTGCTACCAGCCGTGCTTTGTTTCTGATGACTTCACCTTGTTCATTCAGTTTGTTTCTGAACACCCATTTTGTACCTATGACGTTGAATCCTTTTGGTTTGGGAACAGATCCCATACGTCATTTCTTGTGAATTAATTTAGCTCCTCTTCCATTTCCAAAATCCAGTCATTGTCCAGAAGTTCTTCATCAATTGTTGTTGGTTCAATCAGAGAAACCAGTCCAATGAGGGATTCTTCAGAGTTTCTGAAGGTAGATCTTGTTTTGATTGGATCTTCCTTCCTTCCTAAGATTGTTTCTTCTGGGTGATCAATTCTGCTTCTGGATGGTCTTTTCTGGAGTTGATCAATAGAAGGTACTAGGTTTCTTGTAGTGACTCTTTCTGATGTTGAGGGAGTGTCTCTGTTGAGAGCCTCTGAGTTATCTTTAGTACCTGTGAGTTCAACTTCCATACCTGCAAGGAATTCATTCTGCTTTGACTTTTGAGAGTATAGCTTATCATCAAACCGAACACTGATTGACTCTTCAACAATATGTGTTTCTGTATTGTATACTTTGTACCCTCTTGAGCGTTCAGAGTGTCCTAACATAATACACTTTTATGCTTTAGAGTCAAACTTGTTCAAATAATTTTGTGTATTCAAAATAAAACATGTACATCCAAATGGGTGAAAATAGGAAATGTTGGGCTTTCTGTTCTTCCACAATTCATATAGAGTCTTTTCCATAATAGGTCTTATGGAGATTCCATTCTGAATGTAACACATTGTGTTTATTGCTTCTGCCCAAAATATCTTAGCCACATTAGTCTCGTTGATCATGGTTATGTCCATTTCTTGCAGTGTTCTGTTCTTTCGTTCTACAACTCCATTTTGCTGGGGAGTTCTAGGACAAGAGAAGTCATGTAGAATGCCTTTTTCATCAAAGAATAATTCAAAGTCTTTATTTTCAAATTCTCCACCATGATCACTTCTGACTTTGACGATTCTAAGATCCCTTTCATTCTGAACTTGGTTGCAGAAGGTAACAAACACAGAATGTGACTCGTCCTTTGTGCCTTAAGAACTTTACCCATGTCCATCTGCTATAGTCATCTACGATTACTAACCCATACTTCTTTCCACTAACTGAGGCAGTTTTTACTGGTCCAAATAAGTCAATGTGCAGAAGTTCTAATGGCTTAGAGGTGGAAACAACGTTTTTGGATTTGAAAGCAGGTTTTGCAAACTTGCCTTTCTGACATGCTTCACACAGAGCATCTGAATTGAACTTCAAGTTAGGAAGTCCTCTGACCAGATTGAGTTTGTTAATCTGAGATATTCTTCTCATACTAACATGTCCCAATATTCCGTGCCAGATCCATTGCTCGTTGTTAACAGACAGAAGACATTTTACATTCTTACTTTTCAGTTCAGAAAGTTTGATTTTATAAATGTTGTTTTTCCTCTTTCCATTAAATAGGATAGTCCCATCTTTCTGACTAACATCTTTGCATGAATTTTGATTGAAGATTATATCATAACCGTTATCACTTAATTGACTTATGGATAACAGGTTATGCATTAATCCATCAACTAATAAAACCTTTCTAATAGAGGGAATATTTCCATTACCTACTGTTCCAGAGCCAATGATCTTTCCCCTTTGATTGCCTCCAAAACCTATGTGGCCTCCAGGCTTAAGTTCCAAGCTTTGGAACATATGCCTTCTTCCTCGTGAGCAGCCAGAGTCCAGGTACCATGACTGGTGTCTTTGCTTTGCTGCTAAAGATATCTGCCACATGTATTATTTTATCCTTAGGTACCCACATTTTATTGGGTCCTGATTTGTTAGTTTTACCAAAACTCTGGTTGAATTTTGGTTTGACAGAGTAATCACTACTTGTATATTTTATGTCATGTGTGTGCCCATATATAAAGTGTGAATCAAGTGGAGTACGCTTTATAACTAAATCCATGGCATTTTTTGGTGTAGGAACCTTACCTTGATATCCTATCCCTTTTCTGCCATTTCTGCTAACCCTATAGATCATTGAAGCCATTTTGCTTCTGTCTATGTTTTTAGCTAGAAACTTCTGAAAGTTGTGATCATACTCTTTGATGATCTCATCAGCATTGCTGGGAGTTTTTGGGATTGTTTCCTTCTGAGAGTTTTGCAATTGATTTTCTAATTTGGAAATTTTATCTTTTAACTCAGAATTCTCCAATTTGAGACTCTCAGTCTTATCAGAGTCAGAAGCAAGATTCCTTTTCAGGTTTCTGAATTTGACTCTGATTTGCTAATACCTTTCCAGAATTTCATTGAGGCTTTTAGCTAATTCAGCCTTAGTAAAATTTATAGTGAAGTCAGGGAATACCTCTTCTGTATCTGATTCTGAATCTGAACCAGAAGCTTCACTGTCTCCAGAGAGGTTTTCCATGAGAGCTATGTTTGCTCTTTCATCATCTGATTCTGATTCAGCTTGATATGTATCAGAATCATCCCATGTAGCCATGAGACTTTTCTTCTTTTCTGTGCCAAACTTCTTTTTGGGCTTCTCCTTCTGAAGCTTTGGGCAATCACTTTTGTAGTGCCCTTGCTCGTTACATTCATAGCAGATGATGTCTTTGTAGTTTGGCTTTTTGTATCCTGAAGAGCCTTCTGATTTTTTGTGTCCAGAGAAGGATTCTGACCTTCTGTATCTGGAGGAAGATTCATTCTGATTTTCTGATCTTCTGGGATTCCTGAACTTCCTTTGCCTCTGTTTCCACAGTTGGTTCACCCTTCTGGAGAGAAGATACAATTCATCTTCTTCTGATGAGGATCCATCAAAGGTTTCTTCAACAGCCTGCAACACTTTGGAGTCAAATTTTCTATTAGATTTTAAAGCTAATGGCTTACCTTGCTTTTGAGGTTCATCTGCTTCTAGCTCTATCTCGTGACTTCTGAGGGAGCTGATGAGTTCCTCTAGAGATATTTTGCTGAGATCCTTGGCTAGCTTAAGTGTTGTAACCATTGGCCTCCACTGTTTTGGCAAGCTCCTGATGATCTTCTTAACATGATCAGCAGTGGAATATCCTTTGTCAAGAACTTTTAGACCAGCAACAAGAATTTGAAATCTTGAAAACATAGCTTCTATTGATTCATTGTCTTCCATCTTGAATGCCTCATACTTCTGAATGAGCGCAAGGGCTTTTGTTTCTTTGACTTGAATGTTGCCTTCATGCGTCATTCTCAGAGAATCAAACATATTCTTAGTAGTTTCTCTGTTTGATATTTTCTCATATTCTGAATATGAGATGGCGCTGAGAAGAATTGTTCTGGCCTTGTGATGATTTCTGAACTCACGCTTTTGCTTATCAGACATCATTTTCCTGTCAATATTCTGACCATGTCCATCCACTGGGTGCGTGTATCCATCAGTTACCATGTCCCATAGATCAGCATCATGGGCCAGAAAGAAACACTCAATTCTGTCTTTCCAGTAGTCAAGGTTCTCTCCATCAAAGACTGGAGGTTTGCCACTGAATTTGTCCCTTTCTTCATTGTTGTCTGTGATCGGTGGGAATGAGAACTGACTGTTTTGGAATGCTGGTTCGCGTTTGCGTTTGTTTTTGCAAAATGTCGCGGTAAGCAAGAGTAGCCACCGTCTTTTATTTTATCCAACCAGGAAAGGACAAAAGCACAAAAAAATTCCTTTTCAAGATGTTTCTTGGGTTCGGGAGGTAGATTATAGAAAGGGAAGGTGTTAGCACCCTTTCTATCCGTGGTTATCCACGGGCTCTTAGGTACTTGCTCACTATGTTTTCAAAAGTTTGCTTTTCTTTGTGATTGTGGGTTTGAAAAGAGTTTTTTGTTTGAAAGGAGTGTAAGTGCAAAAAGTTTTGTTTTGTTTTTAAAGGAGCAAGTACTTAAGAACCTCTACCTACTCAAAAAGGAATTAAACTATGCAAATGTCCTTTAGACAGTGCTATCCCACTATTGAGGAGTAGGTAGCACCGTCGTTGGAGCTTTTGGGTCAATTCGATTAAGGGACATGTGGTCACTAAAGAAATGTTAGGATGCCTTAGCGGTAACCCTAATGTCTTAGATTATTTTATCCGAGGCAACCGTTTCGAGGCAACTTATGATCTTTGGACAAGAGGGCGACCTCTAAAACTTCCTATACTTAATGACCACGTTCGAGGCAACCAAGTGAGGTGTACCCTAAGAGTGGCATGTGCGAGTGTATTGTTTTTCAGTTACGTTATCTTTGTATATTTAGGTATTCTACCGTTTGTTTTCAGATCTTGTCATGCAATCCTAGTTAGCATACATCTAAACAGTTAATATATGTATAGGAATTTAAAGTGCGGGAATTGTAAATCCTACGCTATTACAAGGCTTCGGGGAGGGGGATTATTTACATGTCCAAAATTGGGGGAATAAAGCAGTATAGTGCAAAAGTCTTGGTTAAGCTATCACAAACCAGTAGGCAGTTACAATAAAATAAACGTGCGCGAATCCGAAAAATAACCTCTAAAAATCCTAAGAATAAAATCTTTTTGTTGTTTTATTTTGTTTTGGGAAAATGATCTAAATCTTCTTAATTTTAGTTTTGAGAAAATGTTAAGATAATTAAATGATTAATTAACAAAGTTAGTTTAATAGAAAAAACTAGCCTAATGTTTTTGTGGTTTTTCTTTTTAATTAATTTTATGTTGATTAAAAAAAAGAAATAAAATAGTCAAAACAAAGATGAAATTGAAGGAACAGACAGTAAATAAAGAAAGGTATAATTCTGGAGGCCTGGATCGAAAGAGGTGTGAGATGTCTTTCGATCCAGTGAAGAGGCTTGATCGAAGGTGCATAAGGGGCTGCACTTTGGGGGTGTTCGATCTGGATATGTCATCCTTCGATCTGGGAACCCTGGATCCAGTTTGAAGCTAAGCTGCTAAGCTTCGAAGATCTGAACAAGATTCTGAGAAGATATTTCCTGCAAAATGAGACAAATGTTAAAGATCCAGGGGGGACTTTACCCCCCCTGATTCGAATCTCCTCCCAATTCGAATCCTTCCTCAATTTGAATCTGCTGAATTTGGGCCTGGGTTTGTTTTATCCTGAGATTCGAAGGATAAACTTAGATCGTGCCCCAGCAATGGCACGATCTCATCTTTGCGCTTCAGCTTACATGCAACATAATCAGTAATAACAAGAATACATATGCAATGTGTATTTAAATGTCATGAAGGTGCAATTTTGGTTTTGCAAACCCTTACAATTTAAAGATGTATGATCTGTGGCTCTGGGTGTGGAGATGTTCGTTGAATGGCTTAGGATATGTGTTTTTGCTTAGTCATGCCAGCCTACTTCATTCCTTCGAATCTGCCTTCTTTGCCAGCTTCAAAGTCCAATTCGAATCTATTTAGAACATTCCCTATTAGACAACTTCGACCAGCCCTTGGCCTTGTGATGAGTCTAAGTTCTGATTCGAAGTGTCCAGAACTTCCTTCATTAGAGCATCTTAGATTAAGATAAACTCTGCACTAAAATTCCATTCGAAGGTCATTTCGTTCTGATGTTCTTATTAAGGGAAACTCTGAAGTTCCAGTCGAAGGACCTTTTGAAATGCTAATTGAAGGGTATTTGTCCATATACCAATCAAAGGGTACTTGTTAAAATTCCAATCGAAAGGCTTTGTTAACAGGCCAATCGAAAGGTGTTGTTCATGCTAATCGAAGGACATGGTTAACATGCCTGTCGAAGCTGCCTTGACACAATGCTAAATCGAAGGATCCCTTGGCATGCCAATTGAAAGGCTTGGCCCAGGGTGCCAAACGAAAAGGTCTTTCAGAATTCCAATCGAAGGCCTTGACACAATTCCAATCGAAGTGTTTGTCCATAATGCCAATCGAAGGGAATTATCCATGTCAATCGAAAGGCTCCTTCAGAATACCAATCGAAGGGTCTTTCAGAATGCCAATCGAAAGGTACTTAAAGCACCACTCAAAAAATTTCTTTTTCCTTAGGCAAGGGTTTCTGGTCAACCATGCAGGGGGAAGACTTTGGAAAACATGAGAGGGCAAATTTTGGGGTGCAACAGTTGCCCCTGTTCAATTTTCTTAAACCTGAGGATATAGATTGGCTTTCGAGCCTTTCGTGATCCGAAGGTGGAAGATAATTGAACACTAGAGTGCCCAGAAATTTGCACTCGCATGGTGTAGTATCGGCATTGTGACGTCGGGAATGGGCTTACAGATGCCATTTGGAGATTGTTGGTAGGAGGATGGGCTTATAGATGCCATCTGCAGGAGTGTCGATCGCATAAGAGATTCCTTAGCGAGAACTTGCATACCTGTTGTTGTAGAAGATTCCGCTGGGGAAGTCTAACTTTGTTGAGATTTAGGAACCTGCCTGTACTTCAACTGAGAGAATGCTTCAGCTGAGTTTTAAGAACTTGTTCATAATTCAATTGGGGGGTAACATCTTCATCAAGATCTAGGAACTGTCTCGTGCTCAATGGAGTATACCGCTGAGGTTATAGAACTTGTTCACACTATGACGGAGGAGAACATCAAGATCTAGGAACTGACTCGTGCTCAAAGGAGTATACCGTTGAGGTTATAGTACTCGTCCACACTATGACGTAGGGAAACATCTTCATCAAGATCTAGGAACTGTCTCGTGCTCAATGGAGTATACCGCTGAGGTTATAGAACTTGTCCACACTATGACGGAGGAGAACATTAGGATCTAGGAACTGACTCGTGCTCAATGGAGTATACCATTGAGGTTATAGTACTCGTCCACACTATGACATAGGGAAACATCTTCATCAAGATCTAGGAGATGTCTCGTAAAGGAGTCTGGAATAAGTATCAGAATGTCAGCCATATCTGGGTCGCATCTGAACTGTCTCTAGAAGGAGTCTGGAATAAGTATCAGAAGGTCAGCCATATCTGGATCGCATCTGAACTGTCTCTAGAAGGAGTCTGGAATAAGTATTAGAATGTCAGCCATATTTGGGTCGCATCTGAACTGTCTCTAGAAGGAGTCTGGAATAAGTATCAGAATGTCAGTCATATCTGGATCACATCTGAACAGTCTCTAGAAGGAGTCTGGAATAAGTATCAGAATGTCAGCAATATCTGGATCGCATCTGAACTGTCTCTAGAAGGAATCTGGAATAAGTATCAGAATGTCAGCCATATCTGGGTCGCATCTGAACTGTCTCTAGAAGGAATCTAGAATAAGTATCAGAATGTCAGCCATATCTAGATCGCATCTGAACTGTCTCTAGAAGGAATCTGGAATAAGTATCAGAATGTCAGCCATATCTGGGTCGCATCTGAACTGTCTCTAGAAGGAATCTGGAATAAGTATCAGAATGTCAGCCATATTTGGATCGCATCTGAACTATCTCTAGAAGGAATCTAGAATAAGTATCAGAATGTCAGCCATATCTGGGTCGCATCTGAACTGTCTCTAGAAGGAATCTGGAATAAGTATCAGAATGTCAGCCATATCTGGATTGCATCTGAACTGTCTCTAGAAGGAACCTGGAATAAGTATCAAATGTCAGCCATATCTGGGTCGCATCTGAACTGTCTCTAGAAGGAATCTGGAATAAGTATCAGAATGTCAGCCATATCTGGGTCGCATCTGAACTGTCTCTAGAAGGAATCTGGAATAAGTATCAGAATGTCAGCCATATTTGGATCGCATCTGAACTGTCTCTAGAAGGAATCTGGAATAAGTATCAGAATGTCAGCCATATCTGGATCGCATCTGAACTGTCTCTAGAAGGGATCTCAGAAGATGATGATCTTTGCCTGTTGATTGATCTTTCCTGAAAAGGTAAAGAGTTAGTTGTATGCAATGTTATGATGTATGCATTATCATGATGTATGCATTGTGTAATGATATTCTCAGAATAAAATGAGATTTGTGTCATATGTATTTTGTATGCATATGTTATGAATGCTATTGAAGTGTAATTTTGTCTTGGACTTTGCTCAAAATGTTTCCATCGGGGATCCCTGCTTTGTTGTTTGAGGAGAACTCCGCTGGGGATAGAAATAACTTCACTGGGGATTGTAGAGTAGTCTACTGGGGAAGAGGAGTTGTGGTCCTTTGATTTGTAGTAGTCGGAGAGGCAAACTCAAGCTAGGGAATCCTGATGTTGTTGGGGAAATAAACCCTGTCGTCAGTCCGCTAGAGAGGTGACATCTTCGTTGGGGGAAGTCCTCGAGGATTCTTGAGATTGATTCAGCTGGGGAAAGGTTTTCAGAGATTAAACCCTTGCTGGGAGTCATCCTATGAGAAGGATTTTGGGGAGATTTGTCATTGCCCCTAGTAGCAAGTGTTTGTGACATTTCCAGAAAATGTTTAATTGTACGTAACCCTTCACCGAGATTGATGTTCAATACCCCAAGTGACGGAGATGGAGACTTGCCCCTGGTTACTCTGCACTTCTTCAGAGATTTCTTGAAATCTTGACTCGACTGCCCCAGGTATGCTGGATAGTGACATGTCAGGTCCCTTTGTTGATAGGAGATTTGTCAATGGAAGTGTCATCCTTTTTGAAGTGATTTTGTTCACTGAGAGGGCTTTCGTTCATCGGATATTCGTTGTGTGAATTTCTCCGCTGTCAAACAAATAGCCAAATGCAAACAGTGATATTCAAGTGATGCAAAGTTTATGCTTGTCTCGAAGTTTTTGAAAAATGCGTTTTTTTTTTTTTAATTTTTTTTTTAGCAGAAAACTTTTTATAAGACAAATTCAACACAACATTTAGGGCAAAGCCTTATAGGAGTCAGGATACCTTTTGTAACAGTATGCTTTCGAACTAACCCATGCTTCAATTAGGACTTTTGAAGGGTTGTAACGTGGCTTGGTTCACGGTTTAAGAAACAAAGGATAAAGGCTCAAAGTATATTTGTACCCACCCGCTCTTCGTGATGTTCTTCAATCCTAAACTCAGTTAATTGTGCATTTGAACTCCAAATGAGTCTGGAACGATGTTTTTGGTGATGGTTCACACAAGTTGAATTTGTTGGAAGGCAGTCATTTTTGCAACATTTTTCATGTTGTTGAGGATTTTTAGTGACCTCGTTCTTTTGATTTATTATCCCTAATTTTTGCCTGACTGTTCCTGTTTTCGAGATTACAGTCAGCGGGATGCCCCAAATTTCTTGAGCCTCCTTTATAGGTTTTGGCTCAGTGGGCTTTTCTCTTTTGAGAGATTGAATGCCTATGAGATAAGGAACCACCACTGTCTTTTGATTCCAGAGGAATGCTTTTGATGTCGTTCGTTGTATTATGAACTGAGTTTTGCGACCTCAATGCGCATTTTTTTGAATTAACTGAGAGACTACCCTGCCTCAGGTTTAAATTAAATGTTTCAATTTGTGTTTAAAACAGAAAACTCCTACTTCTTTGGCTCGAAGGGGTTGACTAGGGATTATCTTCCTTATAACTCCAGTGTTTAGGATTTGAAAGAAACGCCTGTACATCGTCAGTAAGGTCTGTCCAAAAGCATACTGTATGAGATTATGGCATTGTTTCGTCATCCTCCCTCTAAAGGCTTGTAACTTTTAGCAAGAGTTGAATGTCATAAAGTGAGTAAAAAGCATAGTTTAAATGTAATTAAAATGATTGGATCAAATCAAGACAAACATATGCAATGCATTAATGAAACAAAGTTTGGCATTAATAGATAATTGTTTGAATAATAAAGAGATTACAACTTGAAAATTCAAATGAACAAAAGCTTTCAATGATTCGTCATAGGAGCAGTGATTATGTTTGGAGTCTCCGGAGGGTCAAACTTGATCTCCTTGGAATCAATCATGTCTTGGACCTTGTTCTTCAGAGCCCAACAGTTGTTTGTGTCATGTCCCGGACTGTCAGAGTGGTATGCACACCTTTCATTGGGATGATAGGTAGGAGCGGAAGTATTTGGGTTCCGGAGATGAGCCTTTAACGTAATCAGCTCTGCCTTCAACATGTGTTGTAGCGCTTGACCCAGTGACATGTTGATCTTAGTGAATTGTCTTTTAGGCATGGCCTCCTTACGCTGATGCCCCTGTCTTTGTTGAGCAGGCATAGGATTAGAGATCAAGATTTCTCCTACGTATTGGTCATGACGAGCCTTTTGACCATACACAGCGTTGGACTCTTTCTTCCCATTGTAGGGCTTTTTATGAGCATCAGAAGGTGTAGCTTCTTGAATCTTCCCACTTTTGATGCCAGCTTCGACCCTTTCGCCGGTCAGTATTAGCTCGGTGAACCCGGCTGAAGAGCTTCCGATCAAATGGTTAAATAATGGACCAGACAGGCTCCCCAAAAACATATCAACAAGTTCACGATCAGCTAAAGGTGGTTGCACCCTTCCGGCAAGGTCTCTCCATTTTTGAGCATACTCTTTAAATCCTTCACCCGTCCCTATTGACATACCCTGGAGTTGGGTACGCGTAGGAGCGAGGTCGGAGTTATACTAATACTGCCTATAGAACGCAGTAGCCAAATCCTCCCAGTTGCAGATACTGGCTCCGTCCAACTGATAGAACCACTCAAGCTGAGTCCCTGAAAGATTGTCTTGAAAGAAATGGATCCACAAGTTCTTATCAGCAGTGTAAGGTTGGATCTTCCTCACATATGACCGGAGGTGCAGCTTTGGACAGGAAGCTCCGTCATACTTGGCAAAGGCAGGTGCCTTGAATTTATGGGGAATCACCACCCCAGAGGATAGACCTAGATCTCCGAAGTCCAGACTGGGCACCTTCTGTATCTCCATAGCGCTCAAACGGTCTTCCAGCTGTTTGTACTTATCCTCAGCAGGAGGATACTGTTCTTCATCATAGTCCGTCTCGTTGTCGGAGACCATAGGGCTAGGGGCCCTCCTTTCTTGTGGACTATCTTTCCCTCTAGATGAGGTGTTCATATCAATTTCATTCTGCAGCCCGTTTCCAAACCTGCGTCCAGTGTTGAACAGGATGGTCCTCTTTTTCTTCTTCTTTTTCTCCTTCAGAATCAAAGTCTTCAGGTCCTGCTGACCCTTAGCTAGATTCATGAACAACTCTTGAAATTGGGCATTCTGGGCCTGGAGGGCCTTGATAGCTTGCTCGGTTGAAGGTTCAGTAGACATGATGATTGCTGAAATAAATAGCAAAGAAGATAAGAGACCTGTACTGGGAGACCTGTTATGCAATGATATGTATGATATATGTATGCAATGTTTTCAAGGATCTCGCGGGGTAAACAAGAAACTGTTAGAATCTGAATCTGGTAGCTTGATTGAAGGAACTTCATGTTGCTGAGAGTCCTTCCTCAAGAGTCAAGCTCACCATATCGAGTGGGTCATAGCCCCTGACTCAAGTTATCGTGTTTTGATTTCTAAACAACCTTGGCTAGAGGAAAATAAATCCCCTTTGCCCCTTGCTGGACATTTGATTTACCATAACCTGCATCACAAGCCCTTGAGATCCTTGAAATGGTTAAGGAAATGTTAAGGCATGATGTTATGATGTGTATGATATGCGTTTAAGCAAAAGTTGAGGTGATGTAAGTAAACCCTGCAATAAATCCAAATTATCGGATAAGGACTGTAAACAAAACCTGCAAGGAACTCATGTTGTCAGATAACAAGAATGTGCAAGTAGTTCAAGTTTGAAGGCACACAAGTCACACAAACAGCCTTAAGTTTAGGCTGGCATGGAGTTTAGGTATTACCCTCTTTCAGTTTCAGTTGGTTCAAAACCTGTCCTATAAATAGTAACCGGGTTCTAAGGAGCTCAATATCATTGGATTGTTTTCTATGTTCATCGTTTTTGTTTAGCCACTTAACTAGCGACCAAAATATTCCAAGAAAACAATCCTCAATGAGTGTAGTATCGAGTATCTACCAACTTCGGACTGCACCAAAGTCGGTCATCTCACTACCCCTAAAAAAGGCCAAGATGGTCAAGTAAGGTTCTAGTTCATTAGTGCTTAGTGACATCACTCAGCGGCCTCGTATTCTCTTTGATTGACTCAAAGGCTACTGGTACTCACAAATATGTTGCACTAATATAGCTATTGCTTCAACCGTGTCGGTATACCCTGCACAGTTTCCACAATGTATTGTTATCTATGAATGTTTCCCAAATCCGGGTTAGGATCTATAGAACTCTGATACAAGCCCACAAAATTAAAAGCATACAAAGCAATACAATTGAAAACACAAGTGATCTAATCCTAAGGTACACCTCACTTATAGGAGTCCCCAGCAGAGTCGCCAGTTCTGTGATCGGTGGGAATGAGAACTGACTGTTTTGGAATGCTGGTTCGCGTTTGCGTTTGTTTTCGCAAAATGTCGCGGTAAGCAAGAGTCACCACCGTCTTTTATTTTATCCAACCAGGAAAGGACAAAAGCACAGAAAAATTCCTTTTCGAGATGTTTCTCGGGTTCGGGAGGTAGATTATAGAAAGGGAAGATGTTAGCACCCTTTCTATCCGTGGTTATCCACAGGCTCTTAGGTACTTGCTCACTATGTTTTCAAAAGTTTGCTTTTCTTTGTGATTGTGGGTTTGAAAAGAGTTTTTTGTGTGAAAGGAGTGTAAGTGTGAAAAGTTTTGTTTTGTTTTTAAAGGAGCAAGTACTTAAGAACCTCTACCTACTTAAAAAGGAATTAAACTGTGCAAATGTCCTTTAGACAGTGCTATCCCACTATTGAGGAGTAGGTAGCACCATCGTTGGAGCTTTTGGGTCAATTCGATTAAGGGACATGTGGTCACTAAAGCAATGTTAGGATGCCTTAGCGGTAACCCTAATGTCTTAGATCATTTTATCCGAGGCAACCGTTTCGAGGAAACTTATGATCTTTGGACAAGAGGCGACCTCTAAAACTTCCAATACTTAATGACCACGTTCGAGGCAACCAAGTGAGGTGTACCCTATGAGTGGCATGTGCGAGTGTATTGTTTTTCAGTTACGTTATCTTTGTATATTTAGGTATTCTACCGTTTGTTTTCAGATCTTGTCATGCAATCCTAGTTAGCATACATCTAAACAGTTAATATATGTATAGGAATTTAAAGTGCGGGAATCATAAATCCTACGCTATTACAAGGCTTCGGGGAGGGGGATTATTTACATGTCCAAAATTGGGGGATTAAAGCAGTAAAGTGCAAAAGTCTTGGTTAAGCTATCACAAACCAGTAGGCAGTTACAATAAAATAAACGCGCGCGAATCTGAAAAATAACCTCTAAAAATCCTAAGAATAAAATCTTTTTGTTGTTTTATTTTATTTTGGGAAAATGATCTAAATCTTCTTAATTTTAGTTTTGAGAAAATGTTAAGATAATTAAATGATTAATTAACAAAGTTAGTTTAATAGAAAAAACTAGCCTAATGTTTTTGTGGTTTTTCTTTTTAATTGATTTTATGTTGATTAAAAAAAAGAAATAAAATAGTCAAAACAAAGATGAAATCGAAGGAACAGGCAGTAAATAAAGAAAGGTATAATTATGGAGGCCTGGATCGAAAGAGGTGTGTGCTGTCTTTCGATCCAGTGAAGAGGCTTGATCGAAGGTGCATGAGGGGCTGCACTTTGGGGGTGTTCGATCTGGATATGTCATCCTTCGATCTGGGAACCCTGGATCCAGTTCGAAGCTAAGCTGCTAAGCTTCGAAGCTCTGAACAAGATTCTGAGAAGATATTTCCTGCAAAATGAGACAAATGTTAAAGATCCAGGGGGGACTTTACCCCCCCTGATTCGAATATCCTCCCAATTCGAATCCTTCCTCAATTTGAATCTGCTGAATCTGGGCCTGGGTTTGTTTTATCCTGAGATTCGAAGGAGAAACTTAGATTGTTCCCCAACAATGGCACGATCTCATCTTTGCGCTTCAGCTTACATACAACATAATCAGTAATAACAAGAATACATATGCAATGTGTATTTAAATGTCATGAAGGTGCAATTTTGGTTTTGCAAACTCTTACCAATTAAAGATGTATGATCTGTGGCTCTGGGTGTGGAGATGTTCACTGAATGGCTGCTTTGGCTTGGATTACTTATGAAAATGCTGATAACCTTTGGTGGGTTTGTGGGCAGCGTATCTCCAAATCCTCCCTTTTTCTTTCCTTTTCTTTTTTTTCTTTTTCCGTTCTTTGTCCCCCTCTGCACTGTATGCTGGCCCTGGTATTTATAGGAGTATGATGGTCTAGTAACGGCAAGAGATAACCAATTAAACAGGCCTTTAAAGCCATGAGACAAGAATCAGACATATTAAAAGATTTCCTTTTTTGAAATATTCATGTCTTTTTGGAATCTTGAATGAACCTGGACACCTTTGATTTTCGAATGCCTCCAGGCCATGCTCTTCGATTGTTCTTGAGTTGCCTCCTTCGAATGGACTTCTTATGTGCCCTTCGAATGGGCCTTTTGAATGCTTCTTCAAATGGAATTTTTGAATGTTCTTCGAATGACCCTTTGAATGCTTCTCTTTGATAGCTTCAAAGTCCCAAATCGAATTACTCCAGCTTCAATTGCATAGCCCCTTCGATTGAGCCTCCCTCTGCTTCGATTGCTTGATTCGAAAAGGATCACCCTGGTCGAATCAGCTCTTGTAGGGTTGGGAGCAAACAAGGCAAGAATCTGGCCTTTAATTCAAATAATTGAGTCCACAATTAGCATTTAATTATTTCTATATTTGCAAGGGACACATGCCATTGTGGACTTTAGGTGAACCTGGACAGGTTAGGATATGTGTTTTTTCTTAGTCATGCCAGCCTACTTCATTCCTTCGAATCTGCCTTCTTTGCCAGCTTCAAAGTCTAATTCGAATCTATTTAGAACATTCCCTATTAGACAACTTCGACCAGCCCTTGGCCTTGTGATGAGTCTAAGTTCTGATTCGAAGTGTCCAGAACTTCCTTCATCAGAGCATCTTAGATTAAGAGAAATTCTGCACTGAAATGCCATTCGAAGGTCATTTCGTTCTGATGTTCTTATTAAGGGAAACTCTGAAGTTCCAGTCGAAGGACCTTTTGAAATGCCAATTGAAGGGTATTTGTCCATATACCAATCAAAGGGTACTTGTTAAAATTCCAATCGAAAGGCTTTGTTAACAGGACAATCGAAAGGTGTTGTTCATGCTAATTGAAGGACATGGTTAACATGCCTGTCGAAGCTGCCTTGATACAATGCTAAATCGAAGGATCCCTTGGCATGCCAATTGAAAGGCTTGGCCCAGGGTGCCAAACGAAAAGGTCTTTCAGAATTCCAATCGAAGGCCTTGACACAATGTGTGATCGGTGGGAATGAGAACTGACTGTTTTTTAATGTTGGTTCGCGTTTGCGTTTGTTTTTGCAAAGTGTCGCGGTAAGCAAGAGTCGCCACCGTCTTTTATTTTATCCAACAAGGAAAGGACAAAAGCACAGAAAAATTCCTTTTCAAGATTGTTTCTCGGGTTCGGGAGGTAGATTATAGAAAGGGAAGGTGTTAGCACCCTTTCTATCCGTGGTTATCCACGGGCTCTTAGGTACTTGCTCACTATGTTTTCAAAAGTTTGCTTTTCTTTGTGTTTGTGGGTTTTGAAAAGAGTTTTGTTTTTGAAGAGAGTGTAAGTGCGAAAAGTTTGTTTTTGTTTTAAAAAGGAGCAAGTACTTAAGAACCTCTACCTACTCAAAAAGGAATTAAACTGTGTAAATGTCCTTTAGACAGTGCTATCCCACTATTGAGGAGTAGGTAGCACCGTCGTTGGAGTTTTCGGGTCAATTCGATTTAAGGGACGTGTGGTCACTAAAGCAATGTTAGGATGATTTAGCGGTAACCCTAATGTCTTAGATCATTTTTCTGAGGCAACCATTTCGAGGCAACTTTGATCTTTAGACAGGAGGGCGACCTCTAAAACATCCTATACTCAATGACCACGTTTGAGGCAACCAAGTGAGGTGTACCCTAGGAGTGGCATGTGCAAGTGTGTCAGTTTTCAGTTATATTATCTTTACATGTCATGGTGAGCTGTGGTTGATTTTAAATTAAGATAGATCTTGCCATGCAATCCTAGTTAGCATACATCTAAACAGTTAATATATGTACAGGAATTTAAAGTGCGGGAATTGTAAATCCTACGCTATTACAAGGCTTCGGGGAGGGGGATTATTTACATGTCCAAAATTGGGGAATAAAGCAGTAAAGTAAAAGTCTTAGTTAAGCTATTACAAACCAATAAGCAGTTACAATAAAATAAACACGCGCAAATCTGAAAATAACCTCTAAAAATTCTAAGAATAAAATCTTTTTGTTGTTTTGTTATATTTTTGGAAAATGATCTAAATCTATTTAATTTTAGTTTTGAGAAAATGTTAAGATAATTAAGAGATTAATTAACAAAGTTAATTTTAATAGAAAAAACTAGCCTAATGTTTTTTGTGGTTTTTTTATTTTAATGTTAATTAAAAAAAAGATAAAAAGATGTCAATGACAACAAAAATAAAATACAAGGGGGGATCCTTTGATCCAGGGAAAAAAAGGAGTTTCGACCCAGGGAGGGACTGGAAGCTTCGATCCAGATAGGGTCATGGTCCTTTCGATTGGGTCAGACAGTAAGGCGTGAGTAGCCTTCGATCCAGGGAAGAGGATTGTCTTTTGATCATGGAGGTTATGGCTTTCGATCCAGGAATGAGATGCCTCCTTCGATCCAGCATGCTAATGGGTTCGATCCAGAGAAGGTGTCTCCTTTGAGCTGGGATGTTATACCTGCAAAAGTATGTTAGCGAAATAAAATGCAGGGTCTGGGTATTGAACCCCAGGCCCTTCGATCTTGCGCTTGCTGGGTCTCTTCAGGCTATGTCTGCAGCAAATATTAGCAAACGATGGACATGGCCTGGGTGCCAAACCCAGGCCTCTTGATCCTCTCTAGGATAGAAAATCGAAGGTAACAACCAGTATGAATGTATTATGCAAATATGAGGTTGGATAGTTTACCCTTTCTTACCAGCAGATTGGACTTTTAATTTGGGCGCTTCCTGGATGTAGGCACCTTCGATCTGGGCACTTCCTGGATGTAGGCACTTTTGATTTGGGGCTTATGGGCGTTGTGATCTTTTGTTGAAGGGTTGCTTTGGCCTGGATTACTTATGAAAAATGCTGATGACTTTTGGCAGCGTAACTCCAATGTTTTTTTTTGTTCTCCTGTTGTGTGTTTCTTCGTGTGTTGGATATGTATGCTGGCCTCTGTATTTATAGGGGTGTGAGGGTGCAGTAATGGCAAGAGACATCCATTAAATAGACCATTAAATGCCATGAGACAAGAAACAGACACATTAAAAGTTTTCCTTTTTTGAAATATTTGTGTCTCTTGAATGAACCTGGACATGTTTGTTTTGAGTGCCCTCTTGATGACCTCCTTCGAATGGCCCTTGTCCAAAGATCAATCGAAGGGTACTAACTAAAATTCCAATCGAAAGGCTTTGTTAACAAGCCAATCGAAAGGTGTTGTTCATGCTGATCGAAGGACATGGCTAACGTGCCTGTCGAAGCTGCTTTGACATAATGCCAATCGAAGTGCTTGTTCATAATACCAATCGAAAGACTCCTTCAGAATACCAATCGAAGGGTCTTTTAGAATGCCAATTGAAATGCTTATCCATAATGCCAATCGAAAGGCTCATTCAGAATACCAATCGAAGGGTCTTTCAGAATGCCAATCGAAGTGCTCCTTCATAATGCCAATCGAAGGGTCTTTCAAAATGCCAATCGAAGTGCTCCTTCATAATGCCAATCAAAGGGTCTTAAAGCACCACTCAAAAAAATTTCTTTTTCCTTAGGCAAGAGTTTGTGATCAACCATGCAGGGGGGAAGACTTTGGAAAAAACATGAGAGGGCAAATTTTGGGGTGCAACAGTTGCCCCTGTTCAATTTTCTTAAACCTGAGGATATAGATTGGCTTTCGAGCCTTTCGTGATCTGAAGGTGGAAGACAATTGAACACTAGAGTGCCCAGAAATTTGCACTCGCATGGTGTAGTATCAGCATCGTGACGTCGGGAATGGGCTTACAGATGCCATTTGAAGATTGTTAGTAGGAGGATGGGCTTATAGATGCAATCTGCAGGAGTGATTGCTGGACTGTATTTGAATGAGTGACAGAATTACATTCGAATCTGGATCGTATCTGGACTGTTATTTGAAGGTCTCTGATTGCCTGTCATTAACTGGAAGAAATAAATCTAACCAGAGGAGGTCTTTTTTGATAATGATGTGTGATGAAGGAATCTGAGACGATTGCTACTCCAAACAGATAATGAATGAATCTTGGACGATTACTACCTCAGCAGGATGATGAAGGAATCTTGGATGACTACTACAACAGCAGGATGATGAAGGAATCCTGGATGACTTCTACCTCAGCAGGATGATGAAGGAATCTTAGACGATTACTACCTAAGCAGGATGATGAAGGAATCTTGGACGATTACTACCTCAGCAGGATGATGAAGGAATCTTGGATGACTTCTATCTCAGCAGGATGATGAAGGAATCTTGGACGATTACTACCTCAGCAGGATGATGAAGGAATCTTGGATGATTACTACCTCAGCAGGATGATGAAGGAATCTTAGACGATTACTACCTCAGCAGGATGATGAAGGAATCTTGGACGATTACTACCTCAGCGGGATGGTGAAGGAATCTTGGACGATTACTACCTCAACGGGATGGTGAAGGAATCTTGGACGATTACTACCTCAACGGGATGATGAAGGAATCTTGGACGATTACTACCTCAGCAGGATGGTGAAGGAATCTTGGACGATTACTACCTCAACGAGATGATGAAGGAATCTTGGACGATTACTACCTCAGCAGGATGATGAAGGAATCTTGGACGAATACTACCTCAACGGGATGATGAAGGAATCTTGGATGATTACTACCTCAGCAGGATGGTGAAGGAATCTTGGACGATTACTACCTCAACAGGATGATGAAGGAATCTTGGATGACTACTACAACAGCAGGAAGATAAGGGAATCTTGGACGATTACTACCTCAGCAGGATGGTGAAGGAATCTTGGACGATTACTACCTCATCAGGATGATGAAGGAATCTTGGACGATTATTACCTCAGCAGGATGGTGAAGGAATCTTGGACGATTACTACCTCAACGGGATGATGAAGGAATCTTGGACGATTACTACCTCAGTAGGATGGTGAAGGAATCTTGGACGATTACTACCTCAACAGGATGATGAAGGAATCTTGGAAGATTACTACCTCAATGGGATGATGAAGGAATCTTGGATGATTACTACCTCAAAAGGAAATGAAGGAATCTTTGACGACTGCTACTCCAAAAGGTAATGACTTTTATCTGTCGATCGATCTTTCCTGAAAAGGTAAAGAGTTAGTTGTATGCAATGTCATGATGTATGCATTGTGTAATGATGTTCTCAAAATAAATGAGATTTATGTTATATGCATTTTGTATGCATATGTTATGAATGTTGTTGAAGTGTAATTTTGTCTTGGAGAATAAATTCTTGACAAGTGTTGGGGAGTTATTAAATCCCGGACTGCTGTTGAAGAGTAGGTATGTCTTCAAACTTTGCTTAGAACGTTTCCACTGAGGATCCTTGTTTTGTTGAGGATAACTCCGTTGGGGAAAGTTGTGAACTCTGTGGAGAGTATTGATTCATTCTTGGGGAACAAGTTCAGGAGTCTCGGTTGTCCGTTACTCTACTGGGGAGTCAAAGTTAGACTGACATCTGGTCGGGTCCAGGTTTCACAGTAACTTGCTGGGGATTGCAGAGTAGTCTACTGGGGAAGAGGAGTTATGGTACTTTGATTTGTAGTAGTCGGAGAGGCAAACTCAAGCTGGGGAATCCTGGTGTTGTTGGGGAAATAAACCCTGTCGTCAGTCCGCTAGAGAGGTGACATCTTCGTTGGGGGAAGTCCTTGAGGATTCTTAAGGTTGATTCAGCTGGGGAAAGGTTTTCAGAGATTAAACCCTTGCTGGGAGTCATCATATGAGAAGGATTTTGGGGATATTTGTCATTTCCCCTAGTAGCAAGTGTTTGTGACATTGCCTGGAAATGTTTGACTGTATGTAACCCTTTGCTGAGATTGATGTTCAATGCCCCAAGTGACGGAGATGGAGACCTGCCCCTGGTTACTCTGCACTTCTTTAGAGATATCTTGAAATTTTGACTGGACTTCCCCAGGTGTGCTGGATAGTGACATGTAAAGTCCCCTTGTCGATAGGAGATTTGTCAATGGAAGTGTCATCCTTCTTGAATTGATTTGGTTCACTGAGAGAGCTTTTGTTCATTGGATATTCATTGTGTGAATTTCTCCGTTGTTAAACAAATAGCCAAATGCAAACAGTGACATTCAAATAATGCAAAGTTTATGCTTGTCTCGAAGTTTTGAAAAATGCGTTTTTTAGCAGAAAACTCTTTATAAGACAAATTCAACACAAGATTTAGGGCAAAGCCTTACAGGAGTCAGGATACCTTTTGGTAACAGTATGCTTTTGAACTAACACATGCTTCAGTTAGGACTTTTGAAGGGTTGTAACGTGGCTTGGTTCACGGTTTAAGAAACAAAGGATAAAGGCTCAAAGTATATTTGTACCCACCCGCTCTTCGTGATGTTCTTCAATCCTAAACTCAGTTAATTGTGCATTTGAACTCCAAATGAGTCTGGAACGACGTTTTTGGTGATGGTTCACACAAGTTGAATTTGTTGGAAGGCAGTCATTTTTGCAACATTTTTCATGTTGTTGAGGATTTGTAATGACCTCGTTCTTTTGATTTGTTATCCCTAACTTTTGCCTGACTGTTCCTGTTTTCGAGATTACAGTCAGCGGGATGCCCCAGCTTTCTTAAGCCTCCTTTATAGGTTTTGGCTCAGTGGGCTTTCCTCTTTTGAGAGATTGACTGCCTATGAGATAAGGAACCACCACTGGCTTTTGATTTCAGAGGAATGCTTTTGATGTCGTTCATTGTATTATGAACTGAGAGTTTTGTGACTTTAATGCACATCTTTTGAATTAACTGAGAGACTACCCTGCCCCAGGTTTTGATTAAAGGTTTCAAATTGTGTTAAAAATAGAAAACTTCTACTTCTTTGGTTCGAAGGGGTTGACTAGGGATTATCTTCCTTATAACTCTAGTGTTTAGGATTTGAAAGAAATGCTTGTACATCGTCAACAAGGTCTGTCCAAAAGCATATTGTATGAGATTATGGCATTGTTTCGTCATCCTCCTTCTAAAGGCTTGTAACTTTTAGCAAGAGTTGAAAGTCATAAAGTGAGTAAAAAGCATAGTTTAAATGTAATTAAAATGATTGGATCAAATCAAGACAAACATATGCAATGCATTAATGAAACAAAGTTTGGCATTAATAGATAATTGTTTGAATAACAAAGAGATTACAACTTGAAAATTCAAATGAAACAAATACATTCTCAATGATTTGGCATAGGAGCAGTGATCACATTTGGGGTCTCCGGAGGGTCAAACTTGATCTCCTTGGCATCAATCAAGTCTTGAATCTTGTTCTTCAAAGTCCAACAGTCTTCAGTGTCATATCCAGGACTGTCAGAATGGTAGGCACATCTCACACTCGGGTTATACTTGGAAGAGGAAGTATCAGGATTTTGAGGAGGATCCTTTACCGTGATTAGCTCCAACTTCAGCAAATGTTGTAACGCTTGAGACAAAGGCATGTTGATGTTAGTATACTGCCTTTCTTGATATCTTACCCTGTGCCTATTGCTCTGTCTTTGTTGAACAAGCGTGGGATCAGAGATCAGGATTGCCCCTACATGTTGATCATGACGACTCTTTTGACCATACACAGCATTGGACTCTTTCTTCCCATTGTAGGGCTTTTTCTGAGCATCAGAAGGTGTTTCTTCTTGAATCTTCCCACTTTTGATGCCAGCTTCGACCCTTTCGCCGGTCAGTATTAGCTCGGTGAATCCGGCTGAAGAGTTTCTGATCAAGTTTTTGAAATAGGGACCAGACAAAGTCCCAAGAAACATATCCACCAACTCCCTATCAGACAGAGGGGGTTGGACTCTTCCAGCAAGATCTCTCCATTTCTGAGCGTAGTCCTTAAAGCCTTCTCCTGTAACCATAGACATACCCTGAAGCTGAGTACGTGTGGGAGCAAGGTCGGCATTATACTGGTATTGCTTGTAAAAAGTAGCAGCAAGGTCCTCCCAGTTGCGGATGTTAGCTCCTTCTAGTTGACAGAACCATTCCAGTTGAGTCCCTGAAAGACTGTCTTGAAAGAAATGGATCCACAAGTTCTTATCAGCAGTGTAAGGTTGGATCTTCCTCACATATGACCGGAGGTGCAGCTTTGGACAGGAAGCTCCGTCATACTTGGCAAAGGCAGGTGCCTTGAACTTATGGGGAATCACCACCCCAGATGATAGGCCCAGATCTCCGAAGTCTAGACCGGGCACCTTCTGTATCTCCATAGCGCTCAAGCGGTCTTCCAGCTGTTTGTACTTATCCTCAGCAGGAGGATACTGTTCTTCATCATAGTCTGTCTCGTTGTCGGAGACCATAGGGCTAGGAGCCCTCCTTTCTTGTGGACTGTCCTTCCCTCCAGATGGGGTGGTCAGATCAACCACATTCTGCAGCCCGTTTCCAAACCTGCGTCCAGTGTTGAACAGAATGGTCCTCTTCTTCTTCTTCTTCCTCTCTTTCAGAATCAGGGTCTTCAAGTCCTGCTGACCCTTAGCTAGGCTCATGACCAACTCTTGAAATTGGGCATTCTGGGCCTGGAGGGCCTTGATAGCTTGCTCGGTTGAAGGTTCAGTAGACATGATGATTGCTGAAAATAAACAGCAAAGAAGATAAGAGACTTGTACTGGGAGACCTGTTATGCAATGATATGTATGATATATGTATGCAATGTTTTCAAGGATCTCGCGGGGTAAACAAGAAACTTGTTAGAATCTGAATCTGGTAGCTTGATTGAAGGAACTTCATGTTGCTGGGAGTCCTTCTTCAAGAGTCAAGCTCACCATATCGAGTGGGTCATAGCCCCTGACTCAAGTTATCATGCTTGGATTTCTAGACACCCTCGGCTAGAGGAAAATAAATCCCCTTTGCCCCTTGCTAGACTTTTGATTTACCATAACCTGCATCACAAACCCTTGAGATCCTTGAAATGGTTAAAGAAATGTTAAGGCATGATTCTATGATGTGTATGTTATGCGTTTAAGCACAAGTGTGAGGTGATGTAAGTAAGCCCTGCAATAAGTCCAAATTATTGGATAAGGACTGTAAACAAAACTTGCAAGGAACTCATGTTGTCAGATAACAAGTATGTGCAAGTAGTTCAAGTTTGAAAGCACACAAGTCACACAAATAGCCTTAAGTTTAGGCTGGCATGGAGTTTCATAGGTAATTACCCTCTTGAGTGTAGTTGGCTCAAAACCTGTCCTATAAATAGTAACCGAGTTCTAAGGAGCTCAATATCATTGGATTGTTTTCTATGTTCATCGTTTTGATTTAGCCACTTAACTGGCGACCAAAATATTCCAAGAAAACAGCCCTCAATGAGTGTAGTATCGAGTATCTACCAACTTCGGACTGCACCAAAGTCGGTCATCTCACTACCCCTAAAAAGGCCAAGATGGTCAAGTAAGGTTCTAAGGTCAATTGATGCTTCACGACACCACGCGGCGGCCCCGTACTCTCCTTGACTTAACTCAAGGGTTACCAGTACTCACCAAAGTGCCACATCAACGTAGCTACTGTTTCAACCATGTCGGTATACCCCGCACAGTTCCCTCACAGTTTGTTGCTACTTACCAAAAGGGTATCCCCAGATTCGGGTTAGGATCTATAGAACTCCGATACAAACCCACAAAATTTAAAGCATACAAAGCATACAATTGAAAACACAAGTGATCTAATCCTAAGGTACACCTCACTTATAATCTTCCCCAGCAGAGTCTCCAGTTCTGTGATCGGTGGGAATGAGAACTGACTGTTTTTTAATGCTGGTTCGCATTTGTGTTTGTTTTCGCAAAGTGTCGCGGTAAGCAAGAGTCGCCACCATCTTTTATTTTATCCAACAAGGAAAGGACAAAAGCACAGAAAAATTCCTTTTCGAGATTGTTTCTCGGGTTCAGGAGGTAGATTATAGAAAGGGAAGGTGTTAGCACCCTTTCTATCTGTGGTTATCCACGGGCTCTTAGGTACTTGCTCACTATGTTTTCAAAAGTTTGCTTTTCTTTGTGTTTGTGGGTTTTGAAAAGAGTTTTGTTTTTGAAGAGAGTGTAAGTGCGAAAAGGTTGTTTTTGTTTTAAAAAGGAGCAAGTACTTAAGAACCTCTACCTACTCAAAAAGGAATTAAATTGTGTAAATGTCCTTTAGACAGTTCTATCCCACTATTGAGGAGTAGGTAGCACCGTCGTTGGAGTTTTCGGGTCAATTCGATTTAAGGGATGTGTGGTCACTAAAGCAATGTTAGGATACTTTAGCGGTAACCCTAATGTCTTAGATCATTTTTCCGAGGCAACCATTTCGAGGCAACTTTGATCTTTAGACAGGAGGGAGACCTCTAAAACATCCTATACTCAATGACCACGTTTGAGGCAACCAAGTGAGGTGTACCCTAGGAGTGGCATGTGCAAGTGTGTCAGTTTTTAGTTATATTATCTTTACATGTCATGGTGAGTTGTGGTTGATTTTAAATTAAGATAGATCTTGCCATGCAATCCTAGTTAGCATACATCTAAACAGTTAATATATGTACAGGAATTTAAAGTGCGGGAATTGTAAATCCTACGCTATTACAAGGCTTCGGGGAGGGGGATTATTTACATGTCCAAAATTGGGGAATAAAGCAGTAAAGTAAAAGTCTTAGTTAAGCTATTACAAACCAATAAGCAGTTACAATAAAATAAACGCGCGCAAATCTGAAAATAACATCTAAAAATTCTAAGAATAAAATCTTTTTGTTGTTTTGTTATATTTTTGGAAAATGATCTAAATCTATTTAATTTTAGTTCTGAGAAAATGTTAAGATAATTAAGAGATTAATTAACAAAGTTAATTTTAATAGAAAAAACTAGCCTAATATTTTTTGTGGTTTTTTTATTTTAATGTTAATTAAAAAAAAAGATAAAAAGATGTCAATGACAACAAAAATAAAATACAAGGGGGGATCCTTCGATCCAGGGAAAAAAAGGAGTTTCGACCCAGGGAGGGACTGGAGGCTTCGATCCAGAGAGGGTCATGGTCCTTTCGATTGGGCCAGACAGTAAGGCGTGAGTAGCCTTCGATCCAGGGAAGAGGATTGTCTTTTGATCATGGAGGTCATGGCTTTTGATCCAGGAATAAGATGCCTCCTTCGATCCAGCATGCTAATGGGTTCGGTCCAGAGAAGGTGTCTCCTTCGATCTGGGATGTTATACCTGCAAAATTATGTTAGCGAAATAAAATGCAGGGCCTGGGTATTGAATCCCAGGCCCTTCGATCCTGCGCTTGCTGGGTCTCTTCAGGCTATGTCTGCATCAAATATTAGCAAACGATGGACATGGCCTGGGTGCCAAACCCAGGCCTCTTGATCTTGTCTAGGATAGAAAATCGAAGGTAACAACCAGTATGAATGTATTATGCAAATATGAGGTTGGATAGTTGTTGTACCCCAAAATTTTCCCTCCCATATTCTTCAAAATTTGCAAAGAGCATGCTTCAAAATCTCTCAAGGGTTGCACAAGTTCAAGGGCCTCCTAACAGTCAAAAACTAGGGTTTTGGTTCTTTCAAAGAAATTGAAGTTTCCAAGGGTCCAATCAAGTCCCATATGCCTACAAACATGGTCAAGCATCCATATGCCAAGTTTCAAGACTCACAGCACAAAATTGCACAGTCAAAAACCCTAATTGCCCTACAGTCAATTGCAGGGGCAAAATGGTCATTTGACAGTCAAAAGTTCAAATTTTTGGTCAACATCTTATTTTGAAGCCACAAACATCATTTGATCAATTCTTGATCATGATTTCCAAGGCATGGCTCAAAAAGTCTCAAGATGCAAAAGTTGCCATATTTGGACAGTTGAAAAAGTCAACTGTAACTTGACCAAGGCATAACTTCCACATGGTTTATCAGAAAAATTCCATACAAAGCTCATTTTGAAGAGAAAGACATTTCCTACAACTCCTCTTCACACTTCAAGTCCAAGAAATGCTCTCACAAAAAGTTATCAATTTCAACATTATAGGTCATTTTCAAAAGTCAACAAAAATGGACTTTAATTCAAAGACCATAACTTGAGATTGGTAAATCAAACTGACATGGGACCAAAGGCATTGGTTATAGGACTTCAAGACCTTTCCAAAATGTCCAAGAACATGATCAAAGCTTAAACATTGAGCAAGATATGCCTTGTGGAAGTTGGGAAATTTTTGGGAATTTTGAAAAGTCAACTTTACTTCAAATGCCTCAAAATTGCTAATGGGCCACAAATTCTTCCAAGAATCATCATCCAAAAGCTATGCACGACCCATTGACCCAAAGGGGAGTTATTTTCCTATTTTTAATTAATTAATAGAATATTTAATCTATTTAATTATGATTAATTATAAGAAAAATACTCATCCATGCTTTTCAAATCTTTTTGTGCATAGAATACCTTCAAGATTTCGTGCACTATTAAATAAGGAAAGAATCAAGGTGATTGGCAATGATTGGCATGTTCTTCACATGAAAAAGATTGGAAAAAGATACCATGAAAATCAAATCTCAAAAACATTGATTACAAAGGTTTTGGACATATTTTGCAAACCTAAATCACTCACATACATATACAGATCAGAACCCTAATGCTAAGAACCTTCAAGCCGCGCCTCAGACCTCATACAAACTTGGCATTTTTTGTCCAAAAATTCAAAACTGAAAATTGCATTACAGTGCGTTTCCAGGCAAGATAACTATTCCAATAGCTTGCCAAGGCCTCAAGGAAAGTTTCTGGATCAAAACCATAGCTTCTAACACAAAGAATTGGTAACACAATGCCATCCTGTTCTTAACATTTCACATGTTCGTGTTTTGAATTATACGCATCATTCATGCCTTTTTCTTGTTGTTTTGCACTAACATAAACATTCTAAAACTTTTGGCATCATTTAATTGAATTTTCATGTCCTGTACGAGAATCTGCCATTAACGCCTTCTAGGTTTTCAAAGGTCAAAAATTAGGGCTTCTTTTATGGGGGAAAATTGGCCAACAAGACCAGGGCCATTAGAACCAGAAGCTTCACACGAACTCAGTCCACATGTCGCGCTCAATTTATGAGCGACGGTGTCCTATTCTCTATTTTCACATATGCTATTTAGTGGGGGTTTAAAACCCCCGCTATCTCTTTTTATTTACAGGCAACAGGAAGAAGATGGAGGACGTGTCCATTGCTCACAGGCGCGTTTGAATTTTCGCGCGAAGGACACCACTAATCATTGTTTTGCATTATGTTATTTATCTTCCATATTATATTCCAAACGCGCTAATGGCTCAGATGGTGGAACGTGCACTTGGTCAGCATTGGGACCTGGGTTCGATTCCCAGGTCCCCTCCCTTCTCAATATTATTTTTTCTTCTATGTTTCCATGCAGCGTTCCCTCCAGAGTTCTACCATGCACCCAGCGCTGGAGCTTGCCACGCGTCTCAGAACCTCAATCCAATGACCATGATCTGAAGAACACCCTACGCATTGGTCAATGGAGCCACATTCGTCCCAGAAAAGTCAACCAGGCCTCCTTCAAATGGGCCAAAATTGTTGGACAATAACCTCCAAAATTGGGGTCAACACCCCCCATCTGTTTGTATTTTCTCTCTCACTTTTATTTTCTTTTATTTGTTCTTCTTAATTAATTGTTTTATTTAATTCATAAATTAATAATTTTACAACATAAAAAATAACAAAAAAATCAGAAAGACAAAAAATATAAATATATTTTATTTAAATGTTTTTATAAATAAATTTTATTAATTAATTTAGTTTTAATTCTAGGTTTAATTTCAATGTTTTTTTTAATAAACTAAAAAATGTAGAATTAGGGTTTTAAATACTTTTATTCTTTTTCTTTTCTTTTATCATTATTAAATATTAATTATTTTTGTAAATAAATTGGCCATTAAATAATTAGGTTAAAACTAGGTTAGATTTATACATTTTTTTAATAAATTAAAAATAGTTTAGAATTAGGGTTTTAATTTCATTTAATTTTTTTAATAATTCCATAAATACAAAAACTCAAAAATAATTTCCTTTTCTCATTTAACTTAATTAATTTATTAATTGTAATTTAATTTCCTTAAAAGGGTCCAACGCCCTCGCACTCCCGACTTTACTTCTTCTCGCATTTTACTTTTATCTCTTTTTGTAAATATAATGTATTTATCCCAAAGCCGTGTAATAGATTAATTAGACATTTATCTTTCCGCATTTTATTTTATTTCAAATCGGGTCTTGGATTAATTTGGCGGTGTAGACCCGCGCCTTTGTAATAGCGTAGGACTTTTAAATTCCGCATCCTTTTAACTGTTAATAACTTGCATGAAAGAATGAATGCCAAAAATAAAAACAAAGTGTAGAACACCAATGCATGAACAAGACAAAATATCTGAAAACGACACATAAATCACACACCACCCCTAGGGTACGCCTCATTGTTGCCTTGCCCCTCGAAAGGTGGTCGTCGAGTAGAGGATGTTTTAGTAAGTCCTCATGTCCATGAACATGGCATGAGGGTAGCTTCTAAGGTGTCTTCCTATTGCTCTGGTGATCACCATGTCCCGAACCCTCGAATTGACCCGAACACCTCCAACGGTGGTGCTACCTACCTCTCAATGGTGGGATGGCACTACTTTAAGGACATTTACACAGACGAATTCCTTAGGGTAGGTAGAGAACTCGTAGATACTTGCTCTAATTTCAAAACAAATCAAAAAATAATTTTCACACCGACACCTTTCAAAAAGCTTTCAAAAGCAATTTTTCAAACACTCTTGAGGACTGATACAAGAGTCGATCTGAAACTTTCAAAGAAACTTTTTCAAACCCACTCACACTTGAAAAGCAAACAAACATTTTTGAAAACACAAATGAGCAAGTATCTAAGAGCCCATGGATAACCATGGATAGAAAGGGTGCTAACACCTTCCCTTTCTATAAATCTACCTCCCGAACCGAGAGCAATCTCTATAAGGAATTTTTCTGTGCTTTTGTCCTTTCCATTTGGAGAAAATAAAAGACGGTGGCGACTCTTGCTTCCGCGACATTTCACGAACCAGCGTTAAACAGTCAGTTCCATATCCACCGATCACAGAACTGGCGACTCTGCTGGGGAGAATTTTAAAGTGAGGTGTACCTTAGGATTAAGATCACTGTGTTTTCAATTGCTTTGACTTGTTTGCTTTATTATTATGGGACTGTCTTGGGAGTTCTATAGATCCTAACCCGGATCTGGGGATACCTTCTTAGAAAGTAGCAACAAGGCTGTGAGGGAACTGTACGGGGTATACCGACATGGTTGAAACAGTCTGCTACGTTGATGTGGCACTTTGGTGTGTACCGGTAACCCTTGAGTTCAGTCAAGGAGAGTACGGGGCCTCCGTGTGGTGTCATGAAGCATCAACTGACCTTAGGAACCTTAATTGAACCATCTTGGCCTCTTTAGGGTAGTTAGATAACTGACTTTGGTGCAGTCCGAGGTTGGTTGATACTCGATACTACACTCAATTGAGGGTTGCTTTCCTGGAACATTTCGGTCGCCAGTTCAGTGGCTAAATCGAAACGATGAACAATGAAAGCAATCTAGTGATATTGGGACCCTTAGAACCCGGTTACTTCTGATAGGACAGGTTGATCCCACCAACTTCAAGAGGGTAATACCCAGACCCCATGCTGGCCTGAACTCTAAGGGTTTCTCTTGTGTGACTTGTGTGCCTTCCAACTTGACTACTTGCGTGCTCGTTATCTGACACTTGAGTTTCTTGCAGGTTTTGTTTATAGTCCTTAATTGGGACTCATAACAGGGTTTACTAAGTTTCTTGCAGGTTTTGTTTATAGTCCTTAATTGGGACTCATAACAGGGTTTACTAAGTTTCTTACAGGTTTTGTTTACAGTCCTTAATTGGGACTCATAACAGGGTTTACCTACATTACCCTATGCATAGCATAACATCATACCATTGCATACATCCCGCATAAGGACTAATCTGTTTCAAGGATCTCAAGGGCTTGTGATGTAGGTCATGATGAACCAACTGTCCAGCAAGGGGCAAAGGGAATTTATTTTCCTCTAGCCAAGGTTGTCAGGGGCTATGACCCACTGGATATGGTGAGCCTTTGACCCTTGAAGAAGGACTCTCAACAACATGCAATTCCTTCAATCAAGCTATCGGATCCCAACTCTAATGATTTTCTTATTTACCCCGCGAGATCCTTGAAAACATTGCATATATATACAGATATATCATTGCATAACAGGTACCCTTTTGACAGGTCACTTACCATCTCCGCTGTTTATTTCAGCAATGGCTTCCCAACAAGATAACCAGGATCTTCAGGCTCAAGAGATTCAGTTCAGAGAGATCTTCCTAAGCCTATCCAAGGGGCAGGAAGAGTTGAGGACACTCCTTATAGGGAATTTGGCCAAGCAAAGTCCCGAAGATGACAAGGACGAGCAGCTGAAACGTCTGCAAGCTGAGGTAGATACGATGAAAACCCAGATGCTGGGACAAAGGGCTCTCATCCAAAGTTTAGTTCGGGAGCAAGGAGAGCTGAGGGCCATGATCAGTCAGCTTCATCACGACATGAAGCAACCAGCCCAAGTCAGGGACCAGGTCATTGAACAGCTTCCAAGAGGACAAAGGTCTGGTCCAATGAATAAACCTCTCCAAGCTGCTATCACTTCACAGGTCCAACCACGACCTCGCCAAGAACAACGGGCTGATCAGAGCAAGCCAGACAAGCCTAAAAGGCAGTTCACCAAACTCAACGTGTCACCGTCTCAAGCTTTACAACAATTGTTGAGGTTGAATCTGGTGACGTTAAGGGACCCTCCTAAGCATCTCAACACAACCTCCCTAAAGTACAATCCTGAGGAAAGATATGCATACCACTCTGACAGTCCAGGACATGACACCGACGACTGCTGGGCTTTGAAGAATAAGATTCAAGATCTGATTAATGAAAGAGCTGTGGATTTCACCCAGATAGGCCAAGCCGAATTCTCCTGGCTTCCCTACAAGATGCACCAGTCGAAGTAACAAGCCCTGAGACTAGAAGACTTGTGTTTATTAGAATTTTCAAGTTGTAACTTTCTTTTGACTGTTCAAACATTTATTCATGATTAAACGTTGTTAGTTCATTAATGCATCGCATATGTCTGTTTTGAAGCAATATATTCGCATTCACTATATGCAAACTGTTTTCATATTTTTGTGACGGTCAACTCTCAATAATTCTAAGCCTCTTGAGGGAGGATGACGAAAACGATACCACGATCTTTACAGTATGCTTTTGAACAGACCCCGCTGATGAGGTACAGGCATTGTTTCAATCCCTAAACACTGGAGTTATAAGGAAGATAATCCCTCGTCAACCCCTCTGAGCCAAAGAAGTAGGAGTTTTTCTTTTCGAAAATTAAAACCCTTTATCATAACCTGGGGCAGGGTAGTTCTCTCAGTTGATCCAAGTGCATAACAAATGGCACCAAAGAGGTCCTTACAAAACAAAACAAAAACAGTGATGGTTCCCTATAATCGTCAAGACAGGCAGTCATTATCTTTCAAAAAAAAAAACAAAAGCCCAATAAGTCAAAACCTATGAAGGAGACTTACAAAACTGGGGCATCCCGCTGACTGTAATCACAAAAGAAACAGTTCAGGCAAAAAACAGGGATAACGAAATCAAAAAAAAGGGAAAGAGGTCACACAAACCCTCAATAACAAAAAGGAATGACTGCCTATTCAAAATAAACTATCAACATCCGAACCATCACGGGAATATCAGGACAAAAACTCAAATAAGGTCTAATGCACGATCAACTGAGTTTAGGATTGAAGAACATCACGAAGAGCGGGTGGGTACAAATAAAATTTGAGCCTTTATCCTTTGTTTCTTGAACCGTGAACCAAGCCACGTTATAACCCTTAAAAGTCCTAGCTGAAGCATGGGTTAGTTCGAAAGCATATTGTTACAAAGGTATCCTGACTCCTTAAGGCTTGCTATAAAATATTGAGTTGACATCACACTTTACAAAATTTGCTGGTTTTACTGAAAAATGCATTTTTCAAAAACTTCAAGACAGACATAAGCTTTGCATTTTTGACATAAATCTGGTTGCGTATGACCTTTTGTTTGAACAGCATAGAAGTTTGCACGACGAATGTCTAACGAACAAAAGCACTTCCAATCAAGGGGCAGACATGATCATGGGCTACCATCTGGGGCAGTTAAGTCAAGATTCGGAGAATCTCTCAAAGGCCAAATAGCCTGGGGCAAATCTCCGCCTGAGTCACTTGGGGCATTCCAGCAACGAATCTTGCCTGATCAAACATCTTCTGGGGGTATGACAAAACACTTCTAACAGGGGCAACTCCCTACATTCTGAGAGCGTGGACATAGTCGAAAAATACTACGCATAATCAAAGACCCGCTAGGTTGACATACCTAGGCAAAAATTAGGGCTTCCCGGCGAACCAAAAGGGTTCGGGCAAAATAAGGGATGAAATGGAAAAAATCTGTACACCCGGCAAGTCGAAAACCTGAAAGGGCGGCTTGGGCAAAAAAGGGTATCCCGATGGACTGAAAACCCGAAAGGGCGGTCCAGGCAAAAATTAGGGATCAAAGCGTACCACTATGTCCTGGCATCTCGTCACCCGTCTACCAGAAGATTTGTCAATTACCCCCACAGGTGCCTTCTCCCACTGAAACTAGGGCAATAATGAGTGGTCTAAGCGATCTAATGGTTCGGTCCACCAAGGTACCAAGATAGGTTCAGCTGAAGAACGTAACCAGTATATCTTAACTCCCTAGAGAGTGAGCCAGCAGGTCAATACACTCTCCCCAAGCAGAGTTATCCTGTCAGCCTTAAGGAAGTTGGGTATCCTCCAGCAGATCTCAACATTCCTCAATAAGCGTCCCCGGCAATCTTGATCTAAGATTGTTCCCCGGCGGTATATCAGACATTCAGCGGAGCCACTTCCCCAATGCATCTCAAAGTTTCCCCAGGAGGGTCCAACATAGTTCAAGATTTCCCCAGGAAAGTTTGAATCCATCTCCCCAGCAGGAAGCTTATCCCCAATAGATTCTGGAAGCTTATCCCCTGCAGAGCACGAACGCGTCCCCCGGCTTTATTCAGAAAGTTATTTCCCCACCAGGATATAACTGGGTTATCCTCAGCCAATAGCCATGGAAAGATCGTCCTTGGCGAAGTCTTCTTATCCCCAGCGGAGTCTATTAACACTTCCAACATAACCACGGTATCCCCAGCGAAGTTACCATCAGCATCCCAGCAAAGTACCCCTCTCCCCGCAGAGTAATCCATTCGCCAAGTTCATCCCCCAACGGAGTCATCTTCTCCTACCGGTTCATTCTTGCAATCTTCATCCCCAGCGGAAACGAAGAGCTCTCTTCAACCATCAGCCCAGGATTTAACTTCCCGGCACCCGTCAAGGATTTATTTTCCTAGACGAAAATACATTCAAAAACATCACATTTTCATACATTATAGCATGCATATACGCATCATATCTTACAAATCTCATTTATGTTGAGAACATCATCGCTTGATTCATATCATGCCTTGCATATGACTGACCTTTACCTTTCAGGGAAGATCCAGTTAAGTTCTCAGCCATATTTCAAGACCTTGTCCGGTTCAGTTAAATCGACCCTAAGATTTTCCTGATTCTTATCCAGTCAAAGGCCTTCTCTGGTTCAGTCAGATCGACCCTAAGATCTCCCTGATTCTTATCCAGCTGAAGATTTCAAGACCTTGTCCGGTTCAGTTAAATCGACCCTAAGATTTTCCTGATTCTTATCCAGTCAAAGGCCTTCTCTGGTTCAGTCAGATCGACCCTAAGATCTCCCTGATTCTTATCCAGCTGAAGATTTCAAGACCTTGTCCGGTTCAGTTAAATCGACCCTAAGATTTTCCTGATTCTTATCCAGTCAAAGGCCTTCTCTGGTTCAGTCAGATCGACCCTAAGATCTCCCTGATTCTTATCCAGCTGAAGATTTCAAGACCTTGTCCGGTTCAGTTAAATCGACCCTAAGATTTTCCTGATTCTTATCTAGTCAAAGGCCTTCTCTGTTTCAGTCAGATCGACCCTAAGATCTCCCTGATTCTTATCCAGCTGAAGATTTCAAGACCTTGTCCGGTTCAGTTAAATCGACCCTAATATTTTCCTGATTCTTATCCAGTCAAAGGCCTTCTCTGGTTCAGTCAGATCGACCCTAAGATCTCCCTGATTCTTATCCAACTGAAGATTTCAAGACCTTGTCCGGTTCAGTTAAATCGACCCTAAGATTTTCCTGATTCTTATCCAGTCAAAGGCCTTCTCTGGTTCAGTCAGATCGACCCTAAGATCTCCCTGATTCTTACCCAGTTGAAGATTCCAAGACCTTGTCCGGTTCAGTTAAATCGACCCTAAGATTTTCCTGATTCTTATCCAGTCAAAGGCTTTCTCTGGTTCAGTCAGATCGACCCTAAGATCTCCCTGATTCTTATCCCAGTAGAAGACATCCAAGATTCTCTCAGCGTTACTGTTGAGGTTGAAGTCGCCCAAGACTCTCTCAGCGTTACTGTTGAGGTTGAAGTCGCCCAAGATTCTCTCAGTGTTACTGTTGAGGTTGAAGTCGCCCAAGATTCTCTCAGCGTTACTCTTGAGGTTGAAGTCGCCCAAGATTCTCTCAGCGTTACTGTTGAGGTTGAAGTCGCCTATGGTTCTCTCAGCGTTCCTGTTGAGGTAGTAATCGCCCAGGGTTCTCTCAGCGTTCCTGTTGAGGTAGTAATCGCCCAAGGTTCTCTCACCGTCCCGTTGAGGTAGTAACCATCCCTGGTTCATTCATGACCTTTTGAAGCTCCAGATTCAATTCCTGTAACCAGTCAGGGCGCATCTATACAAAGAGTTTGAAGACCAGCTCCTGTAACAGGCCAGGTAATCATTTTCTTTTTCAGGTACACAAGTTCTCGCTAAGGAATCTCCTACGCGATCGACACCCAGATGGCATCTATAAGCCCATCCACCATCCATCAATCTCCAAATGGCATCTATAAGCCCATTCCTACCATCACACTGCCAACATGTGAGCGCAAATTTCTGGGCACTCTAGTGTTCAATCATCTTCCACCTTCGGATTACGAAAGGCACGTCAGCCAATCTACATCCTCAGGTCTAAGAAGATTGAACAGGGGCAATTGTTGTACCCCAAAATTTGCCCTCCCATATTCTTCAAAATTTGCAAAGAGCATGCTTCAAAATCTCTCAAGGGTTGCACAAGTTCAAGGGCCTCCTAACAGTCAAAAACTAGGGTTTTGGTTCTGTCAAACAAATTTAAGTTTCCAAGGGTCCAATCAAGTCCCACATGCCTACAAACATGGTCAAGCATCCATATGCCAAGTTTCAAGACTCACAGCACAAAATTGCACAGTCAAAAACCCTAATTACCCTACAGTCAATTGCAGGGGCAAAATGGTCATTTGACAGTCAAAAGTTCAAAATTTTGGTCAACATCTTATTTTGAAGCCACAAACATCATTTGATCAATTCTTGATCATGATTTCCAAGGCATGGCTCAAAAAGTCTCAAGATGCAAAAGTTGCCATATTTGGACAGTTGAAAAAGTCAACTGTAACTTGACCAAGGCATAACTTCCACATGGTTTATCAGAAAAATTCCATCCAAAGCTCATTTTGAAGAGAAAGACATTTCATACAACTCCTCTTCACACTTCAAGTCCAATAAATGCTCTCACAAAAAGTTATCAATTTCAACATTATAGGTCATTTTCAAAAGTCAACAAAAAGGGACTTTAAGTCAAAGACCATAACTTGAGATTGGTAAATCAAAATGACATGGGACCAAATGCATTGGTTAGAGGACTTCAATACCTTTCCAAAATGTCCAAGAACATGATCAAAGCTTAAACATTGAGCAAGATATGCCTTGTGGAAGTTGGGAAATTTTTGGGAATTTTGAAAAGTCAACTTTACTTCAAATGCCTCAAAATTGCTAATGGGCCACAAATTCTTCCAAGAATCATCATCCAAAAGCTATGCACGACCCATTGACCCAAAGGGGAGTTATTTTCCTATTTTTAATTAATTAATTGAATATTTAATCTATTTAATTATGATTAATTATAAGAAAAATACTCATCCATGCTTTTCAAATCTTTTTGTGCATAGAATACCTTCAAGATTTCGTGCACTATTCAATAAGGAAAGAATCAAGGTGATTGGCAATGATTGGCATGTTCTTCACATGAAAAAGATTGGAAAAAGATACCATGAAAATCAAATCTCAAAAACATTGATTACAAAGGTTTTGGACATATTTTGCAAACCTAAATCACTCACATACATATACAGATCAGAACCCTAATGCTAAGAACCTTCAAGCTGCGCCTCAGACCTCATACAAACTTGGCATTTTTTGTCCAAAAATTCAAAACTGAAAATTGCATTACAGTGCGTTTCCAGGCAAGATAACTATTCCAATAGCTTGCCAAGGCCTCAAGGAAAGTTTCTGGATCAAAACCATAGCTTCTAACGCAAAGAATTGGTAACACGATGCCATCCTGTTCTTAACATTTCACATGTTCATGTTTTGAATTATACGCATCATTCATGCCTTTTTCTTGTTGTTTTGCACTAACATAAACATTCTAAAACTTTTGGCATCATTTAATTGAATTTTCATGTCATGTACGAGAATCTGCCATTAACGCCTTCTAGGTTTTCAAAGGTAAAAAATTAGGGCTTCTTTTATGGGGAAAAATTGGCCAACAAGACCAGGGCCATTAGAACCAGAAGCTTCACACGAACTCAGTCCACATGTCGCGCTCAATTTATGAGCGACGGTGTCCTATTCGCTATTTTCACATATGCTATTTAGTGGGGGTTTAAAACCCCCGCTATCTCTTTTTATTTACAGGCAACAGGAAGAAGATGGAGGACGTGTCCATTGCTCACAGGCGCGTTTGAATTTTCGCGCGAAGGACACCACTAATCATTGTTTTGCATTATGTTATTTATCTTCCATATTATATTCCAAACGCGCTAATGGCTAAGATGGTGGAACGTGCACTTGGTAAGCATTGGGACTTGGGTTCAATTCCCAGGTCCCCTCCCTTCTCAATATTATTTTTCCTTCTATGTTTCCATGCAGCGTTCCCTCCAGAGTTCTACCATGCACCCAGCGCTGGAGCTTGCCACGCGTCTCAGAACCTCAATCCAATGACCATGATCTGAAGAACACCCTACGCATTGGTCAATGGAGCCACATGCGTCCCAGAAAAGTCAACCAGGCCTCCTTCAAATGGGCCAAAATTGCTGGATAATAACCTCCAAAATTGGGGTCAACACCCCCCATCTGTTTGTATTTTGTCTCTCACTTTTATTTTCTTTTATTTGTTCTTCTTAATTAATTGTTTTATTTAATTCATAAATTAATAATTTTACAACATAAAAAATAACAAAAAAATCAGAAAGACAAAAAATATAAATATATTTTATTTAAATGTTTTTATAAATAAATTTTATTAATTAATTTAGTTTTAATTCTAGGTTTAATTTCAATGTTTTTTTTAATAAACTAAAAAATGTAGAATTAGGGTTTTAAATACTTTTATTCTTTTTCTTTTCTTTTATCATTATTAAATATTAATTATTTTTGTAAATAAATTGGCCATTAAATAATTAGGTTAAAACTAGGTTAGATTTAAACATTTTTTTAATAAATTAAAAATAGTTTAGAATTAGGGTTTTATTTTCATTTAATTTTCTTACTAATTCCATAAATACAAAAACTCAAAAATAATTTCCTTTTCTCATTTAACTTAATTAATTTATTAATTGTAATTTAATTTCCTTAAAAGGGTCCAACGCCCTCGCACTCCCGACTTTACTTCTTCTCGCATTTTACTTTTATCTCTTTTTGTAAATATAATGTATTTATCCCAAAGCCGTGTAATAGATTAATTAGACATTTATCTTTCCGCATTTTATTTTATTTCAAATCGGGTCTTGGATTAATTTGGCGGTGTAGACCCGCGCCTTTGTAATAGCGTAGGAATTTTAAATTCCACATCCTTTTAACTGTTAATAACTTGCATGAAAGAATGAATGCCAAAAATAAAAACAAAGCGTAGAACACCAATGCATGAACAAGACAAAATATCTGAAAACGACACACAAATTACACACCACCCCTAGGGTACGCCTCATTGTTGCCTTGCCCCTCGAAAGGTGGTCGTCGAGTAGAGGATGTTTTAGTAAGTCCTCATGTCCATGAACATGGCATGAGGGTAGCTTCTAAGGTGTCTTCCTATTGCTCTGGTGATCACCATGTCCCGAACCCTCGAATTGACCCGAACACCTCCAACGGTGGTGCTACCTACCTCTCAATGGTGGGATGGCACTACTTTAAGGACATTTACACAGACGAATTCCTTAGGGTAGGTAGAGAACTCGTAGATACTTGCTCTAATTTCAAAACAAATCAAAAAATACTTTTCACACCGACACCTTTCAAAAAGCTTTCAAAAGCAATTTTTCAAACACTCTTGAGGACTGATACAAGAGTCGATCTGAAACTTTCAAAGAAACTTTTTCAAACCCACTCACACTTGAAAAGCAAACAAACATTTTTGAAAACACAAATGAGCAAGTATCTAAGAGCCCATGGATAACCATGGATAGAAAGGGTGTTAACACCTTCCCTTTCTATAAATCTACCTCCCGAACCGAGAGCAATCTCTATAAGGAATTTTTATGTGCTTTTGTCCTTTCCATTTGGAGAAAATAAAAGACGGTGGTGACTCTTGCTTCCGCGACATTTCGCGAACCAGCGTTAAACAGTCAGTTCCAGATCCACCGATCACAATAGTTTACCCTTTCTTACCAGCAGATTGGACTTTTAATTTGGGCGCTTCCTGGATGTAGGCACCTTCGATCTGGGTACTTCCTAGATGTAGGCACTTTTGATTTGGGGCTTATGGGCGTTGTGATCTTTTGTTGAAGGGTTGCTTTGGCCTGTATTACTTATGAAAAATGCTGATGACTTTTGGCAGCATAACTCCAATGTTTTTTTTGTTCTCCTGTTGTGTGTTTCTTCGTGTGTTGGATATGTATGCTAGCCTCTGTATTTATAGGGGTGTGAGGGTGCAGTAATGGCAAGAGATAGCCATTAAACAGGCCATTAAATGCCATGAGACAAGAAATGGACACATTAAAAGTTTTCCTTTTTTGAAATATTTGTGTCTCTTGAATGAACCTGGACATGTTTGTTTTGAGTGCCCTCTTGATGACCTCCTTCGAATGGCCCTTGTCCAAAGATCAATCGAAGGGTACTAACTAAAATTCCAATCGAAAGGCTTTGTTAACAGGCCAATCGAAAGGTGTTGTTCATGCTGATCGAAGGACATGGCTAACGTGCCTGTCGAAGCTGCTTTGACATAATGCCAATCGAAGTGCTTGTTCATAATACCAATCGAAAGACTCCTTCAGAATACCAATCGAAGGGTCTTTCAGAATGCCAATCGAAATGCTTGTCCATAATGCCAATCGAAAGGCTCATTCAGAATACCAATCGAAGGGTCTTTCAGAATGCCAATCGAAGTGCTCCTTCAGAATGCCAACCGAAATGCCTATCCATAATGCCAATCGAAGGGTCTTTCAGAATGCCAATCGAAGTGCTCCTTCATAATGCCAATCGAAGGGTCTTAAAGCACCACTCAAAAAAAATTTGGTTTCCTTAGGCAAGAGTTTGTGATCAACCATGCAGGGGGGAAGACTTTGGAAAAAACATGAGAGGGCAAATTTTGGGGTGCAACACAATGCCAATCGAAGTGTTTGTCCATAATGCCAATCGAAGGGAATTATCCATGCCAATCGAAAGGCTCCTTCAGAATACCAATCGAAGGGTCTTTCAGAATGCCAATCGAAAGGTACTTAAAGCATCACTAAAAAATTTTCTTTTTCCTTAGGCAAGGGTTTCTGGTCAACCATGCAGGGGGAAGACTTTGGAAAACATGAGAGGGAAAATTTTGGGGTGCAACATTGTCATTGCTGATGTTTTGACTTGGTCCTGCCATTGTGTTTTTCTGACGATGGATCTTGTACTGACACGGTTAAGTGTTAAAGCTCAGAACCAGGCGCTCTGATGCCAATTGAAGATGTGAAAAACACAAGAAGGGGGGTTGAATTGTAAAACTTAAAACAAATGGCTTGACATCACAGTATTTTTATCCTGGTTCGTTTGATCTCAAACTACTCCAGTCCACCCGTCAAGGTGATTTCGCCTCTCTCTAACGAGGTCTTAATTCACTATTCTCAAAGAATTACAACAGCTACTTTAACAACTGTTAAAGTCTTCTTGAGTACAACCACAATCCGGTTAATCTCAAGGAACTTGTTTTACAAATGAAATGAATAAGTGTGTTTTTGTTTTCTTACAAAACTGTATACCACAACTGTGATAATTACACTAAATAAGCTTGGAATAAAATGAATTTGCTTAAGCTTTGGATATGCGTGGTTTGGATAGCTTAGCAAAATTGAGTGCGTATGTACGTGCTTCTTTTCACAAGCAGTCCTGTTTATATAGGCAAGCAAGGATACGTTGTCCATAAAGCAGGTTTAATGATAATAATGCACTTTCCTTTTGTAGAAGATCTTTGTCTGAAGAAAGCCGTTAGCATTTAATTCTGTTTTGAATAACCAGTAACGCTTCAGAGTCTTCTTTGCTGTATCTACTGATAACGCTTCAGAGTGTTGATGACTTGGTAAAGATGTCTTTGATCAGAGTCAGAGTGTATTTGTTTAGGCGCAGATTCTGGTCATCAAACTTCAGTGTTTTAGCGTGTACCATAGGTTGCTGATCTTCTGATGCTGGTTTTTGTCATCATCAAAAAGGGGGAGATTGTTAGAACATAGTTTGATTCTACAACCCTTGATTAAAGTTTTGATGATAACAAAATACAAAGAAAAATATTATTTCTAAGGTATACACAAAGAACAATTATGCTCCTTAAAATTATGCTTTGTATATGCAGAAGTTCTGATGATGACAAAAACCAGATTTTTCAATAAAGAATAAAGAACAAAAGGTATAGAGTTAAGTAGAAAAACTCCCCCTGAGTTGATTACTTCCTTTTAATTCCATGATTCTTTGAGCATCAGAATCTTACTGTATCTTTAAGCAGAGTTTTGTACTTGTTCAAGCTTTTTAGAAGAGAGAATTTAAGTAGATTAGAATGTTTGAGACTTATGTCTCAGTAATCCGTTATTGAAAATATCTTTTTCTTTCTCCCCCTTTTTGTCAGTTATCAAAAAGAACAAATAATCAGAGCCAAAATAAGTTGATATTAAAAAATAGAATCAACGATAAGTTCAGAGCTATGTAGAGAATATTACAGATAAACAAATTTGTAAACAGAGGAAAATCTAAGAGGGAGGAGGAAGACGCGTGAACAAAGCTTCCAACAAGCCCTTGATCTGGATGTTGGTTTCCTCTTTCTTGGTTAACATGCTCTTGATTTCCAAAATTTTGTCATCCTGTTTATCCATTCTTTCCTGCATCAAAATATCATATCTCTTCAGGTCTTCTAAAGTCTGCCTTTCATAGGAGGAAGCTTGAGGATCTTCAGCAACTGGATGCTTCTCAAAGCATTCTGCAATGTCCTCTTTTTGACCCAGTTCTTCAGCAGGAATCATCTGCTCTGGAGTGTCAGTCAGATTAAGATCTTCTGACTCTGGTTGAACTTTTTCTTCTGGACGATGTTCAGACCAGGGAGCATTGTCCATAGGAAGAACTTCTTCCTTGAGTAGCTGGCTCAGAACTTTATCTTCAAGAACTTTTAGCAGGTTACTGAAGTTCTGTTGAACTTGTCCGTAGCTCTGTTCTTGCATTTTATGAGTTTCAGAACATACCCATTTTCTGAAACTTGTCCAAAGATAATCTGATGCAGCAGGATCAATCAGCTCAAGACTAGCTTGCTTTAGTGAAGTTATCCACTTCTGCATTTCTGTTTCAAATATCAATAAACTGGTACCAACATCTGGTGTAGGTTCAGATGGTTTTGGTTTTGGAATGGCTGTTTTGTTGGTTATGGCAGCCAGGCGTTCAAAAACAGTTAAATCAATGACAGTTTTGGCGTTGTCATTTGGATTGATCTTTGTTGAGGAAGTGGGAGAGTCTGGAATGATTATTGGACTTGTTGGGGAGTTTGGTGGAGTTGATTCTAGTGAAGAGGGAATTTGGGGAATATCCAGAATGGTCATGGGTATACTGATGTTCAGAGGTTCAGTGATTCCAGGAATGGGAATGGGATCAAAATCAACAGTTTGGTTGGATTGATGGTGATAAAGTTCTGGTTTACAGGATTCAGAAGTTTGAACTTCTGGTTGTGATATTTCGGGTTGTGGAGAAGGTGGATGAGTTTCTGGTTGAGGAGAGAGTGGAATTTCTGGTTGAGGTGCTTCTGAAATGGTTTCAGAGTTTGGATTTACTGGTATGGGAGCAGATATATGTTGGTCAAAGGTTTCAATATCTGATAGAACTTTTGCAAGTTCTTGTTGAGTTACTTCAATATTTGGATTTATAGGTAGGGATTGAGATCCTCTAAGAGTTAAAGTTTTTGAGGGGTCAAATTCAATGTCAAAATCATCAAGTGTTTGTGGAGTAGGATTTTCTAATTGAGTGGGGATTGGTACATATGTTGATACAGATATTGAATCTACAACAATTACAGAAGAAGGATTACCTCTCTTTTTAGGAGTCCGTTGGGATGATCCTTCTGTTGCAACCTTCCTTTTCTTGTTTTTCTTCAGCACAACTTCTGGAGCCTTCTACTGCAGATCCTGAATGTTTAAATCTGGTGTTGTACCATCTGCCTTGCATGCATCCAGATATCTGACTATTATCTCAAGTTTGGAATCAATTTCTGAGAACATGGGAAAGTTATCCAGAGGGATTCTTCTGCTGGAGATGGTTGCAAAAGAAGTGAACTGGGTTCCTTCTTGATGTTCTCAATGATCTTCATCTTCTTCAGATTCTTTGCATTCAACTATTTGCCAACAGTTGCTTCTAAAGTGTTGATTTCATGTGCTTCTGTTAGATGATCTATCAGCTTATTCTCTGTTAGAATATCTGATATGAGCCTTCCTATGGGTATCCAGTCCCTTTTTGTGCGCTCCTCTTCTCTGGTTTCCTTAACACTAGTCCTTAGATGGTTGAACAGCAAATGAGCCAGATTCACCTTAATCTTTTAGGAGATGAAGTAGATCAGAAACTGCTGATCAATGTTGATGTAATCAGGAGAGCTGGTTGGCTTCCTGTGGTTTATGCATCCTAGAATAATCTTAGCCCATATTTTGTGATGGTCTTTCAGATCCCTTATCTTGCTGGAGGGAAGACCCAGAGTGAAGATTTCTCTAGCAATTAAGGCGACATCATCACATCTTTTAGCCATGTCTATGCATCTTACACCACCACCACTGTAACCTATCAATCTTGCAATAAGGTCTTCAGTTATGACTATCTTCTTCCCCATTATATACGAAGTAACTTGATGGTTGGAAGATGAAGCATGAATCCAAAATTCCTTCATAAGGATTGGGAACGTTGGACCTACCAGACGGTCAAAATACTTGTTCCATCCTTGAGCCTTTACCTCTTCAGAGAGATTGAACCCGTTCTCTTGAAGACTGTTAAAGTCCACAATTAATTCTGAGAGTACTTCTAGATTTTTAATGGGTGTGAGGAGAGTTCTGAAAGGTTCTTCATATTATTCTGAGGAATCTGTTCTATGAGTACTGGAAGTTGGGTTGCTTGAGGAAGCCATGTTCACACAGAAAGTTTTGAGATGAAAGTGAAAGGGTTTTGAAAAGGATGCAAACTGAAATCAATTAGATTGTAGAGAAAGTGAAAGTGAGAGAGTGTAAAGAATGAGAAATGTGTTTAAATAGATTTTGAAAAAGATTTTGAAAACGTAAACGGCAAGAGAGAGAAATAAATTATAATGATTATGAGCATTAATGACAGCTGATTTTGGGGGATTCAGAAAGATATTGGAATGGTTACCCATGACATGTGTCCCAGTGCATCCAATCAACGCTTTTGACCTTTCAAAAAAGTGAACGCGTGTTCAGCCTCAGAAAGTAGCTGACGAATGGATGACAACTGTTTGCTTGAGTGAACAACATATTTCTATCCTTGAAATGAAGTGCTCAGATCTTCATGGATAGATTCGGATACAATCTGTACTTCTAAAGATCTGAAGGTAGGTTGATCAGTAGTTCATAGAAAATAACAAAAATTCTGAAGATTAAGATATGTAAATAAAACAGTTTATTCTGGGCAGAGCTTCATGCTGAGATGTTTCAGAATGAAGTTAAACCTATCTTCAGAAAGAGGTTTTGTAAAGACATCATCCCATTGATGGTATGTGTCAATGAATTTTAAATTGAGAATCCATTTCTGAATATAGTCCCTAATAAAGTGATGTTTTATTTCTATATGCTTAGCCCTAGAATGCAAGATAGGATTTTTACTGAGACAAATAGTAGAAGTGTTGTCACAGAGGATAGGGATGTTACTCTCAAATATATTGAGTCCTCAAGTTGACTTTTCATCCAGAGCATTTGTGTGCTGCATCCAGCTGCTGCTATGTATTCATCTTCTGCTGTTGATAGAGCTATTGTGGATTGTCTTTTGCTGGACCATGAGATCAGATTTTCTCCCAGAAACTGGCAGCTTCTAGAAGTGCTTTTACGTTCTACTCAGTCTCCAGCAAAATCAGCATCACAGTATCCGACTAAGCTGTAATCACTTGATTTTCTATAAAACAAACCCAGATTAGTAGTACCTTTCAGATACTTGAAAATTCGCGTAACTGCTGTTAAGTGAGACTCTCTAGGATCTGATTGGAATCTAGCACAAATGCAAACACTGAATAGAATGTCAGGCCTTGAAGCCATCAGATAGAGAAGAGAACCAATCATACCTCTGTAGACCTTCTGTTCTACCTTGTTACTTACCTCTTCTTTTTCCAGAATGCACGTGGGATGCATTGGAATCCTTGAGGGCTTACATTCTGAGAGATCAAATTTCTTCAGAAGTTCTCTGACATATTTGCTCTGATGAATGTAGGTTCCTTCTGGAGTTTGATTAATCTGAATGCCTAGAAAGAACTTTAGTTCCCCCATTAGGCTCATCCCAAATTCTGCCTGCATACATTTAGCAAACTCTCTTCCCATAGAGGGTTTAGTGGATCCAAATATAATTTCATCAACATAAATCTGACATACTAAGATGTCATTCTTAACTGTCTTACTGAACAGGGTTGTGTCCACTTTCCCTCTGGTGAATTCCTTTTCTAACAGGAAGTTACTTAGTCTTTCATACCAAGCTCTGGGAGCTTGTTTCAGACCATAGAGTGACTTCTTTAGTTTGAAAACATATTCTGGATTTTTGGAACTTTCAAATCCAGGGGGTTGGTGCACATAAACCTCTTCTTCTATATAGCCATTTAAGAATGCACTCTTGACATCCATCTGATACAGAGTGATGCCTTTATTAACAACAAATGAAATTAAAAGTCTGATAGATTCTAACCTGGCGACTGGAGAAAAGGTTTCTGTATAGTTTATCCCCTCTTGCTGACTATAACCTTGTGCTACCAGTCGTGCTTTGTTTCTGATGACTTCACCTTGTTCGTTCAGTTTGTTTCTGAACACCCATTTTGTACCTATGACGTTGAATCCTTTTGGTTTGGGAACCAGATCCCATATGTCATTTCTTGTGAATTGATTTAGCTCCTCTTGCATTGCCAGAATTCAGTCATTGTCTAGAAGTGCTTCATCAATTGTTGTTGGTTCAATCAGAGAAACCAGTCCCATGAGGGATTCTTCAGAGTTTTTGAAGGTAGATCTTGTTCTGATTGGATCTTCCTTCCTTCCTAAGATTGTTTCTTCTGGGTGATCAATTCTGCTTCTGGATGGTCTTTTCTGGAGTTGATCAACAGAAGGTGATGGGTTACTTGTAGTGACTCTTTCTGATGTTGAGGGAGTGTCTCTGTTGAGAGCCTCTGAGTTATCTTTAGTACCTGTGAGTTCAACTTCCATACCTGCAAGGAATTCATTCTGGTTTGACTTTTTAGAGTCAAGCTTATCATCAAACCAAACACTGATTGACTCTTCAACAATCTGTGTTTCTGTATTGTATACTTTGTACCCTCTTGAGCGTTCAGAGTATCCTAACATAATACACTTTTGTGCTTTAGAGTCAAACTTGTTCAAATAATTTTTTGTATTCAAAATAAAACATGTACATCCAAATGGGTGAAAATAGGAAATGTTGGGCTTTCTGTTCTTCCACAATTCATATGGAGTCTTTTCCAGAATAAGTCTTATGGAGATTCTATTCTAAATGTAACACATTGTGTTTATTGCTTCTGCCCAAAAGATCTTAGCCACGTTAGTCTCGTTGATCATGGTTCTGGCTATTTCTTGCAGTGTTCTGTTCTTTCGTTCTACAACTCCATTTTGCTGGGGAGTTCTAGGACAAGAGAAGTCATGCAGAATGCCTTTTTCATCAAAGAATAATTCAAAGTCTTTATTTTCAAATTCTCCACCATGATCACTTCTGAATTTGACGATTCTAAGATCCTTTTCATTCTGAACTTGGTTGCAGAAGGTAACAAACACAGAATGTGACTCGTCCTTGTGCCTTAAGAACTTTACCCATGTCCATCTGCTATAGTCATCTATGATTACTAACCCATACTTCTTGCCACTGACTGAGGCAGTTTTTACTGGTCCAAATAAGTCAATGTGCAGAAGTTCTAATGGCTTAGAGGTGGAAACAACGTTTTTGGATTTGAAAGCAGGTTTTGCAAACTTGCCTTTCTGACATGCTTCACACAGAGCATTTGAATTGAACTTCAAGTTAGGAAGTCCTCTGACCAGATTGAGTTTGTTAATCTGAGATATTCTTCTCATACTAACATGTCCCAATATTCTGTGCCAGATCCATTGCTCGTTGTTAACAGACAGAAGATATTTTACATTCTGACTTTTCAGTTCAAAAAGTTTGATTTTATAAATGTTGTTTTTCCTCTTTCCATTAAATAGGATAGTCCCATCTTTCTGACTAACAACTTTGCATGAATTTTGATTGAAGATTATATCATAACCGTTATCACTTAATTGACTTATGGATAACAGGTTATGCATTAATCCATAAACTAATAAAACATTTCTAATAGAGGGAATATTTCCATTACCTACTGTTCCAGAGCCAATGATTTTTCCCCTCTAATTGCCTCCAAAACCTACATGGCCTCCAAGCTTAAGTTCCAGGCTTTGGAACATATGTCTTCTTCTTGTCATGTGTCGTGAGCAGCCAGAGTCCAGGTACCATGACTGGTGTCTTTGCTTTGCTGCTAAAGATATCTGCCACATGTATTATTTTATCCTTAGGTACCCACATTTTCTTGGGTCCTGATTTGTTAGTTTTACCAAAACTCTGGTTGAATTTTGGTTTGACAGAGTAATCACTACTTGTATATTTTATGTCATGTGTGTGCCCATATATAAAGTGTGAATCAAGTGGAGCACACTTTATAACTAAATCCATGGCATTTTTTGGTGTAGGAACCTTACCTTGATATCATATCCCTTTTATGCCATTTCTGCTAACCCCATAGATCATTGAAGCCATTTTGCTTCTGTCTATGTTTTTAGCTAGAAACTTTTGAAAGCTGTGATCATACTCTTTGATGATCTCATCAGCATTGCTGGGAGTTTTTGGGATTGTTTCCTTCTGAGAGTTTTGCAATTGATTTTCTAATTTGGAAATTTTATCTTTTAACTCAGAATTCTCCAATTTGAGACTCTCGGTCTTATCTGAGTCAGAAGCAAGATTCCTTTTCAGGTTTCTGAATTTGACTCTGATTTGCTGATACCTTTCCAGAATTTCATTGAGGCTTTCAGCTAATTCAGCCTTAGTAAAATTTATAGTGAAGTCAGGGAATACCTCTTCTGTATCTGATTCTGAATCTGAACCAGAAGCTTCACTGTCTCCAGAGACGTTTGCCATGAGAGCTATATTTGTTCTTTCATCATCTGATTCTGAGTCAGCTTCAGATGTATCAGAATCATCCCATGTAGCCACGAGACTTTTCTTCTTTTCTGTGCCAAACTTCTTTTTGGGCTTCTCCTTATGAAGCTTTGGGCAATCACTTTTGTAGTGCCCTTGCTCGTTACACTCATAGCAGATGATGTCTTTGTAGTTTGGCTTTTTGTATCCTGAAGAGCCTTCTGATTTTTTGTGTCCAGAGGAGGATTCTGACCTTCTGTATCTGGAGGAAGATTCATTCTGATTTTCTGATCTTCTGGGATTCCTGAACTTCCTTTGCCTCTGTTTCCACAGTTAGTTCACCCTTCTGGAGAGAAGAGACAATTCATCTTCTTCTGATGAGGATCCATCAGAGGTTTCTTCCACAGCCTGCAACACTTTGGAGTCAAATTTTCTATTAGATTTTAAAGCTAATGGCTTACCTTGATTTTGAGGTTCATCTGCTTCTAGCTCTATCTCGTGACTTCTGAGGGAGCTGATGAGTTCCTCTAGAGAGATTTTGTTGAGATCCTTGGCTAGCTTAAGTGTTGTAACCATTGGCCTCCACTGTTTTGGCAAGCTCCTGATGATCTTCTTAACATGATCAGCAATGGAATATCCTTTGTCAAGAACTTTTAGACCAGCAACAAGAATTTGAAATCTTGAAAACATAGCTTCTATTGATTCACTGTCTTCTATTTTGAATGCCTCATACTTCTGAATGAGCGCAAGGGCTTTTGTTTCTTTGACTTGAATGTTGCCTTCATGCGTCATTCTCAGAGAATCAAACTTATTCTTAACAGTTTCTCTGTTTGATATTTTCTCATATTCTGAATATGAGATGGCGCTGAGAAGAATTGTTCTGGCCTTGTGATGATTTCTGAACTCACGCTTTTGCTGATCAGACATCATTTTCCTGTCAATATTCTGACCACGTCAATCCACTGGGTGCGTGTATCCATCAGTTACCATGTCCCACAGATCAGCATCATGGGCCAGAAAGATACTCTCAGTTCTGTCTTTCCAGTAGTCAAGGTTCTCTCCATCAAAGACTGGAGGTTTGCCACTGAATCTGTCCCTTTCTTCATTGTTGTCATTGCTGATGTTTTGACTTGGTCCTGCCATTGTGTTTTTCTTACGCTGGATCTTGTACTGACACAGTTAAGTGTTAAAGCTCAGAACCAGGCGCTCTGATGCCAATTGAAGATGTGAAAAACACAAGAAGGGGGGTTGAATTGTAAAACTTAAAACAAATGGCTTGACAACACAATATTTTTATCCTGGTTCGTTTGATCTCAAACTACTCCAGTCCACCCGTCAAGGTGATTTCGCCTCTCTCCAACGAGGTCTTAATTCACTATTCTCAAAGAATTACAACAGCTACTTTAACAACTGTTAAAGTCTTCTTGAGTACAACCACAATCCCGTTAATCTCAAGGAACTTCTTTTACAAATGAAATGAACAAGTGTGTTTTTGTTTTTTTACAAAACTGTATACCACAACTGTGATAATTACACTAAATAAGCTTGGAATAAAATGACTTTGCTTAAGCTTTGGATATGCGTGGTTTGGATAGCTTAGCAAAATTGAGTGCGTACGTACGTGCTTCTTTTCACAAGCAGTCCTGTTTATATAGGCAAGAAAGGATACGTTGTCCATAAAGCAGGTTTAATGATAATAATGCACTTTCCTTTTGTAGAAGATCTTTGTCTGAAGAAAGCCGTTAGCATTTAATTCTGTTTTGAATAACCAGTAACGCTTCAGGGTCTTCTTTGCTGTATCTGCTGATAACGCTTCAGAGTGTTGATGACTTGGTAAAGATGTCTTTGATCAGAGTCAGAGTGTATTTGTTTAGGCGCAGATTCTGGTCATCAAACTTCAGTGTTTCAGCGTGTACCATAGGTTGCTGATCTTCTGATGCTGTTTCCATTCTGATGTTGATTCCATCAGAACTTCTGCATATACAAAGCATAATTTTAAGGAGCATAATTGTTCTTTGTATATACCTTAGAAATAATATTATTCTTTGTATTTTGTTATCATCAAAACTTTAATCAAGGGTTGTAGAATCAAACTATGTTCTAACATAAGATGACTCACATTTGGGCTTCGACCTTGTCCAAGCCTCATACAGTGTTCTTCCGACCATCTTCTTTGTTGGACAAATGTTTAGAATGTATACTGTTGTCGAAGTTGCTTCAGCCCAAAATCTCTTGGGCATATCTTTAGCTTTCAACATACTTCTCGTCATGTTCAATATACTTCTATTCTTTCTCTCAGCTATTCCATTATACTAAGGTGTATATGGTGCAATAGTCTCATGCTATATACCTTTCTCATTGCAAAATCTAGAAAATTCAACAGACGTATATTCACCACTACCATCAGTTCTTAACTTCTTCAATTCGCAGCCACTTTGTTCTCAACATGCAAATTGAACTTCTTGAATTGTGTGAATACCTCACTCTTACTTTCAATAAGGTAAATCCATATAAGTCTAGTGAATTCATCAATGAAAGTAAGGAAATACATGTTACCTCCATTTGACATTACTTCAAAAGGTCCACACACATCAAAATGAACCATCTCCAGTTTTTGCTTTGATTTCACGGGCAAGTCATGTTTGAATGCCTTCCTAGCCTGTTTTTCTTTGCAGCATTCCTCGCATACCTGCTTTGGTTCCTTTACATAAGGCAACCCAAACACCATCATTTTCTGGTTGAGCATGCATAAACTTCTGAAGTTTAAATGTCCATACATGTGGTGTCATAGCCAGTTCTTGTCCTCTTCTGTAGTTGAAGCAAGAAATTTGTGATCTGATGTGTTGAGTTCAACTTTGAATATTTTATCCTCCACCAATGGTGCTTTCATTATTAGCCTCCCATCAGCCCCATATACCTTCATGTGATTCTTTTCCAGCTTCATATTGAAACCGTTCGCAAGTAATTGACCTACACTTATAAAGTTACTTGTCATAGAAGGTACGTACATCACTTTAGTGATAGTGGCCTTTCGACCATCCTTCTTGACAATCGAAATATCTCCTTTACAACCTGATTTGATGTGCTTGTCGTCTGCAAACTTTATCACCTTTTCCACTGACTCATCTAACTTGGTAAACCCGTTTTAGTTTCCAATCATGGGGTTGCTGCATCCTGAATCAAGATACCACATGTTGTTTTTCTCAGTGTTCGATTGAGTGTTGACCATCAATAGCACATCATCAAAATCACTATCTCCAGCTCGTGCATATTGAACTTCATCACTACCTTTCGCCCTTGCTACTTTCTTTCTTCGACAGCCTCGAGCATAATGACTAATACCTTGACAATTGTAACACTGCACCTCTTTCGTGTAAACTTTCTTTCCAGAATACTTGTTTCACACACCTTTCTTGATCGAATCAGTATTCTTGCTTAACTTCTCATCACTAGCAAGATTCTTCCTCTGCTTCGACTTCTCTTTTCCAGCTTTCTTGCTGAATCTTGATTGGAATGCATGTTCACTCACCTTCTCTCTTTCTGAATTTCTCTGTTTCAACCTTATTTCATGAGCCTCAAGTGAAGCTTGAAGTTCTTTCAACTTCATATTAGATAGAGTTTTAACCTCTTCAATTGTCACTACAATGTAGTCAAAATCTGCAGTCAGAGATCTCAACACTTTCTCTATCTTCTTCAGATCCGTAACTGATTCACCACACGCCTTCATCTGGTTTGTTAGCGTCATAATTCTTGAGAAATATGCATAAATTGATTCATCTTCTTTCATCTGAAGCATCTCGTATTGCTTCCTTAGCGTATGAAGCTTCACCTTCTTCAATTTCTCATCTCCACCATACAAGTTATCTAACTTGTCCCACGCTCATTTTGTCGTTTCTTCTTGAATTATCTTCTCAAATACATACGAATCCACACACTGATGAATTAAGAACAAGGCTTTACCATCTTTCTTTCTTTGATCTTTGTGCGCAGTTTTCTGAGCCTCCGTCGCATTTGCTTCCAATTATGGTAATCCATCATTCAAGATTTCAACAACATCTTGAAATATGAAAATAACTTTTATCTGCGCAACCCACCGTTGATAATTTTCACCTTTTAAAATCGGTAGATTTGCTGGAAACTGCATTGACGTTGTTGTTCCGTTTACCATTAGATTCTCTATGAATTGCAACCGAGCTATGTGATACTAATTTGTTGGAACAAAGGGTTTTCAAGAAAGATGATTTATGAAAGAGAAGAAGAAGGAGGGGAGGAGAAGAGAGAGAGAGAGAGAGAGAGAGAGAGAGAGAGAGAGAGAGAGAGAGAGAGAGAGAGAGAGAGAGAGAGAGAGAGAGAGAGAGAGAGAGAGAGAGAGAGAGAGAGAGAGAGAGAGAGAGAGAGAGAGAGAGAGAGAGAGAGAGAGAGAGAGAGATTTGGAAGTTTGTTATGATTCTAATTGAATTGTAAACGTGAATTGTGATTGCATTGAATGTGTGTAAAATTACAAACTTACAAGTCCTTTATGTAGGCATACAATGCGCAGGCCCAATTCAACTATATACAAGCTATAGCCCAAAACTCTACATTTTGGCATACTGCAATAATTGTTGTATTCGACTCTGTTAAATACAGCTTACAACCTATTCAATTAGCTATTCGACATACACCATATATCTTTCGGATACTTTCTAACAGAATTTACGAGGTTATGACCCCAAGAAGACTTGTTATTTAACTGTTTGTCGTGCATGTAATATTACTGGTTGATGATTGTTGTTTGATGTTAGATGATTCACTTGAGAACATAGCCTCAGATGTGGAACCCATGTGAGTGATATCAGATGAGTACAACACCGCCAACATTCCTAATGACACGGGATATGTGAGTTATCCATTTAGTTAAGTGTGAGGATTGACGATCCCAATCTCGACGTATAGCTCCGACTGGATACTCATGAGGCACTGGCCTGAATTCTCATAAGACAGAGCAAGGTGGTCGATGATCCATACACCATACTTGGTAGTTGAGAACTACTTGTGCATTCTATGGCCTGCGAGTTACAGAGGAGTATTACAATCTTGGCTCAGTTCAGATGCAGAGAACCATGCATGACTTAGCTCCTACAAGATGGCAATAGGATAGACCAATTCCCGACATTAAAGTTGTGAGAGGTCCTTGAGTGGTCATGACAATGCGAGTGATGAAGGAGATACCATGCATGAAGATGATGCTTTCTCATTATCATTCTCATGCATGAACACTAGTTCAATACACATTGAATTGAGTAAACCTATACATATACACTCTACACTTGCATTGACAAGTTTACTTCATTTTGTCCATGCACAAAATTTCTGCACAATAAAAAATTGTTACTAAAGTGCATTTCGTAGAATAATAAAAAGTTGCTATTTAGATGCATACATTTTTTAAGTCCAAGTTGTTTTTTTTCTCTCTCAAAACCATGGGCTTTAGGCCTTTTGGACTTACTTGGTGTTAGATGAAGCTTCTGCACTGCCTTCCTCAACACACATTGGACAGTTTTTCTCTACTCCATCATCTCATTCCAATATTTTTTCAGTGTAAATTCTGAAATTATAAATAAATAATTAATTAATAATCAGTTTCAGTTTAAAACTGAAAATTGATTTCACAGATTGTTTCAATTAGTTAACACATATTTTATGAGTTTCATTACTTAAATAAAGTACTAATAACTTATAACAAATTCCAGCTAAAATACCTCAAAATTATTGAATTTTAATTAAATCTTAACTACGCATTTAGAAGTTAATGTATGATGATTTAGTTCAACACTCCATCTGAATTCATATAAGTAATATTAATTAATTATTTTCTAATTCAGAATATTACTTAACATAAGTTAAATTTATTGATGTTATAAATTAAAAAATATAATTGTATTTTCTAAATTAAATTTTCTCTTCATTTAATTTTTTTTTATGAAAATATTAGTTAAGACGCTTTTAGAATAATAAAGTTAAATATTGTAAAAATTAGTTGAAGTTTTTTCATAATTGAGCCCATTAAATATAACTTTTTTTTAACTATATTTTCAAACTTTTTTACTAATATTTACTTATCTTTTTTTCTAAAAAATTATCATTTACTTTTCTCAACTCAAAACCTTCATATTTAAACTTATAAAATTGTTTGAAACCATTTTTGATCAAAATTTAACAATACTAGGTAGAATATAAGTTTCACTAAAAATTGATTTAAAAATTATTTCACTAAACCGTTGTTAAAACGGAGGGTGTTAGGCCTTTTGAATATCTAGTTGACTTGAAAATAACTTGAGAAATTAAAGTCCTATTTAATCCAAATAAAAATACATGTTTTATCAATAACAAAACAAAATTAACATATAAAAATACAATAGCTCTTTTTATTTGTATATAGACACATATGTGAATGAGACACCACCGAGATCACCGGGGTATAATACAAGCAGTAGCACGTAGAGTGTGTGAGTGTTTAGAATTTCCGATGAAATATATGTATGAAACACGACTATCTATCGAGGGCGTACACTTGAGGAGAAAGAGTGGTTGGTGGAGTGACCTGAATATGATTGATGTTCAGCTGAATTTCTTCTTGTTCTTCCATGCATGAAAAATGCTGGTTCCATAGGAAATGGCATTTCAATTGAAACATTATTAAGATATGAAACAATTGTTCCCATTGTAGGCCTATCATCTGGATTTTCTTGGACACACAATAAACCAATTTGCACACACTTTTCTACTTCATTTGGAGCATAAGATTCTTGCACTATTGGATCCAACATCTCAAATGGTGATTCACCTTTCCATTGGTTCCAAGCCTGAAACCATTCATTCAATAGATTTCGTTTCCTTATTGATTTGCGTTTTTATGGTCTAGCTAACATTAAAATACAGAGAAAAATAAAAAGGAATTCAATACTCACATAACTCAAGAGATCGTCAATACGACATGACTCAAATGTATAAGAATTCTTTTTTCCACTGATAATCTCGAGAACCATAACTCCAAAACTGAAAACATCAGACTTTACTGAAAATTGTCCATGCATTGCATATTCTGGAGACATATAACCGCTGACGGAAAGAGAGAGAGAGAAAAATCAGTCTCGATCTAAAGATGATAGATAAATACTCAAAAATTAAAATGAATGAGTTTTACTTTTTTTGTCTAAATATATTTGAGACAGAGATTATTAGAATGGTAAAAATAATGATTTTGAAACTCACTATGTGCCCACAACTCTATTTGTAAATCCTTGAATTTGCTCTATATCTACCATCCTTGCCATGCCAAAATCAGATATTTTCGGAATCATATTGTTATCTAGAAGAACATTGCTTGGTTTAATATCACGATGTATAACCTTGAGACGAGAATCTTCGTGAAGATAAAGAATTCCTCTAGCAATCCCTTTAATGATACTATACCGTTCCGGCCAAGTTAACTGCTTTTGCTTCTTAGAATCTACAAATAATGATCAAATTCAAACGCGTGAGATTGAATTGTAGAATGTAAAACTTAAATTAGAGTTTGAAACAAATTTCGAAGTATCATACCAAATAGGAAGTGATCAAGACTTTTGTTCGGCACATATTCATAGATAAGTATCTTTTCTTGTTCTTCAAGGCAAAATCCAATTAGTCTCACCAAATTTCTGTGTTGAAGTTTGGCTATTAACATGACTTCATTTTTGAACTCTTCTGCTCCTTGACCTGAAGTTTTGGACAGTCTCTTCACAGCTATTTCTTGTCCACTAGGAAGAATTCCCTAAAACTAGAAAACATCAGTAGAAATGAAAGAAAAAAAAAAGAATTAATGATTTATTCATCATCACGTTCATATTAGTACCTTGTAAACTTGTCCATATCCACCTTTGCCTATTTTGCTATCCTCAGAAAACATGTCTGTTGCTATTTCAATTGTAGCAAAATCGAATTCCAGTGACTCCGAGTTATTGAATTCAAACACAACTACATCACAGTTTACAAAGAGCATTTTGAAATTAGTCCTCATAGCCATAATCAGATAAACATTGAGTAATATGAGTATTGACATTACGATTTTCTCGGTCACTGGTCTTGTGTCTTTTCTTCGATTTTATGCATAACAAACAGCAGCCAATGCAAAAAATCGCCACCAAAATGACGACCAAAACAACAATAATGACAATCACTTGTGTTGGAATATTTCTTCCTCCTGTCAAACATTATCATATTGACATTAATTCCACACACTGTTAAAATTTGTTAACTCTCATGCAAATCCTAGCCCAGCTGCCAAAAATCGATATTGCTAAGCCAGAAATCATCACCAGAGTTCGAACCCTGATCATACTCACGGTTGTTTGTATAAGTTCTAGTACTTATGGCCACTTCGTCTATAAACTCAAACAAATTGTTAACTTAATATGAATGTGATAACGAGACATTAGAATAAAAGAACTAACCGCTAACTGAAGCTGTTAATGATGCCGAAGTGCCTGAATGCTGATAAAACGGATAAGTCTCATACCTAACAAAACAGCTCGGAAACAAAACAGTTTCACCTATGCTACCACCACAACAAGCCTTAGGAAACTCCGCCACCGCAACCTCGACACACCGCCTACAATCACCGGCCGACAAGTCCGGCGTACACTGAGCAATACCATAAAGCGTCACACTACCAGAAGCATTTTCTTGCTTAACAGCATATTTGCTAAAACCAGAAAGAGAAACCGCAGCATCTTTCGGAAGTTCATTCAATACAGATCTCAAACCAGCATAGAAGCCTCTACTACGTAACAAACCAGGGTCCCCCATTGGAATCTCGATCTTGTATCTAGGCCATGTTTCCATTTTGGAGAAGATGAATCGATACGAGTATCTTAACAAACACTCGTTGTACCAGATAACAGCTTCTTGTGAAGAAGGACATGATGATGGAATCTTGAGCGTCGCAAAACCAACACACTCTCTACATAAAGCGAAAGGAACATCTCCACGACACATGTAGAGACCGTAGACTTTGTTTGAGTCGTTTCCTGAGGTTGTGTTGAAGAATCTAACATCGTTGATTACGTTGGAAGAGAGGGAAGAGAGAAGCGTGTTGAGATTGGAATGGAAAGCGGAGTTTGGTGAGAATGTTTTTGTGTTTGTGCAGGTAACGTTGTTGAAGACAGATGCAGAGGTTTTTGTTATGGTTAAGGTAAGAGTTATGAGAAGAAGAAACTGTAGTGTTAGATTCTTTGTTAATATTTTGGTAATCATGTTGCAAAAATATCTTTATATGGTTTGATGAAGAAGCATGTATGTGGTTGAATTTGCATTAAGGAGGATCTAGCAATTGGATTTAGAGATCTCAAGGTAATAGTGTGTTTGAAATTAGTTATGAGTCAATAAAGGCCAAAAAATAAAATAAAATATATCAGCTACAATAAATTAGGTAGAATATTAATCATTGATTATAATGAATATGAAATATCAAATAAAATAAAATAATTATCTGAGAGAGCACTAATCATGAAACATATACATATATGCACAGGCAGAACATGCATAGTCTCCCGCGAAGCCAGCAGCCTACGGTACCCATCTCTGGCCGTGTATCCCTCCACGGTGTCGACCGCCCACACCACCGAATCTGCCTCGACGAAAACAGGTACTACTTCAACCAAAGAACCCTTCAAAACCTGTATACTGTCCAAAACAGTAGAGGACGTAACCATCCATTCAAAAGCATTTTTAGTCTATTATTATGTTAAATGATTCAATTTTTTTTAGTTGATATTTGGATTCAAATTTTGATACGAAACATCATATTTAACGTATTGCTTGAGTTTTTATCAATGTTTTTTCTCTTATTCGATGTTGATGAGAAAAAAACAATTTTTTTACTTATATAACTCACTTTTTTTAAAAAATTCCTAAAAACCCCACATTTCAAATAATTTTCCAATATATCTTATTTTTTTTAAAAATATGATCATTGGTCTCATATCAATTGGCGCGACTGCACTTAAATTTTAAGAGGAGACACCAATTGGATTTACATATGTAATAGGTGTTGTCGATCTAATTGATACCTATGTACAATTTTTAAAGGGAGGTGTCAATTGGTCAGGTGTGTGTTGTGATTTTTCTAAATTATAAATAAAGGTGTCTCTTACCATTTCAAAAAATTGCACCTCTTTACATAATCTTTTTTTTTTCTTCACTATCTATATCATGATTGTTAAAAAGGGATGGACATGTTTGTTATTCGGTAACCAAGTCTCCGATGAAAATGTGTTTTTGGAACATTCAAAGTTTCGGGCATCTTAAAAGGAGTTTGAAAAGTTGGTTAGACTGAGAGATTAATGATGAAAAAATTGGAAGAATCAATAAGCTTGTTTCGTACATCTCAATTGCAAATGACAGTAATGATATACAACATATGTGGGTGCGAGTTAAAGATGACAATGATATTAGTGATATGATGTCTGCATCAGATGAAGTTGTTTTGATGGTTGTCATATCATAGACATATTATTTTGATATTTGTGTTGTTGTTCTTAAGTGTGTGTTAGTTCAATTGTGGCATGTGTTATTTTAGGTGTGAGTTTAAGTTTAAATGTGATGTTTATTATGTTAATTTTGTTGTAACCAAAAGTTTATATATATATATATATATATATATATATATATATATATATATATATATATATATATATATATATATATATATATATATATATATATATATATATATATATATATATATATATATATATCGTACCAAGATTACATAAATTGAAATTAAAAAAATTATGATGTAGGTTGTTCTGACATTTAAACAATGTTTTCGATTGTGTCTGGACTGACGACATATACTACATAATCTTATCATTTTATCAGCCGTTAACGACCAATGGACAATGGCATCTACGAAGAGTTAACGACCAATGGAACTTCGACCCTTGGCAAGACTTTGCAAAAAAATTGTGTCGTAAATGGAAGCACCGGCGTAACCATGTCTTAAATGACCATGTGATGTCAGACAAGGAAAGACCAACTCGTACATATATGACTTGGTACATATCAGTTAGATTTGGGTTTCTCTTTGAAGATATGTATCTATACGATCCACACCAAGTCACTTACACACAAGAAGCTTCAACATCTAACCCCCCACAAAATTACGAGACCCATTACTCACAACCTTCTACCCAGCAAAACTACCCCCATAAACAAACAAACATACGACTCAAACATGTATGCCACACAACCACAATACCAAGAGCATGTCCCATACCATCGCCAACAAGATGATCATTATCAAGACACCTAACATCCACATGTCCCCAATACACGGTCATATTGTAACCGCCATACCTAAAATACCCTGCGATCATATAACACCAACTATTCCTCATACCATAGCCAAGAAGCCAAAACATCACAAAATCGACACATGCAATTTGGGTATAAAACACCACAAAACCCATTTCAACCTTCCACAAACGAATCATTCACGTCAATGTCGCCCTTCAATCGTCCCGGCCGCACACCCATAACCCGAACACGCATAAACTACTCTGGTATTTATCACGAACTCAGTTACAATAGTGCATCATTCGATACACAAGACTTCTTAGAAATGTAAGAACTTATTAGGGAATCAACTGATACTGGTGTTTCCGAGACCTCAAATCCTCAAACAGTTGTGGTGAATCAACATGGGATAGTGCCACGAGTTAGGATATCTATGGGGGTGTGGAACCGATGGCGGATATAACCAACTCGGTCAACATCGTTAGGTTTTTTTGGTTTTCGTGTGTAATCGCATCTTAAATTTAATATTAATATTTTGATTTCTACTATAATACAAACTATCAATTATTATAGTTTTAAAAAAATCACAACACACGGATGTCAGACCTATTGACGCTTCCCTTTAAAATTGTACGTAAGCATAAATTGAATTGACAACACCTATTATAAGTGTCAATCCAATTAACTTTCTCTCTTAAAATTTATGTGTAGTTAGCAATTGATCTGATACCAATACTACATAGTTTTTTTAAATAAAAAAAGTGAGGTATATTGAAAAATTAATTGGAATATGGAATACTTTTGGAATTTTTTTTTTTTTTTGAAATGTGGATTATAAAAATAAAAAATTCGAAAAAAACATCAACTCATATTGTATTTTACCGAATTTATAATAATAATAATGTAGACTTTGTGTTTAAATAATATTTTTCTTATAAAAAAGACACGACTTTTAAATCTTGTTCAATAAGAGACAAAATTGTTAATCTGAGAAATTCAAGAAGTGGATTATGTTCACCTGTATTCATTGACCACAATCTTGTCTCACATTTTGTGTACTCTTAAGTCTTAAAAGAGATACATATTTATGTGTATCTTTAAAGTATCTCATAATTATTCGATAAAATATTTTAAAATATATATAATTCTAATATTTCAAAATACATACCTGTAAGTAATATGATACAATTATGACTCTATTTTTGGATTATTTGACATATTTTCAATCTTGGAATATTGTATGATTGAATTTCCATGGTGCAAAAGTTTTTTTTTTTTTTTGAAGAATCAAAATGGATTGATAAAAAGCATGGTGCAAAAGTCTTATCCAATCTTGTTGTCAATTCTAGGTGGCGGAAAATTCCAAGTTGCTAGTAATCATAGAAAATTGTTTGTTTATTTGCTAGTAGGTATTCATCGATATTTTAGAATTTTGGACTATGTATTATTATATTTGATCTGTCATTTTTAGTCTTTTTCTCATAAATATTTTCCGCTTAGGTAAAATCACTGAATTATGGGGTCATGTGAATAATGAGTAAAATATGAAAAATTATTCTAGTAATCCAAGGAACCATGTGCAATGATTAAGAAAAGTGAGGACTACAGCACAATATTGGGTATGTACTTGAGTTGAATCAGTGATAAGCCATGTGTATCGGATTTATCTATTTGCTAACAAGTGCTTTACAGCAATAGCTAAAGAATCAAATATTAAAATATTGTAATGAGACTTGTGTAATCAATTTTCTATTGCGATAAAATATAGGTAAAATATAGGACTAGTTTGTTTTGTGATTATTATAGTGTTATGTATTTCTATTTAAAAAAATTTATAAATTTTTTTACAATAAAGTTTCAAATAAAAAATTAATTTAAATAATCATTTAAAAAATATTATTTTATATATTTTACTTTTTCATATAATTTTATTTTGAATATCCAAAAAAGAAATCATTTAAATTTAAATTTATTTCAAATAATTTTTTATAAAAATTATTATGAGATATATCTTTAAAAAAGTATATTAAAATTCGGATATACAGATATCAAATATCCTAAGAGATGTCAAGATACTTATATATGATTAAAACACAATAAATAGATTAAAATACACTTAATAGTGTTGAAAGTAAACAACACACGAAGTTGTTAATCCAGTTTGGTATACAGCAACACCTACTATAGAAGTACCAGAGGAAGATCACTAAATAGTATCAGTTTGTAGACTCATAACAAACTATCTCCAATTTACAATCTACTCACTTAATCATTACTCGTGTGTAACTTCTACCTAAGACTCACCTAAGTAATGAGACTTTTCTCAAATTCCTTTCAATCACAACAGTGATGAAAAACACTAATACTTAAAAAGTTTCAGAAGACACTCTTCAATGACACAAAATCCTTTAATGCTTAAAAGCTTATGAATGATTAACAAAACTTACAACTCAACAGAGACAATCATACTTTTATATCAAAAATGATATTAGAGAGACTCACAATTAACAAGAATACAAACCCTAAAATCTCACTAGAAGATACAACACATTCCACACTTTTCTTTAGGTTTGCAGCTTTCTCTTTATAAGTAATACCTGATTGAATTTGGGCTTCAAAAACGCAACTGGTCGGTTGCTGAAAATCTGCAGAAGCTTCTACATAAAAACAGGACTTCAATCATATGTTTCTTAAAATGTCTCAACATTTAGAGAAACAAATTAATCTTCTAAATTCAAATAGAATCTTTGATTCCTTAGTCTTGGACGCCACATAGGATACCTAATATTCATGGAATATTCAAAACATGTTATAACTAAATAAATCCAAGTGTACAGCTGTAACATACAAGATGTCGAATGATCTGAATATGATATCTTGTTCAACATGTTTTCTCTGCAAGTTAGAACATTCTATATAACATGTTGCTATCAAGTCAATTTTACCAAAATTAATACCAATCATAAAATTAGAGAATTAACAATCTCTCCCTTTGACAAATTTCGACTAAAACAAATAAGCAACCCACAATTCAGATTCCAGCACACGGTTTGAAAATAAATCAAACACACACAATCAGAAGCACAACAACAGAAAACAAACTAGCATCAGACTATCAGAGGTATTAGCAGCAACAATAAATATCAGAGTGTTAGTCAGTGGAATCTGCAAACACAACAATATTGAGAAAAATAAATTCTCAGTCAGTCAGATATATGTCGGGACAATATGTCTGACATTTCTTCATGCCAGTCCAGACCATAACAAATTCTCCCCCTCAAAACTTCTAAGTAACACCTCAGAGAATCAGAAGATTCTCCCCCTCAATAGCACAGATAATCAGTTAGTGGTTAGTGGCTATACTACTCCCCTTTTTTAGTCAGAATATGACAAAGGTAAGTATATCACCCAAAAGAACCACAATAGCACATAAATAATAGTAGCACAAAGTGCACACAAAGTGCTAAAATATGTCTGGGCATTTAACCCTTATAAAACCAAAGAACCAAAGCAAAGAGAAAATACAAATAAACATAGTCATGCATCAACATCAACATCCTCAATAGTTCCATACTCTTCTCCTTCACCGTCAGCATCATCTGTTAGACTGCAACACCAGATCTAGAGAGGTCTGAATAGATCCCCAAATGAAAATCACATTTCAAAATGGTTATTTAAAATTTATTTGACAAACAATGTTGAGCGGAAGGTTTTTGGCCTAGATCAATATAGTAGTCTAAACGAATCTAGTTATTGGAAAATCGGATATGAATGAGTCATATGGAATTAACATAATGATAAAATCAATCAACATAATAATATCTCAATTAACCATTTAATATTCAACACAACGGTTTCATATTTTCAATGAAATCATATTAAAAATATAACTCGACACTTTATCGAACATGTCGTGCGCAATAAATTTTTCAAAATTTTCTTTGAGCTTAGTTAATATGAAAAAGCACTTACAATCAAAGTGATTATAAGCTAATCAACAAAGCAATTTAAGCTTCAACAATCAAAGAAAAATTATATACGAATTGATCAATCAAACAACACATTTAACAAATTGCACATAGAGAGTAAGTGATAGAATATTGCAATTTTCCTTTGAGTTGAACAAGCTAAACAATTTATCAAACATTTGGTGTGCAAGTGAATTTTCAAAATTTTCCTTTATGTTGTGTTGATATACAAAAGCACTTATAATCAAAAGCACTTATAAGCAATATCAACACTTGATGTAAATCAAAAACACTTCGGAAAATTATTTACAATTCAATTGATAACGCAATGCTATTTGACAAATTTATTGAAGAATATTAAAGCAAGTAAAAGCGATAAAAGAAAAGAGATACAAGATTAGTCTACACAGTTCCCTAATTTCGTCCTCGCATGTGGGTATGTCTGCGCCCAATTTCAATGTGGAATTATTATTCTTTCTTACTTTGCAAAAGTATGAATACAAGATAAGTGTTCAACAGCAACATTACAAACCATAACCATTTGATACTGATTTAACCCCTTATCATCTTTTGATCTTCAATAAGATCAAGACCAACACCGATAGGTGCAACCTATTCATCGCTTAAGCTATTTCCTTGCAAAGATTTCAAACACTCCAAGGATCCTTGCAAAGATTTCAAACACTCCAAGGGATTTCACTCGGGTAAATCTGATTGCACTTTATCAACACAAGATCTTCAATTCTATCTTCCAATACTTGCTACTTACTTGAAAAGATTTTAAACACTCCAAGCTTCCTTGCAAAGATTTTAAACACTCCAAGGTGATTCACATGGACGATTCCTTCTCGAACAATCTTGCACGAAAACCCCTCAAATCAACCAATGATCTTGAAGGACAAACCTGTAGTTTTTCTGGATGAAGACCCTGTTGTACCCCAAAATTTGCCCTCCCATATTCATCAAGAAATTACCAAGTCAAGGTCACAAAATTCCCCCAGGGTTGTGCAGCTCAACTGTCTCCTATGCAGTCAAAACTAGGGTTTGAGTTCTGGTCAAGCAAATGAACTTTTCAAAGGCCCAATCAAGTCTCATATGCTTACAAAGATGGTCAAGTATCCTCATGTCAAGTTTCAAGGCATTCAGCTCAAAATTGCACAGTCAAAACCCTAAATTGCACTACAGTCAACTGTAGGGGCAAAATGCTCATTTGACAGTCAAAAGTTCAAATTTTTGGTCAATATATCATTTTGAAGCCACAAACATCATTTGATCAATGCTTGATCATGATTCTCAAAATTTGGGCTCAGAAATCATCAAAGATGCAAAAGTTGCTATATTTGGACAGCTGAAAAAGTCAACTGAAATTGACCAAGGCATAACTTTCACATGGATTATCAGAAAAAGTCCATCCAAAGCTCATTTTGAAGAGAAAGACATTTCCTACAACTCATCTTCATATTCCAAGTCCAAGAAATGCTCTCACAAAAAGTTATCAATTTCAACATTATAGGTCATTTTCAAAAGTCAACAAAAAGGGACTTTAAGTCAAAGGCCATAACTTGAGATTGGTAAATCAAAATGACATGGGACCAAAGGCATTGGTTAAAGGACTCAAAGACCTTTCCAAAATGTCCAAGAACATGTGAAAAGCTTAAAAATTGACCAAGTTATTCCTTGTGGAAGTTGGGAAATTTTTGGGAATTTTGGAAAGTCAACAATGATGCAAATGATCCAAAAATGCAAATGGGCCCATTTTTCTTCCAAGTTTCTTCATGCCAAACCTATGCACGACCATTAGGCCCAAAGGGAAGTATTTTCATATTTTTAAATTATTTATTTGAATTTATATTAATTTATATTCATTTAAATCATTTTAATACATGAAAAATATAAACCTAACCTAAAAAAATCTTTTTATGCACATTCCAAGGTCAATATTTCGTGCACTTCTTAATTAGGCAAGTTTTGATGAGAATTGATCAGATTTGAACCAAAATGCACATGGAAAAGATTGGAAAAGATATTAAAAAAAAAATCAAATATTGCAAACAATGAATTCATGAGATTTTGTTGGTTTTTGTTGACCTAGAAGCCTCACTATATGATCAGGAACACAACCCTAAGCCAAGAAGACTGGAAGCTACGCATAAACAAGCATTGCATATTGAAAATTTTTCACAAAAACTCAAACACTGAAAACCAGTTTCAAGCTCGATTCAAACCCCAATTCTTACCCTATCATCATCCTGAGACATTACTGAACGATTCTTAATCAATATCAACCATCAAAACACCCTGAATTGGTATCAAGAATCCGGACTGTACCTTGAATTTTTTGAAATCGCACAGCATGATTCCATCATCTTTTTGCATTTTTCTTTGTTGATTCATGTTCATATTGATATTTCTAAGCTAACCACTATGTTTAATTACATTATTTCGCTGTATACAAGAATCCACCATGCGCGTTTTTTAGGGTTGCAGGTTTTTCAAATTAGGGTTTTTACAATGAAGCAAAATTAGGTGTTGAGGTTAAGACCATTGCAATCAGCGTGTTCCCATGAACAAGAAGCATACCTCGCGATGGATTTATGTATCAAGGAGAGCTATTCGCTATTTTCTGCTAGCCCCCCTAATGCAACGCTATAAAAACCGTTGCTCTTTTGTTTTGTTTTACAGGGTGGGGAAGAAGACAACTTCGTGTCCAATAGTCATTGGTCCTTTTGAAATTCGCGCGTTTTTAACCAATTAGCATTATGTTTTACTTATTATCTTTACGTGTTATTATATGTTAACTAAAAGCGTTTGGTTCAGTTGGTAACACGTGAGGTGAATAACCCTCAAGACCTGGGTTCAAGTCCCAGGTCTGGCAAAAATTCCATATTGTTTTTCAAACCAATTTCCTATGCAGCGCTCATAGTGATGTACACCATATTCCCTCACCATCAGGCAGCCACGCGTCCCATGAGATCAAGCCAAGGGCAAAGATTGGGGGAGCATCATGTACCATAGTCCAACGCGTTGTATGGGATTCAAAAAGTCAACCAATTTCCAACGTCAATGGGCCAGAATCTCCAGGCCTATACCTCCATCTGGGGCCTGAACCCCCCCCCTGGTTTGCTTTTCTTTTCTTTTTATTATTTTAATTATTGTGTTATTTACTTTTATTGCTTTAATTAATTAGTTTTTTTTTCTTTTTTTTACAAAATATAAAAACATTAAAAATACAGAAAAGACCAAAAATAATATAATTTTTATTTTAATTATTTTCTAAATAAATGCTTGTAATATTTAGTTTAATTAGGTTATAGTTTTAATCTTTTTTAATAAAAATCCAAAAAAATAGAATTTAGGTTTAATAACTTTTTATTTTCTTTTTTTAATTTTCCCCTTTTTCAGAATAGTAATATTATTTATTTATTTTCATAAATTAAAAATTGCATGTAAATTAACTTAGATATTAAATTAGGTTAAAAATTCAACCTTTTTCATAATAAATAAAAAAACATTAGAATTAGGGTTTTACCTCCACTTTTTTTAATTTCAATTAACTTCTTTTTTCTTTTAATAAATAAAAACATAAAAATCTAAAAAAAAACATTTTCTTTTTGAATTTCAATTCTAATTCCCTATTTAATTCTAATTAATTAACTCTCGTAATTTAATTTTTTTGTAAAAGGGTCCAACGCCCGTCGTTTTAAATATTTAATTTGCGCATTTCTCTTATGTCATTTATTATAATTTTGTAAATCTCCCAAAGCCATGTAACTTTACTTTCCGCACTTTTATTTATTCGCTTTATTTATTTTCTGCTAAATCGGGTCCGGTTTAATTTTGGCGATGTGGACCCGCGCCATTTGTAATAGCCTTAGATTTATTTTCCCGCAACTTATAACTGCTAATATGCATGCAAGAATGAATGGACAAATTAAAATCAAGCGTAGAACACGACAAACATGACAAGATAAATGCAAATGAAAACGACACACAAATCACACACCACCCCTAGGGTACGCCTCACTGTTGCCTTGCCCCGAAAGGTGATCGTCGAGTAGAGGATGTCTTAGTAAGTCCTCATGATCCGGGAACCTGGCATGAGGGTAGCTTCTAAGGTGTCTTCCCATTGCTCTGGTGATCACCATGTCCCTAAAACTCGAATTGACCCGAACACCTCCAACGGTGGTGCTACCTACCTCTCAATGGTGGGATGGCACTACTTTAAAGGACATTTACCCAGACGAATTCCTTAGGGTAGGTAGATTCTCTAGATACTTGCTCTAATTTCAAACAAATCAAAAGACTTTTCACATTAACACATTTTCAAAAGCTTTCCAAGCAAACTTTTCAAACACTCTGACGTACGAGTCGATCTGAAATTTTTCAAAGAAACTTTTTAAACCCACATTGAAAAGCAAACAAACAATTTTGAAAACACAATGAGCAAGTATCTAAGAGCCCATGGATAACCATGGATAGAAAGGGTGCTAACACCTTCCCTTTCTATAACCTACCTCCCGAACCGAGAGCAATCTCTTTAAGGAATTTTTCTGTGCTTTTGTCCTTTCCATTTGGAGAAAATAAAAGACGGTGGCGACTCTTGCTTCCGCGACATTTCGCGAACCAGCGTTAAACAGTCAGTTCCAGATCCACCGATCACAGAACTGGCGACTCTGCTGGGGACCCTTTATAAAGTGAGGTGTACCTTAGGGCTAGCTTATAACTATGTTTTCAATTGTTTTCCTTGTGTGCTTTAAATTGTGGGTTGCTTGGGAGTTCTATAGATCCTACACCCGGATCTGGGGGATACCTTTCTTAGAAAGTAGCAACAAGGCTGTGAGGGAACTGTGCGGGGTATACCGACATGGTTGAAACAATCTGCTACGTTGATGTGGCACTTTGGTGTGTACCGGTAACCCTTGAGTTCAGTCAAGGAGAGTACGGGGCCTCCGCGTGGTGTCATGAAGCATCAACAGACCTTAGGAACCTTAATTGAACTATCTTGGCCTCTTTAGGGTAGTGAGATAACTGACTTTGGTGCAGTCCGAGGTTGGTTGATACTCGATACTACGCTCAATTGAGGGTTGCTTTCCTGGAATATTTCGGTCGCCAGTTCAGTGGCTAAATCGAAACGATGAACAATGAAAGCAATCCCGTGATATTGGGAACCTTAGAACCCGGTTACTTTGATTAGGACAGGTATGAACCCACCAACATCAAGAGGGTATTACCCAGACCCCATGCTGGCCTTAAACCTTAAGGGCTTGTCTTGTGTGCCTTGTTTGCCCTACATGTTTGTCTTTGTAAATATCTGTGGTGTGTTTAATCATAGCATCATGACATCATCCAGCATCATATGCATTGACTAACCATTTCAGGGGTTCGGATTTTCATCTTTGTTCTTGTTTTGTAGGACATGGAAACTGCTCGTAGAAAGACTATTCAGGTCAATCTTGTAAGGGTCCCTCCTCAGCTTAAGGAGCTTATATCCAGGATTCCCGAGAACTCTTCATTCAGTGAAAGGCATGGAAGCCTCATCAGCTTGGTCAACACCAACATTGAGGAAGATATGATAAAGGTCTTGTTCCAATTCTTTGACCCTCTGCATCACTGCTTTACCTTCTTGGACTATCAGTTGGTACCTACATTGGAGGAGTTCTCCCGGCTCCTGAAGATCCCTATCCTTGATCAGCTACCCTTCAATGGTACAGAAAAGGAACCTAAGCTGGAAGAGATTGCTAAAGCCTTACACCTACAGTCATCTGACCTCAAAGGACATTAGGAAGTCAGAAGTGGTATCAAAGGGTTCTTAGCCAGGTTTCTGTTTGAGAAGGCCCATGAATGTTGGAACTCCCTTGACCTACAAGCTTTTGAAGAAGTGGTAGCCCTCCTTGTTTATGGTTTGGTACTGTTCCCTAACCCAGATCAGCTCATTGATATCAATGCCGTTCAGATCTTCATGTCCAGGAATCCCATACCTACATTGCTGGGGGACATCCTTCACTCATGTTACACTCGAACCATGAGAAAAAGAGGTGTCCTTATGTGTTGCACTCCTCTCCTGGGAAGGTGGTTTATTTCGCACCTTCCCCAATCAGTCCTGAAGAATGAGCGGGGTTTGAGATGGTCACAACGGTTGATGAGCCTTACACATGCAGATATACATTGGTGTCCTAGATCCAGAGGAGATGTCACTATCATTGATCGTTGTGGGGAGTACCCTAATGTTCCTTTACTTGGAATCAGAGGAGGTATTACTTATAGTCCATGCCTGGCTTGGAGACAGTTTGGTTATGCTCGGAGGGATGGTCCTCATGACATGTTAATTCCCGACATAGTTTTTGACTTCGACAATGATACTCAAGGACTTCGTCAGAGATTTATCAGAGCTTGGAGGATGCCTAGTAGGATAGACAGCAAGACACTGGGGCACAAGAACTCCATCCCGTTGGAACCTTATCTCAAGTGGGTACGCGCCCGCTCCCAGAAGTTGGTCATGCCTTATCCCCACATGCTTCCAGTAATCAAAGAGCCCGTCTTGGAAGGGGAAGTGTCTCATGTTATTCAGCACCCTGATATGCCCACATCTTGGGAAGAGATGCAGAAGAGCTGGATCCAGCTTAAGGAAGAAAGGAATTCTCTTGAAACCAGTCTGCATGCCAGTGAAAAGAAAGTCTTGGAGCTCACTCGCCTGTTGCATGAGGAGAGGAATCTCAACACCTATATAGCTCCGAAGAGGATGCGCAGCGTATTTTGGGATTAACTTGATTTTTGTACTTTTGCCCATGAGGCCTTGATGTATTAAAACAATGATTTCTTTAATGATAACGTGTGTTCTTTTCTTGCCTACAACGAATTCGAACTTTCGAACCCTTGAATGCATTGCATACGCATTTCATACATCATGTGCATAGCAGGTTTTTTCCTCTTTTCAGGTTGCTTACAGTTCTTCGCTGTTTATTTCAGCATCATGAATCCCGGATCTGAATCAACAGAGACATCAATCAAGGCTCTCCAGGCGCAGAATGCGCAGTTTCAAGAGCTAATCATGGGTCTAGCTAAAGGCCAAGAAGAACTGAAGACTATGCTCCTGAAGAAGGAGAAGAAGAAGAAGAGAAGAACTGTTCTGTTCAACTCGGGCCGAAGGTTGGGTAATACTCTGCATCATGAAGAGGCTGGTTCTTCTGTTGGCAGGAGTCCTTCTCAGGCAGAAGTAAAGGTTCCTACTCCAGTGGTCTCCGACAACGAGACAGATTTCGACGAAGAGCAGTACCCTCCTGCAGATAACAGGTACAAACAACTGGAGGACAGGTTGAAGGCTATGGAGGTGCAACAGGCACCTGGGCTGGATTTCGGAGATCTGGGTTTGTCGACTGGTGTAATTATCCCGCATAAATTCAAAGCTCCCACCTTCTCAAAGTATGACGGGGCGTCTTGTCCCAAGCTGCACTTAAGATCCTATGTTCGGAAAATTCAGCCGTACTCTGCGGACAAGAATCTATGGATCCACTTCTTCCAGGAGAGTCTTTCAGGGACTCATCTCGAATGGTTCTATCAGCTGGATGGGACCAAAGTTCGTAACTGGGAGGAGCTGGCTACTGCTTTCTATAAGCAGTATCAGTATAATGCCGACCTTGCCCCCACACGTACCCAACTCCAGGGTATGTCGTTAGGTGCAAGTGAAGGTTTTAAGGAGTACGCTCAGAAGTGGAGAGACCTGGCTGGCAGGGTGCAGCCACCATTGACTGATCGGGAGCTGGTTGACATGTTCTTGGGGACCCTATCTGGGCCATTCTTCAACCACCTCATTGGGAATTCTTCTGCTGGTTTCACTGATTTAATCTTGACTGGAGAGAGGATCGAAGTTGGGTTGAAGTCTGGGAAGATTGCAAAGGCTGCATCATCTAGTTCAGACAAGAAACCATTTAAGAAGGAGTCTAGTGCCGTGTATGGTTCTAGGAGATCAGAGAGAAGTGAACACCGCCAATCTGTCAGTGCGGTCATGATTGCTAAGCCTGCTGCCGCTCCCCGGCCAAACAATCCTCAAAGGGCTGATAGACCCCGGAGAGAGTTTACCCGGTTAAGCATGACCCTATCGCAAATCCTGCCACAGTTGCTATCCACCAATTTGGTGACTGTCAAGGAGGCGCCAAAGTTCTCAAACACTACCTCTCCCAAGTACAACCCGAATGCTCGTTGTGCTTACCATTCAGACAGCCCGGGGCATGCTACTGATGACTGTTGGGCACTAAAGAACAAGCTGCAGGACCTCATTGACGCTAAGGAGGTACAGTTTGAGGCATCTGACAAGCCTAATGTGGTGACAGCTCCCCTGCCTGCTCATGGAGTTAATGCTATTGGTGATGAAGAGGAAGTTGATGAAGCTGAGTTTGATAGCTGGATCTACCCGGCTACTGATGGTGGACTTAGCAATTGGAGCGCAAAGGACAATCTCCCTGTTTCGTTTGTTACTAAGTAATAAATTTCCTTGTTTTGTTATTTTGTAATAGACAATGATAAACTCTATGGCCCGGTGTCTTACCCGAGGCACCGTGGTTCTATTTGTGAGGGCATACAAACTGTCATTTTATACATCATGAATGAAAATCTTGGACGTTTTTCGCATTGCAAATATTGTGTTCCTTTTTTTTTCTTTTCCTTTACATAATTTTCAAAACAGCTGTATTTACACACACACTCACTCATACAGGTTCCAATCCACTCTGGATCTCACTGATAACAGCTCTGCTACTGCCAATTATGACTTCGAAAATCCGATCAACTTAGCCGAAGACGAAGGTGAAGATGATTGCGAAGTGCCTGGCGAGCTTGCTAGACTGTTGCTTCAGGAAGAACGGGCAATTCAACCCCATGAAGAGCCAGTGGAAACCATAAACCTGGGCACTGAGGCAGACAGAAAAGAGGTAAAGATTGGTGCCAACCTAGAGCTCAGCGTGAAGCAACGGTTAACCAAGATGTTACATGACTACATGGAGATCTTTGCCTGGTCCTACGAAGACATGCCTGGGTTGGATACCGATATTGTCGTCCATCATTTGCCGACTAAGGAAGACTGCCCTCCAGTTAAACAAAAGGTTCGTCGGATGCGTCCAGAGATGTCCGAGAAGATTAAAGCCGAAGTCATGAAACAGTTTGATGTCGGTTTCCTTGCAGTGACTTCTTACCCTCAGTGGGTTGCTAACGTAGTGCCGGTACCTAAAAAGGACGGCAAGGTCAGAATGTGTGTCGACTACAGGGATCTGAACAGGGCCAGCCCCAAAGATGACTTCCCTTTACCTCACATTGATGTCCTTGTTGATAATACGGCTCAGCACAAGGTATTCTCTTTCATGGATGGCTTTTCAGGCTACAATCAGATCAAGATGGCACCTGAAGACATGGAAAAGACTACATTTGTTACTCAGTGGGGCACCTTCTGTTACAAGGTCATGCCGTTCGGATTAAAGAATGCTGGGGCAACCTACCAACGTGCCATGGTTGCCTTATTTCATGATATGATCCATCATGAGATCGAAGTGTATGTGGACGACATGATCGCTAGGTCCCAGACTGAGGAAGAGCATCTAGATCATCTACAGAAGTTGTTCGACCGATTGAAACTGTACAAGCTGAGATTGAACCCGAACAAGTGCACCTTCGGGGTAAGATCTGGGAAGTTGCTAGGCTTCGTGGTCAGTGATAAAGGTATCCAAGTGGACCCTGCTAAGGTCAAAGCTATTCAAGAGATGCCGGTTCCTAAGACAGAGAAGGAAGTCAGAGGCTTCTTAGGGCGCCTGAATTACATTGCTCGATTCATCTCTCATCTGACTGCTACTTGTGAGCCAATCTTCAAGCTGTTGAAGAAAGATCAGGTAGTACGTTGGAACAATGAATGTCAGGCTGCTTTTGACAGAATCAAGGAGTATCTCCAAGAGCCACCCATCCTTATGCCACCGGTTGAAGGGAGACCTCTGATCCTATATCTGACAGTGCTAGACAACTCAATGGGGTGTGTGCTGGGGCAGCATGACGAGTCTGGCCGAAAAGAGCATGCCATTTATTACCTTAGCAAAAAGTTTACCGACTGTGAGACCCGATACTCACTGCTTGAGAAAACTTGCTGCGCTTTGGTATGGGCTGCTCGCCGGCTGAGACAGTATATGCTGACTCACACTACCTTGTTGATCTCAAAGATGGATCCGATAAAATACATATTCGAAAAGCCTGCTCTGTCTGGGAGAATTGCAAGATGGCAGATGATCTTGACGGAATACGACATTCAGTACACAACCCAGAAAGCCATCAAGGGAAGTGTATTGGCAGACCACTTAGCTCATCAAGCTGTAGATGACTATCAATCAATGAACTTCGAGTTTCCGGATGAAAGCATTATGATTGTAACCGATTGTGAAATACCTGGACCGGATGAAGGACCTGAACCAGGATCCCGATGGTCTATGCACTTTGACGGAGCTTCCAACGCCTTGGGAAATGGTATCGGCGCCATCATCATATCTCCACAAGGTACTCATACTCCACTTACTGCCCGGCTGTGTTTCAACTGTACCAACAACATGGCGGAGTATGAGGCGTGTATCATGGGTCTTCAAGCTGCGATCGACCTAAGGATCAAATTTCTAAGTGTCTTCGGAGATTCCGCTCTTGTGATCAATCAGATCAAAGGAGAGTGGGATACGAAACATCCAAACTTGATCCCTTACAGAGAATGTGTGTTGGCCATGATTCCCCACTTCACGGAGATAACCTTTGAGCACTTTCCAAGAGAAGAGAATCAGTTAGCGGACGCGTTAGCTACAATGTCTTCAATGTTTAAGGTTAAATGGGATAATGAAGCTCCCCGGATCATCATCTGGAAATTGGACGAACCGGCATACTGTTGTGATCTCGAAACTGAATTGGTAACTGAGAAGCCTTGGTAACACGAAGTGAAGAGATATCTGGAAGCTCAGGAATACCCTGAAGGTGCCTCTGTCAATGATAAGAAATTCCTGAGGAGGTTCGCAGCCAAGTTCTTCCTAAGCAACGGCATCTTGTACAAGCGAAACCATGATTCAACCTTACTGCGTTGTGTGGATAAGACTGAAGCGGAAAGAATCATGGAAGAGCTACACGAAGGGACCTTTGGTACGCATTCTAGTGGGCATACTATGGCTAAAAAGATCCTACGGGCAGGATACTATTGGTCCACAATGGAAGCTGACTGTTACCAACACTCCAGGACATGCCACAAGTGTCAGATTTATGCGGATAAGGTGCATGTTCCTCCGGTTCCCCTGAATGTTCTGACTGCGCCTTGGCCATTTGCAATGTGGGGCATAGACATGATCGGCGAGATAAAACCTACGGCATCCAATGGACATCGCTTCATCCTAGTGGCGATTGACTATTTTACAAAGTGGGTCGAGGCAGCATCATATGCTACAGTAACCAAGACTGTTGTGGCACGGTTCATTCGGCACAACCTGATCTGTCGGTATGGCGTCCCCGAAAGGATTATTACAGACAACGGTACCAACCTGAACAATAAGATGATTGCTGAGCTCTGCGAACAGTTCAAGATACAGCACCACAATTCTTCTCCTTACAGACCGAAGATGAATGGGGCTGTAGAAGCAGCTAACAAGAACATCAAGAAGATCGTGCAAAAGATGACAGTAACGTACAAAGATTGGCACGAGATGTTACCGTTCGCTCTGCATGGGTACCGTACCTCAGCTAGGACGTCAACCGGGGCAACGCCTTTCTCTCTGGTTTATGGCATGGAGGAAGTCTTGCCAATCGAAGTGCAAATTCCTTCTCTCCGGATAATGAAGGATGCAAATCTGAACGAGGATGATTGGATCCAGACACGACTTGATCAACTCAATCTCATTGACGAAAAGAGACTTGCTGCTATCTGTCATGGTCAAACGTACCAGAAACGAATGATCAGGGCATTTAACAAAAAGGTCAGACCACAAGAATATCAAGTTGGGGATCTGGTAATCAAGAGAATCATCCTTCCTCAGAGTGATCCAAGGGGCAAATGGACCCCTACATACGAAGGGCCATTTGTGGTTAAGCATGTGTTCTCAGGAGGAGCAATGATATTAACCAACATGGATGGTGACGACCTTCCTCACCCCGCCAATGCAGACATAGTTAAAAAATACTACGCATGAAAAAAGACCCGCTAGGCTGACATGCCTAGGCAAAAATTAGGGCTTCCCGTCGAACCAAAAGGGTTCGGGCAAAATGTAGGGATGAAAATGAAAAAAATCTGTACACCCGGCAAGTCGAAAACCTGAAAAGGCGGCTTGGGCAAAAATGGGTATCCCGGTGGACTGAAAACCCGAAAGGGCGGTCCAGGCAAAAATTAGGGATAAAGCGTAAAACTATGTCTCATTGATCACTTTGCATCCAGAATCCGGTATCTACATCAAGTTCAGACGGCATCGATCAGTCAGCTTCACCTTCAACCAAGGTCATCAAGTGATGAGACGCTCGGAGTTATAAGGGCAATAGCAGAGTTGAAACCCAGTGGATCATTCATCTTTCACACAGCTGTTTTATTTTCTTTTGTACAAAACTTGTATAAACTCTTTTGTTCGGCGACGTACCTCTTACTAGGACGTCAGCCTCTTGTATACAAAACGCCTATCCAGGCCATTCAAAAATCAATACAAATATATTTTTCAGTTAAACGTGCCAAGTGTTTTTTCTTTTCCTGTTTTGTTTTGCGAAGAACGTCCAAGGTTCAATTTGTGATGTATGCATTGACAATAATTTGCTAACTCATAAATATTTGCATACGAAACAAAGGAATTAATTGCATGTGACACTGGAAACAGGGGCAATAAAGAGTTGTCTGAGCAGTCTAATTGTCCTATCCTCCAAGGTACCAAGGTAGGTTCAGCTAAAGAACATGACCGAGGATCTTAATTCCCCAGAGAGTAGTTCAGCAAAACAGTACATCTCTCTCCAAGCAAAATTGTCAAATATCAAGGGAATTGAGTATCCTCCAGCCGATCTCAAACATTCCTCAGCAGCAATACGTATATTCCATGAAGCATCCCCGGCAGTCTTGGTCTAAAGATTGTTCCCCGGCGGTATATCAACATTCTAAGGGATCATCCTCCAGCATATCAAAACTCCCCATGAGAGTCCAATCCAGTTCCCCAAGAAATTTGGAGTTCATACCCCCAAGCAGTAAGCTTATCCCCAGTAGATTCTGGAAGCTTATCCCTCGCAGAGCACGAACGCGTCGTCCCGGCTTGATTTAAAGAGTTATTTCCGTAACAGGATATAACTGGGTTATCCTCAGCCAAAAGCCACGGAAAGAGCGTCCTCGGCAAAGTATCTTCCTACCCCCAGCGAAGTCTATCAACACTTCCAGCACAACAAGGATATCCCCAGCGGAATTCATCAAATCTCCCAGCATAACTCGTCAACGGTATCCCCAGTGGAGTTATCTTCGTCAACTCAGCAAAGCATCGCTATCCCCACAGAGTAGCACTCCCCAGCATGATCGCTAGAGTATCTTTTCTCCCGCAGAATTATTTCATTCCTCAACGGAGTTATCTCCTCCTACCAGTATTCTTGCAACGAATCATCCACAGCGGAAGCAAAATCTCTTCCTCAACATCAGCCCAGGATATGACTTCCCGGCACCCGTCAAGGATCTACTTTCCTAGACAAAAACATACATTCATAAAACATCACATACATCATTATAGCATGCATAGACGCATTATACCATACAAATCTCATTTATGTTGAGAACATCATTGCTTGATCCATATCATGCATTGCATATGACTGACCTTTACCTTTCAGGAAAGATACAGTTGAAATTCTCAATCATATTTCAAGACTTAGACCGGTTCAGTTAATCGACTTCGAAGATTTCCTATCCAGTCCAAGGCCTTCTCTAGTCCAGCTAAATCGACTCCCAACAGATTTTTTGATAAAGACTCAGCAGAAGTTATCCCAGGTTATTAATTTCCTATTGGTCCCCTCTCCAACGGCGTGTGAGGTGGTAAGTCCTTCTTCAGATGTTTCCCTCTCCGGCATGAGCGTGAGGTGATATTCTCTTATGGTCCCCTCTCCAGCGGCGTGTGAGGTGGTAATTCCTTCTTCATATGTTCCCCTCTCCGGCATGAGCGTGAGGTGATATTCTCTTATGGTCCCCTCTCCAACGGCGAGTGAGGTGGTAATCCCTTCTTCAGATGTTTCCCTCTCCGGCATGAGCGTGAGGTGATATTCTCTTATGGTCCCCTCTCCAACGGCGAGTGAGGTGGTAATTCCTTCTTCAGATGTTTCCCTCTCCGGCATGAGCGTGAGGTGATATTCTCTTATGGTCCCCTCTCCAACGGCGAGTGAGGTGGTAATTCCTTCTTCAGATGTTTCCCTCTCCGGCATGAGCGTGAGGTGATATTCTCTTATGGTCCCCTCTCCAACGGCGAGTGAGGTGATATTTCCTTTCAGATTATAATTTCCTATAGTTCCCTCTCCAACGGTGAGTGAGGTGACTCCCTTTGAGATTATAATGTCCTTTGGTTCTCTTCCTGACACTACGAAGATGGTAATTCTCACCAAGATTTTCTCAACGAGCGTTGTTGAGGTTGAAATCATTCAGGATTCTCTTACCATTCATGCTAAGGCAGTAACCATCCCTGGTTCATTCATCAGCGCTTGAAGCTCCAGACCCAGCTCCTGTAACCAGTCAGGACATATCTATATCAAGCATCTAAAATCAGCTCCTGCGACGTGTCAGGTACTCATTTTTCTGTTTTGCAGGTATGCAGGTTCTCGCTAAGGAATCTCCTACACGATCAACGTCCAGATGGCATTTATAAGCCCATCATCCTATCCAAGCAACATCCAAATGGCATCTATAAGCCCATTCCCTCATCATCATTGCTACTATGTGAGCGCAAATTTCTGGGCACTCTAGTGTCCAATCATCTTCTACCCTCGGATTACGAAAGGCACGTCAGCCAATCTGCATCCTCAGGTCTAAGAAGATTGAACAGGGGCAACTGTTGTACCCCAAAATTTTCCCTCCCATATTCATCAAGAAATTACCAAGTCAAGGTCACAAAATTCCCCCAGGGTTGTGCAGCTCAACTGTCTCCTATGCAGTCAAAACTAGGGTTTGAGTTCTGGTCAAGCAAATGAACTTTTCAAAGGCCCAATCAAGTCTCATATGCTTACAAAGATGGTCAAGTATCCTCATGTCAAGTTTCAAGGCATTCAGCTCAAAATTGCACAGTCAAAACCCTAAATTGCACTACAGTCAACTGTAGGGGCAAAATGGTCATTTGACAGTCAAAAGTTCAAATTTTTGGTCAATATATCATTTTGAAGCCACAAACATCATTTGATCAATGCTTGATCATGATTCTCAAAATTTGGGCTCAGAAATCATCAAAGATGCAAAAGTTGCTATATTTGGACAGTTGAAAAAGTCAACTGAAATTGACCAAGGCATAACTTTCACATGGATTATCAGAAAAAGTCCATCCAAAGCTCATTTTGAAGAGAAAGACATTTCCTACAACTCATCTTCATATTACAAGTCCAAGAAATGATCTCACAAAAAGTTATCAATTTCAACATTATAGGTCATTTTCAAAAGTCAACAAAAAGGGACTTTAAGTCAAAGGCCATAACTTGAGATTGGTAAATCAAAATGACATGGGACCAAAGGCATTGGTTAAAGGACTCAAAGACCTTTCCAAAATGTCCAAGAACATGTGAAAAGCTTAAAAATTGACCAAGTTATTCCTTGTGGAAGTTGGGAAATTTTTGGGAATTTTGGAAAGTCAACAATGATGCAAATGATCCAAAAATGCAAATGGGCCCATTTTTCTTCCAAGTTTCTTCATGCCAAACCTATGCACGACCATTAGGCCCAAAGGGAAGTATTTTCATATTTTTAAATTATTTATTTGAATTTATATTAATTTATATTCATTTAAATCATTTTAATACATGAAAAATATAAACCTAACCTAAAAAAATCTTTTTATGCACATTCCAAGGTCAATATTTCGTGCACTTCTTAATTAGGCAAGTTTTGATGAGAATTGATCAGATTTGAACCAAAATGCACATGGAAAAGATTGGAAAAGATATTAAAAAAAAATCAAATATTGCAAACAATGAATTCATGAGATTTTGTTGGTTTTTGTTGACCTAGAAGCCTCACTATATGATCAGGAACACAACCCTAAGCCAAGAAGACTGGAAGCTGCGCATAAACAAGCATTGCATATTGAAAATTTTTCACAAAAACTCAAACACTGAAAACCAGTTTCAAGCTCGATTCAAACCCCAATTCTTACCCTATCATCATCCTGAGACATTACTGAACGATTCTTAATCAATATCAACCATCAAAACACCCTGAATTGGTATCAAGAATCCGGACTGTACCTTGAATTTTTTGAAATCGCACAGCATGATTCCATCATCTTTTTGCATTTTTCTTTGTTGATTCATGTTCATATTGATATTTCTAAGCTAACCACTATGTTTAATTACATTATTTCGCTGTATACAAGAATCCACCATGCGCGTTTTTTAGGGTTGCAGGTTTTTCAAATTAGGGTTTTTACAATGAAGCAAAATTAGGTGTTGAGGTTAAGACCATTGCAATCAGCGTGTTCCCATGAACAAGAAGCATACCTCGCGATGGATTTATGTATCAAGGAGAGCTATTCGCTATTTTCTGCTAGCCCCCCTAATGCAACGCTATAAAAACCGTTGCTCTTTTGTTTTGTTTTACAGGGTGGGGAAGAAGACAACTTCGTGTCCAATAGTCATTGGTCCTTTTGAAATTCGCGCGTTTTTAACCAATTAGCATTATGTTTTACTTATTATCTTTACGTGTTATTATATGTTAACTAAAAGCGTTTGGTTCAGTTGGTAACACGTGAGGTGAATAACCCTCAAGACCTGGGTTCAAGTCCCAGGTCTGGCAAAAATTCCATATTGTTTTTCAAACCAATTTCCTATGCAGCGCTCATAGTGATGTACACCATATTCCCTCACCATCAGGCAGCCACGCGTCCCATGAGATCAAGCCAAGGGCAAAGATTGGGGGAGCATCATGTACCATAGTCCAACGCGTTGTATGGGATTCAAAAAGTCAACCAATTTCCAACGTCAATGGGCCAGAATCTCCAGGCCTATACCTCCATCTGGGGCCTGAACCCCCCCCCTGGTTTGCTTTTCTTTTCTTTTTATTATTTTAATTATTGTGTTATTTACTTTTATTGCTTTAATTAATTAGTTTTTTTTTCTTTTTTTTACAAAATATAAAAACATTAAAAATACAGAAAAGACCAAAAATAATATAATTTTTATTTTAATTATTTTCTAAATAAATGCTTGTAATATTTAGTTTAATTAGGTTATAGTTTTAATCTTTTTTAATAAAAATCCAAAAAAATAGAATTTAGGTTTAATAACTTTTTATTTTCTTTTTTTAATTTTCCCCTTTTTCAGAATAGTAATATTATTTATTTATTTTCATAAATTAAAAATTGCATGTAAATTAACTTAGATATTAAATTAGGTTAAAAATTCAACCTTTTTCATAATAAATAAAAAAACATTAGAATTAGGGTTTTACCTCCACTTTTTTTAATTTCAATTAACTTCTTTTTTCTTTTAATAAATAAAAACATAAAAATCTAAAAAAAAACATTTTCTTTTTGAATTTCAATTCTAATTCCCTATTTAATTCTAATTAATTAACTCTCGTAATTTAATTTTTTTGTAAAAGGGTCCAACGCCCGTCGTTTTAAATATTTAATTTGCGCATTTCTCTTATGTCATTTATTATAATTTTGTAAATCTCCCAAAGCCATGTAACTTTACTTTCCGCACTTTTATTTATTCGCTTTATTTATTTTCTGCTAAATCGGGTCCGGTTTAATTTTGGCGATGTGGACCCGCGCCATTTGTAATAGCCTTAGATTTATTTTCCCGCAACTTATAACTGCTAATATGCATGCAAGAATGAATGGACAAATTAAAATCAAGCGTAGAACACGACAAACATGACAAGATAAATGCAAATGAAAACGACACACAAATCACACACCACCCCTAGGGTACGCCTCACTGTTGCCTTGCCCCGAAAGGTGATCGTCGAGTAGAGGATGTCTTAGTAAGTCCTCATGATCCGGGAACCTGGCATGAGGGTAGCTTCTAAGGTGTCTTCCCATTGCTCTGGTGATCACCATGTCCCTAAAACTCGAATTGACCCGAACACCTCCAACGGTGGTGCTACCTACCTCTCAATGGTGGGATGGCACTACTTTAAAGGACATTTACCCAGACGAATTCCTTAGGGTAGGTAGATTCTCTAGATACTTGCTCTAATTTCAAACAAATCAAAAGACTTTTCACATTAACACATTTTCAAAAGCTTTCCAAGCAAACTTTTCAAACACTCTGACGTACGAGTCGATCTGAAATTTTTCAAAGAAACTTTTTAAACCCACATTGAAAAGCAAACAAACAATTTTGAAAACACAATGAGCAAGTATCTAAGAGCCCATGGATAACCATGGATAGAAAGGGTGCTAACACCTTCCCTTTCTATAACCTACCTCCCGAACCGAGAGCAATCTCTTTAAGGAATTTTTCTGTGCTTTTGTCCTTTCCATTTGGAGAAAATAAAAGACGGTGGCGACTCTTGCTTCCGCGACATTTCGCGAACCAGCGTTAAACAGTCAGTTCCAGATCCACCGATCACAGACCCCTACAAATTTCAACCCAATATCTTTGGCTACATAAGAACCTAATTGGAAGATCTCAATCCCCGTCTAGATGACACCCTAATAGAACATCATCACAATGTAATGATAGTGTGTATGCATAGATTGGAGGTTGAAGATGAAGAGAAAATGTAGGCTAATTTTATGGTATCATCAAGTTGGAATGATGCATGAATGATATATTTATAGTTGGACTATTTTTAGGTAAAAGAGGGTAGTTTAGGAATGAAAAAATGACCCACAAAAAGTATGTGTTGACTTGAAAAGTTTATGTGTCGACACATGCAAAACAATGACTAAAAACTTTAATAATGCAGTACATGTGCTGACACATAAATCGTATGTGTCGACACATGTGCATGTATTTTAAAGCAGAAATGATGAAAGCTTTAATATTGAAGTACATGTGTCGTTGCATAAATTGTATGTGTCGACATATATTGAAACATTTAAGAAAATGCATAAATGTAGAATTTATGTGTCGACACATAGAAATTTCAGGTCAACACATAAGTGTTCATTTTGTGCAAAAACCGATTTTTCATGATTGCGACCAACCTTAAAGTTGTTTTAAATGATTCCTAAGACCTCTAATGCAAGGGAGTGCCACAAGACATAAGGATATCGCCCACCATACTGAAATGCTAGCTTTCCGAGTTTTGACATCATGCAAAACATCTAATCGTGAAGTTGCACTCACATCATCACCATCAAATGAAACATTATCATCATCATTAGATGCAACATAATCATCATCACCTTCAGATGCACTCTGTTCACCATCAGCATCATCAGCCTCGGATGCAGTCTTCTCAGCAACATTATCATCTTCAGCTTCACCATCATCTGATGCATCAACATCATCACTGCCAACTCCAGCTTGGTTCTTCTCTTTCTCCATTAAAGATTTGATTAATCCGTAAATCTTGATCTTTCTAACAATGTCAATCCTGTTAGAGTCCTTCAATTCCCTGCATGTCTCTTTCAAGTGAGCAATGATACCTTCCTTTGAAGTTACAGGGCCAAGCACCTGGGAAGATATCACAACAATGTCTGGGACATGCTCACCACTAAATAGTTTATAATGCAAAGTTAAAGGAGATTCCATTTTCTTCACACTATCAATAGCCAATAAAATACCAGGGTGTTGATTCAAGACTATTCCACAGATTAGAGAGGGAAAACAAATAAGAAACTTCACAACATGTGAGGATGCTTTCTTCAGAATTTAATCAAAGATGTATTTTCCAAAATCAAAATCCCTTTTTCCTTTCCAAGAGCATATATGAACTTACCAAGACTAGTAGAAATAATAGAGGTATGGTTTGTGGGAACCCAATTAATAGTGGTTATTCTATGAATAATATCATACTTCACACTAAGCTTTCCAGCGGATAATTTTCCTCCATTTGGCCAGTGCTTCACCTGTCCATCAGTAATCTCCTTACAGGCTTGATCATCTGTAACCTCTAACTCATCTTGAGGTGCTTCAAATATGCCTAAAAAGTTGTTGATCACAACAGGAGAGAATGTCATAACATTTCCCCTAACATACACTTTCATGTAGTCTTCACTCCCCACATCATCACATCCATCGAGAACATTCACAACAAATTACTTAACTAATCTTTCATAGCAAGGATTAAATTTTATGACAATCTTCATCAAAATTGCATCCTTTATGAGCTTCACAACCTCTTAACATTTTTGGAAATCCTTACCCAATTCCATTTCCAAATCTATACTCATTTGCTTAACATACTTTCATTTTTCAGCATTCTCCTTAGATGAAACATCACCATGTCCACATAAACCATGTGAGCAGCAACACAAGTCTTCTTAGTAGCAGAACTTTTGATGGGAATGATGTCCTGGGATCCTCTTCAACTACAAATTCAGAGTCACTTGAACTCACATATATTCTCTTCCTTGTGGGGACAACAACTTTACTCCATGATTTAGCAGGTCCAACTGAAGAGTTTCCTTTGGAACTCCTAGAGTGAGTCCTTTTCACATCATTAGGTTTTACTTTGATCTCATTTAAAGGAGAATCTTCAAACATCACAACCTTTCCTATTCTTCTCTGAATTCTCTTGGCTATTCTAGGAGCCAAGTGTTTGGTAATGGGTTCCTCATCAGATGTTAGTTCATCAATATTGATAACAACATCAACCTTCTTCTTAATCCTTCTCTCACAAACAATATGCTCAGAACCAGCATCAATGGTTTTTCCACTTGTATTTCCATTAGGGCTAGTATCTTTTGGTAAAGATGTTTGAATATCGGGCCCAACATCTGAGCCTACTTCTTCCAAAACAGTGGTAGAAAAATTTCGAAGATTCTTATCAGCAATAGCGCGGTTTTTCCTCTTGGAATCTTTAGACTTAGACCCTTTTCCAGCATATGACCTACATTTACTAGGAATAGTAGATTCTAAAAAGAATGAATTACCAGAAGTCTTGTCATTCTTTGAAACAAGTGATGGTGCTTCCTCTTGAGTAGGTGCGGGAATAATGGATATCAGTGTTATATCCAACACAAGATCATATAGATTGATCATTTGATAAGGTTTCTCAACCCTAGAGTGTAACAGAGATGATCGTTGGTCTTCAGATGGAATATGCATGGGCTCGAATGATGGATCACTATGCCATATAAGGGAATATACATCACTTTTTTCCATAGACAGCGCTTAAAAGCGCTGCCTTTTCTTGCGCTGCTGTAAGTAAAGACGACGCTTTTTGTCTATGTGAAAGCACAACTTAATGTAGCCTTTAGAAAACGCTTTATTCAATAAGCTCTTTCTAAAGGCCCCTATAGGCAGCGCTTTTTACATTAGAAGCGCTTTCTAAAGTGTGCTTATAGCAGCGTTTTCACTTTAAATGGCGTTGTTAAAAGCGCTGTGTAATGTATTTTTTTGTTCACTTTTTTTTTATGTTTTAGAAAATACTTTCTTTAAAAGTGCTTTTTAAAGTCCTCTTTAGGTAGCGCTTTGTACTTCACAAGCGCTTTTGTATGCACCCCTTTAGGAAGTGCTTTCTTTAAAAGTGCTTTCTATTCCCCAATATAGGCAGCGCTTTTTTGTTTAAAGCGTTGTCTAATGTCATGAATTTTTTAATATATTCAGCTTATATTTTAAGCGTCCTGTACAAATAATCACTTAAAATTTAAGGGTTGTCTTTCAAATTTGCACCAGATTTCATAAATTTGCAGCTTCAATTCAATAAGTATTCACCAAATTTACATATTTATATATACAGCTTTAATCCAATAATTTATATATACATAAATGTGATACAACTTGAAGAATTCAATAATTTATATATATACATAAACTTACATATTTATATATACAGCTTTATAATCCAATAAGTATGCACGAAATGTACATATTACTATCTTCTAGAGCTGCTATCTTCTCTACTCTATAAACAACAACAATGAAAAATCCTAAATGAACTTGTTATCTCTATATCTTCTACATATGCATCTACCTGAAACAAAACCAACAAAGGCATATCAGAACCAAACTATATAACACTTAAATCTTATAACTATTATAATTTAACACAAATCAATGTAACAAAAATAAATTAAGAATTCGTTATAACCCACCATTAAAAATTCCCCGATTCATAGCATGATACAAACAAAACTTTATTTGAATTTAAATCCAATACCACCCTAACTAACCTTTCACATAACAACAACATTGCAACACAATTTATCACACTAATGACGACATAGTATCTCATCAAAAATCAAACTTATATATACTCAAAATTCTCATCAATGAAAGTGTCACAATACCTTACAAAATTCTCATCTTAATAATGTATTGACACCAATCCTCCTTAATTTCGTCCAATTGATGTTTCGAGTGAGTAGAAGACTTGTATTCATCAAAGTACTACATAATATAACATAATATGATTTAGTTAAAACTAATTAATTAGATGAAATATGTTAAATATATTAAAATAAATCATAAGCTAGAAACTCATACCATGGTTGGAATCTCTATTTGATTCAAAAGAATAATTTCTTTCATAAACCTTAACATGAAAAAACCGCAATGTGTACCATTACGATGATGAGGACACTACACATTGAAAAAAATAAGAATATATATCAGGATATATAGTTTAACTTGTTTTATCAAGTAGCATCACTAATATAATCAAAATTGTGAAAATATACCTACACTCTAATCCATGTAATGTTGTTTGCTTTACTCTTTGGTTCTTGAGTATCTCTTTGTGATCGAATTTTTTTTATAACTCTAACAAAATGTAAATGAATATTTAGAGCAATCTCACATAAATAAATAAATAAATAAGTATACAAACAAAGATTTAGAATAATCTAACTTACGTATCAACCATCTCCTTCATATTTGATTATTTTGTCCAATCACCTTCTAACGAATCCAAATAATATACAATTTCTCTTATTGGATTAATCACAACCAACAACCAGTGTCCACTGTAAGATTAACAAAGGTTAGATGGAAACTTTTTACACAACGTCAAAACACGAAAAATTATAATAGATGAAGTTTGAATGAAAATCTTACCCATTGCCAGTATTAAATGGAAAAAAATAATGTTTCTGTATCTTTGTTGGCCATAAATGTACGGACAAAGTACTCTTTGACTTCATCTGGTCTTTATTCGATTAATAGTGAGTTGATGTTGTTTGGAGATAAGAAACAAAATATTTGGTCCAATTGATGTGGGAACATCAAGTTAGCATACATGAAACTTAAATAAAAACATCATTAACATTAAGATCATTCATTAAAATGAGTAGATAAATTATTCAATTAATTAAATAAAGTTGATCGGAGTATACCTGTTGTATATATTGATAACACCGAGGCCTAATTCCCAATGTCTAAGAACTTGATCCACATCCTTTTTACTTATTGTTTCGTGATAAGAAAAACCAAAAATACCTTCCTCCATAGGTATATTACGAGCACCTCAGTCAAATCTGATATTCCCATTAATGTCTGAAGGAACGACCTATACTGAGGAGTAGGATTTTTTCTATCTATGGGCTTTGCAACATCCTTTTTTTATGTGGACATGTTACCAATTTCAGGCTTCTTACTCATATTGACTTGTTGCATCTCTTTAGTATGAATATAAAGATCAAATGCATATATGTTAGGTGAAGTATAAGATCGTGAATTAACTTTTTCTATGTATAATATATATCAATTTACCCCTTTTTTTGAATGCAACTGACTCGGTTTTCCACGTAATCCCCTTATCTTTTGATTTGGATTTTGTAGGAGTCTAACATTACCATGAAAAAAAATGTATGTTAAATGGTCGTAAAAAATTGTGCATACTCAAAGGTTCATAATGGTTTTCAACATACCTCATCATCTATGTAAATGAGGTTTGATGGCCATGCAACATACAATCCTATTGCCTCTCCCACCAATGTTGCATCTGAAATATCATTAGGTAAAGGTAATGACGCATCCCTCTCTAAAGCAATATCAATTGATACTTTCAAAAATCCAGCAGGGAGCAGTTTATGGTGAAGTACTTCTCCCAAAGTGTTATGCACTTTTCCCTTTCCAACCATGCGATAAGTCGGTGACGATAAATAGAGATGACAAGGTGAAATGCCATAAACCAATAATAAATATGAAATTGTTAATGTGTATATATTTCAATTTAAAAAATTGTGTTAATTCATAATAATATATATTACCTCTAGAATTTTTTGTTGGAAATCACAATTGATACTATCTTTGTCACTAGTATCCTTAAACCTTGAACCTTGCCTTTCTGACATGTATCTTTCTTTGTCCTTTTCCAACTCACGAACTTTAGCTTTTATTTTTTCTAACTCTTCTATCACTTCTTTATTTCTATGACCTTTCCACTTTTGATGGTTACCCAAAGATGTTTGAGTCACCCTGAATCCCTTACCCCTCACACGATCGGTATACTCAAGAATATTTAATACTCGACTAAGTATGCTCCTGCAATCATGGTCTTCAGCTTGAGTTAAACATTAAGATAGATTCTCCTGAAATTCATATGATTGAAATAAATTAGTGGTGATTAAAACTCATAAATTCTTTATGTTAATAAACTTTTGATTTAATTAAAGGAATATTGATATACTTACACATTGCTCATAAATTTGAAGCACATCTTCCTTAACAACTTCATCCTTACCCACTCGGGCAGTCTTCCACAGAACATGTTCCGAAAGAGATGTTTCTTGACTTTTCTCCTTTTCTAACTACATATTAAGAGAAATAATAAAATCAATTGTAACACATGATGAACAAGTATACCATAGCATTTATATATACTTATCAATCTTTGTTGTAAGCGTGCATATCCTATACGCCCTTTTTTGTATGGATACGGGGGACTTGATGCTCGTTGGCAATTCATGACACTCACATATTTAAAATATAAGGTTTTTCATTTGTCTTTAAAGGTTTACCATTCTTCAGGTGAAATCAAGTATGCATACGCCTTTAGAAGTTCTGCATTGATAAGATTATTATCGGCATCCTTAAGAAACTTCTTTGTCAAAAAAGATCGAAACCCTCTTAGTCTTTTCCCAGCCAATTGAAGATAATATGTTTTTCGATCATCATCAATGTTAAAAGACCTCTACAAAAAAACATACATAGAGTGTGTTAGTAATTTAAAGACATGATCATCAACAAAAATGAATGACATCACATATGGCACTTGTATATCACTCCATATTTTTTCTTTAACGAGTTTCAACTCACACTTTCTCCAATCATCATAAGTGATTGGAACTTCTCTCATCACAAGGGAACCAATGTAACTTGTCAACATTGAAACATTAGGCTCAGTTAGTTGATTGTCTTCGTTCCAATGTATATCAAATTTTATACCTTTATCTCTTGCATGAATGATTGACTTCATAATTTTTATTCCTCGTCTAATATCATTCTCTACATCAAAAACTGATTCATTTCCATCATTATTAGAAGAAATATGTGATTTTTCCTCATTACTAGCCATTTGACCTGTAATATTAATGAAAAACATAAACACCATATAAAATTCAAGTAGCATTGGATGAATAAACACAATATAAAAACATAAACACAATATAAAACCATAAACACAATATAAAAATATAAACACAATATAACAGTTTTATTAAATGATAGAACATATAAAGTTTTACTAGTACCTTTTTCACTAACATCTCTTTCTTTTCTTAGTTGGAATATGAATTACTTGGCTCTTAAAAACTCGGACTGATGGATTGATCCAAATTCCCTCATTATGATCATTTCTAATATATGATTCATCCGCTATAATATTCACATCTTGATCATTTCATATATACGACTCATTTCCTCTAACATATGACTCATTCTCAACATCAATATCACTTTGATTTACACCGTTATCATCAATCACTTTGTTAGATAAAAGCATTATAGATCATTTCGTACTTGTCTAATTAGTGACATAGAACACTTGTTTAGCTTGAGAGGCTAGAATAAAAGGATCATCTTTGTACCCTGCCTGTTGTACCCCAAAATTTGCCCTCCCATTTCTCATTGATTTCTCACCACAAAGCCCTTGAAGCTCAAGATCCAGTTAGGGTTTCATCTGCTCAAGACTTCTCCTTGCACTGTTGACCCAAAGTAGGGTTTGTGTTTGCACAAAGATGTTTTGACCTAAAATGTCTAAGATGACTTTCATGCTTCATATTGGACTCCCAAGTTTATCCATACCAAGTTTCAAGTTTTGATTCCAAGTTTTGCCCAGTCAATTGGACAGTTGACCTAGAAATCAGTTGTATTGGGGAAAAAGTCAACTGTGGCCAATTGACAGTCAAACCTCATGAAAATTGACCCCCATCAACATTATAAACTTCCATGAACCATTTGATCAAGTTTGGATCACAATTCCACAAGAAATTTGATCAGATCGCTAAAAGGGCAAAATGGTCATTTTTAGGGTTTTGACTGCACAAAGGCAATTTTTGACTGTTTGACCCAACCAATGGAAAACCAAGCTCATATATGGACTCAAGGAACCCATGGAATTATCTTGACATGCTCAACAAACTCAAAAGATCCCAAGTACACAAGATTGACAGTTGAATTTCCCAGTCAATTGATCAATTTTGACTATATACTGAAAAGTCAAACTTTGACTTTTTGGTCAAAATCAAGAGTCAAGATTCATTTTTCATCAAAACATGCCAAATCATGAAACTTGTTCACCAAGAAATCACAAAATGCAAATTAGGGTTAGAAATGAGAATTTTTCATAACTTAGAATTTTTCTAAGTTATGAAAAACCCTAATTTTTCCCAACTTTGCCCCACTTTCTCACCAAGATCCATTTGGATTCAAACAAAAGTCAAAACATGAAAGTTATAGCTTGTTGCATAATCTACAACTTTTATTCACAAAGTTTTCCCAAATGAGGCTTGTATCTCAAGTTACAAATTTTTGAATAAGGGCACTAAACCATTCTTAACTTAGTGAAATTTTAACCTATTTTGACAAGGTTTTCTACCCAACTTCAAGGCCATTTTCCATACACTTCCACTTGGAATTTCAATTTGCATTTCAAACATGGATTGTATTACACATTCCAAGCTTTCCAAAATGTCCAAGAACTTCTCAAACAACCTCTTAACTTGAGAGAATCGAATTTCACAATATGGCAAAAACTCACTTTTGAATTGGCTATTTTTTATGTTCATAATTTGTGCAAACTTCTCAAACCAGCATGCCCTTTGATTACAGGTCTTTAAACCATCCAACACTCAATAATTTAATGCATGTTCATTGTGCTAAAGCATTGTTCTTTGAGTTCAAGCATTGCATACAAGTTTAATCCATTTATGGAAAAAGCAAAATAACCATTTTTGAAAAGTTAAGCTTTATGTCCAATTGAAAATCCAAGAGGTACAAATGAAATCTAATTGGCACAAGATTATGATCAAAACACTCTGATCAAGGAGAGATTATGCAGCACATTAGGGGGCCTCTACTGACCTAGAACACAACTTGGGCATTTGTTGCTTAAAGTGTAAGTAACTTGGCATTTTGTGAGACAACTCTCATATCAGCTTGCAAACACTTAAGCAAACTTGTAAAACAGATCCAAGACATCCCAACCAAGCTAGTACACGACCCTAACAATCCTCATACACTCCCAATCCCAGAATCACCTTCAAACTGCAAGAACAGGGCAAGGTCTGCAGTTTGAGTGCCATCTCCCATTTCTCTCAAGCTTTCTTGCCCAAACCAGTTTACACACATTCCCTAGCATCTATGCAAGCTAACCATGACTTGAAACACGACCTGTAATTCCTCTAACAAGTTCCACCATTTTCACTTTTTCATTTTGCAGTTGAAGTTCTACAGCTCAATTCAAGGTGTCGCCAGGCAAAGTAAATATTGGAACAGCATCACCACACCTCAAGGAAGCTATACCAACCATTATCTTGCACTGAAAGCTCCCCCATTGCCAGATAGAACTTCAACTGAACAGGTATTTTGGTGAACTTCTATCTCTCTTATTAGGCATCATTTGCTCTAAGTTTGTGAATAAACAATGTTCTACTCATGCCACTGAACCTGTACATGCTTTTACTTTTCATTTCTTTTGCCTGAGCTGTGAGAATTTAAGGTTTGAAAATGGCAGAAAATCTAGGTCAGGATTTGGGGGAGAATAAATTCTCTCTCATCTTAGAGAGTTAGATCAAGTTCTGCATATGGTTGGATTCGTCTCTTGATGTTGAACATTTTTTATGTTATGAGTTTTCATTAATAAGCCAGGAATCAGGATGTTTGGATGGAAGAACAGGGCGCGCGTTTTTTTGAATAATGTTGTTCAGAGGTTGAAGAAGGTGCCTCATGGGCTGGGCCAGCTTTTGTTTTGCTTCTTACACCATACTTTTTGATTCATACCCCCCTGAGCCCATTTGCTTGATTTAATGTTTTTTTATTTTTCTTTTTTCATTTTGACTCATTTATTTTTTCTAATAATGTTTAAAACCTGAAAAATCATTTTTACACCATTTTTGCATTTTTTAAGTATTTATTTGTTTATATATACTATTATACATAAATATATATATACTATTATTTAGAAATATTATTAATAATGTAAACATATTGTATTTCTGATTTTTATTTCATTTTTCCCTTTTGAAACATTTTGTATAAAAAATACTTTTTTTTATTATAAAATTAAATATTATTATTTTGTGCATATTTAATATATTTTGTAAATAATATATATATATATATATATATATATATATATATATATATATATATATATATATATATATATATATATATATATATATATATATATATATATATATATATATATATATATATATATATATATATATATATATATATATATATATATATATATATATATATATATATATATATATTAGTACACTTAGGGTAAAATACCAAAAATATACATATTTTTATTTTTATTAATATTTAACACTAAAAATACATTTTTATAAATATACTATATTTTATTTTATTTTTGTATGTAAATAGTAAATATTATATATATTAAATAATTAATACCCTTTTGATTAAAATTAGGGTTTTGCCCTAAATATGAAAATACTCCAAAAATAATGTTTTTTTATTTTTATTTCTTTTTATTTTACATAAATAATACTTTTTTCATACATATAAAAATTCTTTTTGCATTCTTGCATATTTGTTTTATTTCTATTTAATTTATGCTTTTTAATCATATTGTAAATATTCAAAGAAAATGATGTAATAGCTAGATTTAATTTCTTGTCTAAATAATCCCCATTTGAAACATTTGTACCCCCTCCCCATATCATTGTGTTGTAATAGTGTAGGAACTTTATTTTTCGCACCTTAACGCTTTTTAAATATGCCATGCTAGAATTAGGGTTTGTATGCGAATAAAACGAACAAAATAGTTTTGACCTAATTTCAAGATAATCAAGCATGAAAATGGACAACACATTTCACACTTGCACCCCTAGGGTATTCCACTTTGTTGCCTTCAAATAATTGGGCCATATTGCATGTTAGGTTTCTTTGGGTAAAACAAACAATCAAATGATCATAAGTCCCTCGATGACGCTTTCAAAAAGTTGCCTAAAATGATCAAACCCCTTTCAAAGAAAAAAATTGCCCAAAGACATTTAACACTATTGCAATTATGGTCTAAACGATGACCCGCGCCTGTCCCTTTCACCTCCTAATACAAGATTGTCCACCAAATACAATGGTGGAACAAAATTGTCAAAGGGTTTAGAACATAACAAAAATCTTTGAGAAAACTTAGGGGTGGATAACTCTTAAGTACTTGCCAATTTGCAAAGAAAACACTTGCCCATTTTCAAATCACACTTCACAAACACTTTCAAAACCAACTTTCAAAAACCTTGAAACATCTTTTTCAAAAGACAAAACACCTTTTGTAAAACATTCGAGTAAAGAATTGTTACAATGGTAGCCTATACAAGGCATCTTTTCAAAACATTTTCAAAATCACACACCAAGCACCATTTCAAACAATTGAAAACCAAGGCAAGTTGATCTAAGCAAGTACCTAAGAGCCCATGGATAACCATGGATAGAGAGGGTGCTAATACCTTCCCTTTCTATAATCTACTCCCCGAACCCAAGAAACATCTCAAAGGTTTTTGCTGTGCTTTTTAAACCTTTCCTTAGGATAAAATAAAAAGTCGGTGGCGACTCTTGCTCAACCGAAACATTTGCGAAAACAAACGCAAAACCCTAGTCAGTTCTTCCACCGTATCACAGAACTGGCGACTCTGCTGGGGAGAATTTCAAAAGTGGAGTAACCTTAGGGCTTAGATCACCCTCTTGCATGGCAAATTGTTTGAATTGTTTGCTTTATATCTTGGCTCTATTGTTTGGGTTTACTATCCTACACCTGGATTTTGGGAAACATTCATAGATAACAATACGTTGTGGAAACTGTGCGGGGTATACCGACACGGTCAAAGCAATAGCTATATTAGTGCGACATATTTGTGAGTACCGGTAACCCTTGAGTTCAATCAAGGAGAGTACGGGGCCGCTGAGTGATGTCACTAAGCACTAATGACCTAGAACCTTACTTGACCATCTTGGCCTTTTATTAGGGGTAGTGAGATGACCGGCTTTGGTGCAGTCCGAAGTTGGTAGATACTCGATACTACACTCATTGAGGGTTGTTTTCTTGGAATATTTTGGTCGCTAGTTAAGTGGCTAAACCAAAACAATGAACAATGAAAACGATTCAGTGATATTGAGCTCCTTAGAACCCGGTTACTATTTATAGGACAGGTTTTTAAGCCAACTACACTCAAGAGGGTACTTACCTATGAAACCCCATGCAAGCCTGAAACTAGGGTTTGGTGTGATTTGCTTGTACATATGTTTTGTGCATACATCATAAACATCATAAAACATCATATGCATTCACTAACCATTTCAAGGGTTTTGGATCTTCATCTTTGTTCTTGTTTTGTAGGACATGGAAATTCCTCGCAGAAACACCATTCAAGTCAACCTTGTGAGAATCTCTCCTCAACTCAAGGAGATCACCTCAAGAATCCTGGAAAACTCATCCTTCAGTGAAAGACATGGTAGACTGCTCAACCTAGTCAACATCAACATTGAAGAAGACATGATGAAAGTGCTATTCCAGTTCTTTGACCCTCTTCACCACTGTTTCACTTTCCCTGATTATCAGTTGGTACCCACTTTGGAGGAGTTTTCTCAACTCCTGAGAATCCATATCCTTAATCAACTACCATTCAACGGTACGGAAAAGGAACCGAAGCCGGAAGATGTTGCTCGAGCATTACATCTACAACCATCCGACATCAAGGGGCATTGGGAAACCAGAAGCGGCGTCAAGGGATTCTTAGCAAAATTCTTGTTTGAGAAGGCACAAGAATGTTGGAATTCATTGGACCTACAAGCCTTTGAAGAGATTGTGGCACTCCTTATCTATGGGTTGGTCTTGTTCCCAAATCCTGACCAATTGGTAGATGTCAACACCGTTAAAATCTTCTTGTCTAGAAATCCAATACCAACATTGCTTGGGGACATCCTTCACTCATTTTACACACGAACAATGAGAAAGAGGGGTGTTCTCATGTGCTGTACTCCTCTCCTTGCAAGGTGGTTTATTTCGCACCTTCCACAATCTGTCTTGAAGAATGACCAAGGCTCAAGGTGGTCCCAACGGTTGATGACTCTTACTCACTCTGATGTACATTGGTGTTCTCGGTCCAGAGAAAATGTCATCATCATCGATCGTTGCGGAGAATTTCCTAATGTTCCTTTACTTGGAATTAGGGGAGGTATCACCTACAACCCTTGCCCAGCTTTGAGGCAATTTGGATATGCACGGAGGGATGGCCCTCATGACATGTTGATTCCTGACCTAGTTTTTGACTTCGACAACGATGCGCAAGGACTTCGCCAAAGATTCATCAGAGCTTGGGGAAAACTCAACAAGGTTGATAGCAAGACTCTGGGACACAAGAACTCCATCCCTCTTGAGCCTTATCTCAAGTGGGTACGAGCCCGAGCCCAAAGTCTAATGATGCCTTATCCTCATGTACTCCCAGTGATTAAAGAGCCCGTCAATGAAGGAGAGGTTCCCTACACCATCCTACATCCAGACATGCCTACATCGTGGGAGGAAATGCAGAAAAGTTGGATTCAGCTCAAGGAGGAACAGAATACTTTTGAAGCTAGCTTCTACGCCAGTGAGAAGAAGGTTCTAGAGCTTACCCGCCGACTCCATGAGCAAGAGGACCTCAACACCTACATCGCACCAAAGAGGATGCACAATGTCTTTTTACCTTAAGAAGTTATTTTGTAATATTTGGCCCATGGGGCATTTATGTACTAACAAATTTCTTCTTATTAATATGACGTGCGTTCTTCTTTGTCTGAAATAATTTTGAATGTCTTAAATCCTTGAATGCATTGCATACATAAGCATACCATTCATCATGTGCATAAGCAGGTCTCACTCCAGGTTTCCTTATCTGTCTGCTGTTTATTTCAGTAGGATGGATCTCGAGCAAACAGTCAAAGACCTACAAGCTCAGAATGCACAGTTCCAGCAACTCCTGATGACCTTGGCTAAGGGTCAGGAGGATATCAAGACTCAATTGGGGAATAAGGACCCAGTGAAAAAGAAGAAAAAGAGGATTGGGGTGGCTACTTTGGGGAGAAGATTTGACGGAGAAGCTCAGAGAGTGCTTGAATTTCCTCCTATTTCTGATGAAGGGACCAGTAAAAGAGATGGAGTTGCGGTGCCTTCCAAGTCTGATGCGGAAGAAGAAGAGGTTGAAGAGGATGAAGATTATTCTGACCAGCAATACCCTTCAGCTGATGATAAATACAAGGGTTTAGAAGACAGATTGGCCGCCATGGAATTACAAAGAGTACCGGGTTTGGACTTTGAAGACTTGGGTTTGGTTGCTGGGATTGTGATTCCCCCAAAATTCAAAGTGCCAGTGTTTGTAAGGTATGATGGGTTGTCCTGTCCCAAAATGCATCTCAGGTCCTACGTGAGAAAGATTCAACCCTATACGGAAGATAAGAATCTTTGGATTCATTTCTTTCAAGACAGCCTTTCTGGAGCTCAGTTGGAATGGTTTTATCAGCTAGAAGGAACCAGTGTCAGAAATTGGGAAGATTTGGCCACCGCTTTCTACAAACAATACCAGTATAATTCTGACCTTGCTCCTACTCGTACCCAACTTCAGGGTATGTCACTAGGAACAAGCGAGGGATTCAAAGAATATGCACAAAAATGGAGGGATTTGGATGGCAGGGTGCAGCCTCCTTTAACCGATCGTGAGCTCATTGATATGTTTCTAGGGACCCTATCTGGGCCGTTTTTCAATCACCTAATTGGTAACTCTTCCGCGGGGTTTACCGATTTGATCTTAACAGGCGAAAGAATAGAAGCTGGCATCAAGTCAGGAAAGATTCAGAAGGGTGTTACTGCAAGTGTTGAGAAGAAGCCTTTTAAGAAGGAAACGAATGTGGTATAATCTCAAAGAAGAGTAGGGAAGACGGAGCGTCAGCCAACTGTGGGGGCCGTAATGATTCAGAACACTCCTAGTGAGCAGCCTCGCTATAACCAGTCCAGACCAAATCAACAACGGGTGGAACGGCCACAACGGCAGTTCACCCGTATTAATATGACTCCAGCGCAAGTGCTTCCCCATCTATTGAAGTTGAATCTCGCCACCATCAAGGAGGCACCAAAGAATGTGAATACGTCCTCTCCACATTATCATGCCAATGCTAAATGCGCCTACCATTCAGACAGTGTTGGACACGACACCAATGATTGTTGGGCACTCAAGCAAAAAATACAAGACCTGATAGAGGCTAAGGAGGTAGAGTTTGACGCTCCAGAGAAGCCCAATGTGATATCTGCACCCATGCCGAAACACGGCCGAAATGTCAACGTCATTGAAGAAGATTTGTATGTTGCTGATGTCAGTGATCTGACTACTCCACTGCTAACCATTAAGTTGAATTTGTTAAGGGTCGGGATCTTCCCGGGATGTAAAGAAGACTGCTACTGTTGTTACTCTCTACCGTTTGATTGTCCGTTACTAAAGAAAGGCATCCAAGGCCTTATGGATAGTCGACAAATTTTGTTTGAAAAAGTTTCTGCTGTTCCAGTTCATACTGAAAATGTCTCAATCATAACCATTCACGCCAATCTTTCCAAGGCCGTCAAAAAGCCTGTTAAGATTACACCAGCTACGAAATCTATTCCTTTGAAGATAACAATGCCAGGGCCTGTTCCCTATGTTTCTGAGAAGTCGATACCTTGGAACTATGGCGGTGACGTCTACTACCATGGTATCAAGCAAATCGAAGTAATTGAAGAAAGTTCAGATGATGATGAAGCCAGCATTAGTAACATTGCGGGCACTAGCAAAATCACCAGGAGCGGGAGAATTTTTTCTCCAGAGATTGCCCCTCCAAGAGCAGTCTTTGGACCCTCATCAGCTAACAAGGTCATCCCTGCACCAATAAAACTCTCTGCTAGAACTCCTCTGATTGAAGACGTTGTTATTCCTAGTACTGTCTCTCCTGCCGCTGCTGACAAAGGTAAGGGAATCCAAGATGAGCTCGTCAAGACGAGGGCTCAACCCTTGGTCATCCCTGAAACCTCCAAGAAGGAAATGGATGAGATCTTAAGGATAATCAAAAGGAGTGATTACGATGTGGTAGAACAGTTGGGGCAAACCCCCTCCAAGATTTCCATGCTGGCACTACTACTTTGCTCAGAAGCGCACGCTAAAGCCCTGATAAAGTTTCTGAAGGCAGCTCATGTGCCCCAAGAAACCTCTGCGGATCAATTTCAAAATTGCGTGGCTAGCCTGACTGCGGACAATGGATTAGGTTTTTCTGACGCTGACCTAACTCCTAAAGGAAGAAATCACAATGATGCTTTGCACATTTCAGTCGAGTGTCGAGGAACTACTCTCGCACACGTCTTGGTCGACACTGGTTCGTCGTTGAACGTATTGCCTAAAAAGGCCTTGGACCGACTAGATTGTGAGGGTCTGGAATTGAAGCCGAGTGATATTGTTGTCAGAGATTTCGATGGTTCGAAGAGAATGGTCCATGGGGAGGTTGAAATTCCCATCAAGATAGGCACTGAGGTGTTTAAATCCATTTTCTATGTGATGGACATCCGTCCATCGTACTCTTGCCTGCTGGGTAGACCTTGGATACACCATGCTGGGGCAGTCACCTCCTCCTTACATCAGATGTTGAAGTATCCTGTCAAGGGAAAGATCATCACTGTCCATGGCGAAGAAGAGTACATGATCAGCCACTTAAATTCTTTCCGGTATGTGGAGGTTGAAGGAGAGTTCATTGAGACACCGTTTCAACATTTCGAAGAAGTCCTTCCTGAAATAGCAGTAGCAAAGTTGGCAGCTGAGACACCGAGGCAGATGGCCAGGATGGCATCTCTGGAGGACGCAAGGGCCGCAATAAAGGAAGGGAAGAATTCAGCATGGGGGCAGTTACCTGACATTCCACATAAGACAGACAAATTTGGATTAGGGTTCACAGCCGCTGGCCAGAAAGCTATGCGCCGTGCGAAGATTGAAAGAGCGCCAGTCAAAATTTCTCCCTACGGAATCAACGCTTTGGAGGATGAAGACAAAGAGAGCAACATTGAAGAGTGGATTTATCCAACTGTTAAAGGAGGATTGAGCAACTGGGAGGCAAAAGACTTTGTCCCCATCACTTTTATTCATCAGTAATTTATCTGTTAAACATTTCTTATTTAGTCTGTAATATTTACTTTCAAACAATCCGTACACTATCTTTTCACCTCATGCCTTGCCCAGGGCATGTAGGTCCACTTGTAAGGGTTTGATTATTTTTCATATCCATATGCCATGTTTAATGATTCATTGGACGTTTTTCATTTGATAAACTGCTTGTGTTCATTTTCTTTCCTTTTGCATTTTTTTAAGGATGGCTATCCCTTACACACACCCACACTCACCAATGTAGGTACCCATCCACTCCGAATTCCATGGGTGACTATTCTGCTATATCTTTCAATAACTCTGAGGATCTGGTCAATCTAGCCGAGTATGAAGATGACGAAGGTTGTGAAGTACCCAGAGAACTAGCCAGACTTCTGCAACAAGAGGAAAGGGCCATCTTACCGCATGAAGAGTCACTGGAAACTGTCAACTTAGGGACCGAGGAAGACCGGAAGGAGGTGCAAGTGGGTGCCAACCTGGAACCAAGAGTCAAGGAGTGCCTGGTACAGTTGTTGAATGAGTATGTTGAAATCTTCGCTTGGTCTTATGAAGACATGTCGGGTTTAGACACAGACATCGTGGTTCACCGTCTCCCCACAAGAGAGGATTGTCCACCGATCAAGCAAAAAGTTCGCCGAATGAGGCCTAACATGTCCGAAAAGATCAAAGCAGAAGTAATGAAGCAATTTGAGGCTGGCTTTCTGGCTGTTACGTCCTATCCTCAATGGGTCGCTAACATTGTGCCAGTACCTAAGAAAGATGGCAAAGTCAGGATGTGTGTGGACTACCGGGATTTGAATAGGGCCAGCCCCAAAGATGATTTCCCGCTACCTCATATTGACATCTTGATCGACAATACAGCTCAGCACAAAGTGTTTTCCTTCATGGATGGATTCTCGGGCTACAATCAAATCAAAATGGCCCCCGAGGATATAGAGAAAACAACTTTTGTCACACAATGGGGCACTTTCTGTTACAAGGTGATGTCGTTCGGGCTGAAGAACGCAGGGGCAACTTATCAACGCGCCATGGTAGCTTTATTTCATGATATGATACATCATGAGATTGAAGTTTACGTAGACGATATGATAGCTCGGTCACAAACAGAGGAAGAGCACCTTGAACATCTAGAGAAGCTGTTTGTCAGATTAAAAGAATACAAGCTCAGGCTGAATCCAAGTAAATGCATTTTTGGAGTTAGGTCTGGTAAACTCCTGGGATTCATTGTAAGCAACAAAGGCATTAAAGTCGATCCTGCAAAAGTAAAAGCAATACAAGAGATGCCTGCTCCCCGTACTGAGAAGGAAGTTAGAGGATTCTTGGGGAGCTTAAACTATATTGCCAGATTCATCTCACATCTGACTTCTACCTGTGAACCAATTTTCAAACTCTTGAAAAAAGATCAAGTAGTCGAGTGGAACGACGATTGTCAAGCTGCTTTTGATAGAATCAAGGAGTATTTACTAGAACCTCCTATTCTGATGCCACTCGTCGAAGGAAGACCACTGATCATGTATTTGACCGTCTTGGATAACTCAATGGGTTGTGTTTTGGGCCAGCATGACGAGTCTGGTCGAAAAGAGCATGCTATTTATTACCTTAGCAAAAAGTTTACTGACTGTGAGACTCGCTACTCACTGCTCGAGAAAACTTGCTGCGCTTTGGTATGGGCTGCTCGCCGACTAAGATAGTATATGTTGACTCATACTACCTTGTTGATTTCCAAAATGGATCCTATCAAGTATATCTTCGAAAAGCCCGCTTTATCTGGGAGGATAGCTAGATGGCAAATGATCTTAACCGAGTATGACATTCAGTACACCACCCAAAAAGCTATAAAAGGGAGTGTACTAGCTGACCATCTGGCTCATCAGGCTATCGAAGATTATCAACCCATGAGATTTGACTTCCCGGACGAGGACATCTTGAATTTGGACAACATTGAAGGTAACGGACCGTATGACGGACCCGAAAAGGGATCCCGATGGACCCTGTACTTTGATGGTGCTTCAAATGCACTTGGAAATGGTATCAGCGCGGTACTCATTTCTCCGGAAGGTTGTCACACTCCTTTCACGGCCCGACTTTGCTTCAGCTGCACAAACAACATGGCTGAGTATGAAGCTTGCATCTTTGGTCTCAAGGCTGCTATAGACTTGGGGATCAAATCTTTGATCATATTCGGGGACTCGGCTTTGGTTATCAGTCAAATCAAAGGAGAGTGGGATACCAAACATCCTAACCTTATTCCATACAAAGAACATGTCCTGACATTGTTGCCGCATTTCGAGCAAATTACCTTCGAGCATTTCCCGCGAGAAGAGAATCAGCTAGCAGATGCTCTAGCCACAATGTCCTCCATGTTTAAACTCAACTGGGATAACGAGGCTCCCCAAATCACCATCGAGCGAATGGATGAACCTGCACATTGTCACGAGATTAATACCGAGGAAGTAGTGGAACAACCCTGGTTCCATGAAATCAAAAGGTATCTCGAGACCAGAGATTATCCCGAAGGAGCTTCCGTAAATGACAAGAAGTTCTTAAGGAAATTCGCTGCTAAATTCTTCCTGAGCAACGACATCCTTTACAAATGAAGACATGATTGTGTATTACTCCGATGTGTAGACAAAGCTGAAGCAGAGTTGATCATGACTGATTTATACAGCGGCACATTTGGCACTCACTTGAGCGGGCATACAATGGCTAAGAAGATCCTAAGGGCAGGCTATTATTGGTCTACCATGGGAGCTGACTGCCATCAACATTCCCGTACTTGCCACAAGTGTCAAATCTATGCTGACAAAGTTCATATCCCTCCGGTTCCTCTCAACATCCTGACTGCTCCGTGGCCCTTTGCAATGTGGGGCATTGATATGATTGGAGAGATCAAACCCACGACTTCCAACAGACATCGTTTCATCCTGGTTACCATTGACTATTTCACCAAATGGGTCGAAGCAGCTTCCTTCGCCTCTGTTACTAAAAATGTGGTTGCCCGCTTTATCAAGCAAAATCTCATATGTCGGTATGGTGTTCCAGACAGGATCATCACAGACAACGGTACAAATCTGAATAACACAATGATCACCGCTTTGTGCGAACAGTTCAAGATTTATCATCACAATTCATCTCCCTATCGGCCGAAGATGAACGGTGCTGTTGAAGCTGCGAACAAAAACATTAAGAAGATCATTCAGAAAATGACAGTCACTTACAAAGACTGGCATGAGATGTTACCGTTTTCTCTACATGGATACCGTACGACGACACGTACTTCAACTAGGGCAACCCCATTTTCTTTGGTTTATGGCATGGAAGCTGTTTTGCCTATGGAAGTCCAGATCCCTTCTCTAAGGATTATGAAGGATGCAGGTTTGAATGAAGATGATTGGATGCAGACCCGACTTGATCAACTCAATCTGATCGACGAAAAGCGACTTGCTGCTATATGCCATGGTCAGACGTATCAAAAGCGGATGATCAAGGCCTTCAATAAGAAAGTCAGACGTCAAGTGTATCAAGTCGGAGATCTCGTAATCAAGCGGATTATCTTACCGCAAAGTGATCCCAGGGGAAAATGGACTCCTACATATGAAGGACCATTTGTGATCAAGAGCATATTTTCTGGTGGGGCAATGATTCTGACCACCATGGACGGTGACGATTTGCCGCACCCTGCGAACGCAGACATAGTCAAAAGATACTACGCATAAAATGACCCGACAAGTCGAAAACCCTAAAGGGCGGCTTGGGCAAAAATGGGCATCCCGATGGATCGAAAACCCGAAAGGGCGGTTCAGGCAAAAATTAGGGATAAAAACAAAAAAAATCCGTACACCCGGCAAGTTGAAAACCCGAAAGGGCGGCTTGGGCAAAAAAGGGGTTTCCCGGTGGATCGAAAACCCGAAAGGGCGATTCAGGCAAAAGTTAGGGAATTAAAGCGTATGACTATGTCTCGTCGGATCACTTCAAAGACAATCTCTTCACCAACCAGTTCCAGGCTTCTGACCAATCCAGTCATCGTCAAGCGAAGCAGTGAATGAACAGATATTCAGAGTTGTGGAAGCTATAGCGGAATGGAATCCCATGGAATTATTTCACATAGCCATCTTTATTTTGTATCAATCTTTCAATATTTACGAAAAAATCCTCTTACTAGGGTGATTGTCTCCTTTGTACAAATATACTCATAGAAAATCAATACAAATTCTTTTCCCAGAAATTTGTGTCATTTCCTTTTCTTTTCTCTTGCACTGTTTGTTTTATTTTGAGAAACGTCCAATGTTTTGTTAAATAGGCATATGCATTTGAACATAATCATTTCCTTATCAAGAAAGAGGATTACTGATAGGTCGAAGGTACAGTTGGATAACCCGATACCCTTTTAAAGGAAACCCCCGAGAGATTTAGAATCCATATCCCTAGCAAGTCTTGAAGCTTATCCCCCGCAGAGTACAGACGCCTACCCCGAATTTTTATTCAAAGTTATTCCTCACAAGGGCTATAACTGGGTTATCCTCAGCTAACAACCACGGAAGATCGCACTCGCCAAAATTCTTCCTATCCCCAGCGGAGTTCATCAAAATTCCCCAGCAGTAACTTATCTTTACAATCCCCCAGCCAGAGGGTCCTCAGGAATTCAATTCCCCCCAAAGTTTAAGTTTCAGAATCCCCAGCGAAGCCAGGCTAATGAACCTTCTCCCTACAGAGTTTTAGGAAGGAAAATCTTGAGTTCCCCAGTAAGGTCGCCAGAGATGCTTCCCTCCAAACGGAAGATTCTCAGTCTTGCATCCCCAGCATGAGTCTACTGGACTGGTACTCCCCAGTAGAAGTCATCAGGAATTCACCAGAGGCTTGGTATACAACCCAAGCTCCTTGTTCCCCAGCAATAGCCAAGGAATTGTTCTTCCCGGCAGCAGTCAGGATGCTTTTATCTTCAGCCATCCAGGATTCATCTATCCCAAGCAAGACAGCTCATCAGCTTACATGCGCATTCGTTACATTCATATCATAAACATTGATATAACATATATTGCATCATACATTTCATGCAACATAATTTTGTGTTTAGCTATCATTTTATCCTTTTCAGGATAAGAACAAAAGCTATCATTAACAGTTTCAGATGCAGTTTTGCACGGACTCATCATCAGGCAACCCTACACCGGTTCCTCCTCAAGCTCCAAGATTTCTGAAAACAGTTTACGGGTTCTCCAAGTAACGGATGTTAACCTATCGCTTGTTCAGTTTCTTCTCAAGACTTCTGAAAACAGTCTATGGATTCTTCCCAACAACAGATGTTAATCTATCACTTGTTCAGATGCAACCTTTTGAAAACAGTTTACGGACGCTTCCCAACAACGGATGCTGCTCTATTGCTTATTCAACTTCAAGATTTCTGAAAACAGTTTACGGGTTCTCCAAGTAACGGATGTTAACCTATCGCTTGTTCAGTTTCTTCTCAAGACTTCTGAAAACAGTCTATGGATTCTTCCCAACAACGGATGTTAATCTATCACTTGTTCAGATGCAACCTTTTGAAAACAGTTTACGAACGCTTCCCAACAACGGATGCTGCTCTATTTCTTATTCAACCTCAAGACTTCTGAAAACAGTCTATGGATTCTTCCCAACAACGGATGTTAATCTATCACTTGTTCAGATGCAACCTTTTGAAAACAGTTTACGAACGCTTCCCAACAACGGATGCTGCTCTATTGCTTATTCAACTTCAAGATTTCTGAAAACATTTTACGGATTCCTCCCAACAACGGATGTCAATCTATTGCTTATTCAGACCCCCAGTTCGAAGAGGGTCCAAAACATGGACACCTTTCTGATACTCATTCCAGATGGCATCTCTAAGCCCATCCCCGACAAGTTTCTGTCACTCATTCCAGATGGCATCTCTAAGCCCATCTCCAAATGGCATCTCTAAGCCCATTCCCGCATTCATTGCTTGGACGAGTGCAAATTTCCGGGCACTCTAGTGTCCAATCTCCTTTTACCCTCGAGTCACGAAAGGCAAGCTTGCCAATCTAACTCTTCGGATTCAAGAAGATTGAACAGGGGCAAATGTTGTACCCCAAAATTTTCCCTCCCATTTCTCATTGATTTCTCACCACAAAGCCCTTGAAGCTCAAGATCCAGTTAGGGTTTCATCTGCTCAAGACTTCTCCTTGCACTGTTGACCCAAAGTAGGGTTTGTGTTTGCACAAAAATGTTTTGACCTAAAATGCCTAAGATGACTTTCATGCTTTATATTGGACTCCCAAGTTTATCCATACCAAGTTTCAAGTCTTGATTCCAAGTTTTGCCCAGTCAATTGGACAGTTGACCTAGAAATCAGCTGTATTGGGGAAAAAGTCAACTGTGGCCAATTGACAGTCAAACCTCATGAAAATTGACCCCCATCAACATTATAAACTTCCATGAACCATTTGATCAAGTTTGGATCACAATTCCACAAGAAATTTGATCAGATCACTAAAAGGGCAAAATGGTCATTTTTAGGGTTTTGACTGCACAAAGGCAATTTTTGACTGTTTGACCCAACCAATGGCAAACCAAGCTCATATATGGACTCAAGGACCCCATGTAATTATCTTGACATGCTCAACAAACTCAAAAGATCCCAAGTACACAAGATTGACAGTTGAATTTCCCAGTCAATTGATCAATTTTGACTGTATACTGAAAAGTCAAACTTTGACTTTTTGGTCAAAATCAAGAGTCAAGATTCATTTTTCATCAAAACATGCCAAATCATGAAACTTGTTCACCAAGAAATCACAAAATGCAAATTAGGGTTAGAAATGAGAATTTTTCATAACTTAGAATTTTTCTAAGTTATGAAAAACCCTAATTTTTTCCCAACTTTGCCCCACTTTCTCACCAAGATCCATTTGGATTCAAACAAAAGTCAAAACATTAAAGTTATCTCTTGTTGCATAATCTACAACTTTGATTCACAAAGTTTTCCCAAATGATGCTTGTATCTCAAGTTACAAATTTTTGAATAAGGGCACTAAACCATTCTTAACTTAGTGAAATTTTAACCTATTTTGACAAGGTTTTCTACCCAACTTCAAGGCCATTTTCCATACACTTCCACTTGGAATTTCAATTTGCATTTCAAAGATGGATTGTAGTACACATTCCAAGCTTTCCAAAATGTCCAAGAACTTCCCAAACAACCTCTTAACTTGAGAGAATCGAATTTCACAATATGGCAAAAACTCACTTTTGAATTGGCTATTTTTCATGTTCATAATTTGTGCAAACTTCTCAAACCAGCATGCCCTTTGATTAAAGGTATTTAAACCATCCAACACTCAATAATTTAATGCATGTTCATTGTGCTAAAGCATTGTTCTTTGAGTTCAAGCATTGCATACAAGTTTAATCCATTTAGGGAAAAAGCAAAATAACCATTTTTGAAAAGTTAAGCTTTATGTCCAATTGAAAATCCAAGAGGTACAAATGAAATATAATTGGCACAAGATTATGAGCAAAACACTCTGATCAAGGAGAGATTATGCAGCACATTAGGGGGCCTCTACTGACCTAGAACACAACTTGGGCATTTGTTGCTTAAAGTGTAAGTAACTTGGCATTTTGTGAGACAACTCTCATATCAGCTTGCAAACACTTAAGCAAACTTGTAAAACAGATCCAAGACATCCCAACCAAGCTAGTACACGACCCTAACAACCCTCATACACTCCCAATCCCAGAATCACCTTCAAACTGCAAGAACAGGGCAAGGCCTGCAGTTTGAGTGCCATCTCCCATTTCTCTCAAGCTTTCTTGCCCAAACCAGTTCACACACATTCCCTAGCATCTATGCAAGCTAACCATGACTTGAAACACGACCTGTAATTCCTCTAACAAGTTCCACCATTTTCACTTTTTCATTTTGCAGTTGAAGTTCTACAGCTCAATTCAAGGTGTCTCCAGGCAAAGTAAATATTGGAACAGCATCACCACACCTCAAGGAAGCTATACCAACCATTATCTTGCACTGAAAGCTCCCCCATTGCCAGATAGAACTTCAACTGAACAGGTATTTTGGTGAACTTCTATCTCTCTTATTAGGCATCATTAGCTCTAAGTTTGTGAATAAACAATGTTCTACTCATGCCACTGAACCTGTACATGCTTTTACTTTTCATTTCTTTTGCCTGAGCTGTGAGAATTTAAGGTTTGAAAATGGCAGAAAATCTAGGTCAGGATTTGGGGGAGAAGAAATTCTCTCTCATCTTAGAGAGTTAGATCAAGTTCTGCATATGGTTGGATTCGTCTCTTGATGCTGAACATTTTTTATTTCTGATTTTTATTTCATTTTTCCCTTTTGAAACATTTTGTATAAAAAATACTTTTTTTTATTATAAAATTAAATATTATTATTTTGTGCATATTTAATATATTTTGTAAATAATATAAATATACATATATATATATATATATATATATATATATATATATATATATATATATATATATATATATATATATATATATATATATATATATATATATTAGTACACTTAGGGTAAAATACCAAAAATATACATATTTTTATTTTTATTAATATTTAACACTAAAAATACATTTTTATAAATATACTATATTTTATTTTATTTTTGTATGTAAATAGTAAATATTATATATATTAAATAATTAATACCCTTTTGATTAAAATTAGGGTTTTGCCCTAAATATGAAAATACTCCAAAAATAATGTTTTTTTATTTTTATTTCTTTTTATTTTACATAAATAATACTTTTTTCATACATATAAAAATTCTTTTTGCATTCTTGCATATTTGTTTTATTTCTATTTAATTTATGCTTTTTAATCATATTGTAAATATTCAAAGAAAATGATGTAATAGCTAGATTTAATTTCTTGTCTAAATAATCCCCATTTGAAACATTTGTACCCCCTCCCCATATCATTGTGTTGTAATAGTGTAGGAACTTTATTTTTCGCACCTTAACGGTTTTTAAATATGCCATGCTAGAATTAGGGTTTGTATGCGAATAAAACGAACAAAATAGTTTTGACCTAATTTCAAGATAATCAAGCATGAAAATGGACAACACATTTCACACTTGCACCCCTAGGGTATTCCACTTTGTTGCCTTCAAATAATTGGGCCATATTGCATGTTAGGTTTCTTTGGGTAAAACAAACAATCAAATGATCATAAGTCCCTCGATGACGCTTTCAAAAAGTTGCCTAAAATGATCAAACCCCTTTCAAAGAAAAAAATTGCCCAAAGACATTTAACACTATTGCAATTATGGTCTAAACGATGACCCGCGCCTGTCCCTTTCACCTCCTAATACAAGATTGTCCACCAAATACAATGGTGGAACAAAATTGTCAAAGGGTTTAGAACATAACAAAAATCTTTGAGAAAACTTAGGGGTGGATAACTCTTAAGTACTTGCCAATTTGCAAAGAAAACACTTGCCCATTTTCAAATCACACTTCACAAACACTTTCAAAACCAACTTTCAAAAACCTTGAAACATCTTTTTCAAAAGACAAAACACCTTTTGTAAAACATTCGAGTAAAGAATTGTTACAAGGGTAGCCTATACAAGGCATCTTTTCAAAACATTTTCAAAATCACACACCAAGCACCATTTCAAACAATTGAAAACCAAGGCAAGTTGATCTAAGCAAGTACCTAAGAGCCCATGGATAACCATGGATAGAGAGGGTGCTAATACCTTCCCTTTCTATAATCTACTCCCCGAACCCAAGAAAAATCTCAAAGGTTTTTGCTGTGCTTTTTAAACCTTTCCTTAGGATAAAATAAAAAGTCGGTGGCGACTCTTGCTCAACCGAAACATTTGCGAAAACAAACGCAAAACCCTAGTCAGTTCTCCCACCGTATCACACTGCCCTATTAAGATCCACTTGTAAAAATCCTGACTTATCCATTCGTATGCCACTATTATGTACCCACTTGCAACCAAAGATAGGAATATGAAACTTCTCATAATCAAACACCCAAATGTGCTCGATAACCCCAAATATGATAGATTTGAATATTTGGGGTTTAAGTCATTCATACTTGAAATGTGTATTGCTTCATCTACAACTGTGACACCACTATTTTGCATAATACTTTTTTCATCTTGTTCATTGGTATAAAATGTGTATCCATTAATTGCGTATGCGCTATAAGAAAACACGAGCAAACTCGGACCATATGCTAAACATCTCAACCTTTTTGTTATTGAAAAGGGATCTAAATCAAACTGTGAATAAATATGATCCTTGAACATTGTATAAAACTTTGACTCTGCTCTCGTACTATCCAATTTCATTTCTATTCGGATTTAAACCCCGGAGTACATCCTTGTGCATTTCAACATATGGCTCAACCTCATTGTCATTGTGCAGAGCATATAAATGCACTTGATCCTGTTCAACCCTTGATATTGTCACAATTTTGTTTCCGATTAAAGTTTTTCCTTCCTTCCTTTCGAAAATATGAGATTTGGGTAGCCCAATGGATTGAATATTGGTCAAATATTCAGTATAAAACCCAACCGCTTCTTTAACAATGTATCGTTCAACCATACAACCCTCTGGCCGACTTCGGTTTTTCACGTACCCTTTTAATATTTTCATATAACGCTCAACATGGTACATCCATCTCATATAAGTTAGTCCACACAATTGTGTCTCTTTCACAAGATGAACAACAAGATGTACCATAATGTCAAAAAATGAGGGAGGAAAATACATTTCAATCTCACACAAAGTAATAACTATTTCTTTTAGAAATATTGGTAAGATCTTTGGATCGACCACCTTACTACAAAATGACCTGAAGAAGAAACACAATTTAGTTATGGCGCTTCTTACTTTTTCTGGCAAAATAGAACGTATACCTATTTGTAGAAAATGCTCCATTATAACATGGCAATCATGTGTCTTTAAACTCTTTAACTTGAGGTCTTTCATATACACAAGTCTTCTAATATCTGAAGAGTAACCTTCTGAAACTTTAACTTCACTTAGAAACTTACACAATATTTTTTCTCCTTTCTAGATAAAGTATAAGCAGCAGGCGGCAGATATATTCATGTTCCTTTCTCCATGGGTCCTAATTCAGTTCTTTTTTCCATTTGTATCAAGTCCTTTCTTGCTTTAAGGTCACCCTTATACTATCCTTGTATATTGAGTAGAGTATCAATAACACTTTCAAATACATTTTTTCAATACGCATAACATCAAGAAAATGTCTTACATACAATGACTTCCAATATGGAAATTAAATTTTTTTTGACCTCTTCTTCCACCCACCTTTAACAAGCGTATGTGCAAAAGGATTTCCAAACTGAGTACTCATATCTTTCACCTTTTCAAAAATTTGGTCACCTGTCAATGTAGGTGGAGTTCTATCATGTTCTGGATTTCCATTGAATGCCTTTCTCCACCCACGATAGTGATGATTAGAATTTAAGAATCTACGATGACCGATAAATACATTCTTTTGACAAAATTCCATTCGCTCCCAATTTGTGTGTTCTTCACAAATAAGATACACTTTTTGACCTTCAATGCTATACCTTGATAGATTTCCGTATGCAGGAAAATCATTAATTGTGCCAAACAACATCACCCTTAAATTGAAACTTTATTTCCTATATCCATCATAAACCTTTACACTGTTCTCCCACAAAATCTTTAAATCTTCGATTAAAGTTTTCAAGTATACATCTATGTCATTCCCTGGTTGTTTAGGTCCGTAAATTAACATAGATAACATCATGTACTTGCGCTTCATACATAGCCATGGAGGTAGGTTATAAATCATAATAATCACAGGCCATGTGGTGTGTGAGATACTTTAAAGACTATGCGGGTTTATTCCATCAATAGATAATGCCAAGCGAAGGTTCCTTGCTTCTCCTCCAAAATCAGGATAATCATTATCAATTTTCGACCACTGTGGTGAATCTGTCAGATGTCGAAACTTTCCATCAATAATTCTTTCATCGGCGTGCCAAGTCAAGTGTCTTGCATCAATTTCACTAGGAAACATGCGTCTAAATCTCGGAATTATAGGAAAACACCATAAGACTTTTGTTGGAGACAATTTTTTCTTATATCAAGATAAACCATATTTAGGACACTCATTTAACGATGCATATTCGTTTCGAAACAAAATGCAATCATTTGGACAAGCATGTATCTTATCATAGATCATGCCAATAGAGCACAACATTTTTTTGGCCTCATAGGTTCGATTAGGAAGAACATTATCCTCCAGAAGCATATCTTTCATAAGGGATAATAACTCTGAAACTTTTATCCAACCATCCATTGCCCGCCTTTAAGTTGTATAACTTTAATACCGCAGACAATCTTGTGAATTTAGTGCAACCTTTATACAACGGTTTCTCTGCATCACTTACCAACCTCTCAAACATTTTGGGACAATCCTGAAGATCTTCTTCAAGTTCTTTTGCAATCTCTTCGAAACGATCATAATCGTATGTATATGTGCCATTGTCTTCTAAAGCATATGTCGTACTATCCCTCGGTTCAACATTCCTGTTACTTTTCTCAATATGAAATATCCAACATGTATAAATTCGATCAATTCCATTCCTTAGTAAATGGGATTCCAACCCAACTGCGTCAACCCGACCCCCATATCAACAACCCAATCAAGGACATTTCATTCGACTGGGGTTTTCTGCATGTTCAACAACAAACTTAACGAATTCTAATACCCCATTCTCGTACTCTTTTGACAATCGATTGGAAGACATCCATTTTTTATTCATGGTTTTACTACTAAGTAAGCTAAACAAAAACACTATAATTAATCACGCAGCTATAACAAAATAATAACTAATTACCTGTAGAGAAGTCAACAACTTCTGGAACCATATAGTGTAAGATTCTTGGAACGATCAAAATTTCACTCTTCACGAGATAAATCGAAAATTGTGAAAGCGGCTATGAAATTGGGCAGCAACTACACATTGAAAATTAGGCTCACTAATTCCATTTTAAACATGTTTAAAAAATGGGTTTTGAGTGTATCTTGTAATATATTCATGAACCTCACTTTGTAAACTCCTAACCTGAGATGCTGATCTTTTAGAAAGCCAAGCTATTGAATACCACAACTCACAACTTTATCTTTGGCCTAATAGCAAAAGAAAAACAAAACCAACATCATTTCTTAGAAAATATTTTTTCAACTTTAGAAAACAAAGGAACCTTTCACATAATGATAACAGTTTATAAAAACAACTTGTATGAAAACAACTTAAGCACATTTAAGTTCATGAAATTCAAACCAAAATGAAAAATCAAACTGAATATACGAGAATAAACTCAGATTCAAACCTTAAAATCGAATTCTTTGATGAAGAGTACGTCAATCAAACCCTTGAAGTTATTTCCTGAAGCGAGTAGATAAATTTGAGTTTTTTTGAAAGAGGGGAGTAGATAAATTTGAGTTTTTTATTTATTTCCAAGCATCAGGTCAAAGAGGAAACCATTGAAAGAGCAGAGTAGATATATTTGAGTTTTTTTGACAAAATTGAAGAAAAACAGGTTTTCTTTGATTCATGCTTAACTTTGACTGAACTCTCCCCTGCATGCAAGCTTCGACTGAGTATTTGTTTCCCTTTGAAATAACAACCTTTGATTCATGAGTAAAGGGCCTTCTGTTAGCTTCCTTCGATTTAGGAGGCAAAGGCCTCCTGTTTGGCTTCCTTCGATTGCACCTTTTGCCTCCTTTTGGCATCCTTCGATTGCATAATTTATCTCCTGCATACATTTTTACTTTATGCATGCCTCTTTCGTTTGGGCATGTGGCCCTCCCTTGATGCACACCTCGTTTGGGCATTTTTGCTTCCTGCACACCTCTTTAGTTTGGCCATGTGGCCCCCTTCAATATAAGCTTTGGTTGCTTTCTTCGTATGGGTTTTTGGTTTCCTACGAATGCAAGTTTGGGTACATATTTCGTTTGGCCATATGACCCCTTGAAGGCAAGTTTGAGTGGGCAGTGGTTCTTCATGAAAGCTTTCATTTGAGAAAAGGCCCCTTGCATGTTTTTCTTGGAGTCATAAAGCAAAAACCTCCTAAAGCTTCCCTTTGATTCATAGGCCATTTGCCCTTTGCATGATTCCTTCGACTCACAAAAACCAAGACTCCCTTTAGGCCAGAATGCACAAGGAAAAAAGATCCCCCATGGATGGCATTCACAAGGCAATGGTGCCCACAAAGCATTGGCTACTTTAACGCTAGTTTCGAATGGGTAGTATCTCCCTTGGAAACAGTTTGTTTCGACACAACAGTTTTTGCGCTATGACACTCACAATTGGCACATTCGAAGGAACACACAAAAGGCCTATTCGAAAGACACCTATTTGGGCCCCTTCAAAGGATACACATATGAGCCATTTGAAGAACACTTTGATTTGAAAAGAAATGTTGTTGTTTGAAAAGGAGTCTGGTCGAAAGATAGGGATAGGGGGTCAAAACAAAAGGTTGAGAAATCCAAAGATACTTGCTGGCCAGAGTCCCATATGCTGCCAAGTTCAGGCCTGATATACTGGCCATAACACTCCAAAACTGCTGCACAGCAGTCCTGCAACACTTCCCTTATTCTTGCACCAATTTGGCATACGCATATTTCCCCTCGAAAGCTACAAGAACAACATTCCCTTTTTGTTCAAATTTCTTTTGTTTTCCCTCCCAAAACATCATCCAAGATCACCTATAAATATGATTATCCATCGCACATATTAGGGGCCCCTGGATAGTTGCAAAAAACTCTTGTTGTGATAAAGTGATCCATTTCTCAAAACTCTCAAACACTATCCAACGTTTTTTTCCAAATATTCCTAACACTCCTAAAAAAACTCAGACCCCTTTGTACACTAAGTGAACCCTTTGATTCACTCCTCAAGTTTCCAGATAACTAACCTTCGACCCATTCCCCAACTGTAAAATAATAGTCTTTGATTCACTCCCTTACCTGTTATAGAGTAGCCTTCGATTCACTCACATACCCTCTTTCGATTCAGTGACTACTCAAATAAAGTAGTAACTGGACTAGCCTCAGGGTGACTCCAACGAACTTCCATTCACTACCAAGGAAGTCACTTGCATTTCTTTTGATTTAAGCGCTTCAAGAGGTAAGTTCTCTCTAAACTTGGAACTCTTTCATTTAAATATCATGCGTACATACCAATAAAAAATAAATGTAGATATCTCATCTAGGGAGTTTGACCATGCTTTAACCTTCGATCCTGACTGCCTATATGTTGAAAATTTCAACCCTGACTAGTTATACTTTGGATTTTGAGACCCAATAATCTTATGCTAACCCATGGCCAGTAGCTTTCGAAAGTTACACTTGAATGTTGCATATTTAAAAGTTTAAAACAGGTTCTCTGTATCCTTCAATTGGCTAAATACTCAAGCCTTTCGAATCTCAACCTGAGGGCCTAGCATTCCTGCAGTCGAAGAAGCAGCCATTAGGATGTCCACACTGACTTCCAGGCCTCAAACGAAAGAAGCAGCCAGAAGGATAGCCACATTGACTTCCAGATTCCATTCAAAAGAAACAGGAAAGGGTTGAAATCGAAAGACATGACCTTACTGCTTCCATGCCAAATCGAAGGAAGCTAGAGAAGCAGAATCGAAGGATTTTGCTGCCCAAATCGAAGCACTCATTTTTCTTTCTTTTATTTTTGTTTTGTCTTTATGTTTTCTTGCTATTCAATATGGTTATAATAGTGTAGAATTTATTTTCTGTATTTTTATTGCTTTTGTACAAATGTTAGTAATTAGGATATATGGCAAGATAAAACCAACAAGTAGACCACCCTAATCAAAGATTAAATGCATGCAAATCAAACACATTATCCACACACATGCACCCCTAGGGTAATCTCTGTGATACGGTGGGAGAACTGACTTGAGGTTTTGCGTTCGTATTCGCAAATGTTGCGGTTAGCAAGAGTCGCCACCGACTTTTTATTTTATCCTAAGGAAAGGTTTAAAAAGCACAGCAAAAACCTTTTGAGATGTTTTCTTGGGTTCGGGGAGTAGATTATAGAAAGGGAAGGTATTAGCACCCTTTATATCCATGGTTATCCATGGGCTCTTAGTTACTTGCTTAGATCACTTGCCTTTTGTTTTCAATTGTTTTAAATGGTGCTTGAGTGTGCGAGTTTGAAAATGTTTTTGAAAAGAGGCCAATGTGGTGGCAACCTTTGTAATGATCCATGTGGGGATGTATACAAAGGTGTATGTCTTTTGAAAGAGTTTTCATTTGTTTTCGAAAGTTGTTTTGAAAGTGTAGTGATGTGTGATTTTGAAATTAGGCAAGTGTTTTGTTTTGCAAGTTAATTCAAGTAACTAAGAGGTTATCTACTCCTAAATTTCTCAAAAGATCATTGCTATACTTTAACCCTTTTAACAAGTTTGCTCCACCATTGTATTTGGTGGGCAACCTTGTGTTAGGATGTGAAAGGGGCAGGCGCGGGTCATCGTTTAGACCATAATTGCAACGGCGTTAAATGTCTTTGGGCAATTTTCTTTAAGGGACTTGATCATTTGTTTTTGTTTGTTTTGAAAAGTTTTGTCGAGGGACTATGATCATTCAAATTGTTTGCTTTGCCCAAAGAAGTTCAACATACAATATGGCCCATTTATTTGAAGGCAACAAGTGGAAAACCCTAGGGGGTGCAAGTGTGATTTGTGTGTCCATTTTCATGCTTGTTTATCTTGTATTAGGTCAAACTACTTTTTTTATCGTTTTTCGCATACAAACCCTAATTCTAACATGTTATCATTAGAAAGCAATAAAGTGCGAAATTAAAATTACTAAGCTATTACAAAACCAAATATGGGAAGGGGGGTACAAAGGTTCAAATGGGGATATTGACAAGAATTTAAATCTAAATTATTACATCATTTGAATATTTGCAAGGTAAATAAATTGCATAATTAAATGGAGATTAAATAAATATGTGAAATGCAAAAAGAAAGTTTTTATGTGTATGAGAAAATATTATTTATGTAAAAGAAAATAAAAATGTATTATTTTTTGAGTATTTTGAATTTAGGGTAAAAACCCTAATTTTAAAGAAAATGCATTATTATCTAATTTAATACCACTATTTATTTATTATTTTCAAAAATAAAATAAAATGAAATGTATTATGGAAAAAGGTATTTTTATATCAAATATTAATAAATAATAAATAAAAAAATTCAAGTATTTTTATATTTTTATCTTAAATATATTAATAATCACACATATATATATATATATATATATATATATATATATATATATATTAAACCCTAAATATGTATTATACAAAAAATAAGTATTTATTTATTATTTTAATAAAATAAATAAAAGAGTATTTTTTTTGTGTGAAATATTTTCAGAAAGTAAATAAAAATAAAAATGGTATTTACATTATTTTTATATTTATTCTAATAATAGTCTATATATACTTATGTACAAACAAAGAAAATAAATAAATAAATATGCAATAAATGCAAAAAATGATGAAAAAAATATTTTTAATTTTTTAATGTCATGAGAAAAAATAAACAAAGTCAACCAAAAAAGAAAAAGTCAAAAAGAGTCAAAAATGAAGCAAATGGGCTCAGGAGGTGTAAACATGGAAATGGGGTGTGAAAAGAAAATAAATCCAGGCCCAGCCCAGACCACTTCTTCTTCAACCTCTGTACAGCCTTCTTTAAGCAAAAACGCGCGTTTTTTATCTCTGGATTCCTGGACTTTCAAGCAAAACTCATAACATGAAAAGTGTAGAGCATTAAGAGATGGTTTCAACCATATAAAGAACATGACCTATCTCTCTAAGATGAGGGAGAATTTCTCTCCCCCCCATTCCTGACCTAACTTTTCATCAATGTTCAGACATGAAATTCTCTAAGCACACGAAATATAAATGAAATCTAAACATATGAGCATGTTCAGGGCTATGATTGTGACATGTTTTCTTCAAGAACCTAAAGCTAACAATGCCTAACAAGAGAGATAGAACTCCATGAATGTACCTGTTCAGTTGGAATCGAGCTTGGCAATGGAGGATGTTTCAGAGTGAAATGATGACTTGTACAGCTTCCTTGAAGTGTAAGGATGCTTTTCCAATTCCTACTTTGTCTTGAAACTCCCTGAATCGAGCCAGTGAACTCCAACTGCAAAACAGAAAATTAAAAATGGTGAAGTGGCTTGGAGGTGTTACAGGTCTGATTTTAGGACATGGTTAGCTTGTATATATTGTAGGGAAGGTAGAGGAAAAGGTTTGAATCAAAATGCTTGAAGGGATTGGGAGTTTGCACTCAAACTGCAGGGGTTCCCCTGTTTGAGCAGTTTCAAGGTGATTTTGAGATGGAGGGTGCTTTAGATGTTCAGGACTCGTGCCAAAGCTTGAATGTGGTCTATGGAATGTGTTTGATCACTTCTCTCTTCTGTTTCTCAGCTGAGATGAGATGTGTGATAAGTTATGTAATGTTACTTGAAAATGAAGCAAGCAATGGTCACTTTTGTTTTTAGGTCAGTAGGGGCCTCTAATCCTGCTGCATAATCTTCTCTTGATCAGAGCAACTTGTCCATAATCTTGTGCCAAGAGGATTTTGCTTGTACTTGCTTGGATTTCAAATTGACATAAAGCTAGCTTTTTACAAAAATGGATAAAGCACTTTATCTAGTTTAGGATTAATCCACTATGCAATGTTAGAACACAAAGAACATGGCCTCAACTCATTGAATATGCATTAAATTATTGAGTATGGAATGGTTCAAGGACCTGTAATTAAGCATAAAGCAAACTGAATTCAAATTTGCAAGTTTGTGAACATGTTTGGATGAAGAACAAAAGTGGATTTTTGCCAACTTGTGAAATTCGAATCTCTCAAGTTATGAGGTTGTTTGATGAGTTCTTGGACATTTTGGAAAGCTTGGAATGTGTACTAAAATCCATCTTTGAAATGCAAATCAAAATTCCAAGTGGAAGGGTATGAAAAGTGGCCTTGAAGTAGGGTAGAAAATCTTGTCAAAATAGGTCAAATTTCACTAAGTTAAAAGATGGTTTAGTGCCCTTATTCAAAAAATTATAACTTGAGATACAAGCTTCAAATGAGAAAACTTTGTGAATCAAAGTTATAGATTATGCAACAAGCTACAACTTTCATGTTTTGACTTTTGTTTGAATCCAAATGGATCATGGTGAAAAGATGGGGCAAAGTTGGGAAAAAATTAGGGTTTTTCATAACTTAGAAAAATTCTAAGTTATGAAAAATTCCATTTTCAAACCCTAATTTGCATTTTGTGATTTCTTGGTGAACAAGTTTCATGATTTGGCATGTTTTGATGAAAAATGAATCTTGACTCTTGACTTTGACCAAAAAGTCAAAGTTTGACTTTTCAGTATACAGTCAAAATTGATCAATTGACTGGGAAATTCAACTATCAATCTTGTGTACTTGGGATCTTTTGAGCTTGATGAATGTGTCAAGACCCTTTCATTGAGTCCTTGAGTCCATATGTGAGCTTGATTTGCCATTGGCTAGGTCAAACAGTCAAAAATTGCCTTTGTGCAGTCAAAACCCTAAAAATGACCATTTTGCCCTTTTGGTGATCTGATCAAATTTCTTGTGGAATTGTGGTCCAAACTTGATCAAATGGTTCATATGAATTCAATATGTTGATGTGGGTCAAATTTCATGAGATTTGACTGTCAATTGGCCACAGTTGACTTTTTCCCCAATACAGCTGATTTCTAGGTCAACTGTCCAATTGACTGGGTAAAACTTGGAATCAAGACTTGAAACTTGGCATGGGTAAACTTGGGAGTCCAACATGAAGCATGAAAGTCATCTTAGGAATTTTAGGTCAAAACATCCTTGGGCAAACACAAACCCTAATTTGAGTCCACAGTGCAAGGAGAAGCCTTGAGCAGAGGAAACCCTAACTGGATCTTGATCTTCAAAGGCCTTGTGATGAGAAAATGTTGAGGAAATGGGAGGGCAAATTTTGGGGTACAACAGTTGCCCCTGTTCAATCTTCTTGAACCTGAAGAGTTAGATTGGCAAGTTTGCCGTTCGTGACTCGAGGGTAAAAGGAGATTGGACACTAGAGTGCCCGGAAATTTGCACTCGCATGCTGGAGTCTCAACAATGTGGTGTCGGGAATGGGCTTATAGATGCCATTTGGAAAGGTGGTAGATAGGGAGATGGGCTTATAGATGCCATCTGGAGATGTTGATCGCATAAGAGATTCCTTAGCGAGAACTTGTATATTTGAGAAAGACGGATGTTTTCCTGGCTTGTTACAGGTGTTTGATCCTCAGTCTCCTGATGCAGATATGCCCTGGTTGGATACAGGTATTGAATCTACAATTGGTTGCTCACAGATATGCCCTGGCTGGATACAGGAGTCGAATCTGGAAAAAGTCGTTTAATAGATGTGCCCTGGCTGGATACAGGAATCGAATCTTCGAACTCTTCAGACGTGCCCTGGCTAGATACAGGAGTCGAGTCTGGAAACGTGGTCAACAGATATGCCCTGGCTGGATACAGGAATCGAATCTGGAGCTGTTGTAGTTGATAGATGTGCCCTGGCTGGATACAGGAATCGAATCTTCGAACTCTTCAGACGTGCCCTGGCTAGATACAGGAATCGAGTCTAGAAATTGATCACTCTCAGATGTGCCCTGGCTAGATACAGGTATCGAATCTGGAATTGTGACAGTTGAAGGTAGTCGTTTTTGAGATTGTCTTTTTCCTGAAAAGGCAAAGACGTAAGTTGTATGCAATGTCATGATGTATGATATGCATGATGTCATGATGTTCAACATTTGTATGCGTTTCATCATGTATGTAAGCAAGATGTATGAAAATGTAAAATGTTTATGAATGTAATTTCGTCTTGGGGAAAATAAATCCTTGACGAACGGCCGGAGAATTGCTCTGTGGAAGAGATATTTGGCCGAAGTTTTGATGAGAGGCCTGCTGAGGACTTTAACGACGGATTCCGCTGAGGATAATGATGATAAACTCCACTGGGGAACTCCGAAGATAAACTCTGCTTGGGAATACCAAAGATAGATTTCGCTGGGGATTGAGGGAACTTTGCCGAGAACGGTCTTCCGTGGCTTTTAGCTGAGGATAACCCAGTTATAAGTCCTTGTGAGGAAATAACTCTAAATAAAACTCGGGCGAGACGTCCGTTCTTCGCAGGGGATAAGCTTGCAGAATCTACTGGGGAATGTTGTTCCTTTTCGGGATTGACGGGGAATCGACTCCGCTTGGGGAAAGTACTACTGAACCTTGTTTTACTCTGCAGGGCGTTGAGATGATTTGGCCACATTCTTCAGTTGAACCTACCTTGGTGCCTTGGCGGACCAAAACAACCAGACTGCATTAAACAACTCCACATTCCCCCTGTCTTTGATGTCACCTGTAATTAATCTCTTGTTTTATATGCAAACATTTATGAATCAGCAATTTAATGTCAAATGCATATATCAAAAATGAACATTGGACGTTCTTCGCGAGACAAAACAATGGTAATTTGTATGGACAAGTGAATTTGTATTGATTTAAACTTTGCCTGTGAATAGGCGCTTTTTGTACAAGAGGCTGACATCCTAGTAAGAGGACATCGCCAAATAGTATAGAGTTTACAATTTGAAAAAGGAAACAAAACAGCTATGTGAACAATCCCACTGGGTTCCAACTCTGCTATCGCCTTTATGTCTTCGAACGTCTCATCGCTTTGCTGCCTAATTTGAAGATGAAGCTGATTGGTCAATGCCGAAATCTGGAGCCAGATAGTTGATGCCGAGTTCCGGATGCGAAGTGATCCAATGAGACATAGTGTTACGCTTTTATCCCTAACTTTTGCCTGGACTGCCCTTTCGGGTTTTCAGTCCACCGGGATACCCATTTTTGCCCAAGCCGCCTTTTCAGGTTTTCGACTTGTCGGGTGTACAGATTTTTTTATTCATTTCATCCCTTATTTTTGCCCGAACCCTTTTGGTTCGCCGGGAAGCCCTTATTTTTGCCTAGGTATGTCAACCTAGCGGGTCTTTTATTTATGCGTAGTATTTTTTCACTATGTCTGCATTGGCGGGGTGAGGAAGGTCGTCACCATCCATGGTGGTTAGGATCATGGCTCCTCCTGAGAACACACGTTTAACCACAAATGGCCCTTCGTAAGTAGGGGTCCATTTGCCCCGGGGATCACTTTGAGGAAGGATGATGCGTTTGATTACCAGGTCCCCAACTTGATACTCTTGCGGTCTGACTTTCTTGTTAAATGCCCTGATCATCCGTTTTTGATACGTTTGACCATGACAGATAGCAGTGAGCCTCTTTTCGTCAATCAGATTTAATTGATCAAGTCGAGTCTAGATCCAATCATCTTCATTCAAGTCTGCATCCTTCATTATCCGGAGAGAGGGTATCTGGATCTCAATTGGCAAGACTGCCTCCATGCCATAGACCAAGGAGAAAGGAGTTGCCCCGGTTGATGTCCTTGCTGAGGTGCGGTACCCATGAAGAGCGAATGGTAACATCTCGTGCCAATCTTTATAGGTCACTGTCATCTTCTGCACAATTTTCTTGATATTCTTATTGGCTGCCTCTACAGCCCCATTCATCTTCGGCCGGTAGGGAGAAGAATTGTGGTGCTGTATCTTGAATTGTTCACAGAGTTCAGTGATCATTTTGTTATTGAGATTGGTACCATTATCCGTAATGATTCTTTCTGGGACGCCGTACCGACAGATCAGATTATGCCGGATGAAACGTGCCACGACGCTCTTGGTTACTGTGGCATAGGAAGTTGCCTCAACCCATTTCGTGAAGTAATCGATCGCCACCAAGATGAAGCGATGCCCATTGGATGCCGTTGGTCGGATCTCACCGATCATATCGATGCCCCACATTGCGAAAGGCCAAGGTGCCGTTAGGACATTCAAAGGAACTGGAGGGATATGCACCTTGTCAGCATAGATCTGGCATTTATGACAAGTTCGGGAGTGTTGGTAACAATCGGCTTCCATTGTGGACCAGAAATATCCTGCCCGAAGGATTTTCTTAGCCATGGTGTGTCCACTGGAATGTGTTCCAAATATACCTTCATGCAGTTCCATCATGATTTTCTCCGCTTCAGCCTTATCCATACAACGTAGCAGGGTCGAATCATGATTCCGTTTGTAGAGAATGCCGTTGCTGAGGAAGAATTTTGCAGCAAACCTCCTCATGAACCTCTTATCATTGACAGATGCACCTTCAGGGTATTCCTGAACCTCCAAGTACCTCTTTACCTCGTGATACCAGGGTTTTTCAGTCACCTTCTCAGCCTCGAGCTCGCAGCAGTATGCCGGTTCATCCAACTTCCAGATTATGATTCGGGGAGCCTCATTGTCCCATTTAACTTTGAACATTGAAGACATCGTGGCTAGTGCGTCCGCTAGCTGATTCTCCTCTCTGGGGAAATGCTCAAAAGTTATCTCTTCAAAGTGAGGGAGTAAGGTCGACACATACTCCTTGTAAGGAATAAGATTCGGGTGTTTCGTATCCCACTCGCCTTTGATCTGATTGATCACGAGAGCGGAATCTCCGAAGACACTTAGAAATTTTATCCTTAAGTCGATTGCAGCTTGTAAACCCATGATACATGCCTCATATTCTGCCATATTGTTGGTGCAGCTGAAACATAATCGGGCGGTGAGGGGAGTATGAGTTCCTTTGGGAGATTTGATTACAGCGCCGACGCCGTTACCCAAAGCATTGGAGGCTCCATCAAAATGCATAGACCATCGGGATCCTTCCTCAGGTCCTTCATCTGGTCCAGGTACTTCACAGTCAGTTACCACCATGATGTCTTCATCCGGAAAATCAAAGTTTAATGATTGGTAATCGTCCACAGGTTGGTGTGCCAAATGATCCGCCAGTACACTTCCCTTAATTGCTTTCTGAGTTGTATACTGGATATCATATTCTGTTAAGATCATTTGCCATCTCGCTATTCTTCCAGACAGAGCGGGCTTTTCAAATATGTACTTGATGGGATCCATCTTTGAAATCAATAAAGTAGTGTGAGTCAGCATATACTGTCTCAGCCGGCGAGCAGCCCATACAAGAGCGCAGCAAGTTTTCTCAAGCAGTGAGTAACGAGACTCACAGTCGGTAAACTTTTTGCTCAAGTAATAAATAGCGTGCTCTTTTCGGCCAGACTCGTCATGCTGCCCCAGCACACACCCCATTGAATTATCAAGCACTGTCAAGTATAGTATCAGAGGTCTTCCTTCCACCGGAGGCATAAGAATGGGTGGCTCTTGGAGATATTCCTTTATCCTTTCAAAGGCGGCCTGACATTCATCATTCCAGCGTACCACTTGATCTTTCTTCAGTAATTTGAAGATTGGCTCACAAGTAGCAGTTAGATGTGAGATGAATCGGGCAATGTAATTCAGTCGTCCTAGGAAACCTCTGACTTCTTTCTCTGTTTTTGGAGTCGGCATCTCTTGTATGGCTTTTACCTTGGCAGGATCCACCTGAATACCTTTATCACTTACAACGAAACCTAGCAACTTTCCGGATCTTACCCCAAAGGTGCATTTGTTGGGATTCAACCTCAGCTTGTATAACTTGAGTCGGTCAAACAACTTCCTCAGATGGTCAAGGTGCTCCTCCTCAGTTTGAGACCTTGCAATCATGTCATCAACGTATACCTCAATTTCATGATGGATCATATCATGAAACAAAGCAACCATGGCACGTTGATAGGTTGCCCCAGCATTTTTCAATCCGAATGGCATGACCTTATAACAGAAGGTGCCCCACTGAGTCACAAAGGTAGTCTTCTCCATATCTTCCGGAGCCATCTTAATCTGATTATACCCTGAAAAACCATCCATGAAGGAGAACACCTTGTGTTGAGCTGTATTGTCAACAAGGACATCAATGTGAGGTAGGGGGAAGTCATCCTTGGGGCTGGCCCTGTTTAAATCCCTGTAGTCGACACACATTCTGACTTTACCGTCCTTCTTTGGTACTGGCACCACATTGGCAACCCACTGGGGGTAAGAAGTTACTGCAAGGAACCCGGCATCAAACTGCTTCATAACCTCGGCCTTGATCTTTTCAGACATCTCTGGACGCATCCGTCGAACTTTTTGCTTTACCGGAGGGCAATCTTCCTTGGTTGGCAGATGGTGAACTACAATGTCGGCATCCAAACCAGGCATATCTTCATAGGACCAAGCAAAAATCTCCATGTAGTCTTGTAGCATCTGGATCAATCGTTGCTTCACGCTGAGCTCTAGATTGGCACCAATCTTGACCTCTTTCCTATCTGTCTCAGTACCCAAGTTAATTGTCTCCACAGGCTCTTCATGTGGTTGAATAGCCCTCTCTTCCTGGAGTAGCAGTCTTGCGAGTTCACCAGGCACTTCGCAATCATCTTCACCTTCGTCTTCGGCTAAGTTGATCGGATTTTCGAAGTCATAACTGGCGGTAGCAGAGCTGTTACCAGTGAGATCCAGAGTGGATTGAAACCTGTATAAGTGAGTGTGTGTAAATATAGCTGTTTTGCAATATATATAACACAGAAAGGAAAAGAGCGCAAGATTTGAAATGCAACAAACGTCCAATGTTTTGATTGATGATATATGAAAATGTCATACAAAAAAGCCCTCACAAATGGAGCTACGATGCCCCGGGTAGGACACCGAGCCAACAAAGTTTTAACAAATTGTTCGTTACAAATCGGAAATCAAAAGAAATTAATTACTGCGTGACAAATGTGATAGGGGTAAAATCCTTCGTCGTCCAGTTGCTTGGTCCGTTGCTGGTAGTCGGGTAGATCCAACTGTCAAACTCTGCTTCCTCTACATCCTCCTCGATAGCATTCACCCTTGAGCTGGAAATAAACACCGGAGCCTTTCCGATCTTCTCTTTGCGCACCGCCTTCTGAGCCTCTGCAGTAAAGCCTAGCCCAAACTTGTCGTTCTTCTGAGTGAAGTCAGGAAGCTGACCCCAGTGTGCACAATTGCCTTTCTGAACCACAGCCCGGGCATCCCTTAGGGAAGCCATCTTCAAGGAATCATTCTCTTCGGCCATTGTCTCTGCAGCTGCTGAAATTGGATGCACCTCCTCGAAATGCTGGAAGGGGGTTTCAATAAACTCTCCGTCCATCTCGATGTACCTGAAGGAATTCAAATGGCTCACCATATACTCCTCTTCTCCTTGTACAGTGACGATCTTCCCCCTAACGGGATACTTCAGCTTTTGGTGCAAGGTGGAGGTCACTGCCCCAGCTTTATGGATCCAAGGTCGACCCAACTGACAAGAGTATGATGGACGTATATCCATCACGTAAAAGGTAGAGTCAAACACTTGAGAGCCCACACGAATAGGGATGTTAACCTCTCCATGAACCATCCTTTTGGAACCGTCAAAGGCCCTGACGATGATATTGCTGGGTTTCAACTCCAGGCCTTCATAATCCAGACGATCTAAAGCCTTTTTCGGTAGAACATTCAAGGAAGAACCAGTATCCACCAATACATGTGCCATAGTAGTGCCCCTGCATTCAATAGAGACATGCAGGGCATCATTGTGGTCTCTCCCTTTTGCGGTCAGGTCAGCATCTGAAAAACCCAAACCGTTGTCCGCCGTCAGATTCGCTATGCAATCAGTGAACTGGACTGCAGACGTCTCCTGCGGCACATGGGCCGTCTTGAGAAATGAGATCAAGGCCTTAGCATGGGCCTCGGAGCATAGCAATAAGGAGAGCAGGGAGATCTTGGAGGGCGTATGCCCCAACTGCTCGACAACATTAAAATCACTCTTCTTTATTATTTTCAGAATCTCCTCCATTTCTTGTCGGGAGGCCTCAGCATTTATGGGTATTGGTGCCTCCATCCGGGCAGGCTCTTCTTCAATCCCTTTGCCCCGAGCATTTGATGACTCGGTAGCGGGGGAAACAACTTGATCAGCAACAGGACTAGGTAAACTTGTAGGTTTTATGAGGAGGGGTTTTCGAATAGCGGGTGGTGCAATGTCAGGCGAGAAGAGCCTGCCACTGCGGGTATCTTTGGATGGACCAGTGATATCGCAGATACTGGCACTAGCGTCGAATTCTTGTTTGATTCCATTTACATACACGTCTGCCCCATAATGCCAGGGGACAGCTTTATCAGACACGTAGGAGAGGGGCCCCGGAACAGTAATGATCACAGGCGCAACTGTCATGATTTGAATAGGCTTCTTCGGGAGAGCCTTGATTGGATTTTTGAAGATGGTAATCACAGAAACTTCTTTCATCGGAACCAATTGAACAGCAGTCTTTTTGAATAGAATTTCCTTGCTATCCATTAGGCCTTGGATGCCCAACCTCAGCAAGGGACAATCAGATAGGGAAATAGCACAGAATAGGCAACCTTCACCGCAACCCGGAAATAAACCGGCCCGCAGTAGGTTCTTCTTAATAGTCTTCAGAGGGGTAACAACTTCATCTATCGAAACAGCATACGTTTCTTCCTCAATGGCATTTACCCTATGCTGGGGCATAGGAGCCGTTACAACATTTGGTCTTTCTAGCGCTTCAAACTGAATTTCCTTTGCGTCGATCAGAGCTTGCACTTTGTTTCTCAAGGCCCAGCAATCATCAGTAGTGTGCCCGGGACTATCAGAATGATAAGCACACCGGGCATTTGGGTTATACTTAGGAGACGCAGTATTGACGACCTTAGGAGCTTCTTTGAGGGTCACCAGGTTGGTGGATAACAGTTGGGGTAAAATTTGAGATAATGTCATACTTAGTCGGGTATACTGCCTCTTGGGCCTTTCACTTCTTTGTTGGTTGTACTGCTGAGGAGCAGCAACAGGTTTGGAGATGACCAAAGCATTGACGGTTTGGCGACTTTCGGGCTTGACTTGTCTTCTAGGACCATAGACGGCACTTGCTTCTTTCTTAAACGGCCTCTTCTCAGCACTTGTAGAGGCAGCCTTCTGTATCTTGCCTGACCTGATGCCAGCTTCAATTCTTTCTCCCGTTAATATCAAATCTGTAAATCCAGCGGAGGAGTTACCAACCAAATGATTGAAAAACGGACCAGACAACGTCCCAAGGAACATATCAACCAGCTCTCGATCAGTTAATGGAGGTTGCACCCTGCCAGCCAAATCTCTCCATTTTTGAGCGTACTCTTTGAACCCTTCACCCGTTCCTAGAGACATACCCTGAAGTTGGGTACGCGTAGGAGCGAGATCAGAATTGTATTGGTATTGTCTGTAGAATGCGGTTGCCAAATCCTCCCAGTGTCGGATGCTAGCTCCATCCAATTGGTAGAACCATTCAAGCTGTGACCCCGAGAGACTATCTTGGAAGAAGTGAATCCAGAGGTTCTTATCTGCCGTGTAAGGTTGGATTTTCCTTACGTACGACCTTAGATGCAGCTTTGGGCAGGAGACCCCATCATACTTGGCGAAGGCAGGCGCCTTAAACTTGTGTGGAATGACTACCCCAGAAGATAACCCCAAATCTCCGAAATCCAGTCCCGGCACATTCTGAATTTCCATGGCGCTCAAGCGGTCCTCCAATTGCTTGTATCTGTCAGCAGCAGGTGGGTATTGTTCGTCGTTATAGTCCGTCTCGTTGTCAGAGACTGCGGGACTAGGAGCTCCTCCCCCTTGGGGACTGTTTTTCTCAGCAGAAGAAGTGGTTGGATCAGCTTCGTTGTGGAGTGTGTTCCCAAACCGGCGTCCGGTGTTGAACAATGCAGTCCTCTTTTTCTTCTTCTTCTTCATGAGTAGAGTCTTCAACTCTTGCTGACCTTGGGCTAGGCTTAGGACCATCTCTTGAAACTGTGCACTTTGGGCCTGAAGGGCCTTGATTGCCTGCTCACTGGATGAGTCTGGATTCATGATGACTGTTCAAAATAAACAGCGAAGGAGATTAAGCAACCTGTGAAATAGGGTACCTGCTATGCATATGGTGTAATGGAATGCGTATGTTTTATGTTTTCAAAGACAAACAAGATTCAACTTTGTAGACAAAAAGGGAAACACACTTCATTAGATTAAAAATTTCAATTGTTCAACAACTTGCCCTTAGGCATTACAGGAATGAAAAGGAAATAAAACTACAAAAGGAAACAATCAAAGCTTATCAATGCTCCCATGGCCTCCTCTTTTCAGTGCTGATGTAGTTGTTCAGGACCCGTTCTTCCTCCAATTGCTTAGTCAGCCTCTGGATCTTCCTTTCCTGCTCGTTGAACTTCTCCCGATAGAAATCCCGTTCTTCCTTTAGCTGTGCCCAAGATCTCTTCATTGTATCAAAATCAGTGGGTATCTGAGGAGGGAGGACAGTTGGAGGAATCCCATCTTCAACAGGAGACTCAAGAATGAGAGGTCTAACAGCTTCGTAGGGCATACCTAACTTCTGAGCACGGATGCGGACCCATTTGCAATAGGGCTTCAATGGCAGAGAAGTCTTTGGTCCTAACTCATGTGGGTCAGCTTTGTGAATTCTGTCCCAAGCTCTAATGAATCTCTGGCGTAGTTTGTCACTGTCTGCCTGAAACTCAAAATGGAAGTGAGGAACCAGCATCTCATGAGGCCCATCTCCTCTGGCTCTTCCAAACTGACGGAGAGCTAAACATGGATTGTAAGAGATTCCTCCTTGGATACCAATCAACGGGACATTAGGGTATTCTCCGCAACGGTCGATAACAGCTACCTCATCCAAACCTCTGAGAGTCCAGGTGATGTCATTATCAGTGAGAGACATTAACCTCCGAGCCCAGCCTTTTCCTTCATCATTCTTCAGCGCGAACTTAGGAAGGTGCGAAATAAACCACCTTACTAGCAAAGGAGCACAACACCACGGAGTTCCCCGTTTTCGAGCAGTACGAGCATAGAGTTGTTGTAGAATATCACCCAAAAGAGTGGGTACCGGATTCCGAGACATGAAGATCCTTATGATATGGACACTGACAAAGGTGTCAGGGTTGGGAAACAGCACCAGACCATAGATCAAAAGAGCTAGAACATCCTCATATGCCTTGAAGTCCAAGTCATTCCAGAAATCATTAGCCTTGCCAACCAGAAATTTGACCAAAAAGCCCTTGACCCCATTTCTAGTTTCCCAGTTGGACAATATCTCTTCTTTGGTCAAGGGGAGAATTGCAGCAATCTCTTCAGGCCTAGGAGTCTTTTCCAAACCAGTGAAGAGAGTTTGTTCCAAGACAGGAATCCCAAGCAAATAAGAAAATTCTTCCAGGGTAGGAACCAGCTGGAAGTCTTGGAAGGTGAAACAGTGATGCAGAGGGTCATAAAACTGGGTCAGAACACTTATCAGTTGTTGGTCCCATTTTGCAGTGATCAAGCCAAGGAGAGAACCATGTCTGTTGATGAAGGAGGTAGTGTTTGGAATCCTTCCAACCAGATCCTTGAGTAAAACTGGTGGTTGAACAAAGTTGAGCCGGACAGTATTTCTACGCACGGGCATCATAATGTCCTACAAAACAGAGCAAAGATGAAACCTTTTTGTCTTTGAAATGGGTTAGCCTTTTATACAGGATGCATGCAATGGTATGATGGCATGATGCTATGATGAAGCACAACACAAGTATTCACATAGGCAAATAAGGCACACAAGTCACACAAGACACCCTTAGGTTTCAGGCCAGCATGAGTTTCAGGTATTACCCTCTTTTGGTTTTGTTGGTTAAAACTTGTCCTATCAAAAGTAACCGGGTTCTAGAGGATCTCAAATCATTGGATACCCTCAATCGGTCATAACTCCAGCATCGCAGTCTTTTCTCGCGGCCAGAACCATCTCGAGAGTTTAGCCTCAATGAGTGTAGCATACTGCTACTGTCCTAATAGCCAAGTTGGTCAATTTAGGGTTCTAAGGTTGGTTGGTGTTTAATGACCCCTTAGAAGACCTATATTCCCCCCGTTGCAACACAAGGGATATAGGTACAGACTAAGATGCCACACCAACGTAGCCACTGCTTCACCCATATCGGTCTACGCCGGACAGGTCCCTCACAGATTATGCTACCTAAAAAGGGTATTTCCCAGATCCGGGTTAGGATCTATGAAACTCCGATGCAAAGCCCACAAATGTAAAAGCAAACAAGACAATCAATTGAAAACAAAGGTGATCTAAGCCCTAAGGTTACTCCACTTTTAAAAAATTTCCCCAGTAGAGTCGCCAGTTCTGTGATACGGTGGGAGAACTGACTTGAGGTTTTGCGTTCGTATTCGCAAATGTTGCGGTTAGCAAGAGTCGCCACCGACTTTTTATTTTATCCTAAGGAAAGGTTTAAAAAGCACAGCAAAAACCTTTTGAGATGTTTTCTTGGGTTCGGGGAGTAGATTATAGAAAGGGAAGGTATTATAACCCTTTCTATCCATGGTTATCCATGGGCTCTTAGTTACTTGCTTAGATCACTTGCCTTTTGTTTTCAATTGTTTTAAATGGTGCTTGAGTGTGCGAGTTTGAAAATGTTTTTGAAAAGAGGCCAATGTGGTGGCAACCTTTGTAATGATCCATGTGGGGATGTATACAAAGGTGTATGTCTTTTGAAAGAGTTTTCATTTGTTTTCGAAAGTTGTTTTGAAAGTGTAGTGATGTGTGATTTTGAAATTAGGCAAGTGTTTTGTTTTGCAAGTTAATTCAAGTAACTAAGAGGTTATCTACTCCTAAATTTCTCAAAAGATCATTGCTATACTTTAACCCTTTTAACAAGTTTGCTCCACCATTGTATTTGGTGGGCAACCTTGTGTTAGGATGTGAAAGGGGCAGGCGCGGGTCATCGTTTAGACCATAATTGCAACGGCGTTAAATGTCTTTGGGCAATTTTCTTTAAGGGACTTGATCATTTGTTTTTGTTTGTTTTGAAAAGTTTTGTCGAGGGACTATGATCATTCAAATTGTTTGCTTTGCCCAAAGAAGTTCAACATACAATATGGCCCATTTATTTGAAGGCAACAAGTGGAAAACCCTAGGGGGTGCAAGTGTGATTTGTGTGTCCATTTTCATGCTTGTTTATCTTGTATTAGGTCAAACTACTTTTTTATCGTTTTTCGCATACAAACCCTAATTCTAACATGTTATCATTAGAAAGCAATAAAGTGCGAAATTAAAATTACTAAGCTATTACAAAACCAAATATGGGAAGGGGGGTACAAAGGTTCAAATGGGGATATTGACAAGAATTTAAATCTAAATTATTACATCATTTGAATATTTGCAAGGTAAATAAATTGCATAATTAAATGGAGATTAAATAAATATGTGAAATGCAAAAAGAAAGTTTTTATGTGTATGAGAAAATATTATTTATGTAAAAGAAAATAAAAATGTATTATTTTTTGAGTATTTTGAATTTAGGGTAAAAACCCTAATTTTAAAGAAAATGCATTATTATCTAATTTAATACCACTATTTATTTATTATTTTCAAAAATAAAATAAAATGAAATGTATTATGGAAAAAGGTATTTTTATATCAAATATTAATAAATAATAAAAAAAAATTCAAGTATTTTTATATTTTTATCTTAAATATATTAATAATCACATATATATATATATATATATATATATATTAAACCCTAAATATGTATTATACAAAAAATAAGTATTTATTTATTATTTTAATAAAATAAATAAAAGAGTATTTTTTTTGTGTGAAATATTTTCAGAAAGTAAATAAAAATAAAAATGGTATTTACATTATTTTTATATTTATTCTAATAATAGTCTATATATACTTATGTACAAACAAAGAAAATAAATAAATAAATATGCAATAAATGCAAAAAATGATGAAAAAAATATTTTTAATTTTTTAATGTCATGAGAAAAAATAAACAAAGTCAACCAAAAAAGAAAAAGTCAAAAAGAGTCAAAAATGAAGCAAATGGGCTCAGGGGGTGTAAACATGGAAATGGGGTGTGAAAAGAAAATAAATCCAGGCCCAGCCCAGACCACTTCTTCTTCAACCTCTGTACAGCCTTCTTTAAGCAAAAACGCGCGTTTTTTATCTCTGGATTCCTGGACTTTCAAGCAAAACTCATAACATGAAAAGTGTAGAGCATTAAGAGACGGTTTCAACCATATAAAGAACATGACCTATCTCTCTAAGATGAGGGAGAATTTCTCTCCCCCCCATTCCTGACCTAACTTTTCATCAATGTTCAGACATGAAATTCTCTAAGCACACGAAATATAAATGAAATCTAAACATATGAGCATGTTCAGGGCTATGATTGTGACATGTTTTCTTCAAGAACCTAAAGCTAACAATGCCTAACAAGAGAGATAGAACTCCATGAATGTACCTGTTCAGTTGGAATCGAGCTTGGCAATGGAGGATGTTTCAGAGTGAAATGATGACTTGTACAACTTCCTTGAAGTGTAAGGATGCTTTTCCAATTCCTACTTTGTCTTGAAACTCCCTGAATCGAGCCAGTAAACTCCAACTGCAAAACAGAAAATTAAAAATGGTGAAGTGGCTTGGAGGTGTTACAGGTCTGATTTTAGGACATGGTTAGCTTGTATATATTGTAGGGAAGGTAGAGGAAAAGGTTTGAATCAAAATGCTTGAAGGGATTGGGAGTTTGCACTCAAACTGCAGGGGTTCCCCTGTTTGAGCAGTTTCAAGGTGATTTTGAGATGGAGGGTGCTTTAGATGTTCAGGACTCGTGCCAAAGCTTGAATGTGGTCTATGGAATGTGTTTGATCACTTCTCTCTTCTGTTTCTCAGCTGAGATGAGATGTGTGATAAGTTATGTAATGTTACTTGAAAATGAAGCAAGCAATGGTCACTTTTGTTTTTAGGTCAGTAGGGGCCTCTAATCCTGCTGCATAATCTTCTCTTGATCAGAGCAACTTGTCCATAATCTTGTGCCAAGAGGATTTTGCTTGTACTTGCTTGGATTTCAAATTGACATAAAGCTAGCTTTTTACAAAAATGGATAAAGCACTTTATCTAGTTTAGGATTAATCCACTATGCAATGTTAGAACACAAAGAACATGGCCTCAACTCATTGAATATGCATTAAATTATTGAGTATGGAATGGTTCAAGGACCTGTAATTAAGCATAAAGCAAACTGAATTCAAATTTGCAAGTTTGTGAACATGTTTGGATGAAGAACAAAAGTGGATTTTTGCCAACTTGTGAAATTCGAATCTCTCAAGTTATGAGGTTGTTTGATGAGTTCTTGGACATTTTGGAAAGCTTGGAATGTGTACTACAATCCATATTTGAAATGAAAATCAAAATTCCAAGTGGAAGGGTATGAAAAGTGGCCTTGAAGTAGGGTAGAAAATCTTGTCAAAATAGGTCAAATTTCACTAAGTTAAAAGATGGTTTAGTGCCCTTATTCAAAAAATTATAACTTGAGATACAAGCTTCAAATGAGAAAACTTTGTGAATCAAAGTTATAGATTATGCAACAAGCTAAAACTTTCATGTTTTGACTTTTGTTTGAATCCAAATGGATCATGGTGAAAAGATGGGGCAAAGTTGGGAAAAAATTAGGGTTTTTCATAACTTAGAAAAATTCTAAGTTATGAAAAATTCCATTTTCAAACCCTAATTTGCATTTTGTGATTTCTTGGTGAACAAGTTTCATGATTTGGCATGTTTTGATGAAAAATGAATCTTGACTCTTGACTTTGACCAAAAAGTCAAAGTTTGACTTTTCAGTATACAGTCAAAATTGATCAATTGACTGGGAAATTCAACTATCAATCTTGTGTACTTGGGATCTTTTGAGCTTGATGAATGTGTCAAGACCATTTCATTGAGTCCTTGAGTCTATATGTGAGCTTGATTTGCCATTGGCTAGGTCAAACAGTCAAAAATTGCCTTTGTGCAGTCAAAACCCTAAAAATGACCATTTTGCCCTTTTGGTGATCTGATCAAATTTCTTGTGGAATTGTGGTCCAAACTTGATCAAATGGTTCATATGAATTCAATATGTTGATGTGGGTCAAATTTCATGAGATTTGACTGTCAATTGGCCACAGTTGACTTTTTCCCCAATACAGCTGATTTCTAGGTCAACTGTCCAATTGACTGGGTAAAACTTGGAATCAAGACTTGAAACTTGGCATGGGTAAACTTGGGAGTCCAACATGAAGCATGAAAGTCATCTTAGGCATTTTAGGTCAAAACATCCTTGGGCAAACACAAACCCTAATTTGAGTCCACAGTGCAAGGAGAAGCCTTGAGCAGAGGAAACCCTAACTGGATCTTGATCTTCAAAGGCCTTGTGATGAGAAAATGTTGAGGAAATGGGAGGGAAAATTTTGAGGTACAACAATCTCGCTTATTGCCTCGAAAAAATAGTCATGTCCCTCGATTATGGGCATTTTAGCAAAGACCCTCGATAAAAGATCGTAGCCCCTCGATGACCCTTAATGTTGCCTTCGGCAAACGATCTAGTCCCTAAATGAAAATTACTAAAACGTCTCATAGGTCGCCTTCTATGACTATACAAACGTCCCACACCCGTCCCTTCACATCCAATGATGGGGATTTTTACCAAATCAATGGTAAGATAGCGACATATAAAGGAGGAGGAAAAGAACAAGAGACCTTTTGAGTAGGTAGGACGCTCCTAGTTTCTCGCTTACTTACAACAAAAACATTTTATACACCAACACTTTCATTTGAGACATTTTCAAAAGACAAATCTTTTTGCATGCGTTCTTATAGAAACGAGAACCATTACAAAGACACATTTCAAAATACTTTCAAAACCCACACCACAAGAAAATTTTCAAACAAAAGCAAGTGATCTAGCAAGCAACTAAGAGCCCGTAGATAACTACAGATGAAAAGGGTGCTAACACCTTCCTTTTTCATAACCTACATCCCCCCCCCAAACTCAAGAAATAATCTCGAAAGGTCTTTCCTGTTCTTTTCAACCTTTCCTTATTGGATAAAAGAAAAGTCGGTGGCGACTCTTGCTATTCGCAACAATTGCGATCAAACGCAAAACACCCAAGTCAGTTCTCCCACCGTATTACAGTTAGTCTGAAGCAAAAAAATTATTCCATTTGGTATTTTTCTCATTTATCTTATTTCCGCATTGTCTTTTCAATTTCTTTGCCATGAGATGTAGGAATAGAGATGCATGTCTGGAAACCAAGTCCTATTTTTATAAGAATTGTTTGATCTAGAAGTCCTACTTTATAGGAAATGTAGCTGTGATTATTAGTTTATCTTTGTGCTTGGAATCGAGTCAATAAAAGTGGAAGAAGGGCTTGCAATCAGCCCTCACATTGCAAGTCCCTTGGCCATTCTTAGCTCGCGTCCTACATTGATGCTTTGAATTGTGCTCCTCTCTTGTTATCGAGTCAATAAAAATGGAAGGAGGGCTCTCAATGGGCCACCACAATTTTTCTTCATTTCGATGATACTTAGCTTGCATTTCTTAATGCTGATGCTTCGAGTGGTTACTTGATTTGTGCTTGAGTTATTCTAGTGGAAGGAGAATATTCCGATTCCAAGAATTTATTTTATTCCCACGCTAAAATCCGTCTTGGATTCTTGTTTTGCTAGCTCGCGCTTTGTGTTTAGGTGGTCACCTATATCATTCTTTCTTTCATCCTACCTTGATGTCATGATATCTTGATTAGGTATTTAGTTGCTTATGATGTTCTTCCCACCTCTTACATTCTCTTACCTAGATGACATGATATCTTGGTTAAGAGTTAATATCCCCTCTTCCTTATTTCTTGCCTAGATAACATGATATCTTGGTTAAGAGTTATTATCCCTTTCTTCCCTCTCATCCTACCTTGATGACATGATATCATGGTTATGTGTTAATGTTTTATCATCTCTTTCTTTTATCCTACCTTGATGACATGATATCATGGTTAGGTGTTGGTTACTTAAGTAAGTGGTTACTTCTTATATGATGTGTGCTTGCTTTCATATCTTGGATAAGTTCTTGATTGATCGCATGTTTCTTTTTTTCTTTCTATTCTTGTGTTATCACATGCTCCCCATGGGATCTTTAGTTCATTCTTGATCAATATTGAACTAAGTAGACCTTAGGACTGATATTCGTGCATGCAAACATTAGGTAGAATTTCCTTGATCCCAACTTTATGTCCACCAGTGTATGATAACATTAGGATTTATAGTCTCCCTTATACTTTTTTTTCATTCCCCTTTTGCATATTCTAAAGCTAAAACTCTTTTCTTTATCAAACTCATAAAACACTCTAACATTACAAAATCCATTTTCAAGGTAAAAAAACATAAACCAATGCAAGCCATTTTTGTCTTTGGACTTTTTTATTTTAAAGCATTTTTTATAAGGGTGTGTTGTTTCAAGTTCGAGCAACCTGGAAATGCTAAGTGTGCGAGTGGTCGAGCATGAGTCTCTTTATGAGCTGCAACACCAAGCACAAATTACAATCCTAACCGCAAGGATGCGAGCATAGCATTATCCATAAAAAACATACAACCAACCAAAATAGAACTGTCTTTGTGAAATTAAGATTTTTGGGACCCAAGACAGAACTGTCTTTGTTCTAGTTTTTCTGCAAAATGCAGACAGCGCCTAGTGCGCCCTCCTGAGACTTAAATTTGGGAAATTTACAGACCGCGCTTAGCGTGCCCTCCTGAGACTGAAATTTGAGAATTTTGCAGAGCCCGCTTAGCGGTCGGGGTCGCGCTTAGCGCGCATTTTTTATGCAAAATTTTCCAGGTTTTTCCCCTGTGCAATGTAGTCTCGTTCTTGGAATCAGATGCCTCCCTAATTTAAATCGTGGTTTTCTAAGTATATTTTGCAACACTAAATACCATGAACGAATGTGTAAATTCTTATGACATGCATTATGTTGAAATCACATTATATGTTAAAAGCCATGATATGATCATTTGTTTGATTTCATTGGTTTCGGTTAAACGTTCGGATGTGTTTGCCTTGGTGGCTTGATGTGATTGTTGTCATATGCTTGAATTAAAGTAGACCTGGATTATTAGGTGGTAAAGCGTTTATGACAGTATTACCATTGCGATGCATTAGTGGGTCTTGACGGGCTTTCCGCAGTAGAAAAACATCAGCGTGCTTGGTATGGCGAGGGCGTGATGCCACATATGCTACATCATGGCAGGAAACTCCCCTCTAGTGGTGCCACATAGGCAATGCCACTAGGCTTTCGCCTGGTGGGCTTGTGTAGTCATTATGGCATTTTGCACCATGGTAGATGTGTTCCCTCACATGTGCGTATGAATGATTTTTGGGATTGTGACGCCACTTAGGCAAGGTCGCAACAAATAAACTCATCACAGATGGATTTCTATGTAGGAATGATCTGATTCATCTAGCGGTGTGCAGGTGCAAGCCTTTTGATGTATAGGCAGAAGAGGTAACCCATCGAGAGTGTGAAATGTATAGCCTAGATAGAAAGGTAGAACTTACTTTTGGATTCCTCGTACAAGGGTACATGTTTGCATATTTGATTGTGGCTTTAGTGTCGGGCCTTGTGCCGTATATTTCTTGTTACCTCATTGGTTAGTTATGGGACTTTCAATGGCGGTGTACCCCTGTTGTGTACTTGTACCCAACCGTAAGGAAACTACGGATCCACGACATATCCATTTGATGCACGCACCCTGTAGAACTGAAGGAACCCTTAAGACAGGTAGACTCGTTGAGATTTAGCAATCTCACCCCATTCCAATTATTATTTTTTAGGTTGTTCGAGGCAGGATCGTGAGAAGGGTAAGATGACTTAACTTGTCGACAGTGTTTTGTGGCGATGTTTCGTTTCTCTTTGGATCTTTCTGCTATGTACCCCTTTAATTTATGTATTAGTACTTTTGGGATTGTATATTTTGGCCATGACGGTTTCGCCAATTGTAATCCGTACTAATACTTATTTCAAATTTCGCTGCTTTCGTATGATGTGATATATCATTATTAATACCATATGCATATATCCTAGGCAATGTATGTGTGGGGTGTTGCATTAACATATTTAAATTAAAAATTACTCAATAAAATTAATTCCAAATAAAAAATATTGAACGGTCACATTAAAAAAAAAACAAATTATTTATAGATTTAAATGCACTTTTGATCCCCTAATTTCAATATTATTAACTTTTTGCATCCTGTTTAAAAAAAATTAACATTTTGATCCCTTTTATTCATATTCCTTTTTTTTTTTGTAATCCCCCTTGACAGAGCAATAATTTAACGATGTGGCAAGTACTGTTTAATGTCATGTAATTTTTTTTGTCACGTCATTAAAATATTTAAAAATGTAAAATTTTATTTTCTTAGATTATTCTTTTTAATAATTAAATGTTATTTTATTAATAGTTTTAATTTTTTTTCATATAATTATGTATTTTAAGAAATTTAATACTACAAATTTTAAAGTGGAATTTCTCAATGTGGGACTTATACAAATACATACAAGTTCTAGCTCTAGCTTACCATCAGGCAAGTTCGATGAAAAGCTATAAAATTATTATTCTTCATTTGAAATTGGTACATACATACAATAGCCCACTTCTTTGCTCGATTATTCTTATAAGCAAATCCTAGAATTTCTGAAACAAAAGAACCAAGTTTAAAATTCGTATATATTTCTTCTTGAATTAGAAATGGGGATGGAACCATATATAATTCAAACCAAAGAAATTTGTTATTGATTTGTTGGAGAAATAACTAAGTCCGCAATATTGTTCTGAGAATGATAAAATATTATATGACATATTTAATTGAATATAAAAAAATTCACGAATTGGAGATAATTGACAAAGTGAGCAAGAGTTCTAAGAAGGTGATTAACAACCGGTTGACATGATTATTGACTCTCTTAATATTCGATGGTGTGGCGGTTTGATTAAAAGGAAACGAATCAATCAGATTATCCATCAAGGTAAAGTGGATATTTTTCTTATTCAAGAATCCAAATTATCTGTGGTGGGTTAGCCAACCGTTTGTGGAACAAGGAAAGAGTGAATTGGTCTTACTCTAGTGCGACAGGTTTTTCGGGAGCCCTTATAAAGATGTGGAAAGAGGGATGCTGTAAGGAGTTATTCAGTTTTAGAGGTGATGGTTTTCTAGGGATTAAGATTAGATGAAGGCAACAATTTTATTATATTGTGAATGTTTATTCATCTTGCAATTTGGCTCTCAAAAGAGTCATCTGGAAGTCGGTGCTAGAGTTGAAAGTGAAATATGCGGACGATGATTGGTGTATAGCTGGGGATTTTAATTTCGCCGTGTGTACAAAGGAGAGAAAGAGTAGATCTTTGGTTCATCGGACTTCTGAAATGTGGGAGTTTGCTGGTTTTATTGCAAACAGTACTCTTGTTGATGTGTCTTGTAAAGGGAATTTATACAACTGGTTCAGTGGGGATGGAAAAGCGATAAATAGGTGATAAGTGTCAAAATGTCGGTATTTTGTGTATATAATTTGTGGCACTTATCGATTCTTTTGTTAATATTTGTTGAATAAATCCCCACTTAGTTTGTAAATATGTATACTTTGTATATAATCGAGTTTTCATTCAATTGTGTACCGTTTGATAGTTTTTATGTCTTTTTGTATGTATTGTCGCATATTTGGAGCATTGAGGAATAAAGTGTCAAAGGCACGGCTACGGATATGCAATTTTCGATGAAATAAAGAAATAAAGATTCTCCAGGTCATGCTTAGCGCGCTCTCAACACAGAAACTAGAGCAGAGGCAAAGGTGAACATTCTAAGTGTGGTCTCAGGGCACTTAGCACGCTCTAAGGCGGTTTGTTGAATAAGTGAGTGCGCGCTTAGCGCAGTATTTGACGCTTAGCGCGGTCTGCGATTTGCAGTTTTGTATAAATAGCTCAGAACATATTTTGTTAAGTTTTTATCACCTCTCACCTCCAAGGGGGAGCTCAGATCCAATTCTTTGTAGTTTAGATGTTTATCCAATATCATTGTATGGTATATCTTGTCGTTTGGTCACGGGTTGTCTCCGGTCGTGTTGACACCCCGAGAAATTTTCGCTTTTTCTCCTTCTTCTATGTGTATCATTTTAATGGTGGGTTTTGTATGTATATTTTACTCTTATTGTATGTACATTTGTTGATCATGGGATTGTATATATTTTATAGATCATTATTGATGTTGTTCCTTGATCTTTTTGCATTTATGCTTGGGTTTGGGTTGTTCTAGAGATAAACCTCACAAATCTTTGTTAAGGAATGATATCTATTAGTTTCTTGACGATAGAGATAGGTTTAGTGCTAATAATCACCGTAGATATCAGAGTTTAATGCTTCTGTGTTATCGGTGTTGCGCTGAGAGATTGCCCATGCGAGCAATAATGTTGTCTCGACTTTGTGTTAGACATAACCTCTATTGTGGCACCTTTAGAACGATGTCTGGTGATTTTGACACGTATTGTAGGTTGAGTGCGATTGGTCTTTAAGTTTAAGTATTTGATGAGTATAATGAAATGCAATTCTAGAATGAATTCCCTTGAGCTACAATTGATTGTTTATTTGCTTTATTTACTTTTCATGCATTTTACCGCAAACTCAAATCTAAACTTAGAGAGATCGAGACTGTTGAACGGTAGTTTTTCCCTCACACTAATCCTTGTGGAGACGATATGATAAAACTAAATAAATACTCATTTTTGTTTGCCGCTTTACCGCTTCAATAGTAGGTTAGATCGTTTTCTTCTCTCGGATTTGTTGGTTGACAATTGGGGAGTCGCAGGGAAGAAGATTGGTAGTAGGGATGTATCCGATCATTGTCCGATTTGAATTATTTCCAATGACTCGGATTGGGGCCGTAAACCGTTTAAGGTCAATAATAGTTGGTTTGATAATAAATAATTCTTACCATTTGTTGAGAAACAGTGGAAGGAATTAAATGTTCATGGTAGACCTGATTATATATTAAAGGAGAAGTTTAGGCTCTTAAAGGCTTGTCTTTGGTATTGAAACGTTAACATTTTCGGAAAGTTGGAGCTAGATTTTGAGGTTGGCTTGAGGGAAATAAATGAGCATTACAAGAAAATTAGTATATTATGACAATTAATTTTGGCAGGTTACGACGCTTAGAACCGCTCAATTCGCAAGTCACAACGATTCAATATTGTCGCAGAAACGTGTGTCGCCAGACTGTATTGCGACAGTTGTCAAAACCGCCACACCAACCGTCGTTCTTGGGTAGGAAACTGACTTACAGAAAATGGCGACGTTTGATTTTTGTTTTCAATGATGATTGCGACAGTTCAAACAATCGTAATTTTATTCAATATTCTAATATTTTATAATATTCTATTTTTATTTAAATTATTATTATTTTATTATAATATCCTTCTAACTGATTTACCTGAAAATTAAAAAAAATCCTTTTTTATTTTACTATTCAATATTTTTTTCAAAACTATTAAAAAATATTTAAAACACAATCTATCACGTCAAACTTAATAAAATTACAGTAGAACTAATAACTCACACTTAATATATTTTCACCTGCTTCTACATAAATAACTCGAGTTATCGTTCCCTTCTATTATCTAATCTAATATAAATATATAAACTTTAAAGTACTAATATATTACAAATACACCCTTCTGATAAAATGTCTAATCTTTTCTGATTTCAAGGTCATATATGTCTTATTTCACCATTGCTTCACTCTCATTGATTTGACAATTAATGAGGCTTAGGTGTCACATCCATAATTTTTCCTATCTTTTTTCATTTATTTTAATGACTAAATAAAACTCACATACACAAGAAGTTAGAAATGCATCGTATTAAATTTTTAAATTCAAACAATTGAAATTTTGCTTGCCTCAATGAATGTTTCATTTTTCCTATGCATTGAGAAGTGAAAGGTCTCTATTGAAAGTTGTATTTTTGCTCCTCAATGAACATTTCTTTTTAAATATAGCTATTCATATTTTCCAACCACCCCACTTCCATTATAATCTCTACCAAAAATTAATTATTACTTGACACACTCTCTACTACATCCTTCATTCACCATCAACAACAACAACAATCCATAAATCCATTGCACTTGAAAACTTGAAAACTCAAATGGCATAAATAATTTTTTTGAATTGAGAAGGCACTCAATTGATTTTCCTCACCCGTTCATTTCTCAAGATTCACTCCACCTATCATTTTCCAGGATTTTGATTTTTCTCTAAACCATATAATATGCTTTCCTACATGTCAAACCCTACCTTTTTCATTCTTCCAAACTCCACTCAAACCCTTTTTATCTCAAATCCTAAAATTATTCACAAGTTTCTTCCCTTTTTTAAAGTAACTTTTCTCAAACGACTTCACCTTAGCATCGAATTCACCGAATGAGTAACAGTTACCACTATGCCAAACTGGTCGTCGAACCGGCTGAGGTCGTCGTGGACAGAATCCAATTTGCTGTTGACAGGTTGTGAACCAGGGTTAAGACTGTTTGAAGTTAGAAACAATGGTTTTCTTAGGATAAGGTGAAACTGGTGGACTGATCTTTCAGATTCCGTATGTGGATGCTTCCTTTTTTATCTTGAAAATGTAAGCTATTGGATCTTGAAACTCTGTTAGAGTTGGTCGATACTCTGGTGCTACTGGAAGCAATTTTAGCCATGGGAAAACCTCTTCAGAATTCGCTATTGTAGTGATTTTGAAGTTGCTAAAATCAATTATTGAAGTTGACATATTTTTTGGTTCCCAAACACCTAACAGAGTCTTGAGATTCTATACTTAGTTTTTTAAGTTTTTGTATAGTAATATCTTTTGGGCATTTTTTTAAAAAAAGGTTTTGGATTTAGAATTTTATTTTTATAATGTGTGGATTGTGGATTTTAGTTGTTTGGTTGTTCTGTTTACCATGTTGTTACAGAGATGGTTGAAAAGGAAAAATGGTGGCAGAGTAGTGAGTGTGTGTCTGTGAGATTGAGTGGAGTTTTTGTTTTGGAGTTTATGTTTTGGAGTTTTACGACAAAAATGGTTGTTGTTTATACCTATTTATGTTATTGATAAAAATAGATGAGAGTTTAACAAAAAAATTAATTAACTAATATTATAAATAATCACTTAACATAGTTCCATACTATAAAGATATTTCAATACATTAGAAATAAATAGATGATAATGTAAATGATTTTACAAATAATTACAATTCATGATTCAAATTGTTATTGATTTTACAAATTTTATTAAATTAAAATATGATTTAAAATTCACTCTGTATAATATTTTATACAAAAATATTAGTATTTAGACTACAAAATTATTACAAATATTTGTTTTTAAAATATACCTTTTTTTTTGTGTGTAATGTATCTAATTATTATTAATCATTTATATTATTAATAAAATAAATATTACAATGTTGTTACATTATAAAACTTTTTAATATTGATAAAAGAAACTATTATACGTATGGTAACTTTATCGAAGAGTTAATTTAACTTAAATTATTTTCAAACATTAATTGATCCATTAAAATTCAATTTAATGGAAATAATGAAAATAATGAAAATAAACTATATAATATTGATATAATTTTAAATAGCATTCAGAAAGTGTTTTAAGAAAAAACGATATAATTTTCAATGTTATTGATATATTTTTACATTTCTATATGATATTTGACTGTATTAGGTTTTTCTTGGTTTAGTTGAATATGTGTTGTGACACATATTTTGTTCAAATTTTGAGAAGACTTTTTGTAATCAATGTTGTTGTTAGAGTCTATAAATACGACATATTTAAAACTCATATTTGATGGGAAGCTGTCATAAATTTTAGGTCTAAAAAGTAATGTTATTTGAATTGGAAAAATAATTTTATTCGTAGTTTTAAAATTAACTCATCTGGATTCAACTGAGTTTTGTTAACTCATTTGGATTCACGGGTAGATGTGAACGTATATATGAGATATCAGTTGTAGACTGGTCATTTTAATGTTCATCTTTTAACTATTTCTTTTATTGTTGTTATATATAATCCAAGTCATAAAAATGGTTGTACGATTTATTATAAATAAGAATAAATGCTTAAAAATTGGTAGTGAAAAATATGTAATGTGAATTTTGTTTCAAAATACTATTTGGTTCAAAATAGATTGAATTTTGATTAAATTATATTAACTTATCTTTGATATATATAAAAGAACTTTACAAATTAAAATTAAATACATAGTGCAGTTCTCAAGTTTCAATTATGTTGTGTAAATGGGAAAGTTGTGTTACCACTTTTGAAAACACCACCACCGTTACTCAAATATCTTTTGTTTGATAACAATTATGTAGACTATCGAAATTACCAACATCATTGTAGATTATGCAATATTATGTTTGTCTTTACTTCTCCTGGAATCAAGTTTAACAATAGATTCCAAAATGGTAGAGGACCACCTAACATAAGAATACATGGACTGTCTTGCCATAGAATTGATAGCGTGATACCTTTGCCTGGAAAATCACCAAAGTTTGCGTAAATTTATATTTACACACTGACAATGAGATTCAAAATAGAATTGAAGGGATATGGTATTGCTTTTGTTCTTACCGAGCATGATGACATTAATTTTTTATTGCTTTTTTTATGCATGCTAACTATTATTTCTATTTTGCAGTAACAATCCCAATATTGTTACAGGAACTGTCAACAAATTGAAAGCTATGTTGGATGAGTTCAACACACACGCTAAATCATTTATAATGGCTGCAGATAGATTAAAGGATACTCTTGTGCCTGATCTAAAGCTGAAGTTAATAGCTGATAGATCAAAGAATGGAAGAACCTACAACCAACCGACTGTTTCTGAGGTAGCTGCACTTATCGTTGGTGATATTGATACATGTTCTAAAAGGGATATCATTATTGAAAAATAGAGCGGAAAGCTGAAAAGAATAAGTGAGTTTCATCCAAGTTATCTTGCGTTACAATATCCGCTTCTGTTTCCATATGGAGAAGATGATTTTAGACTTGGAGTTCTACACAAAGAAACAAATGCAAGAAAAAAAAGTAAGCAAAATAAGCTTACAATTAGAGAATGGATTGCTTTTAGGATTCAAAGCCGTCAACATGAAGCACATACTCTTTTGAGGTCAAGGTGGATGTTTCAGCAATTTTTGGTTGATGGATTTACTATGATGGAGCCCCAAAGATTGAATTATATCCGCAAGCATTATAAAAACGACAACATTCCAAGTTATTTGAAGAAATTGATGTTATAATATAGGACGAAGCACCTATGTCTCAAAAGAACTATTTTGAGGGATTGGATAAGACACTCAAAGATGTCATGGGCAAACACAGTCTTATGAATACAATCTTTGATGGGAAAGTTGTTGTTTTTGGAGGAGATTTCAGACAGATACTTCCAGTTGTTCCAAGAGCGGGGCGTTCTGCTATTGTCCATGCATCAATATACTCATCATATGTATGAGACTATTTTCAAGTTCTAACACTAACAAAAAAATATGAGGCTACAACAGGGAAGAGATAATACAAGTTCGAATGTACTAGCTGAGTTTTCAAAAGGGATCTTAAATGTTGGGGATGGTAAGATATGTGAACAAAATGATGGATTGGTTGAGATAGAGATTCCTCAAGAATTATTGATATCCAATTTTGATGATACTATAAAAGATACTATTGATAGCACATATCCCAATTTGCGTGACAATTTTCAGGATGTTGGATACTTACAAGGAAAAACTATTCTTGCATCAACCATTGGAGTTATGGACAAAATCAACCACTATGTAATGGACATGATACCAGGTAATATAACTTTAAATTTAATCTATATATATGTGTTGTACCCCAAAATTTGCCCTCCCATTTCCTCAACATTTTCTCATCACAAGACCCTTGGAGCTCAAGAACAAGTTAGGGTTTACTCTGCTCAAGACTCCTCCTTGCACTGTTGACCCAGATTAGGGTTTGTGTTTGCACAAAGATGTTTTGACCTAAAAGGCCCAAGATGACTTTCATGCTTCATGTTGGACTCACAATTTTATCCATACCAAGTTTCAAGCCTTGATTCCAATCTTTGCCCAGCCAATTGGACAGTTGACCTAAAAATCAGCTGTATTGGGGAAAAAGTCAACTATGGTCAATTGACAGTCAAAACTCATGATTTTTGACCCACATCAACATTATGAACTCATATGAACCATTTGGTCAAGTTTGGATCACAATTCCACAAGAAATTTGATCAGATCACCAAAAGGGCAAAATGGTCATTTTTAGGGTTTTGACTGCACAAAGGCAATTTTTGACTGTTTAACCTAGCCAATGGCAAACCAAGCTCACATGTGGACTCAAGGACCTAATGGCATTGTCTTGACATGTTCAACAAATTCAAAAGATCCCAAATGCACAAGATTGACAGATGAATTTTCCAGTCAACTGAGCAAAATTTGGCTGTATACTGAAAAGTCAAACTTTGACTTTTTGGTCAAAATCAAATGCCAAGATTCATTTTTCATCAATACATGTCAAATTATGAAACTTGTTCATCAAGAAATCAAAGATTACAAATTAGGGTTTGAAATGAAGAATTTTCATAACTTAGAATTTTTCTAAGTTATGAAAATTCCTAATTTTTTCCTAACTTTGTCCCATTTTTTCATCAAGATACATTTGGATTCAAAGAAAACTCAAAACATGAAAGTTATAGTCCATTGCAAAATATACAACTTTTATTCACAAAGTTTCCTCAAAATAAGCTTTTAGCTCAAGTTATGATTTTTGGAACAAGGGTGCAAAACATTCTTAACTTAGAAATTTTTTGACCTATTTTAGGCAGGATTTTTGCCCAACTTCATGACCACTTTTCACATGCTTCCACTTGGAATTTCAACTTGCATTACAAAGATGGATTGTAGTACACATTCCAAGCTTTCCAAAATGTCCAAGAACTTCTCAAACACCCTTGTGGTTAGGGAGAATCGAATTTGTCAATATGGGCAAAAGTCACTTTGATTCATGGCCAAAGGCATGTTCATACACTTTGCATTTTTGAAATCAGCTTGCACAAGCTAGTTACAGGCCTCTAATCTCATTTACACTCAATAATTAAATGCTAATCCATTGTGTTCTAGCATTATTTTGTGCATTTGGACATTACATGAAGAATTAAGCCATATTTGGAAAAAGCAAGTTATCCATTCTTGTAAAGCATGACTTTATGTCAAACACAAATCCAAGAAGTACAATGCAAATCTCTGAGGCACAAGTTATTGAACTAATCCCACTGATCAAGACTAACTTTTCAGCATGTTTAGGGGGCCTGCATAAGCTTGTAACTCAACTTGGCATTTTTGACTTAAGATAGAAGCAATTTTGCAAACACAACATAAACTCTCATTCCTGCAAGCAAGAACTAAAACAAACTTTCTCCACACTTTCCATACTCACTAACAGACCTAAAACACGACCAAATAACCCTTGATCCCTCCTCATACAGAAAATCACCATCTTGCTGCACAAAACAGGGCATTCTGTATCTTGACTTGGCCAACTCATTTCCATCGTGCATTTTCATCCAAACCACTTCATACACATTCCCTACCATCCGTACAAACTACCCCAAGCCTTAGAAACAGACTGTAACACCTCTAACCAAGTGTGCCATTTTCACTTTTCTCTCTTGCAGGTTGACTTTTATAGCTTGATATAGCAAGATTTAAAGCACACCAAGCATTGGAGAAGCATCCTTGGACCTCAAGCAAGCTATACCATTCCTCACATTGCATTGAAAGTACCTCCATTGTCATACACGATTCAAGCTGAACAAGTAAGTTTTTGAACTTCTATCTCTCTATCCAAGCATATTTAGGCTTAAGTTTGTGAAGAAAGCATGTTCTAATCATAGCCCTGAAGCCATCCATATAGTTACTTTTCATTTATATTGTGTGTGCTAAGAGTATTTTAAACCTGAACATCTGAAAAAACTTAGGTCAGAAATTGGGGGAGAAGAAATTCTCTCTCATTTCTGAGAGTTAGATCATGTTCTTTATATGTATGAATTCGTGATTTAATGCTCTAAATAGTTTATGTTGTAAGTTTTGGCTGAAAATCAAAGAATCGGGAGTTTGTTGTTGAAGCAAAGAGGCGCGCGAATTTTCAAACAAAACTGTCTGGAGGTTGAAGACAACCCTTTTGGGCTGGGCTTGGTTCTTTTTTCTGTTTGCACCACTTTATTTCACTTGCACCCCCTTGGCCCATTGTGTTTATCTTTATCATTTTTTGACTTTTTCTTTTTGTTTCTGACTTATTATTTTTTACCAAAATATAAAAAATATTAAAAACATTTTTTCAACCATTTTTGCATTTTATTTGGATTTTTGTTTGTTTTATTTGAATTTATACATGTAAATAAACATATTGCCTTTTATTCAAAAATACAAAAATAATACAAACACATTTTGTTTTCTAATTTTATTTTATTTTATCTTTTGAAAACATTTTCTAAAAATATACTTTTTTTTTGTAAATAATAAATATTTTATTTTTGTACATATTAATATATTTAGTAAATAATATAAATACTTATATATTTATTAGAATATTTAGGGAAAAATACAAAAATAATACATTCTTATTTTTATTAATATTTGACCTCAAAAATCACTTTTTTACAATATACTTCCTTTTTATTTATTTTTTGTATATAATTAATAAACATTGTATATATTAAATAATAAATACCTTTTATTTGCAAAATTAGGGTTTTGCCCTAAAAACATAAAAATACCCAAAAAATTAACCTTTTTATTTTTGTTTATTTGACACATAAAAAATAATTTTACATACATATAAAAATCATTTTTGCATCTTGCATATTTATTGTATTTTATTTAATTATTGTACAATTAAATACTTGTATATTCAATTTGGATGTAATAGCTTAGGTTTTAATTTCTTGCTAAATATCCCCATTTGAACATTTGTACCCCCCATCCCATAATTGTGTTGTAATAATTTAGGACTTTTATTTTTCGCATTTAAAAGCTTTCTAAATATGCCATGATAGACTTAGGGTTTTGTATGCAAAAATCAACCAAACAAATAGCTTGACCTAATTCAAAGACAAAAAGCATGAAAATGGACAACACCAATCACACTTGCACCCCTAGGGTTACTCCACTTGTTGCCTTCAATAATGGTCCATGTTGCATGTTAGGTGTCTTTGGCAAAACAAAACAATACCAAATGATCATAGTCCCTCGATGACGCTTTCGAAAGTTGCCTAAAAATGATCAAGTCCCTCAAAAGAAAAAGTTGCCAAAGATACTTGGCACCATTGCAATCATGGTCTAAACGATGACCCGCGCCCGTCCCGTTAACATCCTAACACAAGATTGTCCACCAAATACAATGGTGGAACAAAATTGTTAAAAGGGTTAAAACATAGGAAAGATCTTTGAGAAGTTTAGGGGTAGACAACTCTTAGTTACATGATCAAACTTGCAAAAACACTTGCCTACTTTTCAAAACACACATCACAACACATTTCCAAAATAACTTTCAAAAACATTGAAAACTTTTCAAAAGACATACACCTTTGTATACATCCAAACATGGGTCATTACAAAGGTTGCCACCATATTGGCCTCTTTTCAAAACATTTTCAAACCCACACACAAAGCACCATTTCAAACAATTGAAAATCAAAGGCAAGTGATCTAAGCAAGTAACTAAGAGCCCATGGATAACCATGGATAGAAAGGGTGCTAATACCTTCCCTTTCTATAATCTACTCCCCGAATCCAAGAAAACATCTCAAAGGTTTTTTGCTGTGCTTTTTAACCTTTCCTTAGGATAAAATAAAAAGTCGGTGGCGACTCTTGCTCAACCGAAACATTTGCGAAAACAAACGCAAAACCTCAAGTCAGTTCTCCCACCGTATCACAATATGCACACAACTTCCAACAACAAATTTATATCATGTTGGTTTTATTAATGTATTAATAGTTTCACTTCATGGTATTTTTTAGGAGAAGAGAAAGAGTATCTAAGTTTCGATTCAATTGATAGAACTAATACAAGTTATACTGAAGCTTATGAAATTCTAACCCCATAATTCCTAAGTAAACTAAGAACATCGGGGATTCTAAATCATAGGATCAAATTGAAGGTTGGTACCCCCATCATGCTAATGAGAAATTTGGATCAAACTGATGGGAAAGTTGTTGTTTTTGGAGGAGATTTCAGACAGATACTTTCATTTGTTCCAAGAGAGGGGCGTTTTGATATTGTCCATGCATCAATATGCTCATCATATGTATGAGACTATTTTCAAGTTCTAACACTAACAAAAAATATGAGGCTGCAACAGGGAAGAGATAATACAAGTTCGAATGTACTAGCTGAGTTTTCAAAATGGATCTTTGAAGATTTGAAAAACACAAGAAGGGGGGTTGAATTGAAAAACTTGGATCAAATAATAAACAGCGTTAAGACACAATATTTTTATCCTGGTTCATTTGATCTCAAACTACTCCAGTCCACCCGTCAAGGTGATTTCGCCTCTCTCCAACGAGGTCTTAATCCACTATTCTCAAAGAATTACAACAGCTACTTTAACAAGTGTTAAAGTCTTCTTGAGTATTACCACAAACCGGTTTATCTCAAGGAAATCTTTTACAAGAAATGAACAAGAGTGTGTTGTTGTTTTCTAACAAAACAGTATATCACAACTGTGATAGTTACACAAATTAAGCTTGGAATAAAATGAATTTGCTAAAGCTTTTGAATATGCGTGGTTTGGAAGGCTTGGCAAATTGTGTGAGTACATGCGTACTTCTTTTCTCAAGAAGACTTGTTTATATAGGCAAGGCAAAGATATGTTTTCTATAAAGTAAGTTTAATGATAATAACGCACTTTCCTTTTGAAGAAGATCTTGTCTGAAGAAAGCCGTTAGCATTTAATTCAGTCTTGAATGCTTAGTAACGCTTCAGAATCTTCTTTGATGTTTATGCTGATAACGCTTCAGAGTGTAGATGACTTAGAAAAGATGTCTTTAATCAGAGTCAGAGTGTATTTGATTAGGCGCAGATTCTGGTCATCAAACTTTAGTGTTTCAGCGTGTAACATAGGTTGTTGATCTTATGATGCTGCTTCTATTCTGATGATGATTCTATCAGAGCTTCTGCATATACATAGCATAATTTTCAGGAGCATAATTGTTCTTTGTATATACCTTAGAAATAATTTTATTCTTTGTATTTTGTTATCATCAAAACTTTACTCAAGGGTTGTAGAATCAAACTATGTTCTAACAATCTCCCCCTTTTTGATGATGACAAAAACCAGATTTTTCAATAAAGAGTAAGGAACAAAAAGTATAGAGTTAAGTAGAAAAACCCCCCCTGAGTTGATTACTTCCTTTTAACTCCATGAATATTTGAGCATCAGAATCTTACTGTATCTTTCAGCAGAGTTTTGTACCTGTTCAAGCTTTTTGGAAAAGAGAATTTATGTAGATTAGAATGTTTGAGACTTATGTCTCGGTAATCCGCTATTGAAAATATCTTTTTCTTTCTCCCCCTTTTTGTCAGTTATAAAAAAGAACACATAATCAGAGCCAAAAAGTTTATATTAAAACAGAATTAATGATAAGTTCAGAGCTATGTAGAGAATATTACGAAAAAAAATTTTAACAGGAAAATCTAAGAGGGAGGAGGAAGACGCGTGAACAAAGCTTCCAACAAGCCCTTGATTTGGATGTTGGTTTCCTCCTACTTGGTTAACATGTTCTTGATTTCTGAAATTTTGTCATCCTGTTTATCCATTCTTTCCTTCATCAAGGTATCAGATCTCTTCAGGTCTTCTAAAGTCTGCCTTTCATATGAGGAAGCTTGAGGATCTTCAGCAACTGGATGTTTCTCAGAGCATTCTGTAATGTCCTCTTTTTGACCCGGTTGTTCAGCAGGAACTATCTGCTCTGAAGAGTCAGTCAGATTGAGATCTTCTGACTCTGGTTGAACTTTGTCTGTTGGACGATGTTCAGACCAGGGAGCATTGTCCAGAGGAAGAGCTTCTTCCTTAAGTAGCTCGCTCAGAACTTGATCTTCAAAAACTTTTAGCAGGTTGTTGAAGTTCTGTTGAACTAGTCCGTAGCTCTGTTCTTGCATTTTATGGGTTTCAAAACATACCCATCTTCTGAACCTTGTCCAAAGGTAGTCTGATGCAGCAGGATCAATCAGCTCAAGACTAGCTTGCTTCAGAGAAGTGATCCACTTCTGCACTTCTGTTTCAAATATCAATAAGCTGGTACCAACATCTGGTGTGGGTTCAGATGGTTTTGGTTTTGGAATGGCTGTTTTGTTGGTTATGGCAGCCAGGCGTTCAAAAGCAGTTAAGTCAATGATAGTTTTTGTATGGTCACTTGGATTGATACTTGGTGAGGAAGTGGGAGAGTCTAGAATGATTATTGGACTATTTTGGGTCTTTGGTGGAGTGGATTCTCGTGAAGAGGGAATTTGGGGAATACTGATGTTTAGAGGTTCAGTGATTCCAGGAATGGGAATGGGATCAGAATCAAGTGTTTGGTTGGATTGATGGTGATGAAGTTCTGGTTTGCAGGATTCAGAGGATTGGACCTCAGAAGTTTGTACTTCCGGTTGTAAGGTTTCAGGTTGTAGAGAAGGTGGATGAGTTTTTGGTAGTGGAGAGAGTGGAATTTCTGGTTGAGGTGCTTCTGAAATGGTTCCAGAGTTTGGATTTACTAGTACGGGAGCAGATATATGTTGGTCAAAGGTTTCTATATCTGATAGAACTTTTGCAAGTTCTTGTTGGGTTGCTTCAATATTTGGATTTGGAGGTAGGGAGTGAGATCCTCTAAGAGTTAAGGTTTCTGAGGGGTCAAATTCAATGTCAAAGTAATCAAGTGTTTGTGGTGTGGGGTTTTCTGATTGAGTGGGAATTGGTACAGGTGTTAATACAGAAATTGAATTTAAAACAGTTACAGAAGAAGGATTACCTCTCTTTTTAGGATTCCGCTGGGATGATCCTTCTGCTACAGCCTTCCTTTTCTTGTTTTTCTTCAGCACAACTTCTGGAGCCTTCTGCTGCAGATCCTGAATGTTCAAATCTGGTGATGTACCATCCGCCTTGCATGCATCCAGATATCTGACTATTATCTCAGGTTTAGAATCAATCTCTGAGAACATGGGAAAGTTATCAAGAGGGATTCTTGTACTGGAGATTGTTTCAAAAGAAGTGACATTGGGTTCCTTCTTGATGTTCTCAATTAACTTCATCTTCTTCAGATTATTTGCATTCAACTGTTTGCCAACAGTAGCTTCCAAAGAGCTGATTTCCTGAGCTTCTGTTAGACGATCAATCAACTTATTCTCTATTAGAATATCTGATATAAGCCTTCCTAGGGGTATCCAGTCCCTTTTTGTGTGCTCCTCTTCTCTGATTTCCTTAACACTAGTCCTTAGATGGTTAAACAGCAGATGAGCCAGATTCACCTTAATCTTCTGGGAGATGAAGTAGATCAGAAATTGCTGATCAATATTGATGTAGTTAGGAGAGCTGGTAGGCTTCCTGTGGTTTATGCATCCCAGAATAATCTTGGCCCATATTATGTGATGGTCTTTTAGATCCCTTATCTTGCTGGAGGGAAGACCCAGAGTGAAGATTTCTCTAGCAATTAGGGTGACATCAGCACATCTTTCAGCCATGTCAATGCATCGTATACCACTACCATTGTAGCCTATTAATCTTGCAATGAGGTCCTCAGTTATGACTATCTTCTTCCCCATTATGTATAAAGTAACTTGATGGTTGGAAGATGAAGCATGAATCCAAAATTCCTTCACAAGGATTGGGAATGTTGGACCTACCAGTCGGTTAAAATATCTGTCCCAGCCTTGAGCCTTTACCTCTTCAGAAAGATTAAACCCGTTCTCTTGAAGACTGTTAAAGTCCACAATCAATTCTGAGAGTACTTCTAGATTTTTGATGGGTGTGAGGAGAGTTCTGAAGGGTTCTTCATATTGTTCGGAGGAATCTGTTTTCTGAGTACTGGAAGTAGGGTTGCTTGAGGAAGCCATGTTCACACCGAAGGTTTTGAGAAGAAATTGAAAGGGTTTTGAAAAAGGATGCAAACTGAAATCAATTAGATTGTAGAGAAAATGAAAGTGAAAGTGAAAAAGTGTAAAGAGTGAGAAATGTGTTTAAATAGATTTTAAAAAAGATTTTGAAAACATAAACGGCAAAAGAGAGAAATAAATTATAATGATTATGAGCATTTAATGACAGCTGATTTTGGGGGATTCAGAAAGATATTGGAACGGTTACCCATGACATGTGTCCCAATGCATCCAATCAGCGCTTTTGACCTTTCAGAAACGTGAACGCGTGTTCAGCCTCAGAAAGTAGCTGATGACTGGATGACACCTGTTTGCTTGAGTGAACAGCACATTTCTATCCTTGAAATGAAGCGCGCAGATCTTCATGGATAGATTCTGATACAATCTGTACTTCTAAAGATCTGAAGAAAGATTGATCAGTAGTTCACAGAAAAATAAACAAAGTTCTGAAGGTTAAGATATGGAATCAAAAAAGTTTTATTCTGGGCAGAGCTTCATGCTGAGATGTTTCAGAATGAAGTTGAACCTATCTTCAGAAAGAGGTTTTGTAAAGATATCACCCCATTGATGGCCTGTGTTAATAAATTTTAAATTTAGAATCCCTTTCTGAATATAGTCCCTAATAAAATGATGTTTTATTTCTATATGCTTAGCCCTAGAATGCAAAGTAGGATTTTTACTGAGACAAATAGCAGAAGTATTGTCACAAGATAGGGATGTTACTCTCAAATATCTTGAAGTCCTCGAGTTGACTTTTCATCCAGAGAATTTGTGTGCTGCATCCAGGTGCTGCTATATATTCAGCTTCTGCGGTTGATAGAGCTATTGTGGATTGTCTTTTGCTGGACCATGAGATCAGATTTTCTCCCAGAAACTGGCAGCTTCCAGAAGTGCTTTTACGTTCTACTCTGTCTCCAGCGAAATCAACATCACAGTATCCTATCAAGATGTAATCATTTGATTTTCTATAAAACAAACCCAGATTAGTAGTACCTTTCAGATACTTGAAAATTCGCTTAACTGTTGTTAAGTGAGATTCTCTAGGATCTGATTGGAATCTAGCACAAATGCAAACACTGAATAGAGTGTCGGGCCTTGAAGCCGTCATATAGAGAAGAGAACCAATCATACCTCTGTAGACCTTCTGTTCTACCTTTTTACTTACCTCTTCTCTTTCCAGAATGCACGTGGGATGCATTGGAATCTTTGATGGCTTACATTCTGAGAGATCAGATTTCTTCAGAAGTTCTCTGACATATTTGCTCTGATGAATGTAAGTTCCTTCTGGGGTTTGATTAATCTGAATGCCCAGAAAGAATTTTAGTTCCCCCATTAGGCTCATCACAAATTCTGCCTGCATACATTTAGCAAACTTTCTTCCCAGAGAGGGTTTAGTGGATCCAAATATGATGTCATCAACATAAATCTGACATACTAAAATGTCATTCTTAACTGTCTTACAGAACAAGGTTGTGTCCATTTTCCCTCTGGTGAATTCCTTTTGTAGCAGGAAGTTACTTAGTCTTTCATACCAAGCTCTGGGAGCTTGTTTCAGACCATAGAGTGACTTATTTAGTTTGAAAACATATTCTGGATTTTTGGAACTTTCAAAACCAGGGGGTTGGTGCACATATACCTCTTCTTCTATATAGCCATTTTAGAATGCACTCTTAACATCCATCTGATACAGAGTGATGCCTTTATTAACAACAAATGAAATTAAGAGTCTGATAGATTCTAACCTGGCGACTGGAGCAAAGATTTCTGTATAGTCTATCCCCTCTTGCTGACTATAACCTTGTGCTACCAGTCGTACTTTGTTTCTGATGGCTTCACCTTGTTCGTTCAGTTTGTTTCTGAACACCCATTTTGTACCAATGACGTTGAATCCTTTTGGTCTGGGAACTAGATCCCATACGTCATTTCTTGTGAATTGATTTAGCTCCTCTTGCATTGCTAGAATCCAGTCATTGTCCAGAAGTGCTTCATCAATTGTTGTTGGTTCAATTAGAGAAACCAGTCCCATGAGGGATTCTTCAGAGTTTCTGAAGGTAGATCTTGTTCTGATTGGATCTTCCTTCCTTCCTAAGATTGTTTCTTCTGGGTGATCCATGCTGCTTCTGGATGGTCTTTTCTGGAGTTGATCAATAGAAGGTGCTGGATTGCTTGCAGTGAATCTTTCTGATGTTGAGGGAGTGTCTCTGTTAAGAGCTTCTGATGATTTGTCTTCAGTACCTGTGAGTTCAACTTCCATACCTACAAGGAATTCATTCTGCTTTGACTTTTGAGAGTCAAGCTTATCATTAAAACAAACACTGATTGACTCCTCCACAATCTGTGTTTCTGTATTGTATACTCTGTGCCCTCTTGAGAGTTCAGAATATCCTAACATAATACACTTTTGTGCTTTAGAGTCAAACTTGTTCAAATAATTTTTTGTATTAAAAATAAAACATGTACATCCAAATGGGTGAAAATAGGAAATGTTGGGCTTTCTGTTCTTCCACAATTCATATGGAGTCTTTTCCAGAATAGGTCTTATGGAGATTCTATTCTGAATGTAACACGATGTGTTTATTGCCTCTACCCAGAAGATCTTAGCAACGTTAGTCTCGTTTATCATGGTTCTGGCCATTTCTTGCAATGTTCTGTTCTTTCGTTCTACAACTCCATTTTGCTGGGGAGTTTTAGGACAAGAGAAATCATGCAAAATGCCTTTATCATTAAAGAATAACTCAAAATCTTGGTTTTCAAATTCTCCACCATGATCACTTCTGACTTTGACGATTCTAAGATCCTTTTCATTCTGAACTTGGTTGCAGAAGGTAACAAACACAGAGTGTGACTCGTCCTTGTGCCTTAAGAACTTTACCCATGTCCATATGCTATAGTCATCTACGATTACTAACCCATACTTCTTTCCACTGACTGAAGCAGTTTTAACTGGTCCAAATAAGTCAATGTGCAGAAGTTCTAATGGCTTGGAGGTGGAAACAACGTTTTTGGATTTGAAAGCTGGTTTTGCAAACTTGCCTTTCTGACATGCTTCACACAGAGCATCTGAATTGAACTTCAGGTTAGGAAGTCCTCTGATCAGATTGAGTTTGTTAATCTGAGATATTCTTCTCATACTAACATGTCCCAATCTTTTGTGCCAGATCCATTGCTCATTGTTAACAGACAGAAGACACTTTACGTTCTGACTTTTCAGTTCAAAAAGTTTGATTTTATATGTTTTTCCTCTTTCCATTAAATAGGATAGTCCCATCTTTCTGACTAACAGCTTTGCATGAATTTTGATTGAAGATTATATCATAACTGTTATCACTTAATTGACTTATGGGTAACAGGTTATGCATTAATTCATCAACTAATAAAACATTACTTATAGAGGGAAGATTTCCATTACCTATTGTTCCAGAGCCAATGATCTTTCCTCTCTGATTGCCTCCAAAGCCTACGTGGCCTCCAGGCTTAAGTTCCAGGCTTTGGAACATATGCCTTCTTCCTGTCATGTGTCATGAGCAGCCAGAGTCCAGGTACCATGATTGGTGTCTTTGATTTGCTGCTAAAGATATCTGCCACATGTATTATTTTATCCTTAGGTACCCACATTTTCTTGGGTCCTGATTTGTTAGTTTTACCAAAACTCTGGTTGAATTTTGGTTTGACAGAGTAATCACTACTTGTATATTTTATGTCATGTGTGTGCCCATATATAAAGTGTGAATCAAGTGGAGTATGTTTTATAACTAAATCCATGGCATTTTTTGGTGTAGGTACCTTACCTTGATATCCTATCCCTTTTCTGCCATTTCTGCTAACTCCATAGATCATTGAAGCCATTTTTCTTCTGTCTATGTTTTTAGCTAGAAACTTCTGAAAGCTGTGATCATACTCCATGATGATCTCATCAGCATTGCTGGGAGTTTCAGGGATTGTTTCCTTCTGAGAGTTTTGCAATTGGTTTTCTAATTTTGAAATTTTATCTTTTAACTCAGAATTCTCCAATTTGAGACTCTCAGTCTTATCAGAGTCAGAAGCAAGATTCCTTTTCAGGTTTCTGAATTTGACTCTGATCTGCTGATATCTTTCCAGAATTTCACTAAGGCTTTCAGCTAGTTCAACCTTAGTAAAGTTTATAGTAAAGTCAGGGAATACCTCTTCTATATCTGATTCAGAGTCTGACTCAGAAGCTTCACTGTCTTCAGTTATGTTTTCCATGAGAGCCATGTTTGCTCTTTCATCATCTGATTCTGAGTCAGCTTCATATGTGTCAGAATCATCCCATGTAGCCATGAGACTTTTCTTATTTTCCTTGCCAAACTTCTTTTTGGGCTTCTCCTTCTGAAGCTTTGGGCAATCACTTTTGTGGTGCCCTTGCTCGTTACATTCATAGCAGATGATGTCTTTGTTGTTTGGCTTTCTGTTTCTTGAAGAACCTTCATATCTTCTGTGTCCAGAGGAGGATTCTGACCTTCTATATCTGAAGGAAGATTCATTCTGATTTTCTGATCTTCTGGGATTCCTGAACTTCCTTTGCCTCTGCTTCCACAATTGGTTCACCCTTATGGAGAGGAGAGACAATTCATCTTCTTCTGATGAGGACCCATCAGAGGTTTCTTCCACAGCCTACAAAACTTTGGAGTCAGATTTTCTGTTAGATTTTAAAGCTAATGGCTTACCTTGCTTTTAAGGTTCATCTGCTTCTAGCTCTATCTCGTGAATTCTGAGGGAGCTGACAAGTTCCTCCAGAGAGAATACCCTTTGTCAAGCAGTGGAATACCCTTTGTCAAGAACTTTTAGACCAACAACAAGAATTTGAAATCTTGAAAACATAGTTTCTATTGATTCACTCTCTTCCATCTTGAATGCCCCATACTTCTGAATGAGCGCAAGGGCTTTGGTTTCTTTGACTTGAATGTTGCCTTCATGCGTCATTCTCAGAGAGTCAAACATATTCTTGGCAGTTTCTCTGTTTGATATCTTCTCATATTCTGAATAAGAGATGGCGCTGAGAAGAATTGTTCTGGCCTTGTAATGATTTCTGAATTCACGCTTTTGCTGATCAGACATCATTTTCCTGTCAATCTTCTGACCACGTCCATCCACTAGGTGTGTGTGTCCATCAGTCACCATGTCCCACAGATCAGCATCATGGGCCAGAAAGAAACTCTCAATTCTGTCTTTCCAGTAGTCAAAGTTCTCTCCATCAAAGACTGGAGGTTTGCCACTGAATCTGTCCCTTTCTTCATTATTGTCATTGCTGATGTTTTGACTTGGTCCTGCCATTGTGTTTTTCTGACGCTGGATCTTGTACTGATACGGTTAAGTGTTATAAGCTCAGAACCAGGCGCTCTGGTGCCAATTGAAGATGTGAAAAACACAAGAAAGGGGGGTTGAATTGAAAAACTTGGATCAAATAATAAACAGCGTTAAGACACAGTATTTTTATCCTGGTTCGTTTAATCTCAAACTACTCCAGTCCACCCGTCAAGGTGATTTCGCCTCTCTCCAACGAGGTCTTAATCCATTATTCTCAAAGAATTACAACAGCTACTTTAACAACTGTTAAAGTCTTCTTGAGTATTACCACAAACCGGTTTATCTCAAGGAAATATTTTACAAGAAATGAACAAGAGTGTGTTGTTGTTTTCTAACAAAACAGTATATCACAACTGTGATAGTTACACAAATTAAGCTTGGAATAAAATGAATTTGCTAAAGCTTTTGAATATGCGTGGTTTGGAAGGCTTGGAAAATTGTGTGAGTACATGCGTACTTATTTTCTCAAGCAGACTTGTTTATATAGGCAAGGCAAAGATACGTTGTCCATAAAGTAAGTTTAATGATAATAACACACTTTCCTTTTGAAGAAGATCTTGTCTGAAGAAATCCGTTAGCATTTAATTAAGTCTTGAATGCTTAGTAACGCTTCAGAATCTTCTTTGTTGTTTCTGCTGATAACGGTTCAGAGTGTAGATGACTTGGAAAAGATGTCTTTAATCAGAGTCAAAGTGTATTTGATTAGGCACAGATTCTGGTCATCAAACTTTAGTGTTTCAGCGTGTAACATAGGTTGCTGATCTTCTGATGCTGCTTCTATTCTGATGCTGATTCTATCAGAGCTTCTGCATATACATAGCATAATTTTCAGGAGCATAATTGTTCTTTGTATATACCTTAGGAATAATTTTATTCTTTGTATTTTGTTATCATCAAAACTTTACTCAAGGGTTGTAGAATCAAACTATGTTCTAACAATCTTAAATATTGGGGATCGTAAGATATGTGAATCAAATGATGGATTGGTTGAGATAGAGATTCCTCAAGAATTATTGATATCCAATTTTGATGATCCTATAAAAGATATTGTTGATAGCACATATCCCAATTTGCGTGATAATTTTTAGGATGTTGGATGCTTACAAGGAAAAGCTATTCTTGCATCAACCATTGGAGTTGTGGACAAAATTAACCACTATGTACTGGACATGATACCAGGTAATATAATTTTAACTTTAATCTATATATATGCACACAACTTCCAACAACAAATTTATATCATGTTGGTTTTATTAATGTATTAATATTTTCACTTCATGGCATTTTTTAGGAGAAGAGAAAGAGTATCTAAGTTTCGATTCAATTGATAGAACCGATACAAGTTATACTAAAGCTTATGAATTTCTAACCCCAGAATTCCTAAGTAAACTAAGAACATCAGGGCTTTCAAATCATAGGATCAAATTGAAGGTTGGTACCTCCATCATGCTAATGAGAAATTTGGATTAAACTGATGGATCGTGCAATGGAACACGATTAATTGTTACAAGGTTAGCAAATCACATCATTGAGGCTAAAATTATGTCAGGAAAGAACATATGTAACATTTTTTTGCATTCCTCGAATGTCTATGTCGCCTTCTGAGTCACCGTGGCCATTCAAGTTAATTAGGAGACAATTTCCAATCACTGTCTCATATGCAATGAAAATTAATAAATTCCAAAGTCAATCTCTTGGTAATGTCGGATTGTATTTGCCTACACCTGTTTTTAGTCATGGACAATTGTATGTTGCAATTTTGAGAGTTACAACCAAAAGTGATCTTAAAATCTTAATACATGACAAACAGAATGCACTGTGTTGTACCCCAAAGTTTGCCCTCCCATATTTTTAAAGATTTGTCAAGATCAATCTTCAAGTGGATCAAGGGGTTGCCCAGTCTAACATCCTCCTAAGCCAATCAAAATTAGGGTTTTGGTTCTTGCAAGGAAATTGAGGTTTTCAATGGCTCAATCAAGTCTCATATGCCTATATACATTGTCAAGCACCTACATGTCAAGTCTCAAGACTCACAGTGCCAAATTCCACAGTCAAAAGACCTATTTGGTTCATAATCAATTGCAGGGGTAAAATGGTCATTTTGCAGTCAAAAGTCAGAATTTTTGGTCAACATCTTATTTTGAGGCCATAAACATCATTTGATCAAGTCTTGATCATGATTCCTCAAGCATGGCTCAAAAATCATCAAAGATGCAAAAGTTTCTATTTTTGGACAGCTGAAAAGTCAATTGTAACTTGACCAAGGCATACCTTTTTCATGGTTCATCAGAAAAATCACATCCAATGCTCATTTTGAAGGGGATGACATTTCCTACAACTCATATTCATATTCCAAGTCCAAGAAATGCTCTCACAAAAAGTTATCAATTTCTACATTATAGGTCAATTTCAAAAGTCAACAAAAAGGCATTTTAAGTCAAAGACCATAACTTGAGATTGGTAAATCAAAATGACATGGGACCAAAGGCGTTGGTTAGAGGACTTCAAGACCTTTCCAAAATGTCCAAGAACATGTTCATATGATCAAAATTGAGCAAGATATGCATTGGCGAAGTTGGGAAATTTTTGGGAATTTGCAAAAGTCAACTTTGCCCAAAACACCTCATTTTTGCTAATGGGCCTCAAATTTCTTCTTGAATCTTTACCCAAGGCTTATGCACGACCCATTGAGCTTAAATTGATTTATTTTCTTATTTTAATTAATTAATTGAATTTTTATTAATATTAATTCATTTAATTGATTTTAAATGTAGGAAAATATGAAGATATGGTTTTCAAATCTTTTCATGAAGCAAATAAATTCAGGGCAAGCTGGAAATTTCGTGCATCCATCAAAGAGACAAAAATATCCATGTTTGGCAAGTTTTGTCAATCAAAAAGATTGAAAAATATTTGATTGAAAATCAAATATTGAAAACTTTATTCCATGGATTTTTGGATCAAGACTTGACCTAAAACCATTCTACTATAAGTGCATAACTCAACCCTAATGCCTGCAATGTACAAACTGCTGCACAAAAGCCATAAGAACATTGAAAAATATCAAGAAAAATTGAAAACTGAATTCAACCTTCCAGGCCAATTCAAAGCCCTTTCTTGATTCCAACACATTGTTAGGCCTCCCAGGAACGATTTGCAATAAAAAACAAGCCTTAACACTCCAAGAACACGCAAGAACAATTCACACGGTTTGGTTATTTTTTCATAATCGTAATTCAATATTCATGCATTATTAATGAGATTTTTTGTGTGTATTGGATTGCTAGAACCTCTCTGAAGCTAATGGCATAGGTGAACTGCGTTATGGAGCCCTGAATCACAAACCACCATGGATGAATTTTAGGGTTTTCAAGCTCTTAAATTTGGGGTTTGCTCTATAGGAAAAATTGGACCTTGAGACGCATATGGTTGAATTCGTCAAGGCCAGACGAATCCAACCCAACCCTCGCGAACAATTTCTGATCATCACACGCTTGTTCGCTATTTTTGGTCATGCCATATTGTGGGGGTTAAAAACCCCCGCTAATTGTTTTTGTTTTACAGGAAAAAGGATGAAGACGAAGGACGTGTTGGCTGATGATTGGGGCGTTCGAACGGATGCGCGCTTTTTTCTCTTTCCAGCATAATTATTGTTTTCATATATTAATTTCAGTATCAATTATATTTACAAAGACAGGCGCTTGGCTTAGTGGAAAGTGACGTGCTTGGTAACCATTGGGACCTGGGTTCGATTCCCATGTCCTCCAAACCTTTGTTTCATATTTTTCCTAATATAATCATATGCAGGCATCCTCAAAGTGTCCCACCATGCGCTCCAGGCATCAGCTTGCCAAGTGTCTCACAATACCAATCTAATGGTCAAAAGATGAAGACCATGGTACGTTCCAGTCAACATGCACGTGGGCAATTCCAGAAGTCAACAGGCTTGAGTGCTATTGGGCCTAAATTTCCAGAACAACACCTCCATCTGGGCCAGCATACCCCCCCTGGTTCTTTCATATTTTCTTTTGTTTTCTTTTTCTTTTTTATTTCCTTTTAACTAATTATTTTTATTAACTCTTATTAATTATTATTATTAATTCATAAATTAATTATTTTTCATATTAAATTTAGAAACTTAAAATATTAAATATTTTTATTATTTATTAAATTCACTATTAATTATTTTTGTAAATAAATTCTAATTAATCAACTTAGTTTAAATTAGGTTTAATTTTAACTTTTTTTACAATAAATAAAACAAATTTAGAATTAGGGTTTTCCTTTTTACTTTTAATTTATTTTATTTTATTTTTATTTTCATTAAAACATAAAAAACACAAAAACATTTTTTTCCTTTAATTAATTAATTAATTAGTAAATTAGGTTTAACTTTAGTTAAATTGCAAAAAAGGACAATTTCAATTCTTTTCTCAAAAAGGATCAAAACCCTAAGGACGTCCTGATTAAATTTCTTTTCGCGCTTTATTATTTTGATGATATTTGATGTACTTGTTTCCAAGGATGTAATAGTTAATTAGGATTTTACCGCTTTCTTTTACTTTCCGCATTTATTTTCCAAACGGGTTATGTTTTTGGCGATGTATAGACCCGCGCCTTGTAATAGCGTAGCTTTACCTTTTCCGCAATTTATTTTCCGCACTCTTAACTGTTAATATGCATGAAAGACTTGTATGACAAATAAAACCAACCCGTAGCTCACAAATGATTGTTCAAAGATAAATATAAACTGAAACAACACACATGCACATGCCACTCCTAGGGTACGCCTCACTGGTTGCCTCGAACGTGGTCGTCAAGTATAGGGTGTTTTAGAGGTCGCCCTCCTGTCTAAAGATCCAGTCGCCTCGAAACGGTTACCTCGGATAAAAAGGATCTAGGACATTAGGGTTACCGCTAAGGTGTCCTACTATAGCTTTGGTGACCACACATTGTCCCTAATAATCAAATTGACCCGAATAAACTCCAACGACGGTGCTACCTACTTCTCAATAGTGGGATAGTACTGTCTAAAGGACTCTTACACAGCTTAATTCCTTAGAGTAGGTAGATTTCTCCTGGGTACTTGCTCTTTCAAAAACAAAAACAAACTTTTCGCACCTACACTTTCAAAAAGTTTTCAAACAAACACTTCATACACTCTTGAGGACTGATACAAGAGTTACCTAGAAGTTTTTCAAACGAACTTTTTTAAAACCCACAAACACAAGAAAAGCAAACATTTTTGAAAACATAGTGAGCAAGTACCTAAGAGCCCGTGGATAACCACGGATAAAAAGGGTGCTAACACCTTCCTTTTCTATAAATCTACCTCCCGAACCGAGAAACATCTCGAAAAGGAATTTTGTTGTGCTTTTGTCCTTTCCATGTTGGAGAACATAAAAGACGGTGGCGACTCTTGCTTACCGCGACATTTCGTGAAACCAGCTTAAAAAACAGTCAGTTCTATTTCCACCGATCACAGAACTGGCGACTCTGCTGGGAATATTTTAAAGTGAGGTGTACCTTAGGATTAGACCACTCTTTTGTTTTCAATTGCTTGTTTTGTTTGCTTTTATGTTTGGGGGCTTTGCATTGGAGTTTCATAGATCCCAACCCGGATCTAGGGGAATACCCTTTAGGTAGCATAAGCTGTGAGGGACCTGTCCGGCGTAGACCGACACGGGTGAAGCAGTGGCTATGTTGGTGTGACACCTTGGTCTGTACCGATATCCCTTGTGTTGCAACGGGGAGAATATGGGTCTTCTGAGGAGTCGTTAAGCACCAACCAACCTTAGAACCCTAAATTGACCCAACTTGGTCATAGAACGGTAGCAGTATGCTACACTCATTGAGGCTAAACTCTCGCGATGGTTCTGGCCGCAAGAAAAGATTGCGATGCTGGAGTTATGACCGATTGAGGGTAGTCAGTGATATTGAGATCCTCTAGAACCCGGTTACTATTTTCTAGGACAGGTCTTAACCAACGAAACTGAAAGAGGGTAGTACCCGAACTTCATGCTGGCCTAAACTCTAAGGGTTGTCTTGTGTGACTTGTGTGCCTTATCATGTTTGCCTTTGTGAATACTTGTGGTATGCTTTATCATAACATCATGCCATCATACCATTGCATGCATCCTGCATAAGGACTGACCCATTTCAAAGAAAAGAGGGTTTCATCTTTGCTCTGTTTTGTAGGACATCATGATGCTTGTGCGAAGGAATACTATCCGGCTCAACTTTGTTCACCCACCTGAGTTGCTTAAAGAATTGGTTGACAGAATTCCAAATACTACTTCCTTCATCCAGAGGCATGGTTCTCTTCTCGGTTTAGTCACTTCAAAGTGGGACCAACAACTGATGAGTGTCCTGACCCAGTTTTATGATCCCCTGTACCATTGCTTCACCTTTCAAGACTTCCAGCTGGTCCCTACCCTGGAAGAATTATCTGATTTGCTTGGTATCCCTATCTTGGATCAGATTCCCTTCACTGGTTGGGAAAAGACCCTTAGGCTTGAGGAGATTGTTGCAGCCCTTCCTTTGACCAACAAGGAGGTAATGGATAACTGGGTGACTAGAAGCGGAGTTAAGGGCTTTTTGGCTAAGTTTCTGATTGGTAAGGCTAATAGTTTCTGGAATGACTTAGACTTCAGGGCGTACGAAGACATTTTGGCTCTCTTAATCTATGGTCTGGTTCTGTTTCCAAATCCTGATAACTTTGTCAATATCAATGCCATAAGGATCTTCATGTCTCGGAACCCTGTGCCCACTCTCTTGGGTGATATCCTGCAACAACTCTATGCTCGTACTGCCCGAAGATGGGGAACTCTATGGTGTTGTGCTCCTTTGTTAGTGAGGTGGTTTATTTCGCACCTCCCTAAGTTTGTGCTGAAGAACAAATAAGGAAGGGGCTGGGCTCATAGGTTAATGTCTCTCACTGATAATGACATCATTTGGACTCTCAGAGGTTTGGATGAGGTAACTGTTATTGATCGTTGCGGAGAATATCCTAATGTTCCTTTGATTGGTACCCAGGGAGGAATCTCTTATAACCCGTGTTTAGCTCTCCGTCAGTTTGGAAGAGCCAGAAGAGCAGGGCCTCATGAGATGTTGGTACCTCACATCAGTTTTGAGTTTCAGGTAGATAGTGACGAGCTGCGTCGTAGATTCATCAAGGCTTGGGACAGAATTCACAAAGCTGACCCACATGAGTTGGGACCGAAGACTTCTCTACCAATGGAATCCTACTACAGATGGGTCCGCATCCGTGCTCAGAAGTTAGGTATGCCTTACGAAGTTGTCAGGCCTATCATCCTTGAGTTTTCTTATAGAGACGGGGTTCCTCCAACTGTACTCCCTCCTCAGATACCCACTGATGTTGACACACTAAAGAGGTCTTGGGCGCAACTACAGGAAGAACGGGATTCTTATCGGGAAAGGTTCAACGAACAAGAGCAGAAAATCCAGAAGCTGACTAAGCAATTGGAGAACGAACGGGTCCTGAATGACTACATCCGTACTGAGAAGAGGAGGCCATGGGAGCACTGATGGGCTTTGGATGTTTCTTTTATAGCTTTTATTTCCTTTTCAGTATTTTCATTCTTGTAACGCCTAAGGGAAATTTCTTGAACAATTTAAATTCCAAAGTTAAATCTAATGAAGTGTGTTTCCTTTTTGTTTACAAAGTTGAACCCCGATTGTCTTTGAAAACATAAATCATACGCACTCCATGCATCATATGCATAACAAGTACCCTTTTTCTACAGGTTGCTTAATGTTCTTCGTTGTTTATTTCAGGAGTCATCATGAATCCTGAATCATCCAATGAACAAGCCATTAAGGCCCTCCAGGCCCAGAACGCCCAGTTTCAAGAGCTGGTCATGAGTTTAGCCCAAGGTCAACAGGAATTGAAGACTCTGCTGTTGAAGAAGAAGAAGAAGAAGACTGTGCTGTTTAACACTGGACGGAGGTTTGGGAATACACTGCAAAATGAGGCTGATCAAGCTACTTCCTCTGTAGGGAAAGACAGTCCCCAAGGGGGAAGGGTTCCTAGTCCTGTGGTCTCCGACAATGAGACGGATTTCAATGATGAGCAGTACCCTCCTGCTGATGACAGGTACAAGCAACTAGAGGACCGTCTGAGTTCCATGGAGATTCAACAGGTGCCTGGGTTGGATTTTGGGGATCTAGGTTTATCTTCTGGGGTGGTGATCCCACACAAGTTCAAGGCACCTTCTTTCGCGAAGTATGACGGGGCATCTTGTCCTAAGCTGCATCTCAGATCATATGTAAGGAAGATCCAACCTTACACTGCAGACAAGAATCTATGGATCCATTTCTTCCAGGATAGCCTTTCAGGGGCTCAACTCGAATGGTTCTATCAGCTGGATGGAACCAGTATTCGTAACTGGGAGGATTTGGCTACTGCATTTTATAAGCAGTATCAGTACAATTCCGACCTCGCTCCCACGCGTACCCAACTTCAGGGTATGTCACTTGGGACGGGTGAAGGTTTTAAGGAGTATGCGCAAAAGTGGAGAGACCTGGCTGGCAGGGTGCGGCCACCTTTGACTGACCGAGATCTCGTTGATATGTTCCTAGGGACCCTGTCTGGTTCGTTCTTCAACCATATGATTGGTAATTCTTCTGCTGGGTTCACAGACCTGATCTTAACTGGAGAAAGGATAGAAGCTGGTATCAAGTCTGGGAAGATACCAAAGGGTGCCTCCTCAAGTTCTGAAAAGAAGCCCTTCAAGAAGGAATCTAGTGTTGTTTATGGTTCGAGGAAACAGAATAAACCGGAACGCCGCCAAGCTGTCAACGCGGTGGTAATCTCAGAGCCTGCTGCTGCTCCTCAGCAATACAACCAACCAAGGGGTGAGAGACCCAAAAGGCAGTACACTCGGCTTAGTATGACCTTGTCTCAGATCTTGCTGCAACTACTGTCAACCAATCTGGTAACTGTCAAAGAAGCTCCGAAGGAGGTAAACACAACATCTCCAAAGTACAATCCCAACGCCCGTTGTGCTTATCACTCTGATAGCCCGGGGTATTCTACTGATGATTGTTGGGCTCTGAGGAATAAGGTTCAGGACCTTATTGATGCTAAAGAAATACAGTTCGAGGCGCCCGAAAGGCCCAATGTTGTGACTGCTCCCATGCCCCAGCATGGAGTGAATGCTGTTGAGGAAGACCTGTATGTAGCCTCTGTGGATGAGATTGTTACTCCATTGTTGACTGTCAAGAGGAACCTGTTGCTATCCGGTTTATTTCCGGGATGTAGTAAAGGTTGCCATCTATGTGCTGTTTCACCTGCTGGTTGTCCTTTGCTGAAGTCAGGCATCCAGAACCTGATGGATAATAAAGAGATCTTGTTTGAGAAGGTTGTTGTTCCTGTTGTCCATACTGAAGAAGTGTCCATTGTTACCATTTTCAATAACTCTCCTAAGGCTCCCTCAAAGAAGCCTGTCAAAATCATGTCTACTCAGAAGATTGCTCCTATCATCATCACTGTTCCGGGGCCCCTCCCCTATATATCCGACAAAGCTGTCCCTTGGCACTATGGGGCAGATGCTTATGTGCTTGGAGTTAAACAAGAGTTTGATACTAGTACCGGCGTCAGTAATATCACCGGGCCTGCTAAAGTCACTCGCAGTGGCAGGCTCTTCTCACCAGACATTGCACCTCCAGCTATTCAGAGACCTATTGTCATCACACCTGCCAGTGTGCCTGCTTCCCTTCCTGACCAAGTTCCAGTTTCTACCCCTGTTGCCGAGTCATCTGACGCTCGGGGCAAAGGGATTGCTACTGATGTGCCTGCCCGGACGGAGGCACCAAAGACAACCAATGTTGAAGCTTCCCAGCAAGAGATGGAAGAGATTCTCAAGATCATTAAGAAGAGTGATTTCAATGTAGTTGAGCAGCTGGGGCACACCCCATCAAAGATTTCTATTCTATCACTGTTATTGTGTTCAGAGGCCCATGCCAAGGCCCTGATTGCCTTCCTGAAGACTGCCCACGTGCCACAAGAAATGTCTGCTGATCAATTCACCGATTGTGTGGCCAGCTTGACTGCTGATAATGGGTTGGGTTTCTCTGACGCCGATCTGACTGCCAAGGGAAAGAACCATAATGATGCCCTGCATGTCTCTATTGAATGCAGGGGCACTACTCTTTCCCATGTGCTGGTTGACACTGGTTCTTCATTAAATGTATTACCCAAGAAAGCTCTAGACAGGCTGGATTGTGAGGGTTTAGAGCTCAAGCCTAGTAACATTGTTGTCCGGGCCTTTGACGGATCCAAGAGGATGGTACATGGCGAAGTTGACATTCCAATCAGGGTTGGTTCTCAAGTTTTTGATTCTACTTTCTATGTGAGGGACATCCGACCATCCTATCCTTGTTTGTTGGGTCGTCCTTGGATCCACAAGGCTGGAGTTGTGACCTCCACATTACATCAGAAGCTTAAGTACCCGGTCAGAGGGAAGATTGTTACAGTTCAGGGGGAGGAAGAGTATATGGTCAGCCACCTTAACTCGTTCCGGTACATAGAGATGGATGGGGAGTTCATTGAGACCCCCTTTCAACACTTTGAAGAGGTGCCTCAGACACTGGCAGCAACAGAGACTGTAACTGAAGAGGGCTCTCCTTTGAAGATGGCTTCCTTAAAGGATGCCCGGGCTGTGATTAAGAAGGGTGAGTGTGCAAGCTGGGCCGACTTCCTGATTTTACTCCGAAGACTGACGAATTTGGTTTGGGTTTCACTGCAGAAGCTCAGAGGGCTGTTCGTAAGGCAAGAATTGGAAGACCTCCTGTGTTAATCACCAACCCGGGAGTGAATGCTATTGAAGACGATGTGGAGGAATCCGAATTCGACAGCTGGATCTACCCAACGACCAACAGTGGACTGAACAACTGGACTGCCAAAGATTTCATACCTATTACTTTTGTCACTCAGTAATGAACTCCTTTGTTTTGAATTTGTAACGAACAATAATTTGAAACTTTATGGCCCGGTGTCTTACCCGGGGCACCGTGGCTTCATTTGTGAGGGCTTATTATTTGTCATTTTCATATATCATGAATAAAAACATTGGACGTTTTTCGCATTTCAAATCTTGTGCTCCCTTTCTTTCTTTATATATTGAAAAACAGCTATATTTACACACACTCACCTATACAGGTTCCAATCCACTCTGGATCTCACTGGTAACGACTCTGCTACTACCAGTTATGACTTCGAAAATCCGATCAACTTAGCTGAAGACGAAGGTGAAGATGATTGCGAAGTGCCTGGTGAGCTTGCAAGACTGTTACTCCAGGAAGAGAGGGCCATTCAGCCACATGAAGAGCCAGTGGAAACGGTAAATCTGGGTACTGAGACAGACAGAAAGGAAGTCAAGATTGGTGCCAATCTAGAGCTCAGTGTGAAACAACGATTGATTCAAATGCTGTGTGACTATGTGGAAATCTTTGTCTGGTCTTACGAAGACATGCCTGAGTTGGATACCAACATTGTGGTTCATCACTTGCCTACCAAGGAAGACTGTCCTCCGGTAAAACAGAAGGTCCGCCGTATGCGTCCAAAGATGTCTGAGAAAATCAAAGTTGAGGTTATGAAACAATTTGATGTCGGGTTTCTAGCAGTGACTTCTTACCCTCAGTGGGTTGCCAATGTGGTTCCAGTGCCGAAGAAAGATGGTAAGGTCAGAATGTGTGTTGATTACAGGGATTTGAACAGGGCGAGCCCCAAGGATGACTTCCCTCTACCTCACATCGACGTTCTGGTTGACAACACCGTTCAGCATAAAGTATTCTCCTTCATGGACGGGTTCTCAGGTTATAATCAGATCAAGATGGCCCCTGAAGATATGGAAAAGACTACCTTTGTTACTCAGTGGGGCACCTTTTGCTACAAGGTCATGCCTTTTGGGTTGAAAAATGTTGGGGAAACTTACCAATGTGCCATGGTTGCTTTATTTCATGACATGATCCATCATGAGATAGAAGTATATGTCGACGATATGATTGCAAGGTCCCAAACAGAGGAGGAACACCTTGACCCTCTACAGAAGCTGTTTGACCGTCTGAAGTTGTACAAGCTGAGGTTAAACCCAAACAAGTGTACCTTTGGGGTGAGATCTGGAAAATTGCTAGGCTTCTTCGTAAGCGACAAAGGTATTCAAGTGGAACCTGCCAAAGTGAAAGCCATACAAGATATGCCAACTCCCAAGACAGAGAAAGAAGTCAGAGGCTTTCTAGGACGGCTGAACTACATTGCCCGATTCATCTCGCACTTAACTGCTACCTGTGAACTAATCTTCAAGCTGCTGAAGAAAGATTAAGTAGTACGTTGGAACGATGAATGTCAGGCCGCTTTCGACATAATCAAAGAGTATCTCCAAGAACCACCCATTCTTATGCCACCGGTTGAAGGGAGACCTCTAATACTATACCTGACAGTACTTGACAACTCAATGGGGTGTGTGCTGGGGCAGCATGACGAGTCTGGCCGAAAAGAGCACGCTATTTATTACCTTAGCAAAAAGTTTACCGACTGTGAGACCCGATACTCACTGCTCGAGAAAACTTGTTGCGCTTTGGTATGGGCTGCTCGCCGGCTGAGACAGTATATATTGACTCACACTACTCTGTTGATTTCTAAAATGGATCCAATAAAGTATATCTTCGAAAAGCCCGCCTTGTCTGGGAGAATAGCAAGATGGCAGATGATCTTGACGGAATACGACATCCAGTACATGACTCAGAAAGCAATCAAGGGAAGTGTATTGGCAGACCATTTGGCACACCAAGCAGTAGACGACTACCAATCTATGAACTTTGAATTTCCAGACGAGAATATCATGGTAGTGACTGATTGTGAAGTACCCGGACCGGATGAAGGACCTGAGGAAGGATCCCGATGGTCTATGCACTTTGACGGAGCCTCAAACGCTTTGGGTAACGGTATTAGCGTTGTGATCATATCCCCTAAAGGCACTCATACTCCACTCACTGCCCGGCTATGTTTCAACTACACCAACAACATGGCGGAGTATGAGGCATGCATCATGGGTCTTCAAGCTGCAATTGACTTAAGGATCAAGTTTCTGAGGGTCTTCGGAGATTCCGCTCTAGTGATCAGTCAGATCAAAGGCGAGTGGGATACGAAACACCCAAATCTTATTCCTTACAAAGAGTATGTGTTGACATTGATCCCCCATTTCGAAGAGATAACTTTTGAACACTTCCCAAGAGAAGAGAATCCGTTGGCGGACGCATTAGCTACGATGTCTTCTATGTTCAAAGTCAAATGGGACAACGAGGCTCCCCGGATCATTATCTAGAAATTGGATGAACCTGCACATTGCTGCGATCTTGAGGCTGAAGAGGTAACTAAAAAACCTTGGTATCATGAAGTGAAGAGGTACTTAGAAGCTCAAGAATACCCCGAGGGTGCATCTGTCAATGACAAGAAGTTTCTGAGAAGGTTCGTGGCAAAGTTCTTCCTCAGCAACGGCATTCTGTACAAACGAAACCATGATTCAACCTTACTGTGTTGTGTGGATAAGAATGAAGCAAAAAAGATCATGGCAGAACTACATGAAGGTACCTTCGGAACACATTCCAGTGGGCATACTATGGCAAAGAAAATCCTTCGGGCAGGATATTTCTGGTCCACAATGGAAGCTGACTGTTACCAACACTCTTGGACGTGTCACAAATGCCAAATCTATGCTGATAAGGTGCACATTCCTCCAGTTCCTCTGAACATTTTGACAGCACCTTGGCCTTTTGCAATGTGGGGCATTGATATGATTGGCGAGATCAGACCTACGACATCCAACGGGCATCGTTTCATCCTGGTAGCGATTGATTACTTCACGAAATGGGTCGAAGCAGCTTCCTACGCTACCGTAACCAAAAACGTTGTGGCACGGTTCATTCGGAATAATCTGATCTGTCGATACGGTGTGCCTGAGAGGATCATTACGGACAATGGTACCAATCTTAACAACAAGATGATCACTGAGCTCTGCGAGCAATTCAAGATACAGCATCATAACTCTTCTCCTTATCGGCCGAAGATGAATGGAGTTGTAGAAGCAGCAAATAAGAATATCAAGAAGATTGTGCAGAAGATGACAGTGACCTATAAAGATTGGCACGAAATGTTACCGTTTGCTCTTCATGGGTACTATACCTCAGCACGGACGTCAACAGGGGCAACACCCTTTTCCTTGGTCTATGGCATGGAGGCAGTCTTGCCTATTGAAGTCCAGATACCCTCTCTCCGGATAATGAAGGATGCATGTTTGAACGAAGATGACTGGATCTAGAATCGGCTTGATCAATTAAACCTGATTGATGAAAAGAGACTCACTGCTATTTGTCATGGTCAGACGTACCAAAAACGGATGATCAAGGCATTTAACAAGAAAGTCAGACGACAAGAGTATCAAGTCGGAGACCTGGTAATCAAACATATCATTATTCCTCAAAGTGATCCCAGGGGTAAATGGACCCCCACGTACGAAGGGCCATTTATGGTTAAGAATATCTTCTCAGGAGGAGCTATGATTCTAACTACCATGGATGGTGACGACCTTCCTCACCCCGCCAATGCAGACATAGTAAAAAGATACTACGCATGAATAAAAGACCCGCTAGGTTGACACACCTAGGCAAAAATAAGGGCTTCCCGGCGAACCAAAAGGGTTTGGGCAAAAATAAGGGATGAAATGAAAAAAATCTGTACACCCGGCAAGCCGAAAACCTGAAAAGGCGGCTTGGGCCAAAATGGGTATCCCGGTGGACTGAAAACCCGAAAGGGCGGTCCAGGAAAAAGTTAGGGATTAAAGCGTAATACTATGTCTCATTAGATCACCTTGCATCCAGAATTCGGCATCAACTATCAGGCTCAGACGACATCGATCAGTCAGCTTCATCTTCAACTAAAGCAGCAGAGTGATGAGACGCTTGAGGACATAAGGGCAATAGCAGAGTTGGAACCCAGTGGGATTATTTTTTCACATAGTTGTTTTGTCTTCCTTTTCACAAAATTGTATAAACTCTATTTTGCTCGGCGGCGTCCTCTTACTAGGACGTCAGCCTCTTGTACACAAAAACGCCTATTTACAGGAAAATTCAAAATCAATACAAATTCACTTTTTCAGACAAATTGCCAATTGTTTTTTCTTTTTCTGTTTTGTTTTGCAAAGAACGTCCAATGTTCATTTTTGATATATGCATTTGACATTAATTGCTGATCATAAATATTTGCATGTGAAACATAGGACTAATTACAGGTGACATCAGAAACAGGGGCAATAATAAGTTGTCTAAACGATCTAGTTGCTCTGTCCACCAAGGTACCAAGGTAAGTTCAGCTGAAGAATGTAACCCAGATACCTTCACTCCCCGCAGAGTAAGACAAGATTCAGTAGTACTCTCCCTCAAGCAGAGTTGGTCTCCAATCAGCCCCAAAAAGGCACAGTATCTCCAGCAAGTCAGCGATACTCTCCCCAAACAGAGTTAGTCTATTGTCAGCCTTAAGGAAGTTGGGTATCCCCAGAAGATCTCAACATTCCCCAGCGGAGTATACAGATGTTCCTAATCAAGCATCCCCGGCAGTCTTAATATAAGATTGATCCCCGGCGGAATACAGACACCCCAGTGGAGCCAATTCCCCAGTACAGTCAAAAAAAAAAGTCTCCCCAGGAGAGTTGAATCAATCTCCCCAGTAAATTCTGGAAGCTTATCCCCAGTAGATTCTGGAAGCTTATCACTTGCAGAGTACATATCTCTCCCCAGCTTTATTCAGAAGATTATTCCCCACCAGAGCTTATAACTGGGTTATCCTCAGCTAATTACCACGGAAAGATCGTCCTCGGCGAAGTCCTTCCTATCCCCCAACGGATTTCATCAAAATTCCCCAACATAACTTATCAACGGTATCCCCAGCGGAGTTATCATCAAATCTCAGCGAAGTATCTCTTCCCACAGAGTAATTCCCCGCAGAGTAACCTCTCCAATAAGTTTATTCCCCAACGGAGTCATCTTCTCCTACTGGTTTATTCTTGCAATCATCATCCCCAGCGGAAATGAAGAACTCTACTCTTCAGCATCAGCCCAGGATTCAACAAACTCCCGACATTCGTCAAGGACTTATTTTCCTAGACGAAAACACATTCATAGAAATTTCACATTTCATACATCCTGCTTACATACATGATAAAGTGCATACGACACGATCTCGTTTTGAGAACATCATGACATCATGCATTTCATACATCATGACATTGCATACAACTAATGTTTTGCCTTTTCAGGAAAAGGTCAATCTAAAGACGATTACCATCAACTGTCGCAATTCCAGATTCGATTCTTGTATCTAGCCAGGGCATATCTGTGAGTGACTGATTGTAGATTCGATACCTGTATCCAGCCAGGGCATGTCTGCATGAAGAGTTTAGAGATTCGATTCTTGTATCCAGCTAGGGCATATCTGTAGACGACCAATTCTGGATTCGATTCCTGTATCTAGCCAGGGCATATCTGTGAGTGACTGATTATAGATTCGATACCTGTATCCAGCCAGGGCATATCTGCATGAAGAGTTTAGAGATTCGATACCTGTATCCAGCCAGGGCATATCTGTAGACGACTAATCCCAGATTCGATTACCGTTATCTAGCCAGGGCATATCTGTGAGTAACTGATTGTATATTCGACACCTGTATCCAGCCAGGGCATATCTGTATGAAGATTTTAGAGATTCGATACCTGTATCCAGCCAGGGCATATCTGTAGACGATTAATCCCAGATTCGATTCCCGTTATCTAGCCAGGGCATATCTGTGAGTAACTGATTGTAGATTCGACACCCGTATCTAGCCAGGGCATATCTGCATGAAGAGTTTAAAGATTCGATTCCTGTATCCAGCCAGGGCATATCTGTAGACAACTAATTCCAGATTCAATACCTGTATCTAGCCAGGGCATATCTGTGAGTAACTGATTGTAGATTCGACACCTGTATCTAGCCAGGGCATATCTGCATGAAGAGTTTAGAGATTCGATTCCTGTATCCAGCCAGGGCATATCTGTAGACAACTAATTCCAGATTCGATACCTGTATCTAGCCAGGGCATATCTGTGAGTAATTGATTGTAGATTCGATACCTGTATCCAGCCAGGGCATGTCTGCATGAAGAGTTTAGAGATTCGATACCTGTATCCAGCCAGGGCATATCTGTAGACAACTAATTCCAGATTCGATACATGTATCTAGCCAGGGCATATCTGCATGAAGAGTTTGAAGATCAACCCCTGTAACAGGCCAGGAAATTATCTTTCTTTCTCAAGTACGCAAGTTCTTGCTAAGGAATCTCTTACGCGATCGACACCCCCGATGGCATCTTTAAGCCCATCTCCACAACTATCCATCACAATTCCAAATGGCATCTATAAGCCCATTCCCGACAAAGTCTGTCACACCTCCCGATGGCATCTATAAGCCCATCTCCATAACTACCCATTACATTTCCAAATGGAATCTATAAGCCCATTCCCGACAAGGTTCTGTCACATCTCTAGAAGGCATCTATAAGCCCATCCTCCTATCCACCATCTTTCCAAATGTCATATGTAAGCCCATTCCCGCCATCACATTGCTAATATTCCACTATGCGAGTGCAAATTTCTGGGCACTCTAGTGTTCAATCATCTTCCACCTTCGGATCACGAAAGGCACGCAAGCCAATCTACATCCTCAGGTTTAAGAAGATTGAACAGGGGCAACTGTTATACCCCAAAATTTGCCCTCCCATATTCTTCAAGATTTGTCAAGATCAATCTTCAAGTGGATCAAGGGGGTTGCCCAGTCTAACATCCTCCTAAGCCAATCAAAATTAGGGTTTTGGTTCCTGCAAGGAAATTGAGGTTTTCAATGGCTCAATCAAGTCTCATATGCCTATATACATTGTCAAGCACCTACATGTCAAGTCTCAAGACTCACAGTGCCAAATTCCACAGTCAAAAGACATATTTGGTTCATAATCAATTGTGGGGGTAAAATGGTCATTTTGCAGTCAAAAGTCACAATTTTTGGTCAACATCTTATTTTGAGGCCACAAACATCATTTTATCAAGTCTTGATCATGATTCCTCAAGCATGGCTCAAAAATCATCAAAGATGCAAAAGTTTCTATTTTTGGACAGTTGAAAAGTCAACTGTAACTTGACCAAGGCATAACTTTTTCATGGTTCATCAGAAAAATCCCATCCAATGCTCATTTTGAAGGGGATGACATTTCCTACAACTCATCTTCATATTCCAAGTCTAAGAAATGCTCTCACAAAAAGTTATCAATTTCTACATTATAGGTCAATTTCAAAAATCAACAAAAGGGCATTTTAAGTCAAAGACCATAACTTGAGATTGGTAAATCAAAATGACATGGGACCAAAGGCATTGGTTAGAGGACTTCAAGACCTTTCCAAAATGTCCAAGAACATGTTCATATGATCAAAATTGAGCAAGATATTCATTGGAGAAGTTGGGAAATTTTTGGGAATTTGCAAAAGTCAACTTTGCCCAAAACACCTCATTTTTGCTAATGGGCCTCAAATTTCTTCTTGAATCTTTACCCAAGGCTTATGCACGACCCATTGAGCTTAAATTGATTTATTTTCTTATTTTTAATTAATTAATTGAATTTTTATTAATATTAATTCATTTAATTGATTTTAAATGTAGGAAAATATGAAGATATGGTTTTCAAATCTTTTCATGAATCAAATAAATTCAGGGCAAGCTGGCAATTTCGTGCATCCATCAAAGAGACAAAAATCTCCATGTTTGGCAAGTTTTGTCAATCAAAAAGATTGAAAAATATTTGATTGAAAATCAAATATTAAAAACTTTATTCCATGGATTTTTGGATCAAGACTTGACCTAAAACCATTCTACTATAAGTGCATAACTCAACCCTAATGCCTGCAACGTACAAACTGCTGCACAAAAGCCATAAGAACATTGAAAAATATCAAGAAAATTTGAAAACTGAATTCAACCTTCCAGGCCAATTCAAAGCCCTTTCTTGATTCCAACACATTGCTAGGCCTCCCAGGAACGATTTGCAATCAAAAACAAGCCTTAACACTCCAAGAACACGCAAGAACAAGTCACACGGTTTGGTTATTTTTTCATAATCGTAATTCAATATTCATGCATTATTAATGAGATTTTTTGTGTGTATTGGATTGCTAGAACCTCTCTGAAGCTAATGGCATAGGTGAATTGCGTTATGGAGCCCTGAATCACAAACCACCATGGATGAATTTTAGGGTTTTTAAGCTCTTAAATTGGGGGTTTGCTCTATAGGAAAAATTGGACCTTGAGACGCATATGGTTGAATTCGTCAAGGCCAGACGAATCCAACCCAACCCTCACGAACAATTTCTGATCATCACACGCCTGTTCGCTATTTTTGGTCATGCCATATTGTGGGGGTTAAAAACCCCCGCTAATTGTTTTTGTTTTACATGAAAAAGGATGAAGACGAAGGACGTGTTGGCTGATGATTGGGGCGTTCAAACGGACGCGCGCTTTTTTCTCTTTCCAGCATAATTATTGTTTTCATATATTAATTTCAGTATCCATTATATTTACAAAGGCAGGCGCTTGGCTTAGTGGAAAGTGACGTGCTTGGTAACCATTGGGACCTGGGTTTGATTCCCAGGTCCCCCAAACCTTTGTTTCATATTTTTCCTAATATAATCATATGCAGGCATCCTCAAAGTGTCCCACCATGCACTCCAGGCATCAGCTTGCCAAGTGTCTCACAATACCAATCTAATGGTCAAAAGATGAAGACCATGGTACGTTCCAGTCAACATGCACGTGGGCAATTCCAGAAGTCAACAGGCTTGAGTGCTATTGGGCCTAAATTTCCAGAACAACACCTCCATCAGGGCCAGCATACCCCCCCTGGTTCTTTCATATTTTCTTTTGTTTTCTTTTTCTTTTTTATTTCCTTTTAACTAATTATTTTTATTAACTCTTATTAATTATTATTATTAATTCATAAATTAATTATTTTTCATATTAAACTCAGAAACTTAAAATATTAAATATTTTTATTATTTATTAAATTCACTATTAATTATTTTTGTAAATAACTTCTAATTAATCAACTTAGTTTAAATTAGGTTTAATTTTATCTTTTTTTACAATAAATAAAACAAATTTAGAATTAGGGTTTTCCTTTTTACTTTTAATTTCTTTTATTTTATTTTTATTTTCATTAAAACATAAAAAACACAAAAACATTTTTTTCCTTTAATTAATTAATTAATTAGTAAATTAGGTTTAATTTTAGTTAAATTGCAAAAAAGGACAATTTCAATTCTTTTCTCAAAAAGGGTCAAAACCCTAAGGACGTCCTGATTAAATTTCTTTTCGCGCTTTATTATTTTGATGATATTTGATGTACCTGTTTCCAAGGATGTAATAGTTAATTAGGATTTTACCGCTTTCTTTTACTTTCCGCATTTATTTTCCAAACGGGTTATGTTTTTGGCGATGTATAGACCCGCGCCTTGTAATAGCGTAGCTTTACCTTTTCCGTAATTTATTTTCCACATTCTTAACTGTTAATATGCATGAAAGACTTGTATGACAAATAAAACCAACCCGTAGCTCATAAATGATTGTTCAAAGATAAATATAAACTGAAACAACACACATGCACATGCCACTCCTAGGGTACGCCTCACTGGTTGCCTCGAATGTGGTCGTCAAGTATAGGGTGTTTTAGAGGTCGCCCTCCTGTCTAAAGATCCAGTCACCTCGAAACGGTTGCCTCGGATAAAAAGGATCTAGGACATTAGGGTTACCGCTAAGGTGTCCTACTATTGCTTTGGTGACCACACATTGTCCCTAATAATTGAATTGACCCGAATAAACTCCAACGACGGTGCTACCTACTTCTCAATAGTGGGATAGTACTGTCTAAAGGACTCTTACACAGCTTAATTCCTTAGAGTAGGTAGATTTCTCCTGGGTACTTGCTCTTTCAAAAACAAAAACAAACTTTTCGCACCTACACTTTCAAAAAGTTTTCAAACAAACACTTCATACACTCTTGAGGACTGATACAAGAGTTACCTAGAAGTTTTTCAAACGAACTTTTTTAAAACCCACAAACACAAGAAAAGCAAACATTTTTGAAAACATAGTGAGCAAGTACCTAAGAGCCCGTGGATAACCACGGATAGAAAGGGTGCTAACACCTTCCTTTTCTATAAATCTACCTCCCGAACCGAGAGACATCTCAAAGAAGGAATTTTTCTGTGCTTTTATCCTTTCCATGTTGGAGAACATAAAAGACGGTGGCGACTCTTGCTTACCGCGACATTTCGCGAAACCAGCTTAAAAAATAGTCAGTTCTATTTCCACCGATCACACACTGTGTTCGACCACTACGAATGTTGTATATAAAGAAGTCTTCCAAGCACTTTGTTAGTTGATAATCCTTTTCACCTATTCCTTTGTGATACAAATTAAATACCAATGTTTAATTTATGTGTTTAAAAACCACATATTTACATTAGTTTTAAAAAATTCATAATATTTAATATCTAATTTGATATATTTTTCCATGCATATATATGATGCGAGTCGTTGTTGTTGGTTGGTTCATTCATTGACAAGTTCAACTATGGAATATATAATATTGAGAAGTTTATATTTGGACTAATAATGCTGAAAAATTTATGTATTATTAGTGCAAGTCATGTAAATTTTGTTGTTTAAAATACTATTTTGTTCAAAATTGATTGCATTTTAATTGTTTTTTATTAGTTTAATTTTGACACAAGATAGAACTTTGTAAATCAATATTAGATCATGCAATATGAAAATCATACAAGACCCGTGCGATAGCACGGGTTTCTCACTAGTAAATATATAAAAATCAAAGTACCTAGAAAAGAATATTTTACCCTTCTGAAACCAAGTGCAAACTTTTCTTAATTAATGGGCATATATGGTTTTTTTATATCACTACTAACACCATATTGTTTTGGCAATTAATGCCGCTTATGTGTCATTACTAAACCTTTTAATACATAATTTTATTTTTTTAATTACTCAATCACACTATTTTTCTTTGAACGAACCCCAACCCTTCCAATACCTGCTTTCATCTATGAAACTTGGAGACTATCTCATTCCTCTACACTGTATCTGAAAACTCTTTCCTTTCTGTTCGACAAATTTTCAAAGCTATCACACGGTCTGCTTCTCCCTTCATCTTCCTTCAGATCCCCCTCAAACCATAATACAATCAACATGAACCCCATCTTTTTCTCACCCTCATTACATTGTTATTTGTTCTGTTTATTTCGATGTTGTTGTTACTGTTTATATTCATGTTGTTGTTGCTCTTCATTTTTATTCATGGTTTTTTGTTGCAAATTGATATCAATTTGATAACGAGAAATCATATCATATAATTACTACGCTTTTTTACCGATTTTATAATACATTGAGTTGTCTAACTCCCGATTATCCCGATTTTTTGTGTCTTTTCACAGGTACAACATTTGTCAACTCAAACCAATGAAAAAGGACTACATGAAGGAAGCTAGACAATAAATAGAAGAGAAAAGAACCAAATCTGCAAAGTTTGGAGATTTTGAAGCAGTGACGACCGTCACACCCTGTGACGACCGTAACGACTCCCCAACTTGAAATAACGCTCGTCACACATCATTGGCGAGCGTAATGCGCTATTCAAGCGCATTACGACTGTCACCCACCTGTGACGACCGTCACACGCGTAAAGATGAACGTTATGAATTAGTGGAGACGTGGGCAACGTGAGGGCATAATTTTTCTCCGATATTTCCTCCACACAGTAACCATACATCCTATATTTCCTCCACTCAAGCCTTTTCCCAAGATTCTTTCAACTGCTATATTTTCTCCTATATATATTTGTGGTAGTGCAAAGGGATGGGGGTCGAAGAAATTCTCCCAGAACAAAATTACTACTTTTTGCAATTATTTCTATTTCCTTGTTTTTGAGCATTTTCTACATTACTGTAATTTCTATTTCCAATATTAGCTTTAGGGTGTTAATTCTTCATTTAAGAATTAACACAATTTATTGATTTTGATCGAGCTGCAAGGAATATTGTAACATCCAAGATTACCATAGCAACGTTATTTCCAGGTTTTTATTGCAATTAATATTTATTCATTCTTGTATTATGCCAATTATTTTTATGGATTATATTTTGAATTGCATAGTTATTAAATATATTATGTCCGGCTAAATTATTTGTACCGGTATGTGACTCTTAAGTACCGAAAGAATTCAGTGATACCTTGGCCAAAAACATTTATAAACCAATTTCTGGTTTTCAATTTTCATGTTTAATTTAACTACCCTTGTCACGAGAGTGAGAGGACAATTAACACGATTTTGACACGAGAGTGGGAAATTAATTAAGGCAAGAACCTGCATGCGAGAGCTGGGGTTCAACCCAGATAGTGGTAACGAAACATTAATTTTTAAATACACGAGAGTGTTTTAATAAATTAATTAAACTCAAATTGTTTTCAAAAAGTGTTATTAAATTTAAAGTGCATCCACTAGGTTTAGTAGCATGACTTATTTCATGAACACGAGAGTGTATGTCTCAGGTTTTTAAATAATTAGTTTTTACCGAAATACTTTATAGGCCAAGCGATTTACCGAATTCCCGAAGTCCGACTATCACATACCGGTATAACTATTACTATTATTTTTAATTAAACTATTTCCCCCCTAAAATCAAATATTCATCGCTTAGTTAAACAAACTGTAACATTAGATCGTATGCGGTTGATTCTCTGTCTCTGTGGGTTCGATAATCATTTAAAACTAGAACGACTAAACTGTATACTTGCAGTTAGTATCCCAATAGACTCATAAAGTCCCGATCAAGTTTTTGGCACCGTTGCCGGGGACTGATTAGTCAATTAATTACGATTCTTCTGTTGCGTGTTTAGACTAGGCAACAGAAAACCCTTTTTCGATTTGTATGCCAAGGACTCGCTCACAAGGCGAACCACTTGACAAATCGACGGACGAACCTGAACGCATCTTTTCCGTAAGACGTGCAGTCAGGGATTACTGTTTAAATCACGCTATTCCTTTACCCAAACCCGAAATCAAGATTGATTCTGAAACAGATTCTAATTCTTCCTCTGAAACCGAAACTAATCCAGAATTAGACATAGCCGAAGAATAAAGGACCCGTCCACTGAAGGAGTACGCAGCTCCATCACAACAAGAACCCCACAACAGCATTGCTGCTCCAGCAATAAATCGAAACGATTTTGAGTTGAAACCGTCATTGATATCAGCTATCCAACAACGCCAATTCTCTGGAGATCCTTCCGAGGATCCAAATGAACATCTTACAAAATTAGTTCAATTTGCCGACACATTCATAGCAAATGGTGTTAGTAAAGATGCAATAAGATTACGTCTTTTCCCTTTCTCGCTAAGAGATAGAGCTTGGGCTTGGTTGCAATCCTTGCCATCAAATTCCGTCACTACGTGGGAAGGACTTAAGATTGTATTTTTAGCACGATACTTTCCCCCAAGCAAGACTGCTGCACTAAGAGCCCAAATCAACGGATTTAGGCAGAAGGATACTGAATCGCTATTCGATGCATGGGAACGCTACAAAGATATGATGCGAATGTGCCCACATCACATATTAGAAAAATGGCTGATCATCCACACGTTTTATAATGAACTCTTGTACAACACAAGACTCTCTATAGATGCCGCCGCAGGTGGTACACTGATGGACAAGTCTTATGATGAAGCTAACCAACTCATTGAAAATATGACTCAAAACCACTATCAGTGGGGAGGAGAAAGAACATTTGTGGAGAAAACTCAAACCAAAGATGGGATGTACGAGATTAGTAGCCTAGATAAAGTTAATGCTAAGGTAGATGCTCTTACCCAAAAGATAGAAAGCTTGACCTTACCTCCTACAGCCATCGTGGCTGCACTTACCCCAAACTGCGAATTTTGTGGAGTCCCTGGTCATGTTGGAACCGAATGTCAAATCTTAGCAGGAATATCAGTTGATCAGGTAAATTACGCTCAAGGTAATCCTTATGCTAATACCTATAATCCTGGTTGGAAGAACCATCCTAACTTCTCGTACAAGAGCAATAACGCTTTATATGCACCTGGCCAAGCACCTGCTGTACCTCCAGGTTATCAAAAACCCGCTGTTAATGTTCCTAACATTCCTAAGAAATCTAACCTTGAAATCCTAATGGAAAATATTATCGCTAATCAAGCTCAACAAAACAAAGAATTCCTCAATCAAAACATTCACACCGGTGAACAATTGAAGTTATTAGCAAATAAGGTAGATGCCCTAGCAACTCACAATAAAATGTTAGAAACCCAAATCTCCCAAGTAGAACAACACCAAGCTAGTTCTGCCGCACCTGCTGGTACATTTCCTGGACAGCCACAACCCAATCCTAAAGGACATGCAAATGCTATCACATTACGAAGTGGGACAGCCCTTGATGGACCGGTAGATCCTAGACTCCAAAACCCGACCATGTATCAAAAACCTGAAAAAGAAGTAGAGAAGTCGAAAGATCAATCTGAGAATGTAGAGGAAGACGCGAATGAGAACAGAGAGGTTTCAGAAAAACCTTACGTACCTCCACTGCCATATAAACCACCAATTCCATACCCCCAAAGACTTGCAAAATCCAAGAACGAGGGGCAATTCAAGAAATTTGTAGAACTTCTGAAACAATTAAATGTTACTATTCCGTTTACAGAAGCTATAACCCAAATGCCGTCATACGCTAAATTCTTAAAAGAAATATTATCTAATAAGAAAAAAATCGTTGAAAACGAAACCGTTATGCTAACTGCCGAATGTAGCGCCATAATTCGAAATAATATGCCTCCAAAGCTAAAAGATCCTGGTAGTTTCTCCATACCATGTGTAATTGGAAAATTTGTCATAGATAAAGCTCTATGCGATTTAGGAGCAAGTGTTAGTCTAATGCCCTTATCTATTTGCGAGAAGCTCAAACTAGGCGACATGAGACCTACCAAGATGTCCCTACAACTAGCCGACAGATCAGTTAAATTCCCTGTTGGTATGCTAGAAAACATCCCTGTCCGAATAGGACAATTTTACATACCGACTGACTTTATAATAATGGACATCAAGGAAGATTCAAACATTCCCATCATACTAGGAAGACCATTTTTAGCTACTGCAGGAGCCATCATTGACGTTAAGAAAGGAAATCTTACCTTCGAGGTAGGAGAAGAAAAAGTAGAATTCATTCTTTCCCAATTCTTCAAAGCCCCTGCTATAGATGACTCATGTTGTCTCCTAGATATTATTGATGAATGTGTCAAAGAACTAGAAAGCCAAGAAGACACCTATTCTGAGATGATGAAAATTCCGACACCAACTATCCTCAAGGACGATGACTGGAAACAAGAACATCTAGATGCCAACCTAAGCGAATGTTTCGCCTTAACACCCAATCCTGCCCCAACTGATAAGAAAACTGGTATAAAACTTAAAACATTACCTGAAGATCTTAGATATGAATTTTTAGATAAAGAACTCGAACAGCCAGTTATAGTTAATGCCAAATTAGGGAAGATCGAAACCGAAAAACTTCTTAGTGTGTTAAGGAAGTATCCAACCGCATTAGGCTATAATATATCAGATCTAAAAGGAATAAGCCATTCTCTCTGTATGCACCGCATTATGTTAGAGGAAGACTGTAAGACTTCTAGAGAACATCAAAGACGGATAAATCCTATCCTAAGTGAAGTCGTTAAGAAAGAAGTGCAGAAACTACTAGGGGCAGTCATCATATACCCAATATCAGATAGTAACTGGGTCAGCCCAGTTCACGTAGTACCTAAGAAAGGAGGTGTTACGGTTATAACAAACACGAAAGGCGAATCGGTAGCACAACGTACTCAAACAGGATGGAGAATGTGTATTGATTACAAAAAACTAAACAAAGCTACGCGCAAGGACCATTTCCCATTACCATTCATTGATCAAATGCTCGAGCGCTTAGCCAAACATTCCCATTTCTGCTATCTTGACGGATACTCAGGATTCTTCCAAATTCCCATTCATCCAGATGATCAAGAGAAAACCACGTTCACATGTCCCTATGGTACCTTTGCATACCGAAGAATTCCATTTGGACTATGTAACGCACCTGCAACTTTCCAACGATGCATGATGGCGATTTTCGCAGACTTTTTAGACGGAATTATGGAAGTATTCATGGACGATTTTTCTGTCTGTGGAGAAAGTTTTGACGGATGTTTATCAAACCTTGAATTAGTACTGAAACGATGTGTCAATGTCAACCTAGTGCTCAATTGGGAAAAATGTCACTTCATGGTGAGACAAGGAATTGTGTTGGGATATATTGTATCGAACAGAGGGATTGAAGTCGACAAAGCAAAAATCGAAATTATCAAAATCCTTCAACCACCCAAAACAGTTAGAGAAATAAGAAGTTTTCTAGGACACGCTGGTTTTTACCGACGTTTTATAAAAGATTTCTCTAAAATCACTAAGCCACTAACTGAATTATTAATGAAAGAAGCTGAGTTTATTTTCGACGATAAATGCTTAAACGCATTTGAGACGCTTAAAGAAGCCTTAATTTCAACACCTATTATGCAACCTCCTGATTGGAACCTACCATTTGAAATAATGTGCGATGTGAGCGATTATGTTGTAGGCGCAGTCCTAAGACAACGCAAAGATAAAAAGCTTCACGCTATCTACTACGCAAGCAGAACACTCGATCCCGCACAAATGAATTAGGCCACTACGGAGAAGGAACTCCTAGCTGTTGTATTCGCATTGGATAAATTTCGTTCCTACTTAGTGGGCGCCAAAATCATTATTTACATGGATCATGTTGCGATCCGATACTTACTAAGTAAGAAAGACGCCAAACCGCGACTACTAAGATGGATCTTACTCCTACAAGAGTTTGACTTGGAAATAAAAAACAAAAGAGGAACTGAAAACGTGGTAGCAGACCATTTATCAAGATTAGATGGAATCCAAACCGAGAGTGTTCCCATAAATGAAGATTTCCCTTATGAACGCCTTATCGCTAAACTAGAGATAACCCCTACCGACAGTTTAGATCAACACAACGAACCTTTAACAACTGCGGTAGTAAAAGCTATTTGTACCAACACCACATTACCATGGTACGCTGATTTCGTTAACTATTTAGCTGTCGGTGTTTTACCACCTGATTTAACGTACCAACAGCGGAAGAAATTCTTCCATGATCTTAAACGCTACTTTTGGGATGAACCTTTACTCTTTAAAAGAGGCGCCAATGGTATCTACCGTCGCTGTGTTCCTAACGATGAAATAAACGACGTCATTTTCCATTGCCATTCTGCCCCTTATGGTGGACACGCTAGTACATCGAAAACTTGTGCAAAAATACTTCAAGCTGGCTTCTTTTGGCCTACCTTATGGAAAGACGTCCAAGTAGAAATTATGAACTGCGATAGATGTCAACGCACAGGGAATATATCTAGACGCGACGAAATGCCGCAAAAAGGGATTCTCGAAGTAGAAATTTTCGATGTGTGGGGAATTGATTTCATGAGACCGTTCCCTGCATCTTTTGGAAATAATTATATATTGGTAGCTGTTGACTATGTATCAAAATGGATTGAAGCCATCGCTGCACCCACAAATGATACACGAGTGGTAATTAAACTATTCAAGCATGTCATCTTCCCACGATTCGGTGTACCAAGACTAGTAATCAGTATTTGCGGTTCCCATTTTATCTCTAGAATTTTCGAAAAACTACTTTCAAAATATGGCGTTAAACATCGCATAGCCACACCATACCATCATCAAACGAGCGGATAAGTGGAAGTGTCAAATAGGGAGATAAAACAAATCCTTGAGAAAACCGTAGCCACATCCAGAAAAGATTGGTCCTCCAAGCTAAATGATGCTCTTTGGGCATATCAGACAGCTTTTAAAACCCCTATCGGAACAACGCCGTTTAAATTAGTTTATAGAAAATCTTGTCATTTGCCAGTAGAATTAGAACATAAAGCTTACTGGGCAATTAAAACCCTTAACTTAAATTACAAGATTGCTGGCGAGAAACGAGTATTAGATATCCATGAATTAGAAGAATTGAGTTTAAACGCTTATGAAAATGCTAGAATTTATAAGGAAAGAACAAAAAAATGGCACGATAAGCGTATCTCGCGGAAAGAATTTAAGGAAGGAGACATCGTACTCCTATTCAACTCTAGACTGAAACTTTTCCCGGGAAATTTATGTTCCAGATGGTCAGGACCATTCGAAATTAACAAAGTTTTCCCAAGTGGTGCGATAGAAATTAAAGGAAATTCTATTGAACCATTTATAGTCAATGGCCAGCGCTTAAAGTACTACTTTAACGTCGGAAACCTAGACTATTCGGCTTATCTTCAGTTAAGTGAGCCACCTACCCCGATACCTAACTAAATAGGTATTATCTGTCGAGCCGTCGACATAAAACAAAGGCGCTTCGTGGGAGGCAACCCATGTTTTCTTTTAATTACTTTTATTGTTTTAATATGTTTTTAATTTTATTTTCTTTTTCTTAATCTTTAAAACTTTCATGTTGCATCTCTTACTCCTTTTTATTTTCTTCTATTTTTATTTTTCCTTTAAACTTTCTTTTTCTTCTTGATTTAACTTCGGCATTTTTAACCTGAAAATACTAACTTAGTTTTTCAAACATTTATTAAATATTTTCAGGGGGTAATTCTTTTGCTTTCATATTTCGCTCCATGGCACGCGTAAACTACATGAATATCACCTGGAGAAGCAGGCACCAGAGAAGACGCTTTGAGGATCTGGCTAAGCGGGAAATGTGCCCTACAATCTACGCTCATGACCATGCTATGACTGCTCTTGGCATTCGTGAGAGTGTCATGTATTTGCTACACCAGATTGGTTGGGACACTGCTCCTATCCGAAGACGGTATTGTACCTACAGGAAGCTGACCCTTGAGTTCCTGAGCACCCTGAGCTACATTCCAAATCACGGGTTAGGATTCAACCGTGGGTTGATAACCTTCAGGCTGTTTGACATGGACTACCGCTATAACCTTCGAGAGTTTGCCAACCTGTTGGGATTCCCTTTTGGCCCTGATGTTATTACTATGACCCAGGAGGACCTATTGCTTGACTCTGACCTTGATTTTTTCTGGGGAAGCATTGCTGGCAATAACCATCCAGAGCCGTCTGACCTTTATTCTGAGTGCATCCATAACCCGGCTATCAGGTACTTTTATAAGATCATCGCCCATACCCTTTTTGGTAAACAACAGAATGTTACATCCGTGTCCCGTTATGAGCTCTTCATTATGTACTGTGCCTCCCAGAGCCGTCCGGTAAACGGTTCCGCTTATATGCTAGCCAACATGGAGCGTATTATCCAGACTCCAAATGCACCAATCCTGTTGGGTGGTTTAGTCACTATGATCTCAAATGCAATTGGACTCCGAAGGCCTATGCTAGGATCCGCCCCGCATTATGGAATAAAGCCGATGAACATTGAATTTTGCTTTAACACTAGCTTTATCGGGAATCTTGGGCCAGATCAATTTGAGTTGTTAATTAATCATGAGACTGTCCACCAGTTTATGCTCCCGAACCCTATCACTAGTCTGCATAATAGAGCAAACTGGCTTTTTGACCTCCACCATCCTGCTACACCGCCTTCGTCTCCTTCCACTGTGGATATTTACGAAGTACCCAACACCTCTCACGATGCTGAAGACCCTGCCACACCACCAGGATACCATCAGTTCCCCGATCCATGGGAGCAGCAGGTAGTTTCTACTGAGACCGCAACCCCGGCCACGGCACCAAAAACTTGATGTGTAGATTCCGCAAGTGCACGGAAATATCAAAGTAATATAAAAGATTGTCGAACCACAGAGACCAATGTCAACCTACCGTAATCTATCGTTACTTCGTAAAGCTAAGGCTAATGAATAATTGGATTTTTGGGGGAAATTAAGGACTAAAACTAAAAATGAATTTAGAAAATATAATAATAAAGAGAGACCGGAATATGGTTTCCGCGTTCCTGAAGGACTTATAGAAAATGGGTACTAATTACAACTATAACTTAGTTTCATAGAATATACTAACTTAAAGACTCCGTCTCACGCTCTCGTGTTATTAACCAAAGTCATACTTCCTAATCCCAAGATTTTGCTCTCGCTCGCCCGGTAACTAAGGAATATATTTTGAAAACCAATAATATCCTAAACGCATCTAAAGCGCTCTCGCTGTATTTAGATTTGTTGCCTAATTTCCACTATTCGGTTCGATCCTCACGCTCTCACGGTCTCGGCTTAAACCTTAATTAATTTCCCACTCTCGTGGCAAAATCATGTTAAATAATCTTTCACTCTCGTGACAAGGCTATTTAAATTAGACTTGGAAATTAAAACCAAAACATAATTCTAATCATAAATTTGCACCTATTATTTTCTACCGAGTCCGTTGGCAACAACGGTCCTCATACACCGGACTCAAGAATATTTAGCCAGACATGTTACTAATTAAAAACGCAAGAATAATTATAGTTACGATGAAAAACAACATAGAAATTAAATTTGAAAAACACAATAGTAATAATAATTAATGCTGTGATCGGTGGATCTGGAACTGACTGTTTAACGCTGGTTCGTGAAATGTCGCGGAAGTAAGAGTCGCCACCGTCTTTCATTTTCTCCAAATGGAAAGGACAAAAGCACAGAAAAATTCCTTATAGAGATTGCTCTCGGTTCGGGAGGTAGACTATAGAAAGGGAAGGTGTTAGCACCCTTTCTATCCATGGTTATCCATGGGCTCTTAGATACTTGCTCATTTGTGTTTTCAAAATTGTTTGTTTGCTTTTCAACTGTGGGTTTAAAAAAGTTTCTTTGAAAATTTCAGTTCGACTCTTGTATCAGTCCTCAAGAGTGTTTGAAAAGTTGCTTTCGAAAGCTTTTTGAAAAGTGTCGGTGTGAAAAGTATTTTTTTGATTTGTTTTGAAATTAGAGCAAGTATCTACGAGTTGTCTACCTACCCTAAGGAATTCGTCTGTGTAAATGTCCTTAAAGTAGTGCCATCCCACCATTGAGAGGTAGGTAGCACCACCGTTGGAGGTGTTCGGGTCAATTCGAGGGTTCGGGACATGGTGATCACCGAAGCAATAGGAAGACACCTTAGAAGCTACCCTCATGCCATGTTCATGGACATGAGGACTTACTAAAACATCCTCTACTCGACGACCACCTTTCGAGGGGCAAGGCAACAGTGAGGCGTACCCTAGGGGTGGTGTGTGATTTGTGTGTCGTTTTCAGATATTTTTGTCTTGTCATGCATTGGTGATCTACGCGTTACTTTTATTTTGACATTCATTCTTTCATGCAAATTAATTAACAGTTAAAAAGATGCGGAATTAAAAGTCCTACGCTATTACAAAGGCGCGGGTCTACATCGCCAAATTATCCAAGACCCGATTTGAAATAAAATAAAGTGCGAGAAATAAATGTCCTAATTGACCTATTACATAGCTTTGGGAGAATTACATGAAAAAGGAAATAAAATAAGCGCGCGAATTAGAATTGTGATCGAATGCGAGGGCGTTGGACCCTTTTAAAGAAATTGAATTAAAATTAATAAATTAATTAAGTTAAAATAAAAAAAGAAATAATTTTTTGGAGTTTTTGTATTTATGGATTTTAGTGAGAATTAATGGAATTAAAACCTAATTCTAAACTATTTTTTAATTTATTAAAAAATGTTTTTAGTTTGACCTAATTTTAATTAATTATTTACATGGCAAATTATATTTACAAAATAATAATTAATAATTAAATATGGTGAAAAAGAAAAAAAGGATAAAAGTATAAAACCCTAATTCTACATTTTTTAGTTTATTACAAAAAATATTAAAATTTAAACCTAGAATTAACTAAATTAATTAATACAATTTATTTACAAGGAAAACATTAAATGAAATATATTTTTTTATTTTTTTATAGTTTATGAATTTTTGGGTATTTTTTATGTTATGAAAATATTAATTTATGAATTAAAAGGAAATAATTAAATTAAAACAAATAATAATAAAAAATAGGAAAAAGAAAAGAAATACAAACACTTGGGGGGTGTTGACCCCAACTTGGAGGTATTATCCAGCAATCTGGCCCATTTATTGGAGGCCTGGTTGACTTTTGGTGGTCACGTGTGGACACCTGGACTGAGGTGCACCATGGAACTCATGCATTGGCTTTTGGATTGATCTCAGTGGGCGCGTGGCAAACACAGGCATGAAGACGCATGGTAGGCCCTGGGGTTGAAACTGCATGGAATCACGTTGAAACAAAATATATTAAGAAAGTGAGGGGACCTGGGGATCGAACCCAGGTCCCAGTACCTATTGGACAACGCATCAACCAACTGTTCCAAGCGTTTTCTTTGTAATATTAATGGAATGCAATTATTATATAAAAAACAAAACGCTAATGCTATTAATAAAAAAAGCGCGCTGAAGTTTGAACAACCCTATCACATTGAGACAAATCATCATCTTCTCCACTCGTTCGTTTTGACCTGAAAAAAAGAAAAAGGATAGCGGGGGTTTTAAACCCCCACTAAGTGGTAAACATGAAATAGAGAATAGGCCCTGGTTGCTCATAAATTGAGCGCGACCTATGGATTGAGTTCGTGTGAAGCTTCTGGTTCTAATGGCCCTGGTCTCGTGTCTCAATTTTTCCTGAAGAGGAAAGCCCTAATTTCACAGCCTTGAAAACCTAGCAAGCTTCCATGGTAGATTCATGTATAAAGCACGAAAACTCAATTAAATGGCATGGTTAGCTTTAGAATGATAAACTTAATACAAATCAAGCATTAGAAATTGAAAATAACGCATGAATCATGAGACATGAATATGAGAAAAGTTATGAACAGGACGGGTTCGTTCTACCAATTCCTTGCGTTAGAAGCAGTGGTTTTGATCCAGAAACGTTCCTTGAGGCCTTGGCAAGCTATTGGAATCAATACTTTTCTTTGAATTGTCCTCTAAGGCAGTTTTCAGTTTTGAAAATTTTAACAAAAAATGCAAACTTGGTTTTTGATATGAGGCGCAGCTTGGAGGTCTTGAGCATTAGGGTTATGATCAGTATATGTATGCCAATGGATTAGGGTTGAAATTTGAATCCAAACACCCTTGTAATCATGAATCAAATATTTGATTTTAATGGCATATTTTTTCAATCTTTTCCATGTGTTTTTGGTACTAATCATGGCCAAATCTTTCCTTTTTTGGGTGTGCACGAATCTTGAGTAACCAATGAGAGCAAATGCTGCATAAAAAGATTCAAATACATTTGTTTAGTATTTTTTTCATATTTTATTTTATTAAATGAATTAATGGTGATTAAAAATTCAAATAAATAATAAAAAATGATGAAATAAATCCCCTTTGGGCCAAATGGCCGTGCATAGCCTTTGGATGATGATTCTTGGAAGAAAATGTGGCCCATTAGTAATTTTGAGGCATTTGAAGCAAAATTGACTTTTCAAAATTCCCAAAAATTTCCCAACTTCCACAAGGCATATCTTGCTCCATTTTTAAGATTTGATCATGTTCTTGGACATTTTGGAAAGGTCTTGAAGTCCTCTAACCAATGCCTTTGGTCCCATGTCATTTTGATTTACCAATCTCAAGTTATGGTCGTTGACTTAAAGTGCCTTTTTGTTGACTTTTGAAAATGACCTATAATGTTGAAATTGATAACTTTTTGTGAGAGCATTTCTTGGACTTGAAGTGTGAAGAGGAGTTGTAGTAAATGTTGTTGTACCCCAAAATTTTCCCTCCCATATTCTTCAAGAAATTGCCAAGTCATGCTTCAAAATTCCCCAAGGGTTGCACAGTGCAAGGGCCTCCTAAGCAGTCAAAATTAGGGTTTTGGTTCTGATCAAGAAAATGAAGTTTCCAAGGGTCCAATCAAGTCCCACATGCCTACAAATATGGTCAAGCATCCTCATACCAAGTTTCAATACTTTCAGCACAAAATTGCACAGTCAAAAACCCTAATTGCACTATAGTCAACTGTAGGGGCAAAATGGTCATTTGACAGTCAAAAGTTCAAATTTTTTGGTCAACATCTCATTTTGAAGCCACAAACATCATTTGATCAATGCTTGATCATGATTCTCAAAGCTTGGCTCAAAAATCATCAAAATGCAAAAGTTTCCTTATTTGGACAGTTGAAAAAGTCAACTGTAAATTGACCAGAGCATAACTTTCACATGGATTATCAGAAAAAATTCCACCCAAAGCTCATTTTGAAGAGAAAGACATTTCCTACAACTCCTCTTCACACTTCAAGTCCAAGAAATGCTCTCACAAAAAGTTATCAATTTCAACATTATAGGTCATTTTCAAAAGTCAACAAAAAGGGACTTTAAGTCAAAGGCCATAACTTGAGATTGGTAAATCAAAATGACATGGGACCAAAGGCATTGGTTAGAGGACTCAAAGACCTTTCCAAAATGTCCAAGAACATGAGCAAAGCTTAAAAATTGAGCAAGTTATGCCTTGTGGAAGTTTGGAAAGTTTTGGATATTTTGAAAAGTCAACATTGATTCAAATGACCTAAAATTGCTAATGGGCCTATTTTTCTTCCACAATTCATCATCCAAGGCATGTGCACGACCACTTGGCCCAAAGGGAAGTTTTTCTTCATTTTTTATTTATTTATTTGAATAATTATTAATAATAATTCATTTAAATCAATTAAATACATGAAAAATACTTAACCTAATTTATCAAATCTTTTTGTACATGTAATAGGTTCAAAATTCGTGCATAATCAAATATGGAAAGATTTGAAGAGAATTGGTCATGATTGGTACAAAATAGCATGGAAAATATTGAAAAAAGATCTTGAAAAATCAAATCTCAAAAACCATGAATGCAAAAGATTTTGATCAAGCTTTTTGACCTAATTCATTCATACATATACAAAGAATCAAAACCTAATGCAGAGAACCACTCAGCTGCGCAAGAAATTGAAAAAAACAAAACTTGGCTTTTTGCTTAAGAAACTCAAATCTGAAAACCTATTTGCAGGTCGATTCAAGCCAAGAAACTTATCCTATTGCCTTCCAAGGACATCAAGCAACCTTCCTGGATCAAAAACATCCATCCTAACACCTTGAATCATTGTACAGAAGTCCAACTTTTCTCACTTTTTTTCAAAATCGTATTCCAAGATTTAGACATTTTCATGGCATTTTGATTGTGTATTCATACTGAGTAATGCATTCTGAAGCTAACCATATGGATTAATTGTATTTTTATGCACTATATGCAAATATGCCATTGTTGTTCATTAGGGTTCATGAAGCTCCGAATTGGGGGTTTTTGAATAAGGAAAAATTGGAGTCTGAGACCAAAGCCATTCAATTCAGTGCGTTTAGACGAAGAGAAACCATATGTCGCGCCTAATTTATGAGGCCTTATGGCCTATTCGCTATTTTCTAATATAGCGTCTATGGCAACGTGTGAAAACCGTTGCTTATTATGTTTGTGTTTCAGGAAAAATCAGGCCAAGGAAGAAGAAGGCGAGGTGGCTATCCATGAGTGGAGCATTTAAATTTTCGCGCGTAAAGAGCATTAGCGTTTGGATTTATTTTATAATATTTGTTTGATGTCTAACATACAGGAAACGCGCTTGGAACGGTTGGTAGGCTTAAGCATTGGTAACATTCAGGACCTGGGTTCGAGCCCCAGGTCCTCACTATTTCCATATTATTTTTCAATCAAAATTCCTGTGCAGTGTCAATGCTGAAGATACATCATACGCCTGCAAAATCAAACGTCCACGCGTCCCAGGGTATGCAATCAAAGGCCAGGATCTCAAGAACATGATGCACGCTAGTCAATGCTTGGGTACGTGAACGCAAAAGTCAACCAGGCCTGAAGCTCATTGGGCCAGATTGCTAAAGATTTCACCTCCATTTGGGGACAACACCCCCCTCCAGTTTGCTTCTTTGAACTTTTTATATTTTTTCTTTTCTTTGTTTTAATTAATCTTTTTTTTAATGCTTTAATTTAATGTTTTCATAAAATATAAAAAACACATAAAAATCAGAAAAGATGAAGAAAAATAATAAATATTTTATTTTAGTATTTTTATAAATAAATTGCATTAATTAAATTTAGTTATTAAATTAGGTTTAATAGTAATGTTTTCATAATTAATTTAAAATTTGTAGAATTAGGGTTTATGATAATTTTTATTCCTTTTATTTTTCTTCCATAATAATTAAAAATTTATTTTTGTAATTAAAATGCATGTAAATTAATTAGGGTTAATATTAGGTTAAAATTTAATCTTCTTTTTTAATAAATTAAAAACAACTAGAATTAGGGTTAGCATTTATTTTAATTAATTCTTTTTCATTAAAATCATAAAAAACCAAAAAATACAAAAAAAAACAATTTCTTTTTTTCCTTAATTAATCAATTCCATCATTTAATTTAATTTTTCAAAAAGGGTCCAACGCCCTCGTTTAATTCTTATTTAATTCGCACATTTATTTTTATTCTTTACAATTTTTATGTATCTCTCCCAAAGTCGTGTAACTAATTGCTCGCACTTTACTTTTCATTAATTCTTTATTTTTTCTGTCAAATCGGGTTCAAGAAATTTTGGCGATGTGGACCCGCGCCTTTTGTAATAGCTTAGAATTTTTACCTTCTCGCAATTTTTAACTGTTAATCAAGGCATGAAAGAATGTATGGACAAAAATAAAAACAAACGGTAGATCACCAATAACATGACAAAAGACAAAAATAAATGAAAACGACACACAAATCGCACACACCACCCCTAGGGTACGCATCACTGTTGCCTTGCCCCTCGAAAGGTGATCGTCGAGTAGAGGATGTCTTAGTAAGTCCTCATGATCCGGGAACCTGGCATGAGGGTAGCTTCTAAGGTGTCTTCCCATTGCTCTGGTGATCACCATGTCCCGAACCTCGAATTGACCCGAACACCTCCAACGGTGGTGCTACCTACCTCTCAATGGTGGGATGGCACTACTTTAAAGGACATCTACACAGACGAATTCCTTAGGGTAGGTAGGTTCTCATAGGTACTTGCTCTAAATTCAAAACAAATTCAAAAATACTTTTCACACCAACACATTTTCAAAAAGCTTTCGAAAGCAATTTTTCAAACACTCTTGAGGACCGATACAAGAGTCGAACTGGAATTTTCAAAGAAACTTTTTAAAACCCACATTGAAAAGCAAACAAACCATTTTGAAAACAAAAATGAGCAAGTATCTAAGAGCCCATGGATAACCATGGATAGAAAGGGTGCTAACACCTTCCCTTTCTATAACCTACCTCCCGAACCGAGAGCAATCTCTATAAGGAATTTTTCTGTGCTTTTGTCCTTTCCAATTGGAGAAAATAAAAGACGGTGGCGACTCTTGCTTCCGCGACATTTCGCGAACCAGCGTTAAACTGTCAGTTCCAGATCCACCGATCACAGAACTGGCGACTCTGCTGGGGAATTAAACTTAAAGTGAGGTGTACCTTAGGGTTAGTTCATAACTGTGTTTTCAATTGTATTGACTTGTCTGCTTTAAATTTGTGGGTTGCATGGGAGTTACATAGATCCTAACCCGGATCTGGGGATACCCTGTTTAGGTAGCATAAGCTGTGAGGGACCTGTCCGGCGTAGACCGACATGGGTGAAACAGTGGCTACGTTGGTGTGGCGCCTTGGTTTGTACCGATAGCCCTCGTGTTGAAACGGGGAGAATATGGGTCTTCCAAGGAGTCATTAAGCACCAACCGACCTTAGAACCTTAAATGACCCAACTTGGCCAATAGAACAGTAGCAGTATGCTACGCCCATTGAGGCTAAACTCTCGTGATGGTTCTGGCCGCAAGAAAAGATTGCGACGCTGGAGTTATGACCGATTGAGGGTAGTTAGTGATATTGGGATCCTCTAGAACCCGGTTACTTCTGATAGGACAGGTCTTAACCAACAAACTGAAAGAGGGTAATACCTAGACCCCATGCTGTCCTAAACTCTAAGGGTTTCTCTTGTGTGACTTGTGTGCCTTCGTACTTGCCTACTTGCATGCTTGTTAACTGACACATGAACTACTTGCAGGTTTCATTTATAGTCCTTGACTTGGGACTCATAACAGGGTTTACTAAGTCTCTTGCAGGTTTTGTTTATAGTCCTTAATTGGGACTCCTAACAGAGTGTACTGAGTTTCTTGCAGGTTTTGGTTTGCAGTCCTTAATTAGGACTCATAACCGGGTTACCTACATTACCCCATGCATAGCATAGCATCATACCATTGCATACATCCTAACCCATTTCAAGGATCTCAAGGGCTTGTGATGCAGGTCATGGTGAATCAAACACCCAGCAAGGGGCAAAGAGGATTTATTTTCCTCTAGACAAAGTTGTCAGGGGCTATGACCCACTTGATATGGTGAGCTCTGACTCCTGAAGATGGTTCCCCTAGCCAAGGTTGTTTGGAAAGCAAAATAAGGTTGATGACTTAAGTCAGGGGCTATGACCCACTGGATATGGTGAGCCTTTGACCCTTGAAGAAGAATTCTCAATAACATGGGTTTCCTTCAATCAAGCTACCGGACCCGAATTCTAACAAATTTTCTTGTTTACCCCGCGAGGTCCTTGAAAACATTGCATGCATATCATACATATCATTGCATGACAGGTACCCTTGTTGCAGGTCACTTACCTTTCCCGCTGTTTATTTCAGCAATGGCTTCCCAACAAGACAACCAGGACTTTCTTGCTCAAGAGACCCGGTTCGGGAAAATCCTCCTGAATCTATCCAAGGGGCAGGAAGAGCTAAGGACACTTCTCATGGAGACTTTTGTCAGGAACAGTGCTGAGGACGAAAGGCTAAAACACCTACAAGCTGAGGTGGATGCATTGAAGGTCCAGATGCTGGGGCAGGTGACTGCCGTTCAAGGGTTAGCTCAAAGACAAGATGAGCTCTGGTTTCTCGTCAACCAACTGCTTCAGGGTAACCAACTGGGGCAAAAGTCTAAGGGTAAAAAGCCAGTCATCGTTCAACCACCTTTGAGATAAGGAAGTAAGGGGAGAGCTCCTCAAATGGCTCCAGTGTCACAAATTCAACATCACAACCAACAAAAGAGCGAGAGAAGGCAGTTCACTCGACTCAGCATGACCTTATCCCAGATATTTCCACAGTTGCTGGAGACCAAGCTGGTAACTCTAAAAGAAGCTCCGAAGAATCAAAATACAACATCTCCTAAGTACAACCCAAATGCCCGCTGCGCTTATCACTCTGACAGCCCGGGGCATACTACAGATGATTGTTGGAGCTTGAAAAATAAGATCCAAGACATGATCGACGCTGGAGAGATTCAGTTTAAAGTACCCAAGACTCCCCACGTGATCACTGCTCCCTTGCCAAAACATGGCCAGGATTGAGAAATTTTTGTTCATTCGAATGTTCAAGTTGCAATTCTCTTTTGTTCAAACATTTACTCATGTTAAACATTGTTATTTCATTAATGCATCGCATATGTCTGTTCTGAAACAATATATTCGTATTCACTAAATGCAAATTATTTTCATATTTTTTCTGATGATCAACTCTTAATTGATAATTCTAAGCCTCTTGAGGGAGGATGACGAAAACGATATCGCGATCATTACAGTATGCTTTTGAACAGACCCTGCTGATGAAGTACATGCATTGTTTCAATCCCTAAACACTGGAGTTATAAGGATGATAATCCCTCGTCAACCCCTCTGAGCCAAAGAAGTAGGAGTTTTTCTTTTCGAAATTTAAAACCCTTAATCATAACCTGGAGCAGGGTAGTCTCTCAGTTGATCCAAGTGCATAACAAATGGCACCAAAGAAGTCCTTACAAAACAAAGAAAGACAGTGATGGTTCCGAATAATCAATAAAGAAAGGCAGTCATTATCTCTCAAAGAATAAAAACCCAATAAGTCAAAACCTATGAAGGAGACTTACGAAACTGGGGCATCCCGCTGACTGTAATTCCAAAAAGGAAATAGCTCAGGCAAAAAAAAAACAGGGATAAAAAAATCAAGAAAGAGAAAGAGGTCTTACAAACCCTCAACAAAAAAAGGAATGACTGCCTATTCAAAATAAGTTATCAACATCCGAATCATCACCGGAAAATCAGAGCAAAGACTCAAACAAGGTCTAACGTACGATCAACTGAGCTTAGGTTTGGAGAACATCACGAAGAGCGGGTGGGTACAAATAATTTGAGCCTTTATCCTTTGTTTCTTAAAACTGTGAACCAGGCCACGTGATAACCCTTAAAAGTCCTAGCTGAAGCATGGGTTAGTTCGAAAGCATACTGTGACGAAAGGTATACTGACTCCTTAAGGCTCACAATAAAATAACGAGTTGACATCACGTTTTACAAACAATCATTTGTTTTATGAAAAATAACGCATTTTCAAAATCTTCAAGACAGACATAAGCTTTGCATTTTTTATATAATATTGTTTGCATATGACTTTTTGTTTGAACAGCATAGAAGTTCGCACGACGAATGCCTAGTGAACAAAAGCACCTCCAATCAAGGGGCAGGTATGGCTATTGTCCATCATCTGGGGCAGTCCAATCAAGATTCGGAGAATCTCTCAAAGACCAAATAGCCTGGGGCAAATCTCCACCTGAGTCGCTTGGGGCATTCCAACAATGAATCTTGCCTGGTCAAACATTTTCTGGTGGCATGACAACACACTTCTAACAGGGGCAGCTCCCTACATTCTGAGAGCATGGACATAGTCGAAAAAATACTACGCAAAATCAAAGACCCGCTAGGTTGACATACCTAGGCAAAAATAAGGGCTTCCCGGCGAACCAAAAGGGTTCGGGAAAAATGAGGGATGAAATGAAAAATCTGTACACCCGGCAAGTCGAAAACCTGAAAAGGCGGCTTGGGCAAAAAGGGGTATCCCGGTGGACTGAAAACCCGAAAGGGCGGTCCAGGCAAAAGTTAGGGATCAAAAGCGTACGACTATGTCCCGGCATCTTGTCACCGGCCTATCAGAAGAAGCTTGGTCTATCAACCACTATCAGCACCTCACAGGTCTCCCTCTCCCACATCAGAAACAAGGGCAACAAAGATTTGTCTAAGCAATCTAACTGCTCTGTCCTCCAAGGTTTCAAGGTAGGGTCAGCTGAAAAACATGACCGGTATACCTTAATTCCCCAGAGAGTGAGCCAGCAAGTCAGAGCACTCTCCTCAAGCTAAGTTATCAAACCTTAAGGAAATTGGGTATCCTCCAGCAGATCTCAACATTCCCCAGCAGCATACATATTCATAACAAGCATCCCCGGCAGTCTTGGTCTAAAGATTGTTCCCCGGCGGCATATCAAATATTCAAAGGAGTCACTTCCCCGGTACAGTTCAAAACTTCCCCAGGAGTCCAGCCCAGTGTCCCCAGGAAAGTGGAATCCATCTCCCCCAAGCAGTAAGCTTATCCCCAGTAGATTCTGGAAGCTTATCCTCACAGAGCATGAACGCGTCGTCCGGCTTTATTCAAAGAGTTATGCCCTTACCAGGATATAACTGGGTTATCCTCAGCCAAAAGCCACGAAAAGATCGTCGTCGACACAGTCTTCTTACCCCCAGTGAAGTCTACTCACAATTCCACACAGAAAGGGTATCCCCAACAAGTTATTATCAACGACTCAGCAAAGTATCTCTCCCCCCACAGAGTATTGCTTCCCAGCAAGATCGTTAGAGTACTTTTCTCCCCGCGGAGTAATCCATTCGCCGTTTATTCCCCAACAGAGTCATCTTCTCCTACCGGTATTCTTGCAGCTATCATCCCCAGCGGAAGCGAAAGCTTATTCTTCAACATCCGCCCAGGAGTGACTTCCCGGCACCCGTCAAGGATTTACTTTCCTAGACGAAAAACACATTCACAAAACATCACATACATCATTATAGCATGCATAGACGCATCATATCTGACAAATCTCATTTATGTTGAGAACATCATTGCTCGGTCCATATCATGCATTGCATATGACTGACCTTTACCTTTCAGGAAAGATTCAGCTAAATTCGCAATCATATTTCAAGATCTAGACCGGTTCAGTTAATCGACTCCAAAGATTTCTTATCCAGTCCAAGGCCTTCTCTAGTCCAGCTAAATCGACCCCAAACAGATTTTTCTGATGAAGACTCAGTAGAAGTTATCAAAGGTTTTTCTCAAACGTCCGCTTTTGAGATTATAATTTCCTATGGTTCTCTCCCCAGTGTTGCGGAGATGATAATTCCATCCCAGGTTTTTCTCAAACGTCCGCTTTTGAGATTATAATTTCCTATGGTTCTCTCCCCAATGTTGCGGAGATGATAATTCCATCCCAGGTTTTTCTCAAACGTCCGCTTTTGAGATTATAATTTCCTATGGTTCTCTCCCCAATGTTGCGGAGATGATAATTCCATTCCAGGTTTTTCTCAAACGTCCGCTTTTGATATTATAATTTCCTATGGTTCTCTCCCCAATGCTGCGGAGACGATAATTCCATCCCAGGTTTTTCTCAAACGTCCGCTTTTGAGATTATAATTTCCTATGGTTCTCTCCCCAGTGTTGCGGAGATGATAATTCCATCCCAGGTTTTTCTCAAACGTCCGCTTTTGAGATTATAATTTCCTATGGTTCTCTCCCCAATGTTGCGGCGATGATAATTCCATCCCAGGTTTTTCTCAAACGTCCGCTTTTGAGATTATAATTTCCTATGGTTCTCTCCCCGATGTTGCGGAGATGATAATTCCATTCCAGGTTTTTCTCAAACGTCCGCTTTTGAGATTATAATTTCCTATGGTTCTCTCCCCGATGTTGCGGAGATGATAATTCCATTCCAGGTTTTTCTCAAACGTCCGCTTTTGAGATTATAATTTCCTATGGTTCTCTCCCCAATGTTGCGGAGATGATAATTCCATTCCAGGTTTTTCTCAAACGTCCGCTTTTGAGATTATAATTTCCTATGGTTCTCTCCCCAATGCTGCGGAGACGATAATTCCATCCCAGTTTTTTCTCAAACGTCCGCTTTTGAGATTATAATTTCCTATGGTTCTCTCCCCAGTGTTGCGGAGATGATAATTCCATCCCAGGTTTTTCTCAAACGTCCGCTTTTGAGATTATAATTTCCTATGGTTCTCTCCCCAATGTTGCGGAGATGATAATTCCATCCCAGGTTTTTCTCAAACGTCCGCTTTTGAGATTATAATTTCCTATGGTTCTCTCCCCAATGTTGCGGAGATGATAATTCCATCCCAGGTTTTTCTCAAACGTCCGCTTTTGAGATTATAATTTCCTATGGTTCTCTCCCCAATGTTGCGGAGATGATAATTCCATCCCAGGTTTTTCTCAAACGTCCGCTTTTGAGATTATAATTTCCTATGGTTCTCTCCCCAATGTTGCGGAGATGATAATTCCATCCCAGGTTTTTCTCAAACGTCCGCTTTTGAGATTATAATTTCCTATGGTTCTCTCCCCAATGTTGCGGAGACGATAATTCCATTCCAGGTTTTTCTCAAACGTCCGCTTTTGAGATTATAATTTCCTATGGTTCTCTCCCCAATGCTGCGGAGACGATAATTCCATTCCAGGTTTTTCTCAAACGTCCGCTTTTGAGATTATAATTGCCTATGGTTCTCTCCCCGATGTTGCGGAGACGATAATTCCACTCCAGGTTTTTCTCAAACGTCCGCTTTTGAGATTATAATTTCCTATGGTTCTCTCCCCGATGCTGCGGAGACGATAATTCCACTCCAGGTTTTTCTCAAATGTCCACTTTTGAGATTATAATTTCCTATGGTTCTCTCCCCGATGCTGCGGAGACGATAATTCCACTCCAGGTTTTTCTCAAACGTCCGCTGTTGAGATTATAATTGCCTACGGTTCACTTCCCGATCCTGCAGAGGTGGTAATCCCAAGATTTTCTCAATGATTGTTGTTGAAGTTAAAGTCATCCAAGGTTCTCTCACCGTTCATGCTGAGGTAGTAACCATCCCTGGTTCATTCATCATCTTTTGAAACGCCAGATCCAGCTCCTGTAACCAGTCAGGACACATCTATACCAAGCATCTGAAAACCAGCTCCTGCAACATGTCAGGTACTCATTTTTTCTTTTGCAGGTACGCAAGTTCTCGCTAAGGAATCTCTTACGCGATCAACATCCAGATGGCATCTACAAGCCCATTCCCATCATCGCACTGCTACTATGTGAGTGCAAATTTCTGGGCACTCTAGTGTTCAATCATCTTCTACCCTCGGATTACGAAAGGCACGTCAGCCAATCTGCATCCTCAGGTCTAAGAAGATTGAACAGGGGCAACTGTTGTACCCCAAAATTTGCCCTCCCATATTCTTCAAGAAATTGCCAAGTCATGCTTCAAAATTCCCCAAGGGTTGCACAGTGCAAGGGCCTCCTAAGCAGTCAAAATTAGGGTTTTGGTTTTGATCAAGAAAATGAAGTTTCCAAGGGTCCAATCAAGTCCCACATGCCTACAAATATGGTCAAGCATCCTCATACCAAGTTTCAAGACTTTCAGCACAAAATTGCACAGTCAAAAACCCTAATTGCACTATAGTCAACTGTAGGGGCAAAATGGTCATTTGACAGTCAAAAGTTCAAATTTTTTGGTCAACATCTCATTTTGAAGCCATAAACATCATTTGATCAATGCTTGATCATGATTCTCAAAGCTTGGCTCAAAAATCATCAAGATGCAAAAGTTTCCTTATTTGGACAGCTGAAAAAGTCAACTGTAAATTGACCAAAGCATAACTTTCACATGGATTATCAGAAAAAATTCCACCCAAAGCTCATTTTGAAGAGAAAGACATTTCCTACAACTCCTATTCACACTTCAAGTCCAAGAAATGCTCTCACAAAAAGTTATCAATTTCAACATTATAGGTCATTTTCAAAAGTCAACAAAAAGGGACTTTAAGTCAAAGGCCATAACTTGATATTGGTAAATCAAAATGACATGGGACCAAAGGCATTGGTTAGAGGACTCAAAGACCTTTCCAAAATGTCCAAGAACATGAGCAAAGCTTAAAAATTGAGCAAGTTATGCCTTGTGGAAGTTGGGAAATTTTTGGATATTTTGAAAAGTCAACATTGATTCAAATGACCTAAAATTGCTAATGGGCCTATTTTTCTTCCACAATTCATCATCCAAGGCATGTGCACGACCACTTGGCCCAAAGGGAAGTTTTTCTTCATTTTTTATTTATTTATTTGAATAATTATTAATAATAATTCATTTAAATCAATTAAATACATGAAAAATACTTAGCCTAATTTATCAAATCTTTTTGTACATGTAATAGGTTCAAAAATTCGTGCATAATCAAATATGGAAAGATTTGAAGAGAATTGGTCATGATTGGTACAAAATAGCATGGAAAATATTGAAAAAAGATCTTGAAAAATCAAATCTCAAAAACCATGAATGCAAAAGATTTTGATCAAGCTTTTTGACCTAATTCATTCATACATATACAAAGAATCAAAACCTAATGCAGAGAACCACTCAGCTGCGCAAGAAATTGAAAAAAACAAAACTTGGCTTTTTGCTTAAGAAACTCAAATCTGAAAACCTATTTGCAGGTCGATTCAAGCCAAGAAACTTATCCTATTGCCTTCCAAGGACATCAAGCAACCTTCCTGGATCAAAAACATCCATCCTAACACCTTGAATCATTGTACAGAAGTCCAACTTTTCTCACTTTTTTTCAAAATCGTATTCCAAGATTTAGACATTTTCATGGCATTTTGATTGTGTATTCATACTGAGTAATGCATTCTGAAGCTAACCATATGGATTAATTGTATTTTTATGCACTATATGCAAATATGCCATTGTTGTTCATTAGGGTTCATGAAGCTCCGAATTGGGGGTTTTTGAATAAGGAAAAATTGGAGTCTGAGACCAAAGCCATTCAATTCAGTGCGTTTAGACGAAGAGAAACCATATGTCGCGCCTAATTTATGAGGCCTTATGGCCTATTCGCTATTTTCTAATATAGCGTCTATGGCAACGTGTGAAAACCGTTGCTTATTATGTTTGTGTTTCAGGAAAAATCAGGCCAAGGAAGAAGAAGGCGAGGTGGCTATCCATGAGTGGAGCATTTAAATTTTCGCGCGTAAAGAGCATTAGCGTTTGGATTTATTTTATAATATTTGTTTGATGTCTAACATACAGGAAACGCGCTTGGAACGGTTGGTAGGCTTAAGCATTGGTAACATTCAGGACCTGGGTTCGAGCCCCAGGTCCTCACTATTTCCATATTATTTTTCAATCAAAATTCCTGTGCAGTGTCAATGCTGAAGATACATCATACGCCTGCAAAATCAAACGTCCACGCGTCCCAGGGTATGCAATCAAAGGCCAGGATCTCAAGAACATGATGCACGCTAGTCAATGCTTGGGTACGTGAACGCAAAAGTCAACCAGGACTGAAGCTCATTGGGCCAGATTGCTAAAGATTTCACCTCCATTTGGGGACAACACCCCCCCTCCAGTTTGCTTCTTTGAACTTTTTATATTTTTTCTTTTCTTTGTTTTAATTAATCTTTTTTTAATGCTTTAATTTAATGTTTTCATAAAATATAAAAAACACATAAAAATCAGAAAAGATGAAGAAAAATAATAAATATTTTATTTTAGTATTTTTATAAATAAATTGCATTAATTAAATTTAGTTATTAAATTAGGTTTAATAGTAATGTTTTCATAATTAATTTAAAATTTGTAGAATTAGGGTTTATGATAATTTTTATTCCTTTTATTTTTCTTCCATAATAATTAAAAATTTATTTTTGTAATTAAAATGCATGTAAATTAATTAGGGTTAATATTAGGTTAAAATTTAATCTTCTTTTTTAATAAATTAAAAACAACTAGAATTAGGGTTAGCATTTATTTTAATTAATTCTTTTTCATTAAAATCATAAAAAACCAAAAAATACAAAAAAAAACAATTTCTTTTTTTCCTTTATTAATCAATTCCATCATTTAATTTAATTTTGCAAAAAGGGTCCAACGCCCTCGTTTAATTCTTATTTAATTCGCACATTTATTTTTATTCTTTACAATTTTTATGTATCTCTCCCAAAGCCGTGTAACTAATTGCTCGCACTTTACTTTTCATTAATTCTTTATTTTTTCTGTCAAATCGGGTTCAAGAAATTTTGGCGATGTGGACCCGCGCCTTTTGTAATAGCTTAGAATTTATACCTTCTCGCAATTTTTAACTGTTAATCAAGGCATGAAAGAATGTATGGACAAAAATAAAAACAAACGGTAGATCACCAATAACATGACAAAAGACAAAAATAAATGAAAACGACACACGAATCGCACACACCACCCCTAGGGTACGCATCACTGTTGCCTTGCCCCTCGAAAGGTGATCGTCGAGTAGAGGATGTCTTAGTAAGTCCTCATGATCCGGGAACCTGGCATGAGGGTAGCTTCTAAGGTGTCTTCCCATTGCTCTAGTGATCACCATGTCCCGAACCTCGAATTGACCCGAACACCTCCAACGGTGGTGCTACCTACCTCTCAATGGTGGGATGGCACTACTTTAAAGGACATCTACACAGACGAATTCCTTAGGGTAGGTAGGTTCTCATAGGTACTTGCTCTAAATTCAAAACAAATTCAAAAATACTTTTCACACCAACACATTTTCAAAAAGCTTTCGAAAGCAATTTTTCAAACACTCTTGAGGACCGATACAAGAGTCGAACTGGAATTTTCAAAGAAACTTTTTAAAACCCACATTGAAAAGCAAACAAACCATTTTGAAAACACAAATGAGCAAGTATCTAAGAGCCCATGGATAACCATGGATAGAAAGGGTGCTAACACCTTCCCTTTCTATAACCTACCTCCCGAACCGAGAGCAATCTCTATAAGGAATTTTTCTGTGCTTTTGTCCTTTCCAATTGGAGAAAATAAAAGACGGTGGCGACTCTTGCTTCCGCGACATTTCGCGAACCAGCGTTAAACAGTCAGTTCCAGATCCACCGATCACAAATGTGATTCTCTTCAAAATGAGCTTTGGATGGAATTTTTCTGATAAACCATGTGGAAGTTATGCCTTGGTCAAGTTACAGTTGACTTTTTCAACTGTCCAAATATGGAAACTTTTGCATCTTGAGACTTTTTGAGCCATACTTTGAAAATCATGATCAAGAATTGATCAAATGATGTTTGTGGCTTCAAAATAAGATGTTGACCAAAAATTTGGACTTTTGACTGTCAAATGACCATTTTGCCCCTGTAGTTGACTGTAGGGCAATTAGGGTTTTTGACTGTGCAATTTTGTGCTATAAGTCTTGAAACTTGCCATGAGGATGCTTGACCATGTTTGTAGGCATGTGGGACTTGATTGGACCCTTGGAAACTTCAATTTCTTTGCCAGAACCAAAACCCTAGTTTTTGACTGTTAGGAGGCCCTTGAACTGTGCAACCCTTGGGGAGATTTTGAAGCATGCTCTTTGCAAATCTTGAAGAATATGGGAGGGAAAATTTTGGGGTACAACAAATGCGATAAAAAATAATAGCAATGATAATAATAATAATAATAATAATAATAATAATAATAATAATAATAATAATAATAATAATAATGCGGTAAAATGAAGAACCTGTAAATGCCGAAAATGGAAACTGAAATTAATGCTAACACTGGAATTCAGAAAATGCTGGCACGCTTGAAAATCGGATACAAAATGGAAATAAAAGAAAAACAACACCTAAAAGTAATGGTGTGGTAGTTCCTCGGTGTGATAAACTACCACTTTTACATGGTGAATATTTCTGCCTAAAAACTAAAACAATAGAAATTGGAAATAATCAAAGAGAGAGCGATTATGCTGTAGGCGCAGTCCTAGGACAACGCAAAGATAAAAAGCTTCACGCTATCTACTAAGAAAGCAGAACACTCGATCCCGCACAAATGAATTACGCCACTACGGAGAAGGAACTCCTAGCTGTTGTATTCGCATTGGATAAATTTCGTTCCTACTTAGTGGGCGCCAAAATCATTATTTACACAGATCATGTTGCGATCCGATACTTACTAAGTAAGAAAGACGCCAAACCACGACTACTAAGATGGATCTTACTCCTACAAGAGTTTGACTTGGAAATAAAAGACAAAAGAGGAACTGAAAACGTGGTAGCAGACCATTTATCAAGATTAGATGGAATCCAAACTGAGAGTGTTCCCATAAACGAAGATTTCCCTTATGAACGCCTTATCACTAAACTAGAGATAACCCCTACCGACAGTTTAGATCAACACAACGAACCTTTAACAACTGCGGTAGTAAAAGCTATTTGTACCAACACCATATTACCATGGTACACTGATTTCGTTAACTATTTAGCTGCCGGTGTTTTACCACCTGATTTAACGTACCAACAGCGGAAGAAATTCTTCCATGATCTTAAATGCTACTTTTGGGAAGAACCTTTACTCTTTAAAAGAGGCGCCAATGGTATCTACCGTCACTGTGTTCCTAACGATGAAATAAACGACGTCATTTCCCATTGCCATTTCGCCCCTTATGGTGGACACGCTAGTACATCGAAAACTTGTGCAAAAATACCTCAAGCTGGCTTCTTTTGACCTACCTTATGGAAAGACGTCCACGTAGCAATTATGAACTGCGATAGATGTCAATGCACAGGGAATATATCTAGACGCGACGAAATGCCGCAAAAAGGGATTCTCGAAGTAGAAATTTCCGATGTGTGGGGAATTGATTTCATGGGACCGTTCCCCACATCTTTGGGAAATAACTATATATTGGTAGCTGTTGACTACGTATCAAAATGGATTGAAGCCATCGCTGGATCCACAAATGATACACGAGTGGTAATTAAACTATTCAAGCATGTCATCTTCCCACGATTCGGTGTACCAAGACTAGTAATCAGTGATGGCGGTTCCCATTTTATCTCTAGAATTTTCGAAAAATTACTTTTAAAATATGGCGTTAAACATCGCATAGCCACACCATACCATCCTCAAACGAGCGGACAAGTGGAAGTGTCAAATAGGGAGATAAAACAAATCCTTAAGAAAACTGTAGCCACATCCAGAAAAGATTGGTCCTCCAAGCTAAATGATGCTCTTTGGGCATATCGGACAGCTTTTAAAACCCCTATCGGAACAACGCCGTTTAAATTAGTTTATGGAGAATCTTGTCATTTGCCAGTAGAATTAGAACATAAAGCTTACTGGGCAATTAAAACCCTTAACTTAAATTACAAGATTGCTGGCGAGAAACGAGTATTAGATATCCATGAATTAGAAGAATTGCGTTTAGACGCTTATGAAAATGCTAGAATTTATAAGGAAAGAACAAAAAATGGCACGATAAGTGTATCTCGCGGAAAGAATTTAAGGAAGGAGACATCGTACTCCTATTCAACTCTAGACTGAAACTTTTCCCGAGAAAATTATGTTCCAGATGGTCAGGACCATTCAAAATTAACAAAGTTTTCCCAAGTGGTGCGATAGAAATTAAAGGAAATTCTATCGAACCATTTATAGTCAATGGCCAGCGCTTAAAGCACTACTTTAATGTCGGAAACCTAGACTATTCGGCTTATCTTCAGTTAAGTGAGCCACCTACCCCGATACCTAACTGAATAGGTATTATCTGTCGAGCCGTCGACATAAAACAAAGGCGCTTCGTGGGAGGCAACCCATGTTTTCTTTTAATTACTTTTATTGTTTTAATATGTTTTTAATTTTATTTTCTTTTTCTTAATCTTTAAAACTTTCATGTTGCATCTCTTACTCCTTTTTATTTTCTTCTATTTTTATTTTTCCTTTAAACTTTCTTTTTCTTCTTGATTTAACTTCGGCATTTTTAACCTGAAAATACTAACTTAGTTTTTCAAACATTTATTAAATATTTTCAGGGGGTAATTCTTTTGCTTTCATATTTCGCTCCATGGCACGCGCAAACTACATGAATATCACCTTGAGAAGCAGGCACCAGAGAAGACGCTTTGAGGATCTGGCTGAGCGGGAAATGTGCCCTACAATCTACGCTGATGACCATGCTATGACTGCTCTTGGAATTCGTGAGAGTGTCATGTATTTGCTACACCAGATTGGCTGGGACACTACTCATATCCGAAGACGGTATTGTACCTACAGGAAGCTGACCCTTGAGTTCCTGAGCACCCTGAGCTACATTCCAAATCACGGGTTAGGATTCAATCCTGGGTTGATAACCTTCAGGCTGTTTGACATGGACTACCACTATAACCTTCGAGAGTTTACCAACCTGTTGGGATTCCCTTTTGGCCCTGATGTTATTACTATGACCCAGGAGGACCTATTGCTTGACTCTGACCTTGATTTTTCTGGGGAAGCATTGCTGGCAATAACCATCCAGAGTCGTCTGACCTTTATTCTGAGTGCATCCATAACCCGACTATCAGGTACTTTCAAAAGATCATCACCCATACCCTTTTTGGTAAACAGCAGAATGTTACATCCGTGTCCCGTGATGAGCTATTCATTATGTACTGTGCCTCCCAGAGTCGTCTGGTAAACGGTGCCGCTTATATGCTAGCCAACATGGAGCATATTATTCAGACTCCAAATGCACCAATCCTGTTGGGTAGTTTAGTCACTATGATCTCAAATGAAATTGGACTCCGAATGCCTATGCTAGGATCCGCCCCGCATTATGGAATAAAGGCGATGAACATTGAATTTTGCTTCAACACTAGCTTTATCGGGAATCTTGGGCCATATCAATTTGAGTTGTTAATTAATCATGAGACTGTCCACCAGTTTATGCTCCCGAACCCTATCACTAGTGTGCATAATACAGCAAACTGGCTTTTTGACCTCCACCATCCTGCTACACCGCCTTCGTCTCCTTCCACTGTGGACATTTACGAAGTACCCAACACCTCTCACGATGCTGAAGACCCTGCCACACCACCGGGATACCATCAGTTCCCCGATCCATGAGAGCAGCAGGTATTTTCTACTGAGATCGCAACCCAGGCTCCAGAGATCCCACCACCGCCTCCACCTACTGCTACCCTGCACTCTTTGCATGAAGAAATTACTGAAATGCGGGGCGAGCTTACATCTCTCCGAGTGGACTTCATCGCTTTCATGGATTTGGTGACCGACCAGCTAGATTTCATGCACCAGCATATGTTCCCTACTCCCCGTGGCTAGAGTTACCGTTGTTATCTTGATTTATTCTTCTCTCGCATTTGTACATACAATGAGGCCACTGTTTGGTTTTAGTGTGGGGAGGATTCTAGTTGTTCTAGCATTTTATCATTTTTATTATTTAAGTTATTTCGAAACAATTTTTATGGATTAATTCAATTATTTATCAAGTACCAAGTTTCTATTATTTTATTTTCATTCATTTTCATTTTCAGTACATTTTTTATTTCTTTTAATTTACTGTTTATATTTCACGCAAATATTATTTCATTATGTGTTAGTAAATAATATTTTAAAACTATAATTATTAGAATATTTCAAACTTAGAATATTAAGAAAATAATAAATAAAAAATTATTATATAAACATTCGTAACGGTCTTGTAACAGTCTTCTCATTAATGACATTGAACGTGTGACGACCGTCACACCCTCGTGACGAGCGTAACACGCATTTTTGCCGTGTTACGACCGTCACACTCTCGTGACGACAGTCACGCGCACAATATATCAGAACGGCTATTACAGAACCGTTCCAACCATTGCCTTCATAGCCACAAACCCTCCATTGCTGCAGAACCACACGAAACATACCCACTCCACTCCATTTTTCTTCAAACTTCCAAATTTCTAACACTAAAAATACCATCCACCCACTACCCCATTCTCATTCCAAACCTTTTTCAATCCGTTTTACAAACACCATGGCCAACAACCAACAAGCTCCCGCTCTCACTTTCAGATCCGGCGAACAAGGAGAAACTCAACGGATCAAATTTCAGAAGTTTCAACACCGAGGTCTCCAACCTACACGGTATGTCGATCTTGACTGCTTGAGGAGTTTGGGACTACTTGACAGTGTCCGCCAATTGTTGCAGAGTGTGGATTTATGGAACCTGTGCCGCGAACCAAGACTGATTTATGAAACTCTTACTCTTGAGTTTTTGAGTTCCTTTGTTTACATCACTCCGCCAGGTGCCACGAACCAACTGTCAGGCCTGGCCAAATTTCGCATGTTTGGCATTGAGCACGAGTTGCCCCAATCCGACATCATGCAACTTTTAGGCTTCTGTTCGGACGAAGGTGTCCATCTCTGAGTGCCGGATAATTTTGGTGAGGAAGCCTTCAACTTATGGCACAGTATGACGAATATCCGTGCTGGATCCTACGACCACCTAAATGCCACCCATATTCATAATCCGGCCATCCGCTATTTCCACCGCATCCTCAGCAACACAATCTTTGCCCGTGACAGCAACCACAAGCTCAACTCCAAGGAGCTCTTCATTATGCATTGCGCGTTCACAGGGCAAAAGATCAACGCCGCCCTGTTCTTACTAGCTCACATCCACTCTATTTGTGCTAGAGGCGGAAAACCTTTTATTTCGGAGGGCTGGTCACTTCACTTGCCATAGGTATGAACTATGGTGATGCTCTCGCGACTATGCCTTTTATGGCACCGACTTTGCTAACTTTGGATCACTGCAAGGCCGCACATCTCATTTATGAGCGGGAGGATGGCAGATTCCACCCTGTGATCAGGAACACTGTTTATCAGAACATCATTTTGCCTTGCAGGGACCGAATCGATCCACGAAACTGAGCTAACTGGTTGTTCGATCCTGCAGCTCCCGCGGGGCGTGCACCTACTCATGAAGACCAACCTAATGCCCCCGCGGATGAAATGCAAGAAGAGCTGGATAGTGCTCCCCCCGTCCACGACATTCCTGGATCTTCATCTGCACCACCTCCTATTACTCTTGAAGAGGTCCTCCGCGCCATTCATATGCAAAATCAAATGAGCGCAGCGCTTGAAAGAAGACACCATGAGCAATATGAGTATTTATGCGCTCAAAACACTCAGATCTTGACTGGGAAGCGGAACATGAACGAGAGGTTGGATGAAGCCCTGTCAAAGCTCAACGCCTTAAGGTTGGACGTCAGCACCCTTGGTTTCCAAGATACTGACACAGAAGCCACTCCTACCAGACGCTCTCGCACCAGGAGTAGAGTACGTGGTCACCAGTAGTTTTTCTTTATTTTTTATGTAGTTTATTATTTTTTCTGTTTCATTTCCTTTCCGCTTGTTTTTGTAATTGTACTTCCCCGCCTATATACCGCAACATTGAGGACAATGTCGGATTCAATGTGGGAGAGGTACCTTTCCATCCTTTATAAACTAGTAATTTTTATGATATATCTCGATTTAAATTCTTCACTTTATTTAGCCATACCAAAAAATTTTATCTTCGCATTAGCCCGACATACCTATTTTAACGAAATCCCCAGTTAGGAAATCCGAAAACGACATAACAAGATCGATACGGTTATGACACCGTAGACTTCCTACTTACGCGATCCGTTTCAATAACCATTATACCGATATCTGGAGTTTTAGTTCTAAAAGTAACCCCTAGTAGTTTATACTAGCAGTCAACACCGTCTTGACACAAACCACGTGGAGAATCGATGAATATAAGTGTTTGATGCCTGATCATTAAAATATCCTTCCTATCTCGCTGCTAAAAGAAAAGAAATTTTGTGCACCAAAATGTACGGTCACATATAAGAGTTGAGAAAATAACGAAGGAATCCAGTGTTGGTTGGTTCAGAGGTATCTGGTTCTGAACTCGGTAGGGCGTGCTACGACCCGATCCCCCACAACCTCCAACTTGGATAACATATGTAGGGTTGCCACATTCGTGTACCAGACCCCGTGCTAAAAGGATTAAAGTCACTAACCAGTTACTCCACTACGTGCGTGCTAAGACAAAGAGCTTAATGTGATTGCGCCAGAATGAAACCGGGTGAAATAGATACGAGGAACTCTGGGAGAATTATAACGGAACTGTTGGATAGCTCGTTTGAAATGGAAGCCTATGACTAAGCTTATTTCTTGTGTCGTTAGCGTATCTTTGGTGTTTCACTCAAGTATTGGCCGAACCGACGAGGATTTCCCGAAATTGCTTTAAAAATCCAAGGTATGTCATGCATATGCGCTTGACAAAACTTGTCCGACCTTTCGAATGACTATTTGCTTGAGGACAAGCAAAGGTTTAAGTATGGGGGAATTTGATAGCGAGAAATCGTATCATATAATTACTATGCTTTTTTACCGATTTTATAATACATTGAGTCGTCTAACTCCCGATTATCCCGAGTTTTTGTGTCTTTTCACAGGTACAACATTTGTCAACTCAAACCAATGAAAAAGGACTACATGAAGGAAGCTAGACAATAAACAGAAGAGAAAAGAACCAAATCTGCAAAGTTTGGAGATTTTGAAGCAGTGACGACCGTCACACCCTGTGACGACCGTAACGACTACCCAACTTGAAACAACACTCGTCACACATCATTGATGAGCGTAATGCGCTATTCAATCGCATTACGACTGTCACCCACCTGTGACGACCGTCACACGCGTAAAGATGAACGTTATGAATTAGTGGAGACGTGGGCAACGTGAGGGCAGAATTTTTCTCCAATATTTCCTCCACTCAGTAACCATGCATCCTATATTTCCTCCACTCAAGCCTTTTCCCAAGATTCTTTCAACTGTTATATTTTCTCCTATATATATTTGTGGTAGTGCAAAGGGATGGGGGTCGAAGAAATTCTCCCAGAACAAAATTACTACTTTTTGCAATTATTTCTATTTCCTTGTTTTTGAGCATTTTCTACATTACTGTAATTTCTATTTCCAATATTAGCTTTAGGGTGTTAATTCTTCATTTAAGAATTAACACAATTTATTGATTTCGATCAAGCTGCAAGGAATATTGTAACATCCAAGATTACCATAGCAACGTTATTTCCAGGTTTTTATTGCAATTAATATTTATTCATTCTTGTATTATGCCAATTATTTTTATGGATTATATTTTGAATTGCATAGTTACGTTATTAAATATATTATGTCCGGCTAAATTATTTGTACCGGTATGTGACTCTTAAGTACCGAAAGAATTCAGTGATACCTTAGCCAAAAACATTTATAAAACAATTTCAGGTTTCTAATTTCCATGTTTAATTTAACTACCATTGTCACGAGAGTGAGAGGATAATTAACACGATTTTTCCACGAGAGTGGGAAATTAATTAAGGCAAGAACCTGCATGCGAGAGCTGGGGTTCAACCCAGATAGTGGTAACGAAACATTAATTTTTAAATACACGAGAGTGTTTTAATAAATTAATTAAACTCAAATTGTTTTCAAAAAGTGTTATTAAATTTAAAGTGCATCCACTAGGTTTAGTAGCATGACTTATTTCATGAATACGAGAGTGTATGTCTCAGGTTTTTAAATAATTAGTTTTTACCGAAATACTTTATAGGCCAAGCGATTCACCGAATTCCCGAAGTCCGACTATCACATACCGATATAACTATTACTATTATTTTTAATTAAACTATTTCCTCCCTAAAATCAAATATTCATCGCTTAGTTAAACAAACTGTAACATTAGATCGTATGTGATTGATCCTCAGTCTCTGTGGGTTCGATAATCATTTAAAACTAGAACGACTAAACTGTATACTTGCAGTTAGTATCCCAATAGACTCATAAAGTCCCGATCACAAATAGTTTTCTCATCTTATGTATATTTAAATTTATTTTTTTTAAAGTTTTCAGTCTATTTATGAGTTGTTATTTTTTTGTTAGATATACAGTATTTGAATTTGTTATTTTTATTAAGGTTACATATATTAGGGAAGAATGAGAAGCATACTGAATCCATAAAATAAATACTTTGTACAACTTTATGATTCATTCATCTTTTTACTTTATGAATGATATGTCTACAAACCCTAATTTTGTATGATATGGATTTAATTGAGATTTTTTCTCGCAAATCCTGATATTATGATTCAATTGAAGTATTTATATCTTTGTAGGCTGTACATGAACCTTTTAGTTTAATTTAGGGTTTTGTGAAGATTCTAGATTATGAAAGAGAGTTATATCGAATGTTTTTGTTTTATATATTTTAAGAAAATAATTGTTATAAAGTTGATGAATTTATTATTGAGTATTTATTTCTGGTGTAAAAACTGAAACTTTTTTGTGGTTTGAAAATAGGTTTATCAGTTTCATATAAGTGGTGGTGATTTTGGTTTGATTCAGATATATTTATTTTCATTCTTTTACTCTCATTAAAGGAATAACATCTAAGTAATTATGTATTTAAGGTTTGGTTTAGATTCAATAAGATTCAGATTTTTTTAATTAAATTTGTGAAGAGTGATATTTGTTTATCATAAACAAAGAGTATATACATCACATCAATTATGTTCCAAGTTCTCTTTTTTTTTACTATACTTCATTCCTAAAATATTTTTGGATTTTGGTTTGTAGATATGAAGATTTGGAAGAAATTGATTTTCATTGTTGGTAATTTAAAATACAATTCTTTTATATTGGTAAGTTTCGTAGGGTATGCGGCATCAATATATTTTATGTTCTTAATTGTAATTTTCATTTTTTTAACTCTTAAGTGATTATTTTATTTTATTTTATTTTATCTTATAGATTAATATTAATTGTATTTCTCTTTTCAATACATAAACTAATCACATATTGTCTTTCAATATTTCAATACATAGGAAATGTAAAACATTTGAAAACTAAATAGATTCATCTTTCCAACCTTTCCATTAATCCTATATAATATCTTCTAATATTCCAAAATTTGAAATACAATTGTTTTTTATTGATAAGTTTGGTAGATTTTGTTGTATCAATATATTTTATGTCCTTTAATTGTAATTTCTTTCTTTCTTAATGTATTTATTAAATTATTTTTTATTTTTAAATTTTATTTTATAGGTTAATTATTTACTGTATTTCTCTTTCCAATACATATACTAATCACACTTTGTTTTTCAATGTTCCAATGTTCCACTAATTAAGAATTTTACATCTTTCCAATTCAATAAAGTCATAATTTTCTAACAATTCTTTCACTTTCTGAAAAACCTTTCATTTTCCCTAAACATACACTCATGATTACAAGAAAAATTAACACTAAAAATTTAGAGTATTAATTAAGTAATATAATTCAATTATATTTTACTTTATATAATTTGTTTTGAACTAAATCAGAAAACACCAGAAGACAATTATTTTAAAATATAATTAATTAAGAAACCAAATGAGATAGTATAAATTTGTAAATGTTCAACTTTAAATATTTCATAATTCTTTTAAAAAAACTTTAAATAATAAATAATGTCTTTTTAATAACACATTAATATTTTATTTTGTCACTAAATTTTAATTTCAAGATCCATGATAGACTCATTTTGTAAAATTCGATATTCATAGCATGATACACAATATTTTTTCTACATATATTTCTACAAATTTTATCCTTTATAATTTGTTAAAACATTTTTTTAAACATGTTTGTACCAAATTTTTTAACCAATTTTAGAAAATATTACTACTAATATCATTTAAAACTATATTAATTAAAAAACTTGAGTCAAGTGACTATATTAATCTTATATAATTGTATTTTGCATTAGTATCATTAATTTGATACAAATTTCAATACTACTTACCAAATTAAATTTAATCCATAAAAAATCACATTAAATTTATATAAACCGATATTAATATCAATTTTAATTTTAATTTTAAAACTATTTAATGGTATCTAAAATTAATACAGTTCATTTGATTTTTGATATTATAAATTATTTTAATTTTTGAATAAATAATGAAAATTAAGATTAATTGTGATTCAATTAATCATCTAAATTTTTAATTTTGTATCAATAATAAAATCATATCAATTATTATTGATTATTCACTCCTTAATTATTTTTAACTTTAAATAAAAAGAATTATGAATGTCATTTTTAACGATATTATTTTTAATAATTCATATATTTTTATAAAGTTAAGAGGAAGATATTCAAATTATTATATTTTAAAAAAATGAGAAACACAATTTTTTTTAGTTCAGATTAATGTGATTGGTGTTTTTGTTATTAAAAAGTTTGTTTCCCTATTAAATATTGATAATCTTAATTATTGACTTTCAAAATATAAAGCTTAATTCTTTAATTAATAAAATTTAATTTGATTTGATTTTTTAAAATTTGTTTTGATTTAAAACGGAAAATCTTTTAATCTATTATATTATTTTTATAAAAATTGATTTAATTAATTATGTATGATTTTGTTTTATAATTTTTTTTAAAATAATCACATGTTTAATGGATTATAACATGGTACAAGAAATAAGAAAATTGAATTAATCTCTTCTCATAAAAATTTAAAGGTAATTTATTTTTATTTTAAATCTAATAAATTACATGAGATATTTGTTTAATTTTTAAATAAATTCTATTAAATAATTAAAATAATGTTAATTTAAATTCTCAAAATTATGAAAATTATAAAGTACTATTTATCAAATAATTTTTAATGTCTTTTCTTTAAACATTAAAATCATATCAAATCACATTAATTTTTGAATTTCAAAACATGATTATTTATCTATTATATCTATTATAAATATATAAAAATCAAAGTACCTGAAAAAGAATATTTTACCCTTCTGAAATTAAGTGCAAACTTTTCTTATTCAATGGGTAGATATGATTTTTTATTATTTTGAAGAATAGGTTATAAGTTTGATTTTAATCTCCATGTTGAATTTGCATGGGCATATTTTACATAGTTTATTATATTTTGACGGAGTGTTGTCATACATTTTATGTTTGTAAAAAATGTAAATATGATCTAATAAGAATGTTTTAGGTTTTTAATTTAACGGGGAGCTGTCATACATTGTAGGTTGTAACAAAATGTAAATATGATATAATAAAAAAGTTTTAAAATTAAAATTCGACGGGGAGCTGTCATACATTTTAGGTTTGAAAAAATAAGCATATCTAAAATAGGTTTAATAAATTTTTAGAATTAACTCATTTGGATTCAACTAGGATTTGTTAACTCATCTGAATTCACGGGTAAATATCAGCACTAGATTGTTAATTTTAATGTTCATCTTTTAAATCTTTCTTTTACTACTGTTTAATATAATTAAAATTAAAAAATCGATTATACAATTTATTATAAGTATGAATCAATGTTTAAAAAACAAGTGCGTGTTAGTAGTCTATATTTATAACTATGAAAATGTTAACCAATTTAAAAAATAAATTCATACTTTACAAAGGATAATTCAATACACGTGTAATGTAAATCTAAACAGAACATGGACGATAGCACGAATTTCTTACTAGTTTATATAATTTAAAATTACATCATGAATATATTAACAACAAGCAAAGTTACATAGAAAAGGATAAAAGAAGAAATGCTGCAAAAAAAGTACTTTGGAAAGTGATGCAATTCGACTCTATTCCTCGTAAAGCTAATGTTTGTGACGTCATTTCCAAAGGCCCTTTCCATATATTGATGATCCTTCATTCCATGTCTACCCTTTTAAGCCTAGCCACATAAATGCTGGTTTTGTGTATCCGTGGCATGTGTCTCTGCATCAATTTGTAGAATCACAGTATGCATAAGAAGACTAAACAAATGAATAAACATATATAAAATGATAGATTAGATATTTCGCATATTGAAAATTCTAGGCATTTTGACAAATATTAAAAAACTATGAATTGAATTTTCACTTGAACAACAAAATCTTGCTGCAAATTGGGAGTTGGCAATAAATCATCATCCACTTAAAAATTATTGAAATATTAAATTAGATTTAATTAAATTTGATATTTAAATATAATTTAAGTTGCGTTAGTCTAAACTTAATTAGAGTTGTATAGTGTGTATCATTATTTGTACAATTCAATAATACAAATTTTTATTTTCTTTATTATTCTCTATTTCTCTCCTTACTAAAAGTGTCTCACGCACTAACAAATTGGTATTCAGAGTTTACGGTTATTGTTTTTGATCAAATTTTCAAGAATTTCACGTCAGAGATTGTGTTTCTAGGGAAAGTGAATCAACCGCTACGAAGATGGCTAGTGATAAGGGTATTCCGAATTCTCTTCCAATCCTTAACGACAAAAATTGAATCCGATGGAAAAAATAGATGAAATCTTTGTTTGGTTTCCATGAAATCCTAGAAGTGGTTACCGACGACGTTCTTGCGTTGGCTGCAAATGCAACCGACGAACAAAAAAAAGCCCATAACGAAGTCAAGAAGAAAGATTGCAAGGCTGCTTATTGCATTCAAACGGCTGTCGATGCTGCTAATTTCGACATAATCTCTCATGCTGAAACGGCGAAAGAGACGTGGGATATTCTGGTGAAGTATTACGAAGGAGGTGAGAAAGTCAAGGTTGTCAAATTACAAACCTTGTGTCGATAATATGAGTTGTTGTCGATGGGAGAAGATGAAAAAGTTGCAGAATATGTGTCGAAGGTTCAGAAACTCTTTCATCTCATGAAGGGTTGTGGTGAAACCATTACTGATAAGATGATAGTTGAGAAGGTAATGAGAACATTGACCTCTCACTTTGATCATGTTATCGTAGCTATTCAAGAATCCAACAATCTTGAAACCACTAAAGTGGAAGATTCGGTTGGTTCGTTGGAGGCGCATGAGATGAGGATTGTTGAAAGGAAAAGAGTTCAGGACTCGATACAGGCACTGCAAGCTCAGTCGTGGAAAAAGGATGGTGGTTCCAACAAATTCAAAGGCAAGTTCGACAAGACTCATGGAAAGAAGTCTTGGTCGAATCCCCATAAGAATAAGGTCGAAGATAGATCTTCTGAATCCTCGAAAAGGGGAGGAGGAAACTATCAAAAGGACAAAGAAGATAAGAAAGATATGCAGTGTTATAACTATGAAAAGTGGGGACACTTGACCAGGAATTTTTGGTACAGAAAAGACAAGGGATCGACAGGCAAGGACAAAGGAGCAAACCTTGCATGCCAATATTCAGATGATTCTGAAGGTGGTATGGTGGTTATGGCTGTGGTTGTAGATAACCATGTAGAATCCAAGATCTGGTTCCTCGACTCGGGCTGCTCGAACCACATGACTGACCGAAAGGAGTGGTTGGCAGATTTTGGCGAGTTGAAGAAGAGCAAGATAAAACTTGCTGATAATAGTTCGTTGCAAGCAGAAGGTACTGGAAACATAATCTTTCAAATGAGTAATGGAGGGAAAACTATGATCAAAGATGTTCTCTATGTACCTCGAATGAAATGTAACTTGCTAAGTGTTGGACAACTAGTCGAAAAAGGTTTCTCAATTGTCATGAAAGATGGAGTTTTGAAATTGTTCGACACCAAGAACAATTTGGTCTTAAAATCTCCATTGTTGAAGAATAGGACATTTAAGACTATGATCAGTTCGACAGAAGTTCAATGTTTGAAAACTGTTGTTGACCACAAGGATAGTTGGTTGTGGCATTTGAGGTTTGGACATTTGAATTTTCGACCACTTAATCAACTGATTACTCAATATATGATTATTGGTATTCCAAGCCTTGAGATGTCTGAAAAACTTTGTGAAGGTTGTTTAGTGGGAAAGAAATCCAGAAATTCTTTCGTTTTGACTATGTCAATGAGATCATCCTGGATTCTCGAAGTGGTGCATTCAGATGTATGTGGTCCATTCGAAGAACATACAATTAGTAGAAACATATATTTTGTTTCGTTTGTCGATGAGTTTATTCGAAAGTTGTGGATCTATGTGATCAAACGAAAGGACGAAGTATTCTAAATCTTCCAGAGATTCAAGATACTTGCCAAAAACCAGAGTGAGAAGAAGATCAAAGTTCTGCGAACAGATGGAGGCGGCGAATACACATCCAAGATGTTTGAAGATTCTGTGCAAAACATGGTGTTAATCATGAGGTAACTCCTCCTTATACACCTCAACATAATAGAATTGTTGAAAGAAGAAACAGAACCATATTAGATATGGAGAGATACATGCTGAAGCAAAAGAATTTGCCAAAGTCTTTATGGGGAGAAGTTGTTTCGACTGCAGTTTATATTTTGAATAGATGTCCTACTAAGATATTGAAGAACAAGGTTCCTGAAGAAGTGTGGAGTGGCAAACGCCATCAGTAAGTCATTTGAAGGTGTTTGACTCTATGTGTTACAAGCATGTTCCTGATGCAAGGAGAAGGAAGCTTGATGACAAGAGTGAACCTATGATTCTGGTAGGATATCATAAAATTGGTACATATAGACTATCCAATCCAGTTAATGAGAAGATTGTGTTGAATAAAGATATTGTGATTAATGAAAATTCTGTCTGGGATTGAAATTCTAGCAATTCAATTGACAAGCCATTAATGAACTTTGATTTCGACGAAGAGACTGATAAAGTAGAGGTCGAAGGAATTATTGATAATCCAATCGAAGTCGAAGAAGAAGCAGTTGCTGACACTCCCAACACAGTCGAAGTCAAAGAGGTTATGGCTGAAACAAGCCAAAGACCTCAAAGAAATAGAATTCTTCCAACAAGACTTCATGATTATGAAGTGGTGGGTGATGATGAAATCACACCAGATGGAGAATTAGTTCATTTTGCTTTACTTGCAGGTGTTGAACCAATCAACTATAGCGAAACTTTGAAGATTAACAAGTGGAAGTTAGTTATGGTCAAAGAGTTACAAGTAATCGAAAGAAACAACACATGAGAGTTAGTCGAATTGCCATCATATACAAAAGCTATCGAAGTAAAGTGGGTGTTCAAGTTGAAACATAATGCATATGGGTCAATAGCAAGACATAAAGAAATATTAATAGCTCGAGGTTTTCTTCATAGAGCAGGACTCGACTACTCTGAACTATTTGCTCCAGTAGCAAGATTATAGACTGTTCGACTAGTGGTAGCATTGGCATGCAACCAAGGCTGGTCGACATTCCATCTAGATGTAAAATCAGCATTCCAGAATGGTCATTTAGACGAAGAAGTTTATGTCACACAACCTCCTGGATTTGTGATTCAGAAGGAAGCGAGTAAAGTATACAGATTGCACAAAGAGCTTTATGGCCTCAAGAAGGCACCTAGGGTATGGAATAAGAAGATCGACTCATATTTAGTCGAATTGGGATTTGTCAAATGTAAATCAGAGTATGGTGTCTATGTTCAGGTTGTAGCACAAAATATAACAATCATCTTCTTGTATGTTGATGACTTGCTAGTAACTGGAAATAGTTTGGAGAACTTGTCGAAGTTCAAAGAGTTGATGATAAAGAAATTTGAAATGTCAGATCTAGGAAAATTGTCTTATTTTTTAGGCATGTAATTTCAAATGTCGAAGCAAGGTATGGTGCTACATCAAAGAAAGTATGTCAAAGAGATACTCAAGAGATTCCGAATGGATGATTCGAATCTTGCATCCTCACCTGTCGAATCAAATGTGAAGTTGGAGAAGAATGGAGAGGAAGACAAAGTCGATACAACTTTGTTCAAGCAAATTGTAGAATCTCTGAGGTATGTGTGCAATAGTCGACCTGATATAGGTTTCACAGTCGGATTAGTAAGCAGATATATGGGTGAACCAAGAGTGTCACATATGAAGGCTGGAAGAAGAATCTTGAGATATTTGAAGGGTTCAATAAATTGTGGAATACTATTTCGACGAGATTCTGAAGGCAAATAAGCAATAGTTAATTGTTTTTTAGGTGCTAATTGGTGTGGAGATAAGGAAGATCGAAGAATCACAACTGAATATTTCTTTCAAGTATTTGGTGCCCCAATCTCATGGTGTTCGAAGAAGTAACATATAGTGGCATTGTCATCGTGTGAAGATGAATATATAGCAGGATCTTATGTTGCATGACAAACAATTTGGATCAGATATGTACTTGAAGAAATGACTGTCGAAATGAAGAAACCTCTAGTATTGCAAATCGACAACAAGTCAGTCATAAATCTGGCGAAAAATCCAATTTTGCATGGAAGAAGTAAACATATTGAAGCAAGGTTTCACTTTTTGAGGAAAAAAGTAAATCAACGTGAACTTGAAGTTAGTCATTGCTCAAGTGAAGCACAGTGGGTCGACATTTTCACCAAAGGATTGAAGATCGACAGATTTCTGAATTTGAGAAAGAAATTAGGAATATTTCAGATTGATTATTTTTTAGGATGTTCGACAACTTGGATTATGGGAGTGTGTTGAAATATTAAATTAGATTTGATTAGATTTAATATTTAAATATAATTCAAGTTCTGTTAGCTCAAATTCAATTAGAGTTGTATATAAATAATCATAATGTGTATCATTATTTATACAATTCAATAATACAAATCTTTATTTCCTTTATTATTCTCTCTTCACTAAAACTGTTTCACACACTAACAAAAATAATCTTATTGTGAGTACCAGAAACCATGTCTTCGTAATATAATAGTGCCCCCAATAACTCTCCTACATGTATATAGTGTCCATGAAACAGAGATATAATAAAACCAAATGAAACAATGATAATGTAATTATGTAATACCGTTTCATTCACAACAATTACCTCCCGTCAATTTGCAGCACTTCAATTGGCATTAATGCATAACACAGTAATTTTGCCTGAGTATATAAAAGAGAAAACATACCAATATCACAAAGAGATATATAAAAGTTAATTAACTCGTGGTTGTATACATATTCTTCAAAGAGATTTATAAAAGTTAGTAACTTATGGTTGCATCCACTAGAAGCACTATATTTATAACATTGAGCCTTCATAATATTAGAGATATCTTTTTTAGTCACTTTTCACTATAGCTGGAATTAGTGGAGTTTTCGTTATTGCTTTTGTTATGTCAGCAACAGGGCCTGCAATATATATAGAGACATTAATTTCTGCAAGTTTTTGTTAGATTGTAATTCATATGTGTCAAAAAAAGATTTGATTTGTTTAGATTTAAATAGATTTGAATTTAAATCTAGATTTGATTTGATTTAGTAAAGAGATATTTTGGGCTTGAGTTTTAGCTTAGGGAGCAAGCTAACCTAAATCTATAAATAGAGGGAGTAATCCCTATTTTGTAATTAAGTCATTCACAGTATTTTGCAGTTGCAAAGTGAATTAATAAAGATTCCACAGTTTGTGGGCAGAATAGAAATTCTGCAGAAATATCTCCATTGTTCTTTTATTAGTTTGTCATAAATAATCATCAGTGGTGGTCGAAATTCATCATAAAGTATTGGTGGATTTCCAACATCTGGTATAAAGAGCTTGTGTTACGATTCAAGGGAAGCATCAATCAAGAACGATTGAAGAATTCACGATGACAAGTTATGGGAATGCAAACTATCCAGCAACGCTGCCAATTCTGAAAGTAGACAACTATGAGAATTGGTGCAAGCAGATGAAAGTCCTATTAAGGTGTCAAGGCCTTTGGGACCTTGTAAAAGATGGAGTCGAAGCGCTTGGCGAAAACGCTTCAGAAGAAGAAAAGAAGAAATATACAGAATCTGAGAAACAGAGTTATAAAGCATTGTTTATAATTCATCAATGTGTCAGCCCAGACAATTTCGAAAAGATTAGTGATTCAGAATCTGCAAAAGAAGCTTGGGAGATCCTGGAGAAATCTTTTGGAGGCGCTGAGAAGGTGAAAGAAGTGAGGTTACAAACTCACAAAAGAACCTATGATCTGCTTCAGATGGAAGACAGTGAAAACATATCTGATTTATTCACTAGAGTTACAAAACTAGTGAATCAAATCAAGACATGCGGAGAAACATTAACAACAAGAGTTGTTGTTTCGAAGATCCTGAGATCCTTAGCTCCTAAGTTCGACCACATAGTGGTGGCGATCGAAGAAGGGAAAGACTTGTCGAAATTGACAAAGGAAGAGCTTCAAGGGACGCTCGAATCTCATGAACAAAGAATGAACGAAAGAGCTGCAGGAAAATCGAAGAGTGATGTAGCCTTGCAAGCACATTCAGCAAAAGAAACCAAAGGCAAAGGAAAGTATTTCGACAGAAGTAGAGGTGGCTACAACAAATCGAATGGTAGAGGAAACCAAATCGAAGGAGACGTGTCGAATCAAAGAAGACCACACCAAGGCAACCAAAGAGGTGGTGCTGCAAACAGAGGAAGAAGTGGTGGTCGAAAACCTGATAAGAGTCACATTCAATGTTACAATTGTCAGAAGTATGGTCACTATTCAAGTGATTGTCTAGAAAAACGAAAGAATCAAGAAAGTGATGCAAAGCTTGCAAAACATGAAGAAGAAGAAGAAGAGATGATGCTAATGGTCACAACAAGAGATGAAGATAGATTCAAGGACCAATGGTACTTGGATTCAGGATGTTCATCACATATGTCTGGAAGGAAAGACTGGTTCGTCAATATAAAACCCTCAACGAAGAATATGGTAAAATTTGCAAATGACAACACACTAGCAGCTGAAGGTATTGGTGATGTTATGATCATGAGGAAAGATGGCAAGAAGTCAATAATTTCGAATGTATTGTACATACCAGGCATGAAGAGCAATTTGCTCAGTATAAGGCAGTTGGTCGAAAAGAATTATAAAGTGTCAATCGAAGATAAGTTGATGAGAGTTGTTGATGCAAATGGGAGGGTAATCTTGAAGGCTCCTATGTCTCAGAATCGAACCTTCAAGATTGAACTAAATGTGATGGAGCACAAGTGCCTTTCGACTGCAGCTAGCAGAGATGAATGGATATGGCATTATAGACCAAGTCATCTCAACTTCAGAGACATCAGAGATTTGAAGAGAAGAAATATGGTTTCAGGATTGCCTGAAATTGATATTCCAAACGAAGTATGTGAAGAATGTGTGCAGGCGAAGCAACACAAGAATAGCTTCAGCAAGGATGCAGGAAGCAGATCGAAGGCTAGTCTCGAAATCATATACTCTGATGTATGTGGACCAATCCAGGTGGATTCGATGGGAGGTAACAAATACTTTGTTACATTCATAGATGATTTCAGTCGAAAGCTATGGACTTACCTGATCAAGAAGAAAAGTGAAGTGATCGAAGTATTTACCAAGTTCAAGTCCATGGTCGAAAGACAAAGTGGTCGAAAGCTCAAAGTTTTGAGAACTGATGATGGAGGAGAATATGTGTCGAAAGACTTCGACAGATTATGTGGAAAAGAAGGGATTGTACATGAAGTGGTGCCACCCTATACTCCACAGCAAAATGGAATTTCAGAAAGGAAAAATTGAACCATCATGAATATGGTGAGAAGTATGTTGAAAGGCAAGAATTTACCCAAAGAGTTCTGGGGTGAAGCTGTTTCAACTGCAACATACATTTTGAACAGAAGTCCTACAAAGAAGCTAGAAGGAATTACTCCAGAAGAATGTTGGTCTGGTGTGAAGCCTAGCTTGAGTCATCTGAGAGTATTTGGATCTATTGCACATAGACATGTGCCAGATCAGTTGAGAAAGAAACTTGATGACAAGTCAAGTCAAATGATCCTAGTTGGATATCATTCGACAGGAGGCTACAAGTTATTCGATCCAGAGAACAAGAAGATTGTGATCAGCAGGGACGTGATCATAGATGAGTTCAAAGAATGGGATTGGACTGCAAATGTCAAGAAAGATTCAGTGGGAATCTTATTCGAAGAGCCAGAAACTCAAGTCGAAAGAGAAGTTCGACAAGAGGAGCCAGCAGATATACCCAGTACAAGCAGACCTCAAAGAACAAGACGCATGCCTGCAAGATTGTGTGATTACATCAGATGATGTAATAGATGATGAAGGTGAGCTGGTACATTATGCTTTCTATGCAGATGTCGAACCTGTTAATGCAGCTGAAGCATTAAAGGATTCGAAGTGGGTGAAAGCAATGAACGAAGAAGTAAAGTCTATCGAAGACAACAACACTTGGTCACTTGTCGAATTGCCTCAAGGCAAGAAGGCAATTGATGTCAAGTGGGTATACAAAGTGAAGACGAATTCGAAAGGTGAAGTAACTCGACACAAAGCAAGACTTGTGGCGAAAGGATTTCTACAGAAAGAAGGAATAGATTTCGACGAAGTTTTTGCACCTGTTGCTAGGATCGAAACAATCAGGCTGGTTGTTGGTCTAGCAGAAATCAACAGTTGGCACATATGTCAGATGGACATGAAGTGTGCATTCCTAAATGGACCCTTAGATGAAGACGTCTATGTTAAACAACTAGTTGGGTTTGTGAAACATGACGAAGAAAGAAAGGTGTACAGGCTACATAAAGCCCTGTATGGATTGAAACAAGCTCCAAGGGCTTGGAATAAGAAAATTGATAGTTTTCTAAGGGAGAAGGAATTTGTGAAGTGCATAACTGAACATGGAGTATATGTAAGAAGAAGCAAGAGTAAATTGCTTATACTATGTCTCTATGTAGATGATTTGTTGATAACAGGTAGCTGCAAGAGTGAGATCGAAGACTTCAAAGTTGACCTTAGCAAGGAATTCGAAATGTCTGATTTGGGTGAGATTTCATATTTCCTTGGTATCGAATTCTACAAAAGCAGTAGAGGTTTGATGATGCATCAAAGAAGATATGCAGGAGAAATTCTCAAAAGGTTTGAGATGGAAGAATGCAATGCAACTTCGACACCTGCAGAACCAAGACTGCAACTATCGAAAGATGCTGATGAAGATGATGTTGATCCAACCCAATACAGAAGACTTATTGGATCATTGAGATACCTTTGTCATACAAGGCCTGACTTAGCATACAGTGTAGGTATGGTAAGTAGATTCATGCAGAAGCCAAAGGTATCACATCTAGCAGCTGTGAAGAGGATACTAAGGTATCTTAAAGGAACTTTCAATTATGGCATTCTGTTTCCTGCAGTTGATAAAGGAAAAGAATGCAAGTTAGTGGGATACACTGATTCGAGTTAGTGTAGTGATGCTGAAGATCGAAAGTCAACAGCAGGATATGTGTTTATGCTAGGTGGTGCAACAATTGCTTGGAGTTCGAGAAAAGAACCAGTAGTGGCATTATCATCATGTGAAGCAGAATACATAGCTGCTTCTCTTTGTGCATGTCAAGCAACTTGGATGGTGAACTTGGTCGAAGAGATAACAGGGAAAAATCATGGAGCAATTACATGAAGATAGACAGCATGTCAGCCATCAATCTGGCGAAGAACCCAATAACACATGGTCGAAGTAAGCACATCGAAATGAGGTTCCATTATCTTCGAGAGCAGGTAGCAGATGGGAAGATGAATTTGGAACACTGCAGAACTGAGAATCAGATTGCAGACATCATGACGAAGGGAGTGCAGGTCGAAGTATTCAGAAATCTAAGGACCATGATGAACATAGACAGTTTAGACACAATGAATTAGGTGGTGTGTTAGATTGTAATTCATATGTGTCAAAAGAAGATTTGATTTGTTTAGATTTAAATAGATTTGAATTTAAATCTAGATTAGATTTGATTTAGTAAAGAGATATTTTGGGCTTGGGTTTTAGCTTAGGGAGCAAGCTAACCTAAATCTATAAATAGAGGGAGTAACCCCTATTTTGTAATTAAGTCATTCACAGTATTTTGCAGTTGCAAAGTGAATTAATAAAGATTCCACAGTTTGTGGGCAGAATAGAAATTCTGCAGAAATATCTCCATTGTTCTTTTATTAGTTTGTCATAACTAATCATCAGTGGTGGTCGAAATTCATCATAAAGTATTGGTGGATTTCCAACAGTTTTAATGACAAATGGAAACAAAGATGAATCTAGAAGAAAGACCATTACTTTTCACTTCTTTTGTAGGAATAAATGTATTGAGAAGTGATGTAATTAACATATTAAGTAGGTAAAACATAAGGGTATGCAATAAAATCATAAAAGACATCATTATCACTAGCCAAAATCATTCCAACTACTCCTGCAGTAAGAGCTTCTGAACCTGCATGAAAAATTCCAAAAAAAATCATCTTCAAGACATACCACTACTCTTCTCTTTACCTTTTCAACATCAAGTGTTCTGTAACGACATTGTTTTGCTACAAAATTTCATATGAAATAATATTCTAAGTACTAAAAAATAAATAAAAAATCATCGCAATAGTGATGAAATAGTTGAAGAGGTGGTTGCTAGAAGAAGTAAGGCTACTAGTCGTATGTGGATGACTTTGAGAATTAAAGAGAACGTGATTTTTCAGAATGCAAGGTTAAATTGGGATTGTGAAGGAGATTCGAACAATAGGTTTTTTCACGGGGTTATGAAGGATAGGCTGCGCAGAAACTACATTGGTTCTGTAGTTACTCCGAGTGGAATTCTGGATTCTGTGGTTGATGTTAAGAAAGAGGTGTTGAGGCATTTCTCCGAGAAATTTGAGGAAATAAATTCTAATAGACTTATTCTTGAGGGTGTCCCTTTCAACAAATTATTGGAATAAGATTGCGGTTCTTTATAAGTTATGTTTTCTGAGCTTGAAATCAAAGAGGCAATGTGGGCTTGTGAAGGGTCGAAGAGTCCGGAGCCAGACGGATATAACTTCTATTTTATTCGTAAGTGTTGGTCTTTCTTGAAGATGGACTTCGTCCGCTTCTTTAACGACTTTCATGCTAACAGAGTGTTGCCTAAAGCGTTCACGTTTTTCTTTTTTACCTTGATTCCAAAGTCCAACAATCCTTTGGGTCTCGACAACTATAAATCCATTTGTCTCATTGGTTGTGTTCTAAGGTTCTTTTAAAACTCCTTGCAGCTAGGCTCAAGGTGGTGTTGGATTCTTTGGTATCAACTTGTCAAAGCATGTTCGTCCCGGGTAGGTAATTACTAGACGGGGTTCTCGTTGTAAACAAAGTTATGGATTATGCAACAAAAGATAAGATGAGTTGCTTTTTTTTCATGGTCGATTTCGAGAAGACGTACAATAAAGTGAGTTGGAAATATCTAGAGTATATCCTGTGTAGAATGGGATTTGGGAAGAGATAGTTGAAGTGGATGAATGCCTCTGTTTTTACTAGTCATATGTCTATATTGGTGAACGGAAGCCATACCAAGAAGTTTGTAGTTGGTAGGAGTTTTAGACAGGGAGATCCTCTGTCTCCTTTTTTGTTTGTTCTTTCCACCGAAGGTTTATCCAGATTGGTGAGGAAGGCATCGGCTCTCGGCGAATTCTCAAATTTTGTGGTGAAAGGGAAGTGTGCGGTGGACATTCTTCAATTCTCCGATGACACTCTTTTAGTGGGAGACGATGGATGGAAACATGTTTGGACTCTAAAATCGATTCTTAGGGCTTCGAAATTATTTCGGAGCTTGGAGTTAATTACCACAAGAGTAAGTTCATTAGCATCAACTTGATGTTGACTCCTAAATTTGACACCTATTTGGCCTTATAGGCCAAAAATAGAACAAATAAAGCCAAGCTGGAAAATATTTCGACAGATAGAAAAAACTTAGAGAAAATATTTGAGTTACACATTGGTCTTCGACCAGGCGTCACCATTAAGATTTCGACTAAGAAGGTCCTATGACCTTCGACTAGAAGAACATACCTTCATGAGACGAAGGATATTTGAATTTGAATTGTTGGAGGGAAAGACGGTTTCGCCAGCATTTAAAGGAAAGGCAACATGGTTGGAAGAGAGAGGTCGAGGGACATGCAAAGGACACTTGTCTTCATCTTAGAGCAAAGTCATTCCTCGACGGTTACATAGTTTTAGTATAAAATAGGAAATCTGTGTAGTTTTTCCAGGTGTTCAACCTATTGTGCTAGTTACTCAAATATTGTCCAAGTACCCGCTGTGTGTGAAAGGATAAACTGAGAAATGTATGTTGGAAACACCATTTTTCATTAATAAAGTCTTTTTACATTGTTTTGATCTTATTTTGCAAAGTTACTTTTCCTGAATCTTTACCTGCATTTCTATTAACTTCCTTACTTTCTAAAACCACAAGCATCTTATCTTTGGTCGAACGTGCGTTCTTCCTAGACGTCTATTTTCACATCAGAACATAAAAATTAGCATATGTTCTAGGATCAATCTGATCAATCCCGCTAGTAACCGAAAGGACTTTCCTTTTTGAAGGATCAGCGGTTGTTTACCAAAAACCACGGTAAACAAATTGGCACACCTGGTGGGACGTTGCTAGTTTTTATCGTCTATTTGTTCATATTATTGCTTTCCTTTTATAAGTATACAACGTTGCATGTTATTAAGAAGTGGTAGAATAACCAACGAGTGTACTGTTAGGAAGAGAAATAGTGAAAGTAGAATGGCTAATGAGCCAAATCATGGAGAAATACCTCCACCAAATACTACTGGAACAACGGTTATTTCCACCGTTGGAGAAAATATCTCAACTTCCGTTGGTTCAATACCAACGTTGACCACAAATTAAACATGACCCTTACTTTCGTATGTGGGTCCTAGAGGTCCTTTAGGAACGCCCCCACCAAGGGCAAATCCAGGATCTCGACCATATATTCCCCCAGGATTCTCGACAGCCTGGATGGGTCGAGAACATCCATATGGCATGCCAACCACTGAAATGGCTAGCCTTATAAATGATGCATCTACTTTTTCAGAACCGTTGGTGAGGGCATCATCGCCATTACAGGGATCTGGAGCCAGTATGGCAAATTTGGGTAGAAACCAGATTTTAGGAGGGCTATCAAATGCAATACCAAGCCTCACAAATACTTCTACAGCGATTTTGAGGCAACAGATGGACGAGAGCAACCATGATATAGTACAAATGTTAGCATAAACTTTAAGTACAGTGCTGAACCCCCTAATTCAAAATACTACCCAGTCGAATCAACAAATGGCAGCGCAAATGACGCGCATGGATGAATTCTTTGGGGTACCCCAGACTATTCGACAACCCCAAAGAATACCAATAAGAGTAAACCAAGGGGGAATCATGGAAGAGGCTGTGACTGTTAATCAAAACCCTCAAATCCCTAGAGTAGAAATAAAACAAACTAGGGTCGAAATACCTCGATATCGCCCACCAATCCCTAGAGAAATCGATCAAGGAGTGTGTGATCGGTGGATCTGGAACTGACTGTTTAACGCTGGTTCGCGAAATGTCGCGGAAGCAAGAGTCGCCACCGTATTTTATTTTCTCCAAATGGAAAGGACAAAAGCACAGAAAAATTCCTTATAGAGATTGCTCTCGGTTCGGGAGGTAGATTATAGAAAGGGAAGGTGTTAGCACCCTTTCTATCCATGGTTATCCATGGGCTCTTAGATACTTGCTCATTGTGTTTTCAAAAATGGTTTGTTTGCTTTTCAACTGTGGGTTTTAAAAAGTTTCTTTGAAAATTCCAGTTCGACTCTTGTATCGGTCCTCAAGAGTGTTTGAAAAATTGTTTTGAAAGCTTTTTGAAAAGGTGTCGGTGTGAAAAAGTATTTTTGAATTTGTTTTTGAAATTAGAGCAAGTATCTAGAGTCGTCTACCCACCCTAAGGAATTCGTCTGTGTAAATATCCTTATAGCAGTGCCATCCCACCATTGAGAGGTAGGTAGCACCACCGTTGGAGGTGTTCGGGTCAATTCGAAGGTTCGGGACATGGTAATCACCAGAGCAATAGGAAGATACCTTAGAAGCTACCCTCATGCCAGGTTCCCGGATCATGAGGACTTACTAAAACATCCTCTACTCGACGATCACCTTTCGAGAGGCAAGGCAACAGTGAGGCGTACCCTAGGGGTGGTGTGTGATTTGCGTGTCATGTTCATTTATTTTTGTCTTGTCATGTATGGGTGATCTACGCTTTTGTTTTTATTTTAACATTCACTCTTGCATGCAAATTTATTAACAGTTAAAAAGTGCGGAATTTAAAAGTTCTATGCTATTACAAAGGCGCGGGTCCACATCGCCAAATTTAATCCAGGACCCGATTTGAAGTAAAATAAAGATGCGAGAAATATAAATGTCTAATTTACACGGCTTTGGGAGAATTACATGAATATTATAAGAAAGGGAATAAATGCGCGAAGCGAACTAATAATCGAAAGCGAGGGCGTTGGATCCTTTTTAATGAAATTAAAATTACGATTAACAAATTAATTAAATCAAAACAAAAGAGATTTTTTGGAGTTTTTTGTATTTAAAGATTTTAATGAGAGAATTAAATGGAATTAAAAATTAATTAATTAACCCTAATTCTAACTATTTTTATTTATTAAGAAATATGTTAAAGTTGCACCTAAAATTAACCTAATTAATTAATACAATTCTTATTTACAAAAAATAATAATTAATTATTATAATGGTAAAAGAAAAGGATAAAAATAATCAAAACCCTAATTCTACAATTTTTAAGTTTATTAAGAAAAACATTAAAATTAATCCTAGAATAAAAGAACTAAATTAATTGATAACATTTATTTACAAAATAGCATTTAAATAAAATATATTTTATTTTTGTGACTTTCTGATTTTTTATTATATTTTTTTTTATGTTATGAAAATATTGATTTAAAGAATTAAACTAAAACTAATTAAAACAAATAAAATAGAAAAATATAAAAAAGAATGAAAGAGCAAACCAATGGGGGGTTCTGTCCCCAAACTGGAGGTTAGGTTGTAGCAATCAGGCCCATTTGTTTCAAGGCCTTTTTGACTTTTCCTGGAAGCGTGTGTACGCGTTGACTGATGCCTATGATATTCTTCAAATCTGGACCTTTGGATTGGGATCATGGGGCGCGTGGCATGGCAGATTATGGGGCTGCATGGTATTCCTCAGGGAACGAGCTACATAGAAACACGTTTAGAAGAAAAATATGGAAATAAGAAGGGGGACCTGGGGTTCGAACCCAGGTCCCAAAGCTTGCCAGCATGACATTCCACCAACTGTGTTGCGTTGTTACTTTGTATATGGAATAGAAGATAAATAATATAAAAGAAAATTGGTTAGTAGCATGGAAACAAAAAAAAAAGACGCGCGCTGAATTCAAATTACCCAATCATATCACGCCACATAATCTTCTTCTCCACTCGTTTGCACTTTTACCTGAAAAACAAGCTAAATAGCGGGGGTTTTAAACCCCCACAATCTGAGATGCAGAAAAATAGCGAATAGGAATTAACAAAACATAAAAAGGGCGCGATGGATGTTCTAGATCCCTTGGAACGTCACGAATTCAATGGTGCAAGTCTCGTGTTCTAATTTTACCATAAGCCAAAGTCCCCAATTCAAGGTTTCTGAAACCCTAGGCCTAGTTCATGGCAACTCTTCATATATGCAATTATTCTTCAATTAAATCATACTACTAGCTTCAGAATCAACACATTAGTATAAATCAACAATAAAAATGCATGGATATGGCGTGTAGATTTGAATACGATTAAAGAAAAAAATCAGGTACAGGGTAACTGCGTTCTACCGTTTCTTTGCGTTAGAGATGATGGTTTTGATCCAGAAACCTTCCTTGAAGCCTCAGGAATGCAATGGAATCAATGTTTTGCCTTGAAACTCCTTGAAATCGTGTTTTCAGTTTTGGAATTTTCTTGAAAAAGTGCAAAGTTTTTTATGGCTTTTTGGGCGCAGCTTCAGGTCTCTTGCACTAGGTCTAGCATCTGGCTTATGTATGGAGTGAATTAGGGTTGAGTTTTCAATCAAAAGATCAATGCAATCATGAATCAAATATTGGATTTAATGGCATATTTTTTTCAATCTTTTTCACATGTTTTTGATGTCAATCATAGCCAATCTTCCCCATTTGAGTTGTGCACGAATCTTGAGTGAATCATGAGTGATTATACTGCACAAAAAGATTTGAAAACTTTATTTTAGTATTTTTCACATATTTTATTTTATTAAATGAATTAATAGCAATTAAAAATTCAAATAAATAAATAAAAATGATGAATAAATCCCCTTTGGGCCAAATGGTCGTGCATATGCTTTGGATGATGAATCTTGGAAGAAAATGTGGCCCATTAGCAATTTTAAGGCATTTGAAGCAAAGTTGACTTTTCAAAATACCCAAATATTTCCCAACTTCCACAAGGCATATCTTGCTCAATTTTTAAGCTTTGATCATGTTCTTGGACATTTTGGAAAGATCTTGAAGTCCTCTAACCAATGCATTTGGTCCCATGTAATTTTTATTTACCAATTTCAAGTTATGGCCTTTGACTTAAAGTCCCTTTTTGTTGACTTTTGAAAATGACCTATAATGTTGAAATTGATAACTTTTTGTGAGAGCATTTCTTGGACTTGAAGTGTGAAGAGGAGTTGTAGGAAATGTCTTTCTCTTCAAAATGAACTTTAGATGGAATTTTTCTGATAAACCATGTGGAAGTTATGCCTTGGTCAAGTTACAGTTGACTTTTTCAACTGTCCAAATATGGAAACTTTTGCATCTTGAGACTTTTTGAGCCAAGCTTTGAGAATCATGATCAAGCATTGATCAAATGATGTTTGTGGCTTCAAAATGAGATGTTGATCAAAATTTTGAACTTTTGACTGTCAAATGACCATTTTGCCCCTGTAGTTGACTGTAGGGCAATTAGGGTTTTTGACTGTGCAATTTTGTGCTGTAAGTCTTGAAACTTGGTATGAGGATATTTTACAATGTTTATAAGCATGTGGGACTTGATTGGACCCTTGGAAACTTCATTTTCTTTGTCAGAACCAAAACCCTAGTTTTTGACTGTTAGGAGGCCCTTGAACTGTGCAACCCTTGGGGAGATTTTGAAGCATGCTCTTTGCAATTCTTGAAGAATATGGGAGGGCAAATTTTGGGGTACAACAGTTGCCCATGTTCAATCTTCTTAGACCTGAGGATGCAGATTGGCTGACGTGCCTTTCGTAATCCGAAGGTGGAAGATGATTGAACACTAGAGTGCCCAGAAATTTGCGCTCACATAGTAGCAGTGTGATGGCGGAATGGGCTTATAGATGCCATTTGGAGATTGATGGATAGGATGATGGGCTTATAGATTCCATGCTGAGAGATGATGGAAGGTGGATGGGCTTATAGATGCCATCTGGGCGTCGATCGCGTAAGAGATTCCTTAGCGAGAGCTTGCGTACCTGAAAAAGAAAAATGATTACCTGACCTGTTACAGGAGCTGGTATTCAAATTCTTTGTGTAGATGTGTCTTGACTGGTTACAGGAGCTGGATCTGGAGCTTTAAAAGGTGATGAATGAACCAGGGATGGTTACTACCTCAACAGGAACGCTGAGAGAACCTTGGACGATTACTACCTCAACAGGAACACTGAGAGAATCTCGGACGATTACTTCCTCAACAGGAATGCTGAGAGAATCTTGGGCGACTTCAACCTCAACAGTAACGCTGAGAGAATCTTGGATGTCTTCTACTGAGTCTTCATCAGAAAAATCTTTTAGGGGTCGATTTAACTGGACTAGAGAAGGCCTTTGACTGGATAAGAAACAGGAAAATCTTAGGGTCGATTTAACTGAACCGGTCTAGGTCTTGAAATCTTCAACTGGGTAAGAAACAGGGAGATCTTAGGGTCGATCTGACTGAACCAGAGAAGGCCTTTGACTGGATAAGAAACATAAAAATCTTAGGGTCGATTTAACTGAACTGGTCTAGGTCTTGAAATCTTCAACTGGGTAAGAAACATGGAGATCTTAGGGTCGATCTGACTGAACCAGAGAAGGCCTTTGACTGGATAAGAAACAGGAAAATCTTAGGGTCGATTTAACTGAATCGGTCTAGGTCTTGAAATCTTCAACTGGATAAGAATCAGGGAGATCTTAGGGTCGATCTGACTGAACCAGAGAAGGCCTTTGACTGGATAAGAAACAGAAAAATCTTAGGGTCGATTTAACTGAACCGGTCAAGGTCTTGAAATCTTCAACTGGATAAGAATCAGGGAGATCTTAGGGTCGATCTGACTGAACCAGAGAAGTCTTGAAATAAAACTGAGAACTTAACTGAATCTTTCCTGAAAGGTAAAGGTCAGTCATATGCAATGCATGATATGGATCAAGCAATGATGTTCTCAACATAAATGAGATTTGTAAGATATGATGCGTATATGCATGCTATAACGTATGAAGATGTGATGTTTATGAACGTATGTTTTCGTCTTAGGCAAATAAATCCTTGACGAGTGCCGGGAAGCCATATCCTGGGCTGACGTTGGAGAATAGATTTTTGCTTCCGCTGGGGATGATAGTTGCAAGAATACCGGTAGGAGAAGATAACTCCGTTGGGGAATAAGCTTGGCGAATGGATTACTCTGCGGGGAGAAAAGATACTCTAGCGATCTTGCTGGGAAGCAATACTCTGTGGGGAGAGAGGTACTTTGCTGAAATGTTGATGGTAACTTCGCTGGGGATACCATTGTTGTGTTGGAAGTGTTAATAGACTTCGTTGGGGATAAGAAGACTTTGTCGAGGACGATCTTTCCGTGGCTTTTGGCTGAGGATAACCCAGTTATATCCTGGTAGGGAAATAACTCTTTGAATAAAGCCGGGAGACACGTTCGTGCTCTGCGGGGATAAGCTTCCAGAATCTACTGGGGATAAGCTTACTGCTTGGGGGAGATGGATTCCAACTTTCCTTGGGAACTAGATTGGACTCTCCTGGGGAAGTTCTGAGTTGTATTGGGGAAGTGACTCCACTGAATGTTTGATATACCGCCGGGGAACAATCTTTAGGCCAAGACTGCCGGGGATGCTTGCTAAGAATGCATGTATACTGCGCTGGGGAATGTTGAGATCTGCTGGAGGATACTCAATTTCCTTAAGGATGTTGTAACTTTGCTTGGAGAGAGAGCATAGACTTGCTGACTCACTCTCTGGGGAATTACGATATACTGGTTATGTTCTTCAGTCGAATTTAACTTGGTACTTTGGTGGACAGAACAATTAGATCGCTTAGACAACTCTTTATTGCCCTTGTTTCTAATGTTACCTGTAATTAATCCTTTGTTTCGTATGCACATATTCATGAGTTAGCAAATTATTGTCAATGCATATATCACAAATTGAACCTTGGACGTTCTTCGCAAAAAAAAACAGAAAAGGAAAAACAATTGGCAATTTTAACTGAAAAGTATATTTGTATTGATTTTTTGAATTTGCCTGTAAAATAGGCATTTATGTACAAGAGGCTGACGTCCTAGTAAGATAACACCGCCGAACAAAAGAGTTTATACAATTTTGTACAAGAGAAAATAGAACAGCTGTGTGAAATGAATGATCCACTGGGTTTCAACTCTGCTATCGCCTTTATGTCTTTGAGCGTCTCATCACTTGATGACCTTAGTTGAAGATGAAGCTGACTAATCGATGCCGTCTGAACTCGATGTAGATACCGGATTCTGGATGCAAAGTGACCAATGAGACATAGTATTACGCTTTATCCCTAACTTTTGCCTGGACCGCCCTTTCGGGTTTTCAGTCCACCGGGATACCCATTTTTGCCCAAGCCGCCTTTTCAGGTTTTCGACTTGCCGGGTGTACATATTTTTTCATTTCATCCCTTCATTTTGCCCGAACCCTTTTGGTTCGCCGGGAAGCCCTAATTTTTGCCTAGGTATGTCAACCTAGTGAGTCTTTTTCATGCGTAGTATCTTTTTACTATGTCTGCATTGGCGGGGTGAGGAAGGTCGTCACCATCCATGTTGGTTAGGATCATGGCTCCTCCTGAGAACACATGTTTAACCACAAATGGCCCTTCATACGTAGGGGTCCATTTGCCCCTTGGATCACTCTGAGGAAGGATGATTCGCTTGATTACCAGATCCCCAACTTGATATTCCTGTGGTCTGACCTTTTTGTTAAATGCCCTGATCATTCGTTTCTGATACGTCTGACCATGACAGATAGCAGCAAGCCTCTTTTCATCAATAAGGTTTAATTGATCAAGTTGTGTCTGGATCCAATCATCTTCGTTCAGATTTGCATCCTTCATTATCCGGAGAGAGGGTATTTGCATTTAGATCGGTAAGACTGCCTCTATACCGTAGACCAAGGAGAAAGGAGTTGCCCCGGTTGACGTCCTGGATGAGGTACGGTACCCATGTAGAGCGAACGGTAACATCTCGTGCCAATCTTTATAAGTCACTGTCATCTTCTGCACGATTTTCTTAATGTTTTTATTTGCTGCTTCTACAACCCCATTCATCTTCGGTCTGTAAGGAGAAGAGTTGTGGTGTTGTATCTTAAACTGCTCGCAGAGCTCAGTGATCATCTTGTTATTCAGATTGGTACCGTTGTCTGTAATAATTCTTTCAGGGACGCCGTACCGACAGATCAGGTTATGTCGAATGAACCGTGCCACAACAGTCTTGGTTACCGTAGCGTAGGAAGCTGCTTCGACCCACTTCGTGAAGTAATCAATCGCTACCAGGATGAAGCGATGCCCGTTAGATGCCGTAGGTTTAATATCAACGATCATGTCTATGCCCCACATTGCAAACGGCCAAGGCGCAATCAGAATATTCAGAGGAACTGGAGGAACATGCACCTTGTCTGCATATATCTGGCATTTGTGGCATGTCCGGGAATGTTGGTAGCAGTCAGCTTCCATGGTGGACCAGAAATACCCTGCCCGAAGGATCTTCTTTTCCATAGTGTGTCCACTGGAATGTGTTCCGAAGGTCCCTTCGTGTAGCTCTTCCATGATCCTTTCTGCTTCAGTCTTATCCACACAACGCAGTAAGGTCGAATCATGATTTCGCTTATACAGGATGTCGTTGCTAAGGAAGAACTTCGCAGCGAACCTTCTCAGAAACTTCTTATCATTGACCGATGCACCTTCAGGGTATTCCTGAGCTTCCAAATATCTCTTCACCTCATGGTACCAAGGCTTCTCAGTCACCAATTCAGTCTCGAGATCACAACAGTATGCCAGTTCGTCCAGTTTCCAGATGATGATCTGGGGAGCCTCATTGTCCCATTTGACCTTGAACATAGAAGACATCGTAGCTAACGCGTCCGCTAACTGATTCTCCTCTCTCGGGAAATGTTCAAAAGTTATCTCTGTGAAGTGGGGGATCAAGGTCAACACACATTCTCTGTAAGGAATAAGATTCGGATGTTTCGTATCCCACTCTCCTTTGATCTGATTGATCACGAGAGCGGAATCTCCGAAGACACTCAGAAACTTGATCCTTATGTCAATCGCAGCTTGAAGACCCATGATGCACGCCTCATACTCCGCCATGTTGTTGGTACAGTTGAAACATAGCCGGGCAGTGAGTGGAGTATGAGTGCCTTGAGGGGATATGATTACAGTGCCGATACCGTTACCCAAAGCATTGGAGGCTCCGTCAAAGTGCATAGACCATCAGGATCCTTCCTCAGGTCCTTCATCCGGTCCAGGTACTTCACAATCAGTCACTATCATGATGCTCTCGTCCGAAAACTCGAAGTTCATTGACTGATAGTCGTCTACGGCCTGATGTGCCAAGTGGTCTGCCAATACACTTCCCTTGATGGCTTTCTGAGTCGTGTATTGAATGTCGTATTCTGTCAAGATCATTTGCCATCTTGCTATTCTCCCAGACAGAGCAGGCTTTTCAAATATGTACTTTATAGGATCCATCTTTGAGATCAACAAGGTAGTGTGAGTCAGCACATACTGTCTCAGCCGGCGAGCAGCCCATACCAAAGCGCAGCAAGTTTTCTCAAGCAGTGAGTATCGGGTCTCACAGTCGGTAAACTTTTTGCTAAGGTAATAAATGGCATGCTCTTTTCGGCCAGACTCGTCATGCTGCCCCAGCACACACCCCATTGAGTTGTCAAGTACTGTCAGGTATAATATCAGAGGTCTCCCCTCAACCGGTGGCATAAGGATGGGTGGTTCTTGGAGATACTCCTTGATTCTGTCAAAAGCGGCCTGACATTCATCATTCCAACGTACTACCTGATCTTTCTTCAGCAGCTTGAAGATTGGCTCACAGGTAGCAGTCAGGTGCGAGATGAATCGAGCAATGTAATTCAGGCGTCCTAAAAAGCCTCTGACTTCTTTCTCTGTCCTAGGAACGGGCATCTCTTGAATAGCTTTAACCTTGGCAGGGTCCACTTGAATACCCTTATCACTTACAACGAAGCCTAGCAACTTTCCCGATCTAACCCCGAAGGTGCACTTGTATGGATTCAACCTCAGCTTGTACAACTTCAGACGGTCAAACAATTTCTGCAGATGATCAAGGTGTTCTTCCTCAGTCTGGGACCTTGCGATCATGTCGTCAACGTACACTTCTATCTCATGATGGATCATGTCATGAAATAAAGCAACCATGGCACGTTGGTAGGTTGCCCCAGCATTTTTCAGTCCAAAAGGCATGACCTTGTAGCAGAAGGTGCCCCACTGAGTAACAAAGGTAGTTTTTTCCATGTCTTCAGGTGCCATCTTGATCTGATTGTAACCTGAAAAACCATCCATGAAAGAGAACACCTTGTGCTGAGCAGTATTGTCAACAAGGACATCAATGTGAGGTAGAGGGAAGTCATCTTTGGGGCTGGCCCTGTTAAGATTCCTGTAATCGACACACATTCTCACCTTTCCATCTTTCTTAGGTACCGGCACCACATTAGCAACCCACTGAGGGTAAGAAGTCACTGCAAGGAACCCAGCATCAAACTGTTTCATAACCTCGGCTTTGATATTCTCAGACATCTCTGGACGCATACGACGGACCTTTTGCTTAACCGGAGGGCAGTCTTCCTTAGTAGGCAAGTGATGGACCACAATATCGGTATCCAACCCGGCATGTCTTCGTAGGACCAGGCAAAGATCTCCATATAATCATGTAGCATCTGAGTCAACCGTTGCTTCACGCTGAGCTCTAGGTTGGCACCAATCTTTACCTCCTTTCTGTTTGTATCAGTACCCAGGTTTATTGTTTCCACTGGCTCTTCGTGTGGTTGAATTGCCCTCTCTTCCTGGAGTAACAGTCTTGCAAGCTCGCCAGGCACTTCGCAATCATCTTCACCTTCGTATTCGGCTAAGTTGATCGGATTTTCGAAGTCATAACTGGCAGTAGCAGAGTCGTTACCAGTGAGATCCAGAGTGGATTGAAACCTGTATGAGTGAGTGTGTGTAAATACAGCTGTTTTTGAAATATATAAAGGAAGGAAAGAAAGAAAAGGAGCATAAGATTTGAAATGCGAGAAAACGTCCAAGATTTTTATTCATGATATATGAAATGACAATTTAATTCCCTCACAAATGAAGCCAATGGTGCCCCGGGTAAGACACCGGGCCATAAAGTTTTTAATTGTTTATTACAGATAACAAAACAAAGAAGTTTATTACTGCGTAACAAAAGTAACAGGAGTATGATCTTTGGCAATCCAATTGGTCAATCCGTCATCAGTTGTCAGGTAGATCCAGCTATTGAACTCCGACTCTTCCACTTCATCCTCATCTCCCACAGCATTCACTCCTGGGTTGGTAATAAGCACATGAGGTCTTCTGATCTTTGCCTTCCGCATAGCCTTCTGACCCTCTGCAGTAAAACCCAGTCCGAACTTGTCAGTTTTCTGTGTAAAATCAGGGAGCCTGCCCCAGTTAGCACATTCACCTTTCTTGACCACAGCCTGGGCATCCTTCAAGGAAGCCATCTTCAAAGGAACATCCTCTTCGACTACTGTTTCTGCTGCTGCTAAAGTTGGAGGTACCTCTTCGAAATGCTGAAAGGGGGTTTCAATAAACTCCCCGTCCATCTCAATATACCTGAAGGAATTCAAATGGCTCACCATATACTCCTCCTCTCCCTGCACAGTGACAATCTTCCCTCTGACAGGGTATTTTAGCTTCTGGTGCAAGGTAGAGGTCACTGCCCTAGCTTTGTGGATCCAGGGTCGACCCAGTAGACAAGAATACAATGGACGGATATCCATCACATAAAAGGTAGAGTCAAATACTTGAGAACCCACATGAATAGGAATGTCTACCTCTCCATGAACCATCCTCTTAGAACCGTCAAAGGCTCTAACGATGATATTGCTAGGTTTCAGCTCTAGGCCTTCATAATCCAAACGGTCTAAGGCCTTCTTGGGTAGCACATTTAGGGAAGAACCAGTGTCCACCAACACGTGCGCCAGAGTAGTGCCCCTGCATTCAATAGAGACATGCAGGGCATCATTGTGGTCCCTTCCCTTAGCAGTAAGGTCAGCATCCGAGAAACCCAAGCCATTGTCCGCTGTCAGATTTGCCACGCAATCAGTAAACTGGACTGCAGATGTCTCTTGTGGCACATGGGCCGTCTTGAGAAATGAAATCAAGGCCTTAGCATGGGCCTCTGAGCACAGTAGCAAGGAGAGCATGGAGATTTTGGAGGGTGTATGCCCCAGCTGCTCCACAACATTAAAGTCACTCTTCTTGATTATTTTCAGGATTTCCTCCATCTCTTGTTGGGAGGCCTCAGCAGTTACAGGTCTTGGTGCCTCCATCCGGGAAAGCTCATCTTTAATCCCTTTGCCCCGAGTATTAGATGACTTGGCAGCAGGGGAAATAACTTGATCAGAACTGGGAACAGGTACACTTGCAGGTGTTATAGTGAGAGGTCTTCGAATAGTTGGTGGTGCAATGTCAGGCGAGAAGAGCCTGCCACTGCGGGTAACTTTTGCTAGACCAGTGATATTGCTGATGCTGGTGCCAGTGTTGAACTCTTGCTTGATTCCATGGACATACACGTCTGCCCCATAGTGCCAGGGGACAGCCCTATCAGATTCGTAGGGGAGAGGCCCCAGAACAGTAATAACAACAGGTGCGACAATCATGATTTGAACTGGCTTCCTTGGGAGAGCCTTGATTGGATTATTAAAGATTGTAACAACAGAAACTTCTTCTACCGGAACAAATTGAACAGCGGTCTTCTTGAACAGAATCTCTTTGCTGTCCATTAGGCTTTGGATGCCCAACCTCAGCAAAGGACAACCAGATAGGGAAACAGCACAGAAAAGGCAACCTTCACTACAACCCGGAAATAAACCGGCCAACAGTAGGTTCCTCTTGACAGTCTTCAAAGGAGTAGCTACATCATTCACAGAAACAGCGTATACATCTTCATCAACAGCATTTACTCCATGCTGAGGCATAGGAGCAGTCACCACATTTGGCCTCTCAGGCGCTTCAAACTGTATCTCTTTTGCGTCAATAAGGTCTTGCACCTTATTCCTTAAGGCCCAACAGTCATCAGTGGAATGCCCCGGGCTATCGGAGTGATAAGCACAGCGGGCATTCGGATTGTATTTGGGAGAAGCAGTGTTTACAACCTTCGGGGCTTCTCTGACAGTCACTAGGTTGGTGGACAGCAACTGTGGCAAGATTTGTGATAGAGTCATACTCAAACGGGTGAACTCTCTCCTGGGTCTTTCAGCCCTTTGAGGATTGGTTTGCCGAGGAGCGGCAGCAGGCTTAGCAATCATCACCGCATTGACAGACTGGCGGCGCTCAGGTTTCTCTTGTCTTCTAGACCCATATACAGCACTGGCCTCCTTTTTAAAGGGCTTCTTTTCAGAACTTGCAGATGCACCCTTCTGAATTTTGCCGGACTTCATCCCAGCCTCTATCCTCTCTCCAGTCAGAATAAGATCAGTAAACCCTACAGACGAATTCCCGATAATATGGTTGAAAAATGGCCTAGATAGGGTCCCCAAGAACATGTTTACCAACTCCCGGTCAGTCAACGGAGGCTGCACCCTGCCAACCAGATCCCTCCACTTCTGTGCGTACTCTTTAAAACCTTCGCTTGACCCTAGCGACATACCCTGGAGTTGGGTACGTGTAGGAGCAAGGTCGGTATTATATTGATACTGCTTGTAAAAAGCAGTAGCCAACTCCTCCCAGTTACGAATTTTGGTCCCATCCAGCTGATAGAACCATTCGAGATGAGTCCCTGAAAGACTCTCCTGAAAGAAGTGGGTCCACAAATTCTTGTCCACTGAGTACGGTTGAATCTTCCGCACGTAGGACCTAAGGTGTAGCTTGGGACAAGACGCCTCGTCATACTTGGTAAAGGATGGTGCTTTGAACTTATGAGGAATGATCACACCAGTAGACAAACCCAAGTCTCCAAAATCCAGCCCAGGCACTTGTTGGATCTCCATAGAATTCAGCCTGTCTTCCAACTGCTTATACCGGTCTTCAGCAGGAGGATACTGTTCCTCATCAAAATCAGTCTCGTTGTCAGAGACTACCGGACTAGGACCTTTTCCCCCTTGGGGACTACTCTTGCCTATAGAAGAACCAGCCTCTTCATTCTACAGAGTGTTGCCAAACCTTTGGCCCGAGTTAAAAAGAACAGTTCTCTTCTTCTTCTTCTTCTCCTTTTTTAGGAGCAAAGCCTTCAGCTCTTCTTGGCCCTGAGCCAAACCCATGATTAGTTCCTGAAATTGCGCATTCTGCGCCTGAAGAGCCTTGATAGACATTTCGGTTGATGATGAGTCAGGATTCATGATGCTGAAATAAACAGCGAAGAACAGTAAGCAACCTGAAAAGAAGAAAACCTGCTATGCACATGATGAATGATATGTGTTTATGCAATGCATTCAAGGGTTCGAAAGTTCAAATTTGTTGTAGACAAAAGGAACACACGTTATCATTAAGGAAACAATTGTTCAGTACATCAGAGCCTCATGGGCACAAATTACAAAGCAAATCAATCCCAAAAGACACTACGCATCCTCTTTGGAGCTATGTAGGTGTTGAGATTCCTCTCTTCATGCAATAGGCGGGTGAGCTCCAAGACCTTCTTTTCACTAGCATGTAGATTGGTCTCAAGAGAATTCCGTTCTTCCTTAAGCTGGATCCAGCTCTTCTGCATCTCTTCCCAGGACGTGGGCATGTCAGGATGCTGAATGGTGTAGGACACTTCTCCTTCCAAGACTGGTTCTTTGATCACAGGGAGCATATGAGGATAAGGCATCACTAACTTCTGGGAGCGGGCTCGTACCCACTTAAGATAAGGTTCTAACGGGATGGAGTTCCTGTGCCCCAGTGTCTTGCTGTCTATCCTACTTGGCATCCTCCAGGCTCTGATAAATCTCTGGCGAAGTCCTTGTGCATCGTTGTCGAAGTCAAAAACTATGTCAGGAATTAACATGTCATGAGGACCATCCCTCCGAGCATAACCAAACTGTCTCCAAGCCATGCATGGGTTGTAAGTAATACCTCCTCTGATTCCAAGTAAAGGAACATTAGGGTACTCCCCGCAACGATCAATGATAGTGACATCCTCTCTGGACCGAGGGCACCAATGTATATCTGCATGTGTAAGAGTCATCAACCGTTGTGACCATCTCAAACCCCGCTCGTTCTTCAAAACTGATTATGGAAGGTGCGAAATAAACCACCTTCCCAGGAGAGGAGTGCAACACATAAGGATACCTCTTTTTCTCATGGTTCGAGTGTAACATGAGTGAAGGATGTCCCCCAACAACGTAGGTATAGGATTCCTGGACATGAAGATCTGGACAGCACTGATATATATAAGCTGATCTGGGTTAGGGAACAACACCAAACCATAGACAAGGAGGGCCACAACTTCTTCAAAAGCTTGTAAGTCAAGGGAGTTCCAACATTCATGGGCCTTTTCAAACAGAAACCTGGCTAAGAAACCTTTGATACCACTTCTGACTTCCCAATGTCCCTTGAGGTCAGATGATTGTAGGTGTAAGGCTTTAGCAATCTCTTCAAGCTTGGGTTCCTTTTCTGTACCGTTGTAGGGTAGTTGATCAAGGATAGGGATCTTCAGGAGCCGGAAGAACTCCTCCAATGTAGGTACCAGCTGATAGTCCAAGAAGGTGAAACAGTGATGCAGAGGGTCAAAGAACTGGAACAGAACCTTTATCATATCTTCCTCAATGTTGGTATTGACCAAGCTGATGAGTCTTCCATGTCTTTCACTGAATGAAGAGCTCTCGGGAATCCTGGATATAAGCTCCTTAAGCGGAGGAGGGATCCTTACAAGGCTGATTTGAATTGTCTTTCTGCGAACAGTTTCCATGTCCTACAAAACAAGAACAAAGATGAAAATTTGAACCCCTGAAATGGTTAGTCAATGCATATGATGCTGGATGATGTCATGATGCTATGATTAAACACACCACAGATATTTACAGAGACAAACATGTAAGGCACACAAGTCACACAAGACAAGCCCTTAGAGTTTAAGGCCAGCATGGGGTCTGGGTATTACCCTCTTGAAGTTGGTGGGCTCAACCTGTCCTATTAGAAGTAACCGGGTTCTAAGGGTCCCAATATCACGGGATTGCTTTCATTGTTCATCGTTTCGATTTAGCCACTGAACTGGCGACCGAAATATTCCAGGAAAGCAACCCTCAATTGAGTGTAGTATCGAGTATCAACCAACCTCGGACTGCACCAAAGTCAGTTATCTCACTACCCTAAAGAGGCCAAGATAGTTCAATTAAGGTTCCTAAGGTCTGTTGATGCTTCACGACACCACGCGGAGGCCCCGTACTCTCCTTGACTGAACTCAAGGGTTACCGGTACACACCAAAGTGCCACATCAACGTAGCAGACTGTTTCAACCATGTCGGTATACCCCGCACAGTTCCCTCACAGCCTTGTTGCTACTTTCTAAGAAGGTATCCCCAGATCCGGGTTAGGATCTATAGAACTCCCAAGACAGTCCCACAATAATAAAGCAAGCAAGTCAATACAATTGAAAACACAGTTATGAACTAACCCTAAGGTACACCTCACTTTATAAAGATATCCCCAGCAGAGTCGCCAGTTCTATGATCGGTGGATCTGGAACTGACTGTTTAACGCTGGTTCGCGAAATGTCGCGGAAGCAAGAGTCGCCACCGTCTTTTATTTTCTCCAAATGGAAAGGACAAAAGCACAGAAAAATTCCTTATAGAGATTGCTCTCGGTTCGGGAGGTAGATTATAGAAAGGGAAGGTGTTAGCACCCTTTCTATCCATGGTTATCCATGGGCTCTTAGATACTTGCTCATTGTGTTTTCAAAAATGGTTTGTTTGCTTTTCAACTGTGGGTTTTAAAAAGTTTCTTTGAAAATTCCAGTTCGACTCTTGTATCGGTCCTCAAGAGTGTTTGAAAAATTATTTTGAAAGCTTTTTGAAAAGGTGTCGGTGTGAAAAAGTATTTTTGAATTTGTTTTTGAAATTAGAGCAAGTATCTAGAGTCGTCTACCCACCCTAAGGAATTCGTCTGTGTAAATATCCTTATAGCAGTGCCATCCCACCATTGAGAGGTAGGTAGCACCACCGTTGGAGGTGTTCGGGTCAATTCGAAGGTTCGGGACATGGTAATCACCAGAGCAATAGGAAGATACCTTAAAAGCTACCCTCATGCCAGGTTCCCGGATCATGAGGACTTACTAAAACATCCTCTACTCGACGATCACCTTTCGAGAGGCAAGGCAACAGTGAGGCGTACCCTAGGGGTGGTGTGTGATTTGTGTGTCATGTTCATTTATTTTTGTCTTGTCATGTATGGGTGATCTACGCTTTTGTTTTTATTTTAACATTCACTCTTGCATGCAAATTTATTAACAGTTAAAAAGTGCGGAATTTAAAAGTTCTATGCTATTACAAAGGCGCGGGTCCACATCGCCAAATTTAATCCAGGACCCGATTTGAAGTAAAATAAAGATGCGAGAAATATAAATGTCTAATTTACACGGCTTTGGGAGAATTACATGAATATTATAAGAAAGGGAATAAATGCGCGAAGCGAACTAATAATCGAAAGCGAGGGCGTTGGATCCTTTTTACTGAAATTAAAATTACGATTAACAAATTAATTAAATCAAAACAAAAGAGATTTTTTGGAGTTTTTTGTATTTAAAGATTTTAATGAGAGAATTAAATGGAATTAAAAATTAATTAATTAACCCTAATTCTAACTATTTTTATTTATTAAGAAATATGTTAAAGTTGCACCTAAAATTAACCTAATTAATTAATACAATTCTTATTTACAAAAAATAATAATTAATTATTATAATGGTAAAAGAAAAGAAAAGGATAAAAATAATCAAAACCCTAATTCTACAATTTTTAAGTTTATTAAGAAAAACATTAAAATTAATCCTAGAATAAAAGAACTAAATTAATTGATAACATTTATTTACAAAATAGCATTTAAATAAAATATATTTTATTTTTGTGACTTTCTGATTTTTTATTATATTTTTTTTTATGTTATGAAAATATTGATTTAAAGAATTAAACTAAAACTAATTAAAACAAATAAAATAGAAAAATATAAAAAAGAATGAAAGAGCAAACCAATGGGGGGTTCTGTCCCCAAACTGGAGGTTAGGTTGTAGCAATCAGGCCCATTTGTTTCAAGGCCTTTTTGACTTTTCCTGGAAGCGTGTGTACGCGTTGACTGATGCCTATGATATTCTTCAAATCTGGACCTTTGGATTGGGATCATGGGGCGCGTGGCATGGCAGATTATGGGGCTGCATGGTATTCCTCAGGGAACGAGCTACATAGAAACACGTTTAGAAGAAAAATATGGAAATAAGAAGGGGGACCTGGGGTTCGAACCCAGGTCCCAAAGCTTACCAGCATGACATTCCACCAACTGTGCTGCGTTGTTACTTTGTATATGGAATAGAAGATAAATAATATAAAAGAAAATTGGTTAGTGGCATGGAAACAAAAAAAAAAGACGCGCGCTGAATTCAAATTACCCAATCATATCACGCCACATAATCTTCTTCTCCACTCGTTTTCACTTTTACCTGAAAAACAAGCTAAATAGCGGGGGTTTTAAACCCCCACAATCTGAGATGCAGAAAAATAGCGAATAGGAATTAACAAAACATAAAAAGGGCGCGATGGATGTTCTAGATCCCTTGGAACGTCACGAATTCAATGGTGCAAGTCTCGTGTTCTAATTTTACCATAAGCCAAAGTCCCCAATTCAAGGTTTCTGAAACCCTAGGCCTAGTTCATGGCAACTCTTCATATATGCAATTATTCTTCAATTAAATCATACTACTAGCTTCAGAATCAACACATTAGTATAAATCAACAATAAAAATGCATGGATATGGCGTGTAGATTTGAATACGATTAAAGAAAAAAAATCAGGTACAGGGTAACTGCGTTCTACCGTTTCTTTGCGTTAGAGATGATGGTTTTGATCCAGAAACCTTCCTTGAAGCCTCAGGAATGCAATGGAATCAATGTTTTTCCTTGAAACTCCTTGAAATCGTGTTTTCAGTTTTGGAATTTTCTTGAAAAAGTGCAAAGTTGTTTATGGCTTTTTGGGCGCAGCTTCAGGTCTCTTGCACTAGGTCTAGCATCTGGCTTATGTATGGAGTGAATTAGGGTTGAGTTTTCAATCAAAAGATCAATGCAATCATGAATCAAATATTGGATTTAATGACATTTTTTTCAATCTTTTTCACATGTTTTTGATGTCAATCATAGCCAATCTTCCCCATTTGAGTTGTGCACGAATCTTGAGTGAATCATGAGTGATTATACTGCACAAAAAGATTTGAAAACTTTATTTTAGTATTTTTCACATATTTTATTTTATTAAATGAATTAATAGCAATTAAAAATTCAAATAAATAAATAAAAATGATGAATAAATCCCCTTTGGGCCAAATGGTCGTGCATATGCTTTGGATGATGAATCTTGGAAGAAAATGTGGCCCATTAGCAATTTTAAGGCATTTGAAGCAAAGTTGACTTTTCAAAATACCCAAAAATTTCCCAACTTCCACAAGGCATATCTTGCTCAATATTTAAGCTTTGATCATGTTCTTGGACATTTTGGAAAGGTCTTGAAGTCCTCTAACCAATGCCTTTTGTCCCATGTCATTTTGATTTACCAATTTCAAGTTATGGCCTTTGACTTAAAGTCCCTTTTTGTTGACTTTTGAAAATGACCTATAATGTTGAAATTGATAACTTTTTGTGAGAGAATTTCTTGGACTTGAAGTGTGAAGAGGAGTTGTAGGAAATGTCTTTCTCTTCAAAATGAGCTTTGGATGGAATTTTTCTGATAAACCATGTGGAAGTTATGCCTTGGTCAAGTTACAGTTGACTTTTTCAACTGTCCAAATATGGAAACTTTTGCATCTTGAGACTTTTTGAGCCAAGCTTTGAGAATAATGATCAAGCATTGATCAAATGATGTTTGTGGCTTCAAAATGAGATGTTGATCAAAAATTTGAACTTTTGACTGTCAAATGACCATTTTGCCCCTGTAGTTGACTGTAGGGCAATTAGGGTTTTTGACTGTGCAATTTTGTGCTGTAAGTCTTGAAACTTGGTATGAGGATATTTGACAATGTTTATAAGCATGTGGGACTTGATTGGACCCTTGGAAACTTCATTTTCTTTGTCAGAACCAAAACCCTAGTTTTTGACTGTTAGGAGGCCCTTGAACTGTGCAACCCTTGGGGAGATTTTGAAGCATGCTCTTTGCAATTCTTGAAGAATATGGGAGGGCAAATTTTGGGGTACAAAAGAGTGATTATGATAAATAGGAACCAAAATGCTGATGAATTGATACAGCAAGTTCGACATCAAAATTATGGAACGGATAATAATCTGACTGCCCTGATCGAAAGGATCATGATACAGAATAGGATGAACGTTGGTTTTCACAGACCAAACTTCCCATCCCCATTTTCATAATATATCCTGCAAACAAACTTACCCCCTAGGGGAAAAGTTCCCAAGTTCACCAAATTCTCAGGGGATATGACAGAATCTACTGTCGAACATGTGGCGAGATATTTGATAGAGGCTGGGGAGATAGCAAACAACGAAAACCTTAGGATTAAATATTTCCCAAGTTCTCTAACAAATAACGCTTTTACTTGGTTCACTACCCTCCCAGCCAATTCGATCCACAATTGGAATCAATTGGAAAGATTGTTCCATGAATAATTTTACATGGGACAAACCAAAATAAGTCTAAAGGAATTGGCTAGTGTGAAGAGAAGATTCACTGAACCAATAGATGAGTATCTAAATAGGTTCCGATTACTTAAAGCCAGATGCTTTACCCAAGTGCCTGAACATGAATTGGTCTAAATGGCAGCAGGGGGCCTGGATTATTCAATTAGGAAAAAGTTAGATACTCAATACTTGAGAGACATGGCCCAACTGGCCGATAGAGTTCGACAAGTAGAACGCCTTAAAGCCGAAAAAGCTAAAGCTACCAAAACTCATCGAAGAGAAAGAGTATCCTATGTCGAAATGGACGATGACGATCCAGAGACATCTAGTGATCCTATAGATGTCGAAGAAGGCGAGATAGACTTAGCATAATTGAAACAAGGACTGCCATATTCTTGTAAATTGCTAGTGCCATCAAATGGAAAAAATCCTGTAGAGTCTGAAAGAAACAACGATAAATTCCCTAAGAAAACATATAGTTTTGACATATCCAAATGTGATGAAATATTTGATTTGTTAGTCAAATATGGCCAAATGATAGTACCCCTAGGGGAAAAGTTGCCTCCTTTAGAACAAAGAAAGAAAAGAGGTTTTTGTAAATACTATAATTTTCTGGGCCATAAAACCTCACAATGTTTTCTTTTCAGGGATCTTGTTCAACAAGCACTCAAAGAAGGAAGGATTAAGTTCACTGATAAGCCAGCGATGAAAATTGACGCAAACCCACTGCAGATGGAGACACATTATGCCGAGCCAGTCGACATTCATATGGTGGAAGTTTCCGAAGATTTCATTAACAAGCCTATCTTCGGTAGCTTTACTGGAAACATATCCAGGAAGACTATTGAAGGAGTGAGGAAGGCCACTGAAGGCCTAAACCTGAACAAAGGAGTTGCCCAAGGCTCAAACAAAAAGGCCACTGAAGGCCTGAAACTGAATAAAGGAGCTGCTAAAGGCTCGAGCAAAAAGGTTACTGAAGACCCACATAGAAACAAGGGAGTTGCTGAAAGCTCCGACAAAAGAACCACCACAGGATCTTACATGGCTGCCGTGAAAGGTTCGACAGGGAACCTGGAGGCCAAAGTGCAGAAAATGAATCTCGTTGCCAAGAGCAACATGGATGTCAACATGGTCGAAATCTCTGATGCCAAGGCTTCAGAAGAAGCTATTCGACAGGAGGAAGTGAACAAAACCGCATTTCCTAAAGAAAATGAAGATCTGGCAGACTTTTTACACAGATGCCAGAAGAAGAAATTGGAAGTGATGCTATGTCCCAGATGCAGCTCTATTTTCGACAAGAAAGTCGCAGAACATATACAAGTTATGAGGGCTGTAAAAGCAAAGTGGGGCAGCAATGCTCAACCAAAAATGGATCCAGAAGAAAGATACGATCCCAGAAGGGGAGATCAAAGAGGACCCATGAACCAGGTAAGGAGGCCACCAACTTATAGGCCTCCAACTAATGTACATATAGATACTTGGCTTAACACCATGGGCAGAAAGAGGCCCAATGAAGGAAAATGTCAGACGTTCGACGTACCAAGGGGCTCCTATTTGGACTATAGAAAAGAGTACCATGCCTCTACATCAAATAAAATGGCTCACATATCAAGCAATTACAAGGGGAAGAACCCCATGTCTCGTTCACAATGGCGGAGATTCCAAAGACGGCGAAAAGCCGAGAAGGAAGTTGCAGCAGAGCCTCACCCAAAGGCTAGCACCAACGTGCAAAGAAAGCAAAGAAAGCAAAGAAAACCTTTGGAGAGGAAACCTCTTGCGTGGCAAGAAGAATGTGGGTCAAATGACAAAGGTGACTCCGACTCTGACGATACTCTAGACATCTTGGTGAACGTCGTATCAGTGCTGCCTAAGGAATATAACCGTCAGGTCGAAGTTGAGGAAACTGACTTGATGGTCGAACAAGAGATGGCCAGACACAGGCCAATGTGTTACTATGTAATGAATAATGGCTGCATGGAAGAACAGGACGCTTTCTTCGAGCCACCAACTGAGGCGATGAAAAATCACCTCAAGCCCCTATTCATCAGAGCGAAGATAGGGGAAGTGACTATAAACAAAATCCTGGTGGATTGCTGAGCGACCATAAACATAATTCTGCAATCTATGCTGGAAAAACTAGGAAAAGGAGATGCTGACATCAAGACCCACAACATGGTCTTCTCCAATTATGAAGAAGGCATTGGAACCACAATGGGAGTCATACAACTAGATCTCAAGGTGGGACCAATCCTTCGACCCACCATGTTTATGGTGATCTCAGCAAAGCCAAACTATAATTTGCTCATGGGTCGAGAATGGATACATGGCATTGGTGCAGTGCCATCTTCAATGCATCAAAGGGTTACGGTTTGGTGTCCCGATGGCATCATGGAAAACATCGAGGCAGATCAAAGCTATTACCTAGGTGAAGTTAACAGCATCGGGAAGAATAGTTTCGACAGGAATTTGGCTCATATAGGGCCATGTAACCCTCCTGAATTTGATCTAACTCCAGCACCCAACGCTTTCTGTTCTCTGTACCTTCACTATGACTATGGGTTTCAGTGGGATAGAGAAGATTTGTCCAACATCGACTACGGAGGGGTTGATGATATACGGCCAACAGGTTGGGGAAGTGAGTTTGGTGATGATGACTGAATCACAAGCTCTTCAAAATATTTCGGCATATGTAGCCGAAAATAGAATGATAGCGGCCTTAGAGGCTGAGGTCAAGTACATGGCTCGTGAAACCAATGAGCAGGTATCTCCAAAAGAAGGCCCTGGGAAAGATTTCGACCCAGAACCTCCTGACTTGGAAGAGAAAGAAGTGCGAAATCAGAGGTTAGATGCCATTTATGATGACGAACCTCTGGGTTTCGAAAAGGATCTGTTAGCAGATGGTGTTAGAATGCTAGCACAGGACCCCTTAGAAGAAGTAAATCTAGGCGAAGGTCCGATAAAAAAGCCAGCGTATATCAGCACAAAGTTAGATCTAGAACTCAGGGTCGAAATGATCCAATTGTTAAAAGAGTTCAAGGATTGCTTTGCGTGGGATTATGACGAAATGCCTGGTCTCGACAGAAGCTTAGTGGAACTTCAATTACCAACAAAACCTGGAAAGAAGTCTGTCAAGCAAACTCCAAGGCACTTTGCACCAGAGGTTCTGTCGAAGATCAAAACGGAATTCGAAAGACTGTTGAAATGCAAGTTCATCCGAATGACCAGGTATGTCGAATGGATTGCCAATATTGTACCTGTTATAAAGAAAAATGGTACTTTGAGGGTGTGCATTGACTTCAGAGATCTGAATGCTGCAACACCCAAAGATGAATATCCAATGTCTGTGGCGGAAATGCTTGTCAATTCTGCCGCTGGTTTTGAGTACATGAGTATGCTTGACGGATACTCTGGATATAATCAAATTTTTATTGCTGAAGAAGATATGTCGAAAACAGCTTTCTGTTGCCCTGGGGACTTAGGCACTTACGAATGGGTAGTGATGCCTTTTGGCCTAAAAAACGCAAGGGCAACATATCAAAGGGCAATGAATTCTATCTTCCAGATTTCATTGAAACTTTTATGCAGATTTACATTGATGATATTGTTGTCAAATCTGTTTCAGAGCAGGCTCACATGGACCATCTTCGACAGTCCTTTGAAAGGATGAGGCGCTATGGTCTGAAAATGAATCCTCTGAAGTGCGCTTTTGGTGTCAAAGCGGGGGATTTCTTAGGCTTTGTGGTCCATAAAAAGGGAATCGGGATAAACCAGAACAAGACCAAAGCTATCTTGGAAGCCAAAACGCCAACCAACAAGAAGGAATTGCAGTCTCTACTTGGGAAGATAAATTTCCTAAGGAGATTTATTTCCAACCTCAGTGGGAAAACGCAAGCCTTCTCACCACTACTTCGACTCAGCAAAGGAGGATTTGAATGGGGGAAAGAACAACAAGAGGCCTTCGACAAAATCAAACAATACCTTATCAAGCCACCAATTCTGGTACCTCCTTGTAGGGATATGAGTATGAGATTGTACATATCCGCATCTGTCAAAACCTTAGGGAGCATGTTAGCTCAAGAGGATGAGAATGGTGTCGAAAGACCCATTTACTACCTTAGTAAAGTTTTAAATTATGCGGAAACTAGATATAACGAAGTTGAAAAACTATGTTTATGTCTTTACTTTTCATGTACAAAACTCAAGCAATATATTAAACACGTTAATGTTTACGTTTTGTCTCATTTTGATGTTTTCAAATATATGTTGTCGAAACCCATTTTGCACAGCAGAATTGGCAAATGAGCACTTGCATTAACTGAGTATTCATTAACCTTTATGCCTCTCAAGGCTGTGAAAGGTCAAGTGGTAGCAGACTTTATAGTTGACCATTCAATAACAGAAGAATTAATTAATTATTTGGAGATGGAACCTTGGAAGTTATACTTCGACGGTTCTAGTCATAAAGACGGAACTGGAGTAGGGGTTCTCATTATTTCTCCAAACAAAATTCCAATAACATTTAAGTACAAGATCAGAGGAGATTGTTCAAATAATGAGGCTGAATATGAAGCTTTAATCGTAGGTCTTGAAATCTTGTTGGAATTGGGGGCCACTCGAGTCGAAATAATGGGAGACTCAGAATTAGTCCTAAAATAAGTTACGAAAGAATACAAATGCATAAGAGAAAATCTTATCATGTATTTCGTAATAACTAGGCGTTTGTTGAAGAATTTCGAAGTGGTTAACATTCGACATATACCCATATTAAAAAAATCAAGTGGCTAATGATTTAGCACAGATCGCTTCCGGGTATAAAGTTTCGAAAGAGAAACTACAACAAGCAATCGAAGTTAGAGGAAGAGTAGAATCCATTAAGTTGTCTCCAATAGATTTGGAAACAACAACGTTGGGATACACTGATCACGAAAACTTTGAGATTTCGTTCATAGACAATCTAACAGAACAAGATTGGAGAAAGCCTATAGTGGATTATTTAAAAAATCCAGTGGCTTCGACAGAGCGGAAGATAAAGTATAGGGCACTAAGCTATATACTAATGAGAAATGAATTGTTCAATAAAACCATGAAGGTGTGTTGCTAAAATGCCTAAGTGAAACAAAAGCATACATAGCTCTTTCGACTACACACTCTGGGACATGTGGAGCACATCAAGTAGGCCATAAGATAAAATGGTTGTTGTTTCGACAAGGACTATATTGGCCAACTATGTTAAAAGATTGTATTGAGTTTGCAAAAGGATGTCAAGAATGTCAAGTGCACACATGCATCAAGCATGTACCGGCAAGCGAACTTCATTCGATTGTGAAACCTTAGCCTTTTAGAGGTTGGGCTTTAGATCTTATTGGAGAGATTCAACCAGTATCCTCTAAAAGCCAGAAATACATATTGGTGGGCATTGATTATTTTACTAAATGGATCTAAGCAATTCCTTTAGTCAATGTAGACCAAGAAAATGTCATTGAATTTATTCAAAAGAACATTATATATAGATTTGGGACCCCTGAGACAATAACGACAGATCAAGGATCAGTCTTTACTGGTCGAAAAATGCAAAAATTTGCTACAGAAATGGGATTCAAACTGTTAACATCTACGCCATATTATGCACAAGCTAACGACCAAGTCGAAGCAGCAAACAAGGTAGTAATCGGTTTAATAAAGAAACACGTGGGAAAGAAACCAAGAAATTGGCATAGGACGTTAGAGCAAGTTCAATGGGCTTGTCGAACCTCGCCTAAAGAGGCCACAGGAACAAGACCATTTTGCCTAACTTATGGTCATGATGCAGTATTTCCTGTAGAGATTTGTCTACAGTCGACGAGGGTTCAAAAACATCAGGATATTCCTTCTGAAGTTTATTGGAATATGATGTTAGACGAATTGGTGGATTTGGATGAGGAAAGATTGAAGGCCTTAGACCTCTTAAGATTACAAAAGAAGCGGATCGAGAAATCCTATAATCGAAAAGTAAAGCCTAAGGCATTTTTGCCTGAAGATTTAGTTTGGAAGGTAATTCTCCCAATGGATCGAAAAGATAGAACTATGGGAAAATGGTTCCCTAAGTGGGAAGGACCTTTCAAAATTATTCAAACTTTCTCTGGTGGAGCCTATGAGATCGAGGAGTTAGGAGAAGATCAAAGACTTCTGAGAGTAAATGGTAAATACTTGAAAAGGTATAGACCCACACTTCAAGAGGTTAAAATAGCCAATGTATAGTCACAGTCAAATAAAGAAAATGCCAAAATGGAAATTTAAATTTCATTAAAAATAGCCAAAATGGCCTTAACGTCATTACAATGAGTGATTATACAAGTATAGAAACATGATTCAAAAGGGGAGATTGGCCTTGATCTGGAGATATTTAATCCTTTGCAATTCCAGATTCCGTTTGCAAAGAGCCTTCGACTGATGAAGGGTTTCAAGTTTAGCATCAAGCATTTGAGCTCGATCAACATGCTTCAACCCTTCAGCAAGTTCCTCATGGCTTTCAGACTCAGTATTAGTGGCAAGAAGTTCCTCTTTCCTTTTATCATTGGCAGCAATTTTAGCTTTCAATTCTCTGATCTGTGCTTTCATTTTAGCCGTGTCTCGATCGATCTCCTCAGCCTCTTTCTGCCTAGCTTCCTGAGCCTTCGACATTTCTTTTACTTTGGAAGCAGATTCAGTGGTGGCATGCCAAGCAGCAACTACATGGTCGTTGGTCTCTTCGATCTCGCGAACAAGAGTCCTTCGACGATTATAGTCCGCTGACACTTGGTCGATAATGGAAGTTAAATCCAGAATGACGCTGGCTACATCTGGAGAAGCAATGAGGAGATCAATAGTCCTCAAGGTGGTTTTCAGAAAGGAAGGAGCAGTGGGTTCTCCATCCAAGGTTAGTGTGATACGGTGGCCAGAACCGGGACGTGGTTTCCCTATTTCATTAAGGAATTTGCTGGTTTGGGTTTTGCGTTTGTTTTCGCAAAATGTCGCGGTAAGAAAGAGCCACCACCGTCTTTTATTTTATCCAACAAGGAAAGGAAAAAAGCACAAAAAAATTCCTTTTTCGAGATATTTCTGAGTACGGGGGGTAGATTATAGAAAGGTAAGGTATTACCACCCTTTCTATCCATAGTTATCTACGGGCTCTTAGGTACTTGCTCATCATTTTCAAAATTGTTTTCTTTGTGTTTGTGGGTTTTGAAAAAGTTTTTGTTTTAACTTCGATTTAACTCTTGCTTCTGTCTTCAAGAGTGTAATGAAGTGTTTTTGAAAAATTTGTTTGTAAAGGAGTGTAAGTGTGAAAAAAAGTTTGTTTTGATTGAGCAAGTACTTAAGAACTAATCTACCTACTCGAAAAAAGAATCGTTCTGTATTCGTTTCCTTTAGACAACGCTATCCAACTATTAGTGAGTAGGTAGCACTGTCGTTGGAGTTTGAGGATCAATTCGAAAGGGATGCACGGTCACTAAAGCAATGTTAGGATGTCTTAGTAATAAGCCTAATGTCTTAGATCAATTATTCGAGGCAACAATTCTGAGGCAACCATTCCGAGGCAACTTTTCCGAATCGGGACTTTGATCTTTGTTTAGACAAAAGAATGACCACTAAAGCATCCTATACTCAATGACCATTTACCGAAGGCAACCAAGTGGGAGTGTACCCTAGGAGTGCTCATGTGCGAATGATTCAATTTCAGTTTATTTATCTTTGCACATTTAGGGTAATATAATTGTTTTAAAATTAATCAAACATTATTATCATGCATCCCTATATTATACATCTAACAGTTAATAATTTGCGGAATTTAAAGTGCGGAATTTAAACTACGCTATTACAAGGCTTCGGGTATTTACATAGCCAAAAACAAACCCTTTGAAAATAAAGCGATAAATGTAAATAAATGTCCTAATTAAACTATTACAAACTGTAGGCAGTTACATCAATATGGTAAATAATAAAAATAAAGCACGCGAGAAGAATTAAGATCGACGAGAATTTAAGGTTTTGACCCTTCTAACCTAATTAAAAAAATTGTTTTTTTGTTGTTTTTAATAAAAGAAATAAGTTTTCTAAATTAAATATTCAATTAATTAGTTAATTAAATTAATTAATAAAAATAATTACATGACCTATTTTTTTTTCTTTGGTTATTTTAGGAAAAAATAAAATATAATTAAGTTAGTAATAAAACCTATTTATTCTAATTATTTTTAAGTTATTTACAAAAAGAAATTAAAGTTTTACCTAAAATTAAAATTTAATTAAGAAAAAATCCTAAGTCTATTTTTATGTGATTTTTATATTTTTTTATTGATAAAAAATAAAAGGGATTAAAAGAAATAAATAAAACGAATAAAACATGAAAATAAAGATGGGCCTAGTAGCAAAAGTAAACAGGGGGTGCAATCATCAGAAATTCCTAGGCCCGAATCTTCGAAAGCTTCATGCTCTAACTATGGTGTTTTTTTATTCTTGCGTGGAACCTATGATTCAACCATCCATAACTGTTCTATATAAACTCAAACAAACGTTAGCATACCTTAAAATGTGATTAAAATTAGAGATTCAAAGTTTAAAATTTTACCAAACCGGTGTTGTCAAATGGGGGGCGTGCTAGGCATGTGATGGATTGCTCTTGGGCCTTGTAATACTCTTGAGGACTTCAATAGGATGGTTTGAGGCTTGATGTCAATTGAGAGAGACCGGAACCTCGAGATATGACTTGCACCAATTCTTTGATTTCTGGAGAGCTTTTTGAAGAGCTTTTAGAGAGCTTTTTGAAGAGCTTTTAGAGATCTTTTTAGAGAGGATTTTCCGTCCCTTTCAAGCTTGTATGGCTCTATATTTATAGAGGAGAATTAGGAGACAAGAAAGCATGGAAAGAATTGTAAGTTCATATGCGCCTAAGAGGGGGGGTGAATTAGGTTCTTTAAAACTTTTTCTGAATTGTATGAATATTTTTGCACGAGTTTCTTTTCTTTCTTTTTCTTATAAGTGATGAAAGCAGTAAATGCGGAAAGTAAAGAACACATAGATATATCCTGGTTCCCCTCACAGTCCGAGAGTACTCCAGTCCCCTTTCAACATGAAAGAGATTTCCTTATAGTTGGTAATTTGTACAAAGACTACCTAACAACCAAGAACAATCCTCTTGGACCAAGAACAATCCTCTTGGATTTTCACTAAGACCACAAAGAGAACAATCCTCCCTAAGTGTCTTTCTTGTTTCCAACAATCCTTAAAACAAGGATACAATAGTTTGCTTGATTTGTATAAGAGTTTGAAAGATGAAAGAGCAATGTCAATCACTTGATTGATCTTTTCTATTCAATATGAAATTTAAGATGGAATACTCTTCTAAGTGCTCAAGAACAATTTTTAGTATGCATATGAAAATGATGAACAAAAATCTTGAGTATAGAGAGTATGATTCAAAGAATAGAAAATAATAGTTGTTAGTGATTGTTGTATTTGTTGTTTTTAAAATTCTAAACAAAAAATAATTTATAGTGTAGTAATACCTCTTCAATGAATCATAGCAATGTTTAAGCTATTTTTACTAACAAAATGTATTTGAAAAGATACAAAGATTGCCATGAAAAGGTGTTACAAAAAGTTGCTGGTAAAATAAAAATTTTCAAAATCTGAAGCACAACAACCGGTTGCACTAAAGCAACAATCGCTTGCTGTAAAAGCAATGTTTAAAAATTTTGAAAAATATAACTATGACAACCGATTGTCATTGAGGAGCAATCGGTTGCTCATAAGCCAACGTTCAAAAAATTTGAAAACAGAACACATGACAATCGATTTCTGCTAGATGACAATCGATTGTATGTCAAACAGAAACTTTTGTTTTTTGGATGCAACCGATTGTCCTAGCATGACAATCGATTGCTTGTGTACAAAAATTGAAAAATCATTATTTTTAAAGATTTTAAGCAATTTAAATATCCTTCTTTAATCATACATAGTATATACTCAAAATATTATTTTAATAAAGTAAATGCATGATTAAAAATAGTTTTGAGCACTAAGAGCATAAGATCAAAAATTTCATATACCTTAAGTCATAAGTCTTGAAATGTTGATCTTGATCAATGAATCTTTGCTTGAGATAAATCTTCTATCTTGATCCATTCATTTTTGCATGCTAGCTTGTCTTCATCAAAACACTTGGAAAGCTTGATTTCACAGTCTCCCCCTTTTTGATGATGACAACCATTGCTCGAAGTTTGGAGTGCATCTTGGTTTTCTCTAATCAAGTTGTTTAAAAACTCCCCCTAAGTCAAAGACTCCCCCTTGATCTATTGCACGAGGGTTTTGAAGATTGCTTGCTGCAATTTGGGTTAGAGAAACACAAAGGAAACTACAAAGTCTTCTCCCCCTTTGTCATTAGCAAAAAGGAATGGGAAAGAAGATCATAAAAATATTTGCACATAGAAACAACATAGCATAAATAAAGTTTGCATACATAGATATAACATAAACAAAGTGCACAAAACGAAAGGGATCACAATACATGAAGTGTCTTAAACGAAACTAGAAACACGACATAAAACATAAGAACATAAGAACATAAAGTACTAAGAAATATAATAACTTAAAAACTAATCATCCATGCCTTCAACAAAGTCTTCATCATCTTCATTTTCACCATCATTTCCTTCATTGGTTTGAGGTTGAATGAAAGGGTAATGATAGGGTTGAGCTTCATAAGGAGGGACATTGGTATGGGCATATAGATGAGCAAATTGATTGCTCATGTTGTTGTTCATGTATTGAAGATAGTAAAAAACTTGATTGTAAGAGTTTTCCATTGGTTGTGGAGGTTGGTTTTGAAGTGGTTGTTCTTGTGGAGGTTGGTTTTGTGGAGGAGTATGAATGTATGTGATGGTTCTATTAATCGGATCAAATTTGATGCCGGTTTTGGTATTACATACTTTCTTCGGAGTGATTTCATGTTTGGGGTTAGTCATAGGCACCATGTGTTCACCAGACAAGGGAACATTGAACTTCTCAAAAACAGGGTAAGCCAGGAGCCATAAGGAAGAGCAGAAGCATTTTCATTATGTAGTGCCATATGATGTAGAATCACATAAGACCAGTTGATTTGAATCCCATTCTTCATCGCATACAGAATTTGCATCTCACAATCATTTATATTGGAAATGTTTGAGAACTTTGGCATAACCACATACGCCAAAAAGTAGTGGATCAAACAATCATCAATAGTGAGAATTCCTGCAGACCAAGAGTTCCTCTCCGGAGTTCCACCAATAAGCCTTTTCCTTTTCTGAATAAAATCACGCTCGTGAATTCTTGCAATTCCATAGTAGAAGTCTCTTTTGCTGTAGCCAGGCAGATTTGCATTTGAGAGAAGTTTAATGCAAGCACCATCATGTGGAATACCCAAACCTTCACCAAAATTCTGCACTGTGAGTTCTATAGGAACCCCTTTGACATTTGAAATCATGCATCCTCTACTAATGGGTAGATTGCTGTAGAAAATCCTAACCAAAGTGGGGTAGATGGGTTCATTAACACCAATCAACTTGTGTGATCAGTGGGAATGAGAACTGACTGTTTTGGAATGCTGGTTCGCGTTTGCGTTTGTTTTCGCAAAATGTCGCGGTAAGCAAGAGTCGCCACCGTCTTTTATTTTATCCAACAAGGAAAGGACAAAAGCACAGAAAAATTCCTTTTCGAGATGTTTCTCGGGTTCGGGGGGTAGATTATAGAAAGGGAAGGTGTTAGCACCCTTTCTATCCGTGGTTATCCATGGGCTCTTAGGTACTTTCTCACTATGTTTTCAAAAGTTTGCTTTTCTTTGTGTTTGTGGGTTTTGAAAAGAGTTTTGTTTTTGAAGAGAGTGTAGGTGCGAAAAGTTTTGTTTTGTTTTAAAAGGAGCAAGTACTTAAGAACCTCTACCTACTCAAAAAGGAATTAAACTGTGTAAATGTCCTTTAGACAATGCTATCCCACTATTGAGGAGTAGGTAGCATCGTCGTTGGAGTTTTCAGGTCAATTCGATTTAAGGGACGTGTGGTCACTAAAGCAATATTAGGACGCCTTAGTGGTAACCCTAATGTCTTAGATCATTTTTATCGAGGCAACCGTTTCGAGGCAACTTATGATCTTTGGACAAAAGGACGACCTTTAAAACATCCTATACTTAATGATCACGTTTGAGGCAACCAAGTGAGGCGTACCCTAAGAGTGGCATGTGCGAGTGTATTGTTTTTCAGATATATTATCTTTGCACATGTTATGGTGAGCTACTGTTGATTTTAAGTTAAGAGTTAATCTTGTCATGCATAGCCTATTATTCATACATCTAGCCGTTAATGGTTGCGGAAAATAAATTGCGGAAAATAAAGCTAAGCTATTACAAGGCGTCGGGTATTTACATCGCCAAAAACAAACCCTTAAAATTAAATGCGAAAAGTAAATAAAAGCGGTAAATAAAATCCTAAGTTAAAGCTATTACATCCTCGAAGCAATTACAATATATGGATCAAAATAATACGCGCGAGAAAATTGAATCGGATTGTCCTTTAGGGTTTTGACCCTTTTTAAAGAAATCATATTTTTGGTCTTTTTTGAATTAAGAATTAAGTCTAAGTTAATAATGGAATTAAAGAAAATATTTTTGAGTTTTTTATTTTGATTAAGGAAATAAAATTAAAAAGGTGAAAATATTAAAAACCTAATTCTAAATCAATTTTAATTTAATGCAAAATATGTTAAGATTAAACCTAATTAAAAAAACTAAATTAATTGGTTAATAGTTTATTTACAAAAATAAAAGTAGTGAAATTAATAAATATTATTTTTTGTTGTTTCTGATTTTTTTTATGAAAAAGAAAGGTCAGTTTGTTAATTAATTAGTTAGTTTTTAATAATAATAATAAAAATCAAAAGAAATATGAAAAGAAAATAAAAACATAAGCAAACTTTGGGGGGGCACTGGGCCTAAAGAAGGGAGATTGATTCAGCAATTCCAGGCCCAGATTCGAACAGCCTCATTTGACTTTCAGATTGCCTGGACGTTTGTTGACCAAGGTTCAGGGTGAACCTCATTCTGGACCACTGGATCTGGAACCACCTGGCACGTTGAGATCTGAGGACGTATGGTAGTCCACGCTTGGGATTTTGCGCCTGAATACCTGAAGGAAAAACACAACAAAGTTTTGGGGGACCTGGGATTCGAATCCAGGTCCCAAGGGGTCCTGCACTAATACGCTCACCAACCAGCCAGCTTGTTCTCTTTGTTATGATAATAAGGAGCAAATATCAAATAAAGAAACAAAATACTAAGCCTACAAAATAAAAGAACACGCCACTGATTCAAATTGGCCAATCACGTTATGACACCTCTTCATCTTCTTCACAAAACCTGGTTAGATTACCTGCAGATTTTGTTCCACCGGAAGATTCGTAACCTCTCTAAAAAATTCTCCCTAGGTCACAAAAATGGAATCCAAGAGTACCACTGTACTCGTCTCACCCCCCTGAACTCATCCATGGCCATTGTTGGCCTTGATTTAACCTGCACGCAAAACGCCTAAAAACATACACAAGAACCCTAGGTTCTGGATATGGGGTTAGAGGTCACGAAAATAAAATCAAACGATGCAGAATCATTAGAATTTTAATGGCAAGTATGAATGTGCAATCAAATTGGCAAAAAAATGCAAGGAGGATGATTTACGATTTCATGTGCAGAGCAAGGTTCATGGGGGCTTACAGTGCGTTATAGGCAGTTAAAGGATTGGGTTTCGATTGGTCTCGCTTCAGGAGGTTGCTGGAAAGAGGGATATGTTATTCTTTTGGATTGAATTCGCCTTTAAGGTTGTTTTCAATCTCACACTTTTTCAAGGTTTCTTGCCAAGTGGTGTGGCCGTTTCTGCAGAGTTTTATGCATTTTTTGTTGTGCAGAGTTTTATGCGTTTTTGGTTGTGCAGCGTTTTGTCTGTGTTCTTTCCGTGTGTAGAGTTTGTGAGCATGAGGTTTATATAGACAAGGAATTTAGGTCAACATTTGTGTATCAAATCTTGGTCCATTATGATGAAGAGATTTGATTTGATTTCTTCATAAAGACTTGCTATATTTGATTCAATCATGTTCCAATCTATTTCCATGCGTTACTGCCAGCCTGTTATGAGCTGTTTGGGGCCTCAAACATGATGAAAATTGAAAGCTGACTTACAGATCCACTTTCCTTCGAATGACACTCCCCCTGCTTCGATTGCTTCAAAGTCCCAATTCGAACTACTCCAGTTTCGATGTCACAACCCCTTCGATTGAGACCCCCCCCTGCTTCGATTGCATATTTGTAAGGGACACATGCCATTGTGAACTTTGGGTGAACCTGGACAGGTTAGGATATGTGTTTTTGCTTAGTCATGCCATCCTACTTCCTTCCTTCGAATTTGCCTTCTTTGCTAGCTTCAAAGTCCAATTCGAATCTATTTAGAACATTCCCCATTAGACAACTTCGACCAGCCCTTGGCCTTGTGATGAGTCTAAGTTCTGATTCGAAGTGTTCAGAACTTCCTTCACCAGAGCATCTTAGATTAAAGAAACTCTGCACTGAAATTCCATCCGAAGGTGATTTCGTTCTGATGTTCTGATTGAGGTAAAGTATGAAGTTCCAGTCGAAGGACCCTCTGAAGTACTAGTCGAAGCATTGTGAAATTGACTTGATCGAAGGGGTCCAACATTCAATCAAAGACTTGCACACCAAAGCTTGATCGAAGGAGGTCCAGCACTCAATCGAAGACTTGCAAACCAAAGCTTGATCGAAGGGTTCAGCGCTCAATCGAAGACTTGCAGACCAAAGCTTGATCGAAGGGTTCCAAACACTTAATCGAAGCTTACTAATCAAAGCCTGATCGAAGAGTTCCAAATGCCCAATCGAAGACTTTTCCCAGATGCCAATCGAAAGACACTTTGTTCATCTTCAAAAAACTTTATTTTTCTTAGGCAAGGGTTTATGACCAACCATGTAAGGGAAGACCTTTGAAAACATGAGAGGGAAAATTTTGGGGTACAACAACTTGTATATCCCTTGAGATCTAAATAAAGCTGGAAAACTAAAGCATTCGGAATAGAAGTTGTCAAGATTACCGAACCTTGGTAGAAGAACCGTCATCTTCTGAAAGTGAGACACAAATCTTTCCCTTTGGATTTTTGATGGAATGAGTTTTGAGATATCATCACCTTGAGATGAGGAAGAAGCTTTTCCCTTGCCTTTCTTTGATGTTGACATGGTGAGGGATGATAGAATTGGAAGGGGAAAGGGTATTTGGTGTTTGTAGGGTTTCTTGAGACAAAAGAGAATATATGAAGTTTTTAGATTTTGGTTGGGCTTTTGTAGATGGATAGGCATTCAATTGATAGGTAAGGTATTCAATGGTTTAGTCAAGATAATAAAGACTTGTAGCATAGAGATTCTTGAGTGTGTAAGTATCCAAAAAAATTGTGTCATAGGAAAGGACTAAGCACTAAAAAGTTGTTGACCAAACACTTTAAAACATTCAAAAAGAGAATAAGAATCTTGTACAAAATAAATAATAGTAATGGCAATGGAAGAGAAAGAATAAAAGAGAGTGTAACTGGAAAAAAAATTCAAAATTTTGAACTATGCAATCGATTGTTGTTTGATGACAACCGATTGCATCCTTTGAAATTTTAAACAGGGGCGAAAAAATTGAGAGAGCAACCGGTTGTCGTGGAGTGACAACCGATTATTGTGAAGACAGAATCTAAATTTTTTTAGATACAACCGATTGTCACTCTATGACAACCGATTGTCATTAGTGAAAAAGTGAAAAAATACTTAATTTTTGAGGATTTCATGGTCATATATCAAAAATTTAGTAATAAAAACATGGATCATGATATATTACCATAAAGTTAAGATTAAGATCATAGCCATGTACCTTAATTAGATAATATCATTTTCGTCCAAGATACCTAGCTCTCTTCGGATCTTGAAGAATGGTTCTCTTGCCAACGGTTTAGTGAAGATATATGCTAGTTGATTATGCGTATCCATGAAGGTGACTTTGACATCTCCTTGAAGTACATGATCACGAAGAAAGTGATGTCGAATGTCGATATGCTTTGTTCTAGAATGCATCACAGGATTTTTTGTAATGTTGATTGCACTTGTGTTGTCGCATCGGAGTGGAATGCATCCAAGGTCGAGTCCGTAGTCACGGAGTTGTTGCTTGAGCCATAGAATTTGCGCACAGCAACTACCCACTGCAATGTATTCCGCCTAGGTTGTACTAAGAGCCACACAAGCTTGTTTCTTGCATGCCCAAGAGACTAATGCATTTCCCAAAATGTGACAAGTGCCACTTGTGCTTTTTCTATCTGTTTTACATCCTGCATAATCAGCGTCAGAATAACCAATTAAATTGCATATATTACCTTTTGGGTACCATAGGCCGACATTGGTTATTCCTTTGAGATATTTCATGATTCTTTTTACCGCCATAAGGTGAGATTCCTTCGGGTTTGCTTGAAATCGTGCACACAGACATACATTGAACATGATGTCAGGACGACTTGCCGTCAGGTATAACAGTGAGCCAATCATGCCTCGATATTTAGTAATATCAATGGAAATACTGGATTCATCTTGATCAACATAAGTACCAGAGCCCATTGGCGTGTGCATTGATTTGCAATTATCCATATCAAACTTTTTCAAAAGTTCCTTGCAATATTTTGATTGATTGATGAAGATACCATCTTTCAGTTGCTTAATTTGCAATCCAAGGAAATAGTTCATCTTGCCCATCATAGACATCTCAAATTCTCTATCATCAACGAGAATTCTTCACACAAATCTTTATTAGTTGAACCAAATATAATATCATCGACATAGACTTGTAATAATAAAGTGTTACCTTTGATCTTCTTTATGAACAAGGTCTTATCCACTTTACCTTTCTCGAAAGAGTTCATACGGAGTCTTCTTCAAGATAGGTCGAATATTAACTCTATTGCTTACAAAGCATGCCGTGCTTACAGCATCCGCCCAAAAGTATTTTGGAAGGTTTGAATCACTAAGCATTGTCCTTGCAAGTTCAATAAGAGACTTATTCTTCCTTTCTACAACTCCATTCTGTTGAGGAGTCCTTGGTGCTGAGAAATTATGTGATATTCCATGTTCTTCATAGAAATCTTCAAAGGAGGAATTCTGGAATTCTCCACCATGGTCGCTTCTTATGGAGGCAATAAATAGTGACTTCTCATTTTGAATTTGCTTTGCATATTTCTTGAATGCCTTGAATGCATCATTTTTCTGCACTAAAAAAAGTGTCCAAGTATATCTAGAAAAGTCATCAACAATAACTAGAGCGTATACATTACCTCCGAAGCTCCTCGTTCTAGAAGGGCCAAACAACTCCATATGAAGCAATTGTAGTGGCCTAGTAGTGGACACCACATTCTTGGATTTGAAGGTTGATTTTGTTTGCTTTCCCTTTTGACATGCATCGCAAAGTCTATCTTTGATGAACTTTATCTTAGGCAGTCCAACAACAAGGTCGTGCTTAATCAATTTTTTTAAATGCTCCATATGAATACGAGTGATTCTTTTGTGCCATAGCCATGAGTCGTTGTTGTTTTCCATGAGACATTTAACCTTTAAAGACAAATCGTTAAGGGAAATCATAAAAATATTATTTACTCTTTTACCTTTAAGTTTAGCCTCATGTGTGACGTCATCTTCTATCAAACATTCATCTTTAGTGAACTTGATCTTGAAACCTTTGTCACATAGTTGGCTACTACTTAGAAGATTGTGCTTTAGTCCTTCGACATAAAGAACATCTTCAATTGATGTGAAAGGTGGACCACCAACTTTTCCTATGCCAAGAATATTTCCTTTGTTGTTATCTCCATACGTCACATAACCCTTGGCCTTAAGCGTTAGATGTGAAAATTTGTCAATATCTCCCGTCATATGCTTGGAACAACCACTATCGAGATACCATAGATTTGAAGTGGTCGTCAAGCTTACCTACAAAACAAGATTAGGTTTTGTTAGGTACCCAAGTTGCTTTGGGTCCTTCATAATTAGTTCCTTTCTTAACCCACACATAATACCCATTTGCCATGCCAAAGTTTCTAACATAACAAGCATTAGGTGTGTGTCCTCGAATACCACAATAAAAACAAGTAGGTTCAAATTTACTTCTATATCTAGAAGGATAAGATTTCTTCTTAGAGGGTATTTTCTTTTTAGGATAGTGATGAACTATTTTGGGAATGATTTCTTTCTCTTTGGTTGGTTGATCGCTAGCCTTGACAAAGACGGTTTTGTTGGTACTTGGTTTTGAAAATTTTGAGTATCCAAGACCACTTTTCTCATTTGAGTATCTTTGTTGGCTAAGAACACCTTCCAATCCAAATTTTCCTTTTTCATACCTTTCAATAACCCTTTTCAATTGGACAACTTGGAAAGAGAGAGATTCACACTTTGTGCATACAAAATTCTGTTTTTCATCACTAACTTTTTGCTTTTCATCTTTGAGATCTTTTTCAATAGATCCACATTTTTCTTCCAACGATGAAATTTGTTTCTTTTGTGATGAGATAGTTTTGTACAGAATTTTGCATTCATTTAATAGTTCATTTATAGCACCTTGTGCATTACTATCAAAAAGAGAGAATACGTTACTAACCTCATCATCTTCACTTTCAGAGTGGTGTGATGCCATTAACGCAAGATTGGCACTTTCGTCGCTATCGGAGTAGGATGACGAACTTAGTTCAACATCTTCCCATGCAACATATGCTTTCTTATCTTTTGATTCCTTCTTGCCTTTGTAGCCACTTTTCTTTGAAATTTTTGGACAGTCCGATTTGATGTGACCTTGCTTACCACATTCATAGCAAGTAACTTCTTGTGTTGATGAGGATCCTTCCTTCTTCTTGAAGTGTTTCTTCTTCTTTGAGTGCGAGAAGGCTTTGTCATTTTTACCAAAGAATTTTCCAAGTCTTCTAATGAGAAGCATGAAGTTTTCATCTTCATCATGATTATCTTTCTTTTCGTCTTCCTTGGAGTCAATCTTCAAGGCAATGTTCTTAGACTTCTTTTCTTGATTTTCACGCTTTTTCTAATCTACCAAGTTCTGTCTCGCATTCTTGAAGTTTCCCGAACAAAGTTGAGGATGTCATAGTAGTGAGACTCTTCTTTTCTGAGATTGTCGTTACTTTTGGTTGCCATTCTCTAGTCAAGGATCTGATCACTTTTAGGTTCAACTCATCATTGGTCAATGTTTTGCCAAGTGCCCTTAGATGATTTGTTAGATGCACAAATCTCTTTTGTAAATCAAGAATGGATTCTCTGGGTTGCATACGAAACAATTCATATTCTTGACTTAACGTATTAAGTCTCGATCTCTTTACTTCAGTTGTTCCTTCATGTGTTTCAACCAGTGTATCCCAAATTTCTTTTGCCGTTGTACATGCTGAGACACAGAAGAATTCATCCATACTAAGTGCGCTTTGAAGGAGGTTTATTGCCTTTTTTCATACAAGACCTTTTTCTTATCATCATCATCCCATGTAGTTTTAGGCTTTGAAGAACCAACTCCGTTTACTACAGTTACCGGAACAAAAGGGCCATTTTGGACAGCATCCCATATTTCTTCTCCTTGTGCTTCTAGATGAGCCTTCATACGGATCTTCCAGAAATCAAAATATTCACCATATAATAGAGGAGGCTTGTTGCTACTGCCACCGTCTCTGAACATAGAATTGTTGCTTGCGGAAGCCATTCTGGATCTAGTAGGAACAAGTTACCTATAACCTGCTCTGATACCAATTGTAAGTTCAGATGCGCCTAAGAGGGGGGTGAATTAGGTTCTTTAAAACTTTTTCTGAATTGTATGAATATTTTTGCACGAGTTTCTTTTCTTTCTTTTTCTGATAAGTGATGAAAGCAGTAAATGCGGAAAGTAAAGAACACAGAGATGTATCCTGGTTCCCCTCACAGTCCGAGAGTACTCCAGTCCCCTTTCAACATGAAAGAGATTTCCTTATAGTTTGTAATTTATACAAAGACTACCTAACAACCAAGAACAATCCTCTTGGACCAAGAACAATCCTCTTGAATTTTCACTAAGACCACAAAGAGAACAATCCTCCCTAAGTGTCTTTCTTGTTTCCAACAATCCTGAAAACAAGGATACAATAGTTTGTTTGATTTGTATAAGAGTTTAAAAGATGAAAGAGAAATGTTAATCACTTGATTGATCTTTTCTATTCAATATGAAATTTAAGATGGAATACTCTTATAAGTGCTCAAGAACAATTTTCAGTATGCATATGAAAATGATGAACAATATTGAGTATAGAGAGTATGATTCAAAGAATAGAAAATAATAGTTGTTAGTGATTGTTGTATTTGTTGTTTTTAAAATTCTAAACAAAAAATAATTTATAGTGTAGTAATACCTCTTCAATGAATCATAGCAATGTTTAAACTATTTTTACTAATAAAATGTATTTGAAAAGATACAAAGATTTCCATGAAAAGGTGTTACAAAAAGTTGCTAGAAAAATAAAAATTTTCAAAATCTGAAGCACAACAACCAGTTGCACTAAAGCAACAATCGATTGCTGTAAAAGCAATGTTTAAAAAATTTGAAAAATATAACTATGACAATCGATTTTCATTAAGAAGCAATCGGTTGCTCATAAGCCATCGTTCAAAAATTTGAAAACAGAACACATGACAATCGATTGCTGCTAGATGACAATCGATTGTATGTCAAACAAAAACTTTTGTTTTTTGGATGCAACTGATTGTCCTAGCATGACAATCGACTGCTTGTGTACAAAAATTGAAAAATCATTATTTTCAAAGATTTTAAGCAATTTAAAATATCCTTCTTTAATCATACATAGTATATACTCAAAATATTATTTTAATAAAGTAAATGCATGATTAAAAATAGTTTTGAGCACTAAGAGCATAAGATCAAAAATTTCATATACCTTAAGCCATAAGTCTTGAAATGTTGATCTTGATCAATGAATCTTTTCTTGAGATAAATCTTCTATCTTGATCCATTCATTTTTGCATGCTAGCTTGCAAAAATCAAAACACTTGGAAAGCTTGATTTCACAAGAATCTCCCTCATAATGTTGTGTTTTAAGACCATGATCAAAATTTGAAAAAAATGTCATATTTGATTATTTTATGCCATTTTCACATGTGAATGAACCTGGACATATTTGAAGAGTTATTGCATGAAATCAATTGACATAAACCAGCATAAAACTTTTACAAAATGGATTCACATCAAAATTTACATTATTTCTATTATTTATTTATTTAATTCTGAATTTTAATGAATAAAATATCAAAATAAATAGCATAAATAGTAGAAAAATGTATGGGTAGGCTTTGAGGTCGTGGACCATGTTAGGAATGAGTTTGAAACTTGAAAAGATAGGCCCATTTGGAAAAAAATCCAAGTTTGGTCAATATTTGCTTCATGCATTTTTTTCAAAAATTGTCCAACTTTTACAATGCACATATCTCTCAATTTTAATCTTATGAGGGTGTTCTTGGACTTTTTAGAAAGCTTAGGATGTCTCCTAAGTAAGAAATATCTTTGGTTTCATCTCAATTGGATCTTCCATGTTCATGTAAGAAGCTTTGACCCAAAAGGTGTTTTTGTTGACTTTTCAAAATGACCTATAATGTCCAAATTTATATCTTCTTGTGAGTGCATATTTTGAACTTGGGAGCTGAAGATTAATTGTAGGGAATTACACCCTATTAAAAATGAGCTTTGTATGGGTCATTTATAATAAAGTATGAGAAAGTTATGCTTGGTCAAAGTTGAGTTGACTTTTCCTACAAAACCCTAACTTAGCAACTTTTGGATTTTGATGAATTGTGAGCAATCCTTGAGGAATCATGATCAACCCTTGATCAAATGATGAATAATAATTCAAAATGAGGATGTTGACCAAAAAACTTGAAGTTTGACTGTATGTGGGCCACAATTGACTTTTGCCCTAGCACAGTCGACTTTTGGACCTTTGAGCAATTGACTGAGCAAACTTCCTCTGCAAGGCTTGAAACTTGACATGGATGATTTTGAGAACATATTAGGACAAAGTTGAGCATTTGGGACCACTTGGACTCAAGTATCTTGATGCAACATGAAACCCTAATTTGGGGTAGACTGCCTTATGAGAGAGCTTGTCTGGCCAACCCTTGGACTTCCTTGAGCAACTTGAGGATCTTTCTTGAAATGTTTTGAGAAATATGGGAGGGTAAATTTTGGGGTACAACAGCTTCCCCTGTTCAATCTTCTTAAACATGAGGATATAGATTGGCTTTCGTACCTTTCGTGATCCGAAGGTGTAAGAGGATTGAGCACTAGAGTGCCCAGAAATTTGCACTCGCATGAAGTGGTAATTGTCTTGTGATGTCGAGAATGGGCTTACAGATGCCATTTGGAAATTGCTGACGAAGGGATGGGATTAAAGATGCCATCTGAAGGAGTGTCGATCACATAAGAGATTCCTTAGCGAGAGCTTATATACCAGTTGTTGAGGAAGATTCCGCTGGGGAAGGCTGATCTTTGTTGAGAGAAGTAGAATTTTAGGAGCTTCGTTCATCCGTATATTCTACTGAGACACATCTTTGTCGAAATTTAGGAACTCTTCTGTAATTCAACTGAGGAAACATCTCTGTCGAGATTTAGGAACTCGTCCGTAATTCAACTGAGGAAACATCTCTGTCGAGATTTAGGAACTTGTCCGTAATTCAACTGAGGAAACATCTCTGTCGAGATTTAGGAACTCGTCTATAATTCAACTGAGGAAACATCTCTGTCGAGATTTAGGAACTCATCCATAATTCAACTGAGGAAACATCTTTGTCAAGATTTAGGAACTCATTCGTAATTCAACTGAGGAAACATCTCTGCTGAGATTTAGGAACTCGTTTGTAATTCAACTGAGGAAACATCTCTGTCGAGATTTAGGAACTCATCCGTAATTCAACTGAGGAAACATCTACGTTGAGATTTAGGAACTCGTCCGTAATTCAACTGAGGAAACATCTCTGTCGAGATTTAGGAACTCATCCATAATTCAACTGAGGAAACATCTCTGCTGAGATTTAGGAACTCGTCCGTAATTCAACTGAGGAAACATCTCTATCGAGATTTAGGAACTCATCCGTAATTCAACTGAGGAAACATCTATGTTGAGATTTAGGAACTCGTCCATAATTCAACTGAGGAAACATCTCTTTTGAGATTTAGGAACTCGTCCGTAATTCAACTGAGGAAACATCTATGCTGAGATTTAGGAACTCGTCCGTAATTCAACTGAGGAAACATCTCTGTCGAGATTTAGGAACTCGTCCATAATTCAACTGAGGGAACATCTCTGTCGAGATTTAGGAACTCGTCCGTAATTCAACTGAGGAAACATCTATGCTGAGATTTAGGAACTCGTCCATAATTCAACTGAGGAAACATCTCTGTCGAGATTTAGGAACTCGTCCATAATTCAACTGAGGAAACATCTATGCTAAGATTTAGGAACTCGTCCGTAATTCAACTGAGGAAACATCTCTTTCGAGATTTAGGAACTCATCCGTAATTCAACTAAGGGAACATCTCTGTCGAGACTTAGGAACTCATCCGTAATTCAACTGAGGAAACATCTCTGTCGAGATTTAGGAACTCGTCCGTAATTCAACTGAGGAAACATCTCTGTCGAGATTTAGGAACTCGTCCGTAATTCAACTGAGGAAACATCTCTGTCAAGATTTTGGAACTCGTCTGTAATTCAACCGAGGAAACATCTCTGTCGAAATTTAGGAACTCCAGTCATCCGTTATTCAACTGAGGAAAAAGCTTCATAGCTTTATTTTTGTGAGAATTTAATCGTATCCTTCCTGAAAGGTAAAGGTTAGTTGTATGTAATGCATGATATGTATCAGGCGATGATGTTCTCAAAATAAATAAGATTGTGTTGTGTGATGCGTATATGCAGGTGTCGTGATGTATGGAAATGTGATGTTTTTAGCTGGGGAAAATAAATCCTGGATTGCTGCTGGAGAAAAGAGTTGAATTCTTCATTTCCGCTGGGGATAGTGAATGAAGATGATTGTGAGAATAAACCTGCAGGAGAGGATAACTCCGCTGAGGGATAAACTGATGGGGAAATGACTCTGTAGGGAGGACATACTCTGCTAGAGGACCTGTTAATTTGGAGAAATAAACTCAGCTGGGGATGAGTCGTCATTACCGGCGATGATGAATCCTGTTGGGGATTGAATTTCTGTTTGTAAAAGGGAATGAACTCCGCTGGGGATGGTTTTCCAGTTGCGATTTCAATGGGAATAATCTTTTAGGCTCTACTGGGGATAATTATCCAGTGCTGATGGTAGACAAACTCTGCTTGGGGAGAATACTATCGATTCATTCGCGGTTGTGAGCTTCAGCTGGGGAGAATTAACACCAATGTCTTTCTCTTACTCTGCGGGGAGTGAATGTTATTGGGACGCATGCTGAGTGTGATACAGTGGGAGAACTGACTAGGGTTTCGCATTTGTTTTCGCAAATGTTTCGGTTGAGCAAGAGTCGCCACCGACTTTTTATTTTATCCTAAGGAAAGGTTTAAAAAGCACAGCAAAAACCTTTGAGATTTTTCTTGGGTTCGGGGAGTAGATTATAGAAGGGGAAGGTATTAGCACCCCTTCTATCCATGGTTATCCATGGGCTCTTAGGTACTTGCTTAGATCAACTTGCCTTGGTTTTCAATTGTTTGAAATGGTGCTTTATGTGTGGCTTTGAAAATGTTTTGAAAAGATGCCTTGTATTAGGCTAACCTTGTAACAATTCTTTACTCGAATGTTTTACAAAAGGTGTTTTATCTTTTAAAAGATGTTTCAAGGGTTTGAAAAGTTTATTTTTGAAAGTGTTTGTGAAGTGGGTTTTGAAATTAGGCAAGTGTTTTCTTGGAAAGTTGGCAAGTACTTAAGAGTTTATCTACCCTAAAGTTTTCTCAAAGACTTTTGTCATGTTTTAAACCTTTTGACAATTTTGTTCCACCATTGCATTTGGTGGACAATCTTGTCTTAGGAGATGTAAGGGACAGGCGCGGGTTGTCGTTTAGACCATAATTGCAATATTGTTAAATGTCTTTGGGCAATTTTCTTTAAGGGACTTGATCATTTGTTTTTGTTTGCTTTGAAAAGTTTTATCGAGGGACTATGATCATTCAAATTGTTTGCTTTGCCCAAAGAAGTTCAACATACAATATGGCCCATTTTTGAAAGGCAACAAGTGGAATACCCTAGGGGTGCAAGTGTGATATGTGTTGTTTATTTTCATGCTCATTTATCTTGTATTAGGTCCAACTATTTTGTTCATTTTTATTCGCATACAAAACCCTAATTCTAGCATAGTATGTTAAAAAGCGATAAAAGTGCGAAATTTAAATTCCTACGCTATTACATCACAATAATATAGGGAGGGGGTACAATGTTTCAAATGGGGGTTATTTGGACAAGAATTTAAATCTAAGCTATTACATCATTTTGAATATTTGCAAGGTAATTTAATTGCACAATTAAATAGAAATGAGATAAATATGCAAAATGCTAAAAGAGAGTTTTTATATGTATGAGAAAAGTATTGTTTATGTAAAATAAAATAAGAAAATAAAAAGGTATTATTTTTGGAGTATTTTCATACTTAGGGCAAAAACCCTAATTTTAATCAAAATGAATATTAATTAATTAATCCACATAATATTTATTATTTACATACAAGAATAAAATAAAATATGGTATATTTGTAAAAAAGGCATTTTTTAGTATTAAATATAAAAAAATATAATATGTACATTATTTGATATTTTATTCTAAATATATTAATAAATATGTTTTTATATTTACATTATTTTAAATATGTATTATGAATAAGTAATAATAATATTTAATATTTTTTAGAAAATGATATTTTTTATATAAAATATTTTCAGAGGGTAATATAGAGAATAAAAGTGAAAATAAAAATGTATTTACACTATTTTTCCATTTATTCTAAATGATAATATATATTTATTTATGTATAAATCAAAAGAAAATCAAATAAATACCAAATAAAATCAAAAAATGATGAGAAAAATATTTTCAAAAATTTATCATGCTGAGAAAAAATAAATGAATCAAATAAAAAAAAGAAAATGTCAAAAATCATAAAAAAATAAAGCAAATGGGCTTGGGGGGGTATGAACATGGAAATAGGGTGTGAAAAGAAAATAGTTCCAGGCCCAGCCCAGACCACTTCTTCTTCAACCTCTGTACAACAAAACGCGCGCCTGCAAGCTTCGTTTGAAATCCTGATTCTTTGATTTTTTGAACAAACTTCCAACACAAAAGATGTTAAGCATGAAACCACGATTCCAAATATGTAAAGAACATCTCCTAACTCTAAAAAATGAGAGAGAATTTTAGTGATCCCAAATCTTAACCTAAGTTTTCTGTCATTTTCAAACTCTAAATTCTCTCTACTCAGGCAAAAGAAATGAAAAGTAAAGACATGGACATGTTCAGTGGCATGAGTATGACATTATTTCTTCACAAACTTAAGACTAATGATGCATAATAAGAGAGATACGAATTCAAACTTTCACCTATTCAGTTGAACTTCTATCTGGAGATGTAGGAACTTTCAGTGCAAGGTGGTGATTGGAAAAGCTTCCTTGAGGTTCAGGGATGCTATTCCAATGTCTACTTTGTCTTGAAAGCTTCTGAATCAAGCTGTAGAACTTCACCTGCAAGTCAAAGATGTGAAAATGGTGGAAGTGGTTAGAGCAATTACAGATCGTGCCTTAGCTTCTGGATAGCTTGCATAGATTGTAAGGAAGGTAGAGGAACAAGTTTGGACAAGAATGCTTGAAGGGATTGAGAGATAGCACTCAAACTGCAGGCCTTGCCCTGTTTGAGCAGATTGATGGTGTTTCTGAGATGGAGAGTGTTTTAGAGGTCAAGGATTCGTGCAAAAGCTTGGTTGGGATGTTTGGAATGTGTCTACAATATTTGCTTCTGTGTTCTTAGGCTGAGATGAAAGTTCTTACCAGTTATGCCACTTTTCTTCTTTCTTAAGCAACAAAAGCAGGTTGGTGTTTCTAGGTCAGTAGAGGACCCCCTAATGAGCTGCATAAGCTTCTCTTGATCAGAGTGTTATGCCCATAATCTTGTGCTAGAGAGATTTGATATGTACCTCCTTGATTTACCAATTGACATAAAGCAAACTTTTGCAAAAATGGAAAGAATGCTTTATCTAAATTGGGATTAAACCTTCATACAATGCTTGCACTCAAAGAACAACACATTAACACATTGAATATGCATTAAATTATGGAGTGTAACTTGGTTTAAGGACCTGTAATCTTGCCTAAAGCATGCTGAGTTCAAATGGTAAGGTTATGGACATGGAACTTGGTCATGAACAAAGTGGTTTTTTTGCTATATTGTGAAATTCGATTCTCTCTAACCATGAGGTTTTTTGAGAAGTTCTTGGACATTTTGGAAAGCTTGGAATGTGTACTACAATCCATCTTTGAAATGAAAATTGAAATTCCAAGTGGAAGTGTATGGAAAATGGCCTTGAAGTGGGGTAGAAAACCTTGTCAAAATAGGTTAAAATTCCACTAAGCTAAAAATGGTTTAGTGCCCTTATTCAAAAATTTGTAACTTGAGATACAAGCTTCAAATGAGAAAACTTTGTGAATCAAAGTTGTAGATTATGCAACAAGCTACAACTTTCATGTTTTGACCTTTGTTTGAATCCAAATGGATCTTGGTGAAAAGGTGGGGCAAAGTTGGGAAAAAATTAGGGTTTTTCATAACTTAGAAAAATTCTAAGTTATGAAAAATTCCATTTTCTAACCCTAATTTGCATTTTGTGATTTCTTGGTGAACAAGTTTCATAAATTGGCATGTTTTGATGAAAAATGAATCTTGACTTTTGATTTTGACCAAAAAGTCAAAGTTTGACTTTTCAGTATACAGTCAAAATTGATCAATTGACTGGGAAATTCAACTGTCAATCTTGTGTACTTGGGATCTTTTGAGCTTGTTGAGAATGTCAAGACAATTCCATGGGGTCCTTGAGTCCATATGTGAGCTTGTTTTGCCATTGGCTAGGTCAAACAGTCAAAAATTGCCTTGGTACAGTCAAAACCCTAAAAATGACCATTTTGCCCTTTTGGTGATCTGATCAAATTTCTTATGTAATTGTGGTCCAAACTTGATCAAATGGTTCATATGAGTTCATAATGTTGATGTGGGCCAAATTTCATGAGGTTTGACTGTCAATTGGCCACAGTTGACTTTTTCCCCAATACAGTTGATTTCTAGGTCAACTGTCCAATTGACTGGTCAAAACTTGGAATCAAGGCTTGAAACTTGATATGGGTAAGCTTGGGAGTCCAATATGAGGCATGAAAGTCATCTTGGGCATTTTGGATCAAAACATCTTTATGCAAACACAAACCCTAATTTTGAGTCTACAGTGCAAAGAGAGGTCTTGAGCAGATGAAACCCTAACTGGATCCTGAGCTTCAAGGGCTTTGTGATGAGAAATCAATGAGAAGTGGGAGGGAAAATTTTGGGGTACAACAGTTGCCCCTGTTCAATCTTCTTGAATCCGAAGAGTTAGATGGGCAAGCTTGCCTTTCGTGACTCGAGGGTAAAAGGAGATTGGACACTAGAGTGCCCGGAAATTTGCACTCGTCAAAGCAACGGATACGGGAATGGGCTTAGAGATGCCATTTGGAGATGGGCTTAATGATTCCATCTGGGAGAATGACCGAAATCTTGTTGGGGATGGGCTTAGAGATGCCATCTGGAAGGGAATATCAGGAAGGTGTCCAGGCTTGGGACCATCTCTGAACTGGGGGTCTGAATAAGCAATAGATTGACATCCGTTGTTGGGAGGAATCTGTAAACTGTTTTCAGTGGTTTGGCGAAGACACTGAACAAGCGATAGGTTAACATCCGTTTACTTGGAGAACCTGGGAACTGTTTTCAGAAATCTTGAAGTTGAATAAGCAATAGAACAACATCCGTTGTTGGGAAGCGTCCGTAAACTGTTTTCAAAAGTTGCATCTGAACAAGTTGATAGATTAACATCCGTTGTTGGGAGGAATCCATAAACTGTTTTCAGAAGTTTTGAAGAAGAATCTGAACAAGTGATAGGTTAACATCCGTTTACTTGGAGAACCCGTGAACTGTTTTCAGAAATCTTGAAGAAGAATCTGAACAAGTGATAGGTTAACATCCGTTTACTTGGAGAACCCGTGAACTGTTTTCAGAAATCTTGAAGTTGAATCAGCAAAAGAGCCGCATCCGTTGTTGGGAAGCGTCCGTAAACTGATTTAGAAACGCATCTGAACAAGCTGATAGATTAACATCCGTTACTTGGGAAGAATCCATAAACTGTTTTCAGAAGTCTTTGAGAAGAATCTGAACAAGTGATAGGTTAACATCCGTTTACTTGGAGAACCCGTGAACTGTTTTCAGAAATCTTGAGATTGAATGATTTTAGTTTGTCGACTGATCTTTCCTGAAAAGGTAAAGAGTTAGTTGTATGCAATGTTATGATGCATGATGCAATATACGTGACATCAATGTTTATGACATGAATGTGATGAATGTGCATGTAAGCTGATGAGCTATCTTGCTGAAGATAAATGAATCTGAAGTGGCTGACGATTCAAGCATCTGGACTGCTGCCGGGGAAAATAAATCCTTGGCTGCTGTTGGGGAAGAGAACTTCTGACGACCTCTACTGGGGAGCATCAATCTAGTAGACTCATGCTGGGGAGGTAAGATTGAGAATTTTCAACTTGATGGGAAGTAACTCTGGTGATCTTACTGGGGAACTCGAGATTTCTTTTTTTGAGGCTCTGTGGGGAGAAGGCTCATTAGTCCGGCTCCGCCGGGGATAGGTTTGAAGTTTTAGATCTGCTGGGGATACTGAAACTTAAACTCTAAGGGGAAACGAGTTCTGTAGGATCCTCTGGCTGGGGATAACAAGGACAAGCTCCTCTGGGGATCACGTTGATACATTATGTTGGGGAACTCCTGATGAACTCCGCTGGGGATAGGGAGAATTCTGCCGAGGGTGATCTTCTGTGGTTGTTTAGCTGAGGATAACCCAGTTATAAGCCTTTGTGAGGAACAACTTTGAATAAAACTCGGGGGAGACGTTCGTGCTCTGCGGGGAAATATCTTCCAGAACCTTACTGGGGAAAGGCTTCGAGGGTCTGCTGGAGATAAGCCTCAGGGTTTGCTAGGGATGTGGATTCCAAATCTCCTGGTGGGGTTTCCTTCGAGAGGGTGTCAAGATATTCATCTGTACCTTCATCCTATCAGTAATCCTTTTTCTTAGGTTCATTTAGGAAGTGATTTATGTTTCAAATGCATATGCCTATTTAAAAAAACATTGGACGTTTCTCAAAAATAAAACAAATAGTGCAAAAGAAAAGGGAAATGACACAAATTTTTGGGAAGAGTATTTGTATTGATTTTCGTTGAGTATATTTGTACAAAGGAGACAATCATCCTAGTAAGAGGATTTTGTCGTAAATATTGAAAAATTTATACGAAATAAAGGATGGCTATGTGAAATAATTCCATGGGATTCCATTCTGCCATAGCTTTCACAACTCTGAATATCTGCCTGTTCAGTGCTTCGTTTGACGATGACTGGATTGATCAGAAGTTTGGAATTGGTTGATGAAGAGATTGTCTTTGAAGTGATCCGACGAGACATAGTCATACGCTTTAATTCCCTAACTTTTGCCTGAATCGCCCTTTCGGGTTTTCGATCCACCGGGAAACCCCTTTTTGCCCAAGCCGCCCTTTCGGGTTTTCAACTTGCCGGGTGTACAGATTTGTTTTGTTTTTATCCCTAATTTTTGCCTGAACCGCCCTTTCGGGTTTTCGGTTCACCGGGATGCCCATTTTTGCCCAAGCCGCCCTTTCGGGTTTTCGACTTGTCGGGTTATTTTATGCGTAGTATCTTTTGACTATGTCTGCATTCGTAGGGTGCGGCAAATCGTCGCCGTCCATAGTGGTTAGAATCATTGCGCCACCAGAAAATATGCTTTTGATCACAAATGGTCCTTCATATGTAGGAGTCCATTTGCCCCTGGGATCACTTTGCGGCAGGATAATTCGCTTGATTACGAGATCTCCGACTCGATACACTTGACGTCTGACTTTCTTATTGAAGGCCTTGATCATCCGTTTTTGATACGTCTGACCATGGCATATAGCAGCAAGTCGCTTCTCATCGATCAGATTGAGTTGATCAAGTCGGGTCTGCATCCAATCATCTTCATTCAAACCTGCATCCTTCATAATCATTAGAGAAGGGATCTGGACTTCCATAGGCAAAACAGCTTCCATGCCATAAACCAAAGAAAATGGGGTTGCCCCAGTTGAAGTACGTGTCGTCGTACGGTATCCATGTAGAGCGAACGGTAACATCTCATGCCAGTCTTTGTAAGTGACTGTCATTTTCTGAATGATCCTCTTAATGTTTTTGTTCGCAGCTTCAACAACACCGTTCATCTTCGGCCGATAGGGAGATGAATTGTGATGATAAATCTTGAATTGTTCGCATAATGCAGTGATCATTGTGTTATTCAGATTTGTACCGTTGTCCGTGATGATTCTGTCTGGAACACCATACCGACATATGAGATTTTGCTTGATGAAGCGGGCAACCACATTTTTGGTGACAGAAGCGAAGGAAGCTGCTTCAACCCATTTAGTGAAGTAGTCAATGGCAACCAGGATGAAGCGATGTCCGTTGGAAGCCGTGGGCTTGATCTCTCCAATCATATCAATGCCCCACATTGCAAAGGGCCACGGAGCAGTCAGGACGTTGAGGGGAACCGGGGGAATATGAACTTTGTCAGCATAGACTTGACACTTGTGACAAGTTCGGGAATGTTGATGGCAGTCAGCTTCCATGGTAGACCAGTAATAGCCTGCCCTTAGGATCTTCTTAGCCATTGTATGCCCGCTCAAGTGAGTGCCAAATGTGCCGCTGTATATATCAGTCATGATCAGCTCTGCTTCAGCTTTATCCACACATCGGAGTAATACACAATCATGGCTTCGTTTGTAAAGGATACTGTTGCTCAAGAAAAACTTAGCAGCGAATTTCCTTAAGAACTTCTTGTCATTTACGGAAGCTCCTTCAGGATAATCTCTAGTCTCGAGATACCTCTTGATTTCATGGAACCAAGGTTGTTCCACTACTTCTTCGGTATTAATCTCGTGGCAATGTGTCGGTTCATCCCTTCGCTTGATGGTGATTTGGGGAGCCTCGTTATCCCAGTTGAGTTTAAACATGGAGGACATTGTGGCTAGAGCATCGGCTAGCTGATTCTCTTCTCGCGGGAAATGCTCGAAGGTAATTTGCTCGAAATGAGGCAACAATGTCAGGACATGTTCTTTGTATGGGATAAGATTAGGATGCTTGGTATCCCAGTCTCCTTTGATTTGGCTGATGACCAAAGCCGAGTCCCCGAATACGATCAAAGATTTGATCCCCAAGCCTATAGCAGCCTCGAGACCAAAGATGCAAGCTTCATACTCAGCCATGTTGTTTGTGCAGCTGAAGCAAAGTCGGGTCGTGAAAGGCGTGTGACAACCTTCCGGAGAAATGAGTACGGCGCCAATACCGTTTCCAAGTGCATTTGAAGCACCATCAAAGTATAGGGTCCATCGGGATCCCTTTTCGGGTCCGTCATACGGTCCGTCACTTTCAATGCTGTCCAAATTCATGATGTCCTCATCCGGGAAGTCAAATCTCATGGGTTGATAGTCTTCGATAGCTTGATGAGCCAGATGGTCAGCTAGTACACTCCCTTTTATAGCTTTTTGGGTGGTGTACTGGATGTCATACTCGGTTAAGATCATTTTCCATCTAGCTATCCTTCCAGATAAAGCGGGCTTCTCGAAAATATACTTGATAGGGTCCATCTTGGAAATTAATAAGGTAGTATGGGTCAACATATACTGTCTTATTCGGCGAGCAGCCCATACCAAAGCGCAGCAAGTTTTCTCGAGCAGTGAGTAGCGAGTCTCACAGTCGGTAAACTTTTTACTAAGGTAATAAATAGCATGCTCTTTTCGACCAGACTCGTCATGCTGGCCCAAAACACACCCCATCGAGTTATCCAAGACAGTTAAGTACATGATCAATGGTCTTCCTTCGACAGGTGGCATCAGAATAGGAGGTTCTAGCAAATACTCCTTGATTCTATCAAAAGCGGCCTGGCAGTCGTCGTTCCATTCAACTACCTGATCTTTCTTCAAGAGTTTGAAAATTGGCTCACAGGTAGAAGTCATATGTGAGATGAATCTGGCAATATAGTTTATGCGCCCCAAGAATCCTCTGACCTCTTTTTCAGTACGGGGAGCAGGCATCTCTTGTATTGCTTTTACTTTTGCCGGATCGACTTCGATGCCTTTGTTGCTTACAATGAATCCTAGGAGTTTACCAGACCTAACTCCAAAAGTGCATTTGCTTGGATTTAGCCTTAACTTGTACTCTTTTAACCTGGCGAACAGCTTTTCCAGATGTTCAAGGTGCTCTTCCTCTGTTTGTGATCGAGCTATCATATCGTCTACGTAGACTTCGATCTCATGATGTATCATGTCATGAAATAAAGCTACCATGGCGCGTTGATAAGTTGCCCCTGCGTTCTTCAGCCCGAACGACATCACTTTGTAACAGAAAGTGCCCCATTGCGTGACAAAAGTTGTTTTCTCCATATCTTCGGGAGCCATTTTGATTTGATTGTAGCCCGAGAATCCATCCATGAAGGAAAACACTTTGTGCTGAGCTGTGTTGTCGATCAAAATGTCAATGTGTGGAAGTGGAAAATCATCTTTGGGGCTGGCCCTATTCAAATCCCGGTAGTCCACACACATCCTGACTTTGCCATCTTTCTTAGGTACTGGCACGATATTAGCGACCCATTGAGGATAGGACGTAACAGCCAGAAAGCCAGCGTCGAATTGCTTCATCACTTCTGCTTTGATCTTTTCAGACATGTCAGGCCTCATTCGGCGAACTTTTTGCTTGATTGGTGGACAATCCTCTCTTGTGGGGAGACGGTGAACCACGATGTCTGTGTCTAGACCCGACATGTCTTCGTAGGACCAAGCGAAGATTTCAACATACTCATTCAGCAACTGTACCAAGCGCTCCTTGACTTTTGGTTCCAGGTTGGCACCCACTTGCACTTCCTTCCGATTCTCTTCGGTTCCCAAGTTAACAGTTTCCAATGGTTCTTCATGTGGCAAGATGGCCCTTTCCTCTTGTTGCAGAAGTCTGGCTAGTTCCCCGGGTACTTCGCAACCTTCATCATCCTCATACTCGACTAGATTGACCAGATCTTCAGAGTTATTGAAAGATACAGCAGAATAGTCACCCATGGAATCTGGAGTGGATGGGTACCTGCATTGGTGAGTGTGGGTGTGTGTAAGGGATAGCCATCCTTAAACAAAAATGCAAAAAGAAAAGAAAATGAGCATAAGCAGTTTATCAAATGAAAAACGTCCAATGAATCATTAAACATGGCATATGAATATGAAAAATAGTCAAAACCCTTACAAGTGGACCTGCATGCCCCGGGCAAGGCAGGAGGTGAAAAAGATAGTGTACGGATTGTTTGAAAGTAAAATATTACAGACCAAATAGGAAATGTTCGATAGATAAATTACTGAGGAATAAAAGTGATAGGGACAAAGTCCTTAGCCTCCCAATTGCTCAATCCTCCTCTGACAGTTGGATAAATCCACTCTTCAATGTTGCTTTCCTTGTCTTCATCTTCCAGGGCGTTGATTCTGTAAGGAGAAATTTTGACCGGCGCTCTTTCAATCTTTGACTGGCGCATAGCTTTCTGGCCAGCAGCTGTGAAACCTAACCCAAACTTATCAGTCTTATGCGGAAAATCGGGTAACTGCCCCCATGCTGAATTCTTCCCCTCTTTAACTGCAGCCCTTGCATCCTCCAGAGATGCCATCCTGGCCATCTGTCTTGGTGCCTCAGCTGCCAACTTAACCACTGCTACTTCAGGAAGAATTTCTTCGAAATGTTGAAACGGCGTCTCAATAAACTCTCCCTCAACCTCCACATACCGGAAGGAATTTAAATGGCTAATCATGTACTCTTCTTCGCCGTGAACAGTAATGATTTTTCCCTTTACAGGATACTTCAGCATTTGATGCAAGGAGGAGGTGACTGCCCCAACATGGTGAATCCAAGGTCTACCCAGCAGGCAGGAGTATGATGGACGGATGTCCATCACATAGAAAGTGGATTTAAACACCTCGGTACCTATCTTGACAGGAATCTCAACTTCTCCATGGACCATCCATTTCGACCCATCAAAAGCTCTGACGACAATATCACTAGGCTTCAATTCCAACCCTTCGCAATCTAGCCGGTCCAAGGCCTTTTTAGGCAAAACATTCAGCGATGAACCGGTATCAACCAAAACATGTGCAAGGGTGGTTCTGCGACACTCGATTGAAATATGCAACGCATCATTGTGGTTTCGGCCCTTCGGGGTTAGGTCGGCATCAGAAAAGCCTAATCCATTGTCCGCAGTCAGGCTAGCCACGCAATGTTGAAATTGATCTGCAGAGGTTTCCTGGGGCACATGAGCTGCCTTTAGAAACTTAATCAAAGCCTGAGCGTGCGCTTCTGAGCAAAGCAATAGTGCCAGCATGGAGATCTTGGAGGGGGTTTGCCCCAACTGTTCCACCACATCGTAGTCACTTCTCTTGATTATCCTCAAAATCTCGTCCATTTCTTTCTTGGAAGCTTCTGAAATCCCCAAGGGTTGAGCCCTCGTCCTGACGGGCTCGTCTTGTATTCCCTTTCCTTTATCAACAATGGTAGGAGAGACAGCATTAGGAACAACAACCTCTTCGATCGAAGGAGTTCTAGCGGAGAGTTTTACTGGTGCGGGGATGACTTCTTTAGCTGATGAGGGTCCAGAGACTGCTCTTGGAGGAGCAATCTCTGGAGAAAATATCCTCCCGCTCCTGGTGATTTTGCTGGTGCCCGCAATGTTACTAATGCTGGCTTCTTCATCATCTGAATTCTCTTCAACTATTTCAACTTGCTTAATACCATGGTAATAGATGTCACCACCATAGTTCCAAGGTATCGATTTCTCAGAAACATAGGGAACAGGCCCTGGCATGGTTATCTTCAAAGGTATAGACTTTGCAGCTGGTGTAATCTTAACAGGCTTTTTGACGGCCTCGGAAAGATTGGCGTGAATGGTTATAATTGAGACATTTTCGACTTGAACTGGAACAGCGGAAACTTTTTCGAACAAAAGTTGTCGGCTATCCATAAGGCCTTGGATGCCTTTCTTCAATAGCGGACAATCAAACGGCAGAGAGTGGCAACAGTAACAGTCTTCTTTACATCCCGGGAAGATCCCGGCCCTCAACAAATTCAACTTAATGGTTAGCAGTGGAGTAGTCAGATCACTAACGTCGGCAACATACAGATCCTCTTCAATGGCATTGACATTCCGACCGTGCTTCGGCATAGGTGTAGATATCACATTGGGTTTTTCTGGAGCGTCAAACTCTACCTCCTTAGCCTCTATCAGGTCTTGGATCTTATGCTTGAGTGCCCAACAATTATTGGTGTCGTGTCCAACACTGTCTGAATGATAGGCGCACTTAGCATCGGCATGATAATGCGGGGAAGACGTATTCACATTCTTTGGTGCCTCCTTGATGGTGGCAAGATTCAACTTCAATAGATGGGGAAGCACCTGCGCCGGAGTCATATTAATACGGGTGAACTGCCGTTGTGGCCTTTCCACCCGTTGCTGATTTGGTCTGGTCTGGTTATAGCGAGGCTGCTCACTCGGGGTGTTTTGAATCATCACGGCCCCTACAGTTGGCCGACGCTCCATCTTACCTGTTCTTCTCTGAGAATATACCATAACTGTCTCCTTCTTAAACGGCTTCTTCTCAACACTTGCAGCCACACCCTTTTGAATCTTTCCTGACTTGATGCCAGCTTCTATTCTTTCGCCTGTTAAGATCAAATCGGTAAACCCCGCGGAAGAGTTACCAATTAAATGATTGAAGAATGGCCCAGATAGGGTCCCAAGAAACATATCAACGAGTTCACGGTCGGTTAAAGGAGGCTGCACCCTGCCAGCCAAATCCCTCCACTTTTGTGCATATTCCTTGAATCCCTCACTTGTTCCTAGTGACATACCCTGAAGTTGGGTACGAGTAGGAGCAAGATCAGAATTATACTGGTATTGTTTGTAGAAAGCGGTGGCCAAATCTTCCCAATTTCTGACACTGGTTCCTTCTAACTGATAAAACCATTCCAACTGAGCTCCCGACAGGCTATCTTGAAAGAAATGAATCCAGAGATTTTTATCTGCCGTATAGGGTTGAATCTTTCTCACATAAGACCTGAGATGCATTTTGGGACAGGACAGCCCATCATACCTCACAAACACTGGCACTTTGAATTTCGGGGGAATCACTATCCCGGCAACCAAACCCATGTCTTCAAAATCCAAACCCGGTACCCTTTGCAATTCCATGGCAACCAATCTGTCTTCTAAACCTTTATATTTGTCATCAGCTGGAGGATACTGCTGGTCAGAATAATCTTCATCCTCTTCAACCTCTTCCTCTTCCGCATCAGACTCAGAAGGTGCCGCAACCCGATCTCTTTTACTAGTCCCCTCATCAGAAGTAGGAGGAAATTCAAGCACTCTCCGAGCTTCTCTGTCAAATCTTCTCCCCAAAGTAGCCACTCCGACCCTCTTTTTCTTCTTCACTGGGTCCTTGTTCTCCAAATGAGCCTTGATGTCTTCTTGACTCTTAACCAAAGTCATCAAGAGTTGCTGGAACTGTGCATTCTGAGCCTGTAGATCTTTGACTGTTTGCTCGAGATCCATCCTACTGAAATAAACAGCAGATAGATAAGGAAACCTGGAGTGAGACCTGCTTATGCACATGATGAATGGTATGTTGATGCATGTAATGCATTCAAGGGTTTAGGACATTCAAAATTGTTTCAGACAAAGAAGAACGCACGTCATATTAATAAGAAGAAATTTGTTAGTACATGAATGCCCCATGGGCCAAATATTACAAAATAAACTTCTTAAGGTAGAAAGACATTGCGCATCCTCTTTGGTGCGATGTAGGTATTGAGGACCTCTTGCTCGTGGAGTCGGCGGGTAAGCTCTAGAACCTTCTTTTCACTGGCGTAGTAGCTAGCTTCAAAAGTGTTCCGTTCCTCCTTGAGCTGAATCTAGCTTTTCTGCATTTCCTCCCACGATGTAGGCATGTCTGGGTGTAGGATGGTATAGGGAACCTCTCCTTCATTGACGGGCTCTTTAATCACTGGGAGTACATGAGGATAAGGCATCATTAAACTTTGGGCTCGGTCTCGTACCCACTTGAGATAGGGCTCAAGAGGGATGGAGTTCTTGTGTCCCAGAGTCTTGCTATCGACCTTGTTGAGTTTTCCCCAAGCTCTGATGAATCTTTGGCGAAGTCCTTGCGCATCGTTGTCGAAGTCAAAAACTAGGCCAGGAATCAACATGTCATGAGGGCCATCCCTCCGTGCATATCCAAATTGCCTCAAAGCTAGGCAAGGGTTGTAGGTGATACCTCCTCTAATTCCAAGTAAAGGAACATTAGGAAATTCTCCGCAACGATCGACGATGATGACATTTTCTCTGGACCAAGAACACCAATGCACATCAGAATGAGTGAGAGTCATCAATCGTTGGGACCACCTTGCACCTTGGTCATTCTTCAAGACAGATTGTGGAAGGTGCGAAATAAACCACCTTGCAAGGATAGGAGTACAGCACATGAGAACACCCCTCTTTCTCATTGTTCGTGTGTAAAATGAGTGAAGGATGTCCCCAAGCAATGTTGGTATGGGATTTCTGGACAAGAAGATTTTGACGGCGTTGACATCTACCAATTGGTCAGGATTTGGGAACAAGACCAACCCATAGATGAGAAGAGCTACAATCTCCTCAAAAGCTTGTAGGTCTAGAGAATTCCAGCATTCTTGTGCCTTCTCAAACAAGAATTTTGCTAAGAATCCTTTGACGCCGCTTCTGGTTTCCCAATGCCCCTTGATTTCAGATGGTTGTAGATGTAGTGCTCGAGCAACATCTTCAGGCTTTGGTTCCTTCTCCGTACCGTTGAAGGATAGTTGATTAAGGATAGGGATTCTTAGGAGTTGAGAAAACTCCTCCAAAGTGGGAACCAACTGATAATCAGGGAAAGTGAAGCAATGGTGAAGAGGGTCAAAGAACTGGAATAGCACTTTCATCATGTCTTCTTCAATGTTGGTGTTGACTAGGCTGAGCAGTCTACCATGTCTTTCACCGAAGGATGAATTTTCCAGAATTCTTGAGGTGATCTCCCTGAGTTGAGGAGAGATTCTCACAAGGTTGACTTGAATGGTATTTCTGCGAGGGATTTCCATGTCCTACAAAACAAGAACAAAGATGAAGATCCAAAACCCTTGAAATGGTTAGTGAATGCATATGATGTTTTATGATGTTTATGATGTTTATGATGTATGCACAAAACATATGTACAAGCAAATCACACCAAACCCTAATTTCAGGTTTGCATGGGGTTCCATAGGTAAGTACCCTCTTGAGTGTAGTTGGCTTAAAAACCTGTCCTATAAATAGTAACCGGGTTCTAAGGAGCTCAATATCACTGGATTGTTTTCAATGTTCATTGTTTTGGTTTAGCCACTTAACTAGCGACCAAAATATTCCAAGAAAACAACCCTCAATGAGTGTAGTATCGAGTATCTACCAACTTCGGACTGCACCAAAGCCGGTCATCTCACTACCCCTAATAAAAGGCCAAGATGGTCAAGTAAGGTTCTAGGTCATTAGTGCTTAGTGACATCACTCAGCGGCCCCGTACTCTCCTTGATTGAACTCAAGGGTTACCGGTACTCACAAATATGTCGCACTAACATAGCTATTGCTTAGACCGTGTCGGTATACCCCGCACAGTTTCCACAACGTATTGCTATCTATGAATGTTTCCCAAAATCCGGGTGGAGGATTGTAAACCCAAACAATAGAGCCAAAGTATAAAGCAAACAAATCAAACAATTAGTCATGCAAAGGGGGTGATCTAAGCCCTAAGGTTACTCTACTTTAAAAATTATCCCCAGCAGAGTTGCCAGTTCTGTGATACGGTGGGAGAACTGACTAGGGTTTCGCGTTTGTTTTCGCAAATGTTTCGGTTGAGCAAGAGTCGCCACCGACTTTTTATTTTATCCTAAGGAAAGGTTTAAAAAGCACAGCAAAAACCTTTGAGATTTTTCTTGGGTTCGGGGAGTAGATTATAGAAGGGGAAGGTATTAGCACCCCTTCTATCCATGGTTATCCATGGGCTCTTAGGTACTTGCTTAGATCAACTTGCCTTGGTTTTCAATTGTTTGAAATGGTGCTTTATGTGTGGCTTTGAAAATGTTTTGAAAAGATGCCTTGTATTAGGCTAACCTTATAACAATTCTTTACTCGAATGTTTTACAAAAGGTGTTTTATCTTTTAAAAGATGTTTCAAGGGTTTGAAAAGTTGATTTTTGAAAGTGTTTGTGAAGTGGGTTTTGAAATTAGGCAAGTGTTTTCTTGGAAAGTTGGCAAGTACTTAAGAGTTTATCTACCCTAAAGTTTTCTCAAAGACTTTTGTCATGTTTTAAACCTTTTGACAATTTTGTTCCACCATTGCATTTGGTGGACAATCTTGTCTTAGGAGATGTAAGGGACAGGCGCGGGTCGTCGTTTAGACCATAATTGCAATATTGTTAAATGTCTTTGGGCAATTTTCTTTAAGGGACTTGATCATTTGTTTTTGTTTGCTTTGAAAAGTTTTATCGAGGGACTATGATCATTCAAATTGTTTGCTTTGCCCAAAGAAGTTCAACATACAATATGGCCCATTTTTGAAAGGCAACAAGTGGAATACCCTAGGGGTGCAAGTGTGATATGTGTTGTTTATTTTCATGCTCATTTATCTTGTATTAGGTCCAACTATTTTGTTCATTTTTATTCGCATACAAAACCCTAATTCTAGCATAGTATGTTAAAAAGCGATAAAAGTGCGAAATTTAAATTCCTACGCTATTACATCACAATAATATAGGGAGGGGGTACAATGTTTCAAATGGGGGTTATTTGGACAAGAATTTAAATCTAAGCTATTACATCATTTTGAATATTTGCAAGGTAATTTAATTGCACAATTAAATAGAAATGAGATAAATATGCAAAATGCTAAAAGAGAGTTTTTATATGTATGAGAAAAGTATTGTTTATGTAAAATAAAATAAGAAAATAAAAAGGTATTATTTTTGGAGTATTTTCATACTTAGGGCAAAAACCCTAATTTTAATCAAAATGAATATTAATTAATTAATCCACATAATATTTATTATTTACATACAAGAATAAAATAAAATATGGTATATTTGTAAAAAAGGCATTTTTTAGTATTAAATATAAAAAAATATAATATGTACATTATTTGATATTTTATTCTAAATATATTAATAAATATGTTTTTATATTTACATTATTTTAAATATGTATTATGAATAAGTAATAATAATATTTAATATTTTTTAGAAAATGATATTTTTTATATAAAATATTTTCAGAGGGTAATATAGAGAATAAAAATGAAAATAAAAATGTATTTACACTATTTTTCCATTTATTCTAAATGATAATATATATTTATTTATGTATAAATCAAAAGAAAATCAAATAAATACCAAATAAAATCAAAAAATGATGAGAAAAATATTTTCAAAAATTTATCATGCTGAGAAAAAATAAATGAATCAAATAAAAAAAAGAAAATGTCAAAAATCATAAAAAATAAAGCAAATGGGCTTGGGGGGGTATGAACATGGAAATAGGGTGTGAAAAGAAAATAGTTCCAGGCCCAGCCCAGACCACTTCTTCTTCAACCTCTGTACAACAAAACGCGCGCCTGCAAGCTTCGTTTGAAATCCTGATTCTTTGATTTTTTGAACAAACTTCCAACACAAAAGATGTTAAGCATGAAACCACGATTCCAAATATGTAAAGAACATCTCCTAACTCTCAAAAATGAGAGAGAATTTTAGTGATCCCAAATCTTAACCTAAGTTTTCTGTCATTTTCAAACTCTAAATTCTCTCTACTCAGGCAAAAGAAATGAAAAGTAAAGACATGGACATGTTCAGTGGCATGAGTATGACATTATTTCTTCACAAACTTAAGACTAATGATGCATAATAAGAGAGATACGAATTCAAACTTTTACCTATTCAGTTGAACTTCTATCTGGAGATGTAGGAACTTTCAGTGCAAGGTGGTGATTGGAAAAGCTTCCTTGAGGTTCAGGGATGCTATTCCAATGTCTACTTTGTCTTGAAAGCTTCTGAATCAAGCTGTAGAACTTCACCTGCAAGTCAAAGATGTGAAAATGGTGGAAGTGGTTAGAGCAATTACAGATCGTGCCTTAGCTTCTGGATAGCTTGCATAGGTTGTAAGGAAGGTAGAGGAACAAGTTTGGACAAGAATGCTTGAAGGGATTGAGAGATAGCACTCAAACTCCAGGCCTTGCCCTGTTTGAGCAGTTTGATGGTGTTTCTGAGATGGAGAGTGTTTTAGAGGTCAAGGATTCGTGAAAAAGCTTGGTTGGGATGTTTGGAATGTGTCTACAATATTTGCTTCTGTGTTCTTAGGCTGAGATGAAAGTTCTTACCAGTTATGCCACTTTTCTTCTTTCTTAAGCAACAAAAGTAGGTTGGTGTTTCTAGGTCAGTAGAGGACCCCCTAATGAGCTGCATAAGCTTCTCTTGATCAGAGTGTTATGCCCATAATCTTGTGCTAGAGAGATTTGATCTGTACCTCCTTGATTTACCAATTGACATAAAGCAAACTTTTGCAAAAATGGAAAGAATGCTTTATCTAAATTGGGATTAAACCTTCATACAATGCTTGCACTCAAAGAACAACACCTTAACACATTGAATATGAATTAAATTATGGAGTGTAACTTGGTTTAAGGACCTGTAATCTTGCCTAAAGCATGCTGAGTTCAAATGGTAAGGTTATGGACATGGAACTTGGTCATGAACAAAGTGGTTTTTTGCTATATTGTGAAATTCGATTCTCTCTAACCATGAGGTTGTTTGAGAAGTTCTTGGACATTTTGGAAAGCTTGGAATGTGTACTACAATCCATCTTTGAAATTCAAATTGAAATTCCAAGTGGAAGTGTATGGAAAATGGCCTTGAAGTGGGGTAGAAAACCTTGTCAAAATAGGTTAAAATTCCACTAAGCTAAAAATGGTTTAGTGCCCTTATTCAAAAATTTGTAACTTGAGATACAAGCTTCAAATGAGAAAACTTTGTGAATCAAAGTTGTAGATTATGCAACAAGCTACAACTTTCATGTTTTGACTTTTGTTTGAATCCAAATGGATCTTGGTGAAAAGGTGGGGCAAAGTTGGGAAAAAATTAGGGTTTTTCATAACTTAGAAAAATTCTAAGTTATGAAAAATTCCATTTTCTAACCCTAATTTGCATTTTGTGATTTCTTGGTGAACAAGTTTCATAAATTGGCATGTTTTGATGAAAAATGAATCTTGACTTTTGATTTTGACCAAAAAGTCAAAGTTTGACTTTTTAGTATACAGTCAAAATTGATCAATTGACTGGGAAATTCAACTGTCAATCTTGTGTACTTGGGATCTTTTGAGCTTGTTGAGAATGTCAAGACAATTCCATGGGGTCCTTGAGTCCATATGTGAGCTTGGTTTGCCATTGGCTAGGTCAAACAGTCAAAAATTGCCTTGGTACAGTCAAAACCCTAAAAATGACCATTTTGCCCTTTTGGTGATCTGATCAAATTTCTTATGTAATTGTGGTCCAAACTTGATCAAATGGTTCATATGAGTTCATAATGTTGATGTGGGCCAAATTTCATGAGGTTTGACTGTCAATTGGCCACAGTTGACTTTTTCCCCAATACAGTTGATTTCTAGGTCAACTGTCCAATTGACTGGTCAAAACTTGGAATCAAGGCTTGAAACTTGATATGGGTAAGCTTGGGAGTCCAATATGAGGCATGAAAGTCATCTTGGGCATTTTGGGTCAAAACATCTTTATGCAAACACAAACCCTAATTTTGAGTCTATAGTGCAAGGAGAGGTCTTGAGCAGATGAAACCCTAACTGGATCCTGAGCTTCAAGGGCTTTGTGATGAGAAATCAATGAGAAGTGGGAGGGAAAATTTTGGGGTACAACACTGAGGATATGACGATGGCTTTGCATCGAGATTTTTTTCCCCCTGTATCTGCGGGAGAAGGTGCATGCGGAGGCCTTGTGGATCGAGTGTTATCCCAACCTATGAGGTGCTTGGTAACTGCCGATCGACGATAAGTCTTCTAAGTGACGAGATGACGGGACATAGTCGTACGCTTTAGTCCCTAACTTTTACCTGGACTGTCTCTTCAAATTTTCAGTCCACCGGGATACCCTTTTTTGCCCAAGCCGCCTTTTCAGGTTTTCGACTTGTCGGGTGTACAAAATTTTCTCTTTATCCCTAATTTTTGCCCGAACCCTTTTGGTTCGTCGGGATGCCCTTATTTTTGCCTAGGCCAGTCGACCTAGCGGGTTTTTATTCACGCGCAGTATTTTCTGACTATGTCCACGCTCTCCGAGTGTAGGGAGTTGTCACTGTCGGTAGTGTTGTGTTGCCATACTACCAGAAGACATTCGTTTGATCATGCAAGATTCGTTGCTGGAATTCATGTCCAATGCCCCAAGTGATTAAGGTGGAGATTTGCCCCTGGCTATTTGGCATCTTTGAGAGATTCCTTGAATCTTGACTTGACTGCCCCAGATGATGGACAATGATTATGCCGTGCCCCTTGGTTGGAAGTGTTTTTCCACTTGAGATGATCCTTTTTATTGAGAAGGTTTTTGTTCACTAGATATTCGTCATGCGAATTTCTCTGCTGTTGAACAAATAGTCATATGCAAACAATGTTATTTTAAGAATGCAAAGCTTATGTCTGTCTTGAAGTTTGGAAGTTCATTTTTTAGTAAAACAAGATTTTTTTTTTGTAATTGTGTGATGTCAACTCAGGATTTACAGCAAGTCTTACAGGAGTCAGGATACCTTTTTGTAACAGTACGCTTTCGAACTAACCCATGCTTCAGCTAAGAATTTTAAGAGTTATAACTTGGCCTGGTTCACGGTTCAAGAAACAAAGGATAAAGGCTCAAAATTTATTTGTACCCACCCGTTCTTCGTGATGTTCTTCGATCCTAAACTCAGCTAATTGTGCATTTACAACCCCAGTTGAGTTCTGGAATATTGTCCTTGATGTTCCAATGATGGTTCGGACACTGATAGTTTATTTTCAATAGGCAGTCATTTTTGTTGAGGGTTTGTAGGACCTCTTTCTTTTTATTTTATTATCCCTGTCTTTTCCTGAACTGTTTCTTTTTGTGATTACAGTTAGCGGGATGCCCCAGTTTTTTCTTAAGTCTCCTTCATAGGTTTTGACTTAATGGGCTTTTATTTTTTAGAGATAATGACTGTCTGCCTTGACGCTTATGGGGGAACCAGCACCGTCTTTTGTCTTGGAAGGACGTCTTTAAAACCATTCATTGTGCACATGAGTTAACTGCGAAAACTACCCTGTCCCAGGTTGTGATTAAGGGTTTTAATTTGCGTGAAGAGAAAAACTCCAATTTCTTTGGCTCAAAGGGGTTGACTAGGGATTATCTTCCTTATAAATCCACTGTTTAGGATTTGAAACAACGCATGTACATCGTCAGCAGGGTCTGTTCAAAAGCATATTGTAGAGATTTTGATATCATTTTCGTTATCCTCCCTCTAAAGGCTTAGAGTTTTTTAATCGAGAGTTGAACATCACAAAAATGAAAGCAATTTGAATATAGTGAATACGAATGGATTGATTCAAAACAGACATATGCAATACATTGATAAAGTAATAAAGTTTTAACATGACTAAATGTTTGAACAATCAAAAGAAAATTACAAATATAGAATTCTAATGAACAAAAAGTCTTCTCGTCTCAGGATTTGTAACTTCAAATGGTGAGCCTTGGAAGATTGACAAAAACATTCCAGTTGACCATCTTGTGTGAATTCCAATGCTCCTTTATCGATCAGGTCTTGAATTTTGTTTTTCAATGCCCAACAGTCATCAGTATCATGCCCCGGGCTGTTGGAATGGTATGCACACCTTGCATCAGGATTGTAGTTTGGGGAGGCTATATGGGGATTCTGAGGAGGGTCCCTTAACGTCACCAGATTCAATCTCAACAGGTGTTGTAAAGCTTGAGACAGCGGTATGTTGAGGTCGGTGAACTTCCTTTTGGGCGTATCTGGCTTACTCTGATTAACCCGTTGCTTTTGGTGAGGTTGTCGTTGGACCCGTGAGGTAGTAGAAACTTGGAGAGGTCCATTTTTTACCAACCCAAACCCTTGTCTTCTTGGAGGTTGATTAATGACTTGGTCCCCGACCTTGACTATTTGCTTCATACTTTTGTATCCGTCTTGATGAAACTGGTTGATAATGGTTCTCAACTCTTCTTGTTCCTGGGCTAAGCCTTGGATAAGGGCCATCTGCCCCAGCATTTGGGTTCTTATTGCATCTACCTCCGCTTGCAGTTTTTCTAGCCGTTCATCCTTATTGTCTTCAGGACTTTTCTTGACCAAGTTCCCAACGAGGAGTGTTTTCAACTCTTCCTGCCCCTTGGACAGGTTTAGGAATATTTCCCTGAACTGAGTTTCTTGAAGATCTCTGGTGTCTTGTTGGAGAGCCATTGCTGAAATAAACAGCTAGAACATGAGAGACCTGTACTGGGATACCTGTTATGCAATGATATGTATGATATATGTATGCAATGTTTTCAAGGATCTCGCGGGGTAAATAAGAAACTGTTAGATTTTGAATTTTGCAGCTTTGATTGAAGAAACTTCATGTCGTCAAGAGTCCTTCTTCAAAAGTCAAGCTCACCATATCGAGTGGGTCATAGCCCCTGACTCAAGTTATCGTGTTTCAATCTCTAGATGACATTGGCTAGAGGAAAATAAATCCCCTTTGCCCCTTGCTAGACGTTGGATTTACCATAACCTGCATCACAAACCTTTGAGATCCTTGAAATGGTTAAGGAAATGTTAAGGCATGATGTTATGATGTGTATGTTATGCGTTTAATCAAAAGTACGAGGTAATGTAAACAAGTAAACCCGGCAAGAAATCCAAGGTATTGGATAAGGACTGTAAACAAAACCTGCAAGGAACTCTAGTTGTTAGGTAACAAACATGTGCAAGTAGTTCAAGTTGAAAGCACACAAGTCACACAATAGCCCTTAAATTTCAGGCTGGCATGGAGTTTAGGTATTACCCTCTTTTAGTTTAATTGGTTCAACCTGTCCTAGTAATAGTAACCGGGTTCTAGAGGTTCTCAATATCACTGACCATCCTCGATCGGTCATAATTCCAGTTTAGCAACCTTTTCTTGCGGCCGAAATCATCGCGAGAGTATGGTCTCAATGAGTGTAGCATACTGCTACTTTTCTATGGCTAAGTTGGTCAATTATAGGTTCTAAGGTCAGTTGATGCTTAATGACCCATTAGCAGCCCCATACTCTCTGTGATACGGTGGGAAGAACTGGCTGTTTTTTGGAATGCTGGTTTGCGTTTTGCGTTTATTTTCGCAAAATGTCGCGGTAAGCAAGAGTCGCCACCGACTTTTATTTTATCCAACAAGGAAAGGAAAAAAGCACAGAAAAATTCCTTTTTTGAGATTATTTCTGAGTACGGGGGGTAGATTATAGAAAAGGAAGGTATTAGCACCCTTTCTATCTGTGGTTATCCACGGGCTCTTAGGTACTTGCTCAATTGTTTTCAAAATTGTTTTTCTTTGTGCTTGTGGGTTTTGAAAAGTTTTTGTTTCAACTTCGATTTAACTCTTGCTTCTGTCCTCAAGAGTGTAATGAAGTGTTTTTGAAAACTTATTTGTAAAAGTGTGTAAGTGTGAAAAAAGTTTTGTTTTGGATGAGCTAAGAGCTAATCTACCTACTCGAAAAAGGAATCATTCTATGCTAATTTCCTTTAGACAATGCTATCCCACTATTAGTGAGTAGGTAACACAGTCGTTGGAGTTTGAGGGTCAATTCGAAAGAGGGACATACAGTCACTAAAGCAATGTTAGGATGTTTTAGCGGTAACCCTAATGTCTTAGATCATTTATTCGAGGCAAAAATATCTGAGGCAACCATTTTGAGGCAACTATGATCTTCTAGACAAGAGGACGACCTCTAAAACAACCTATACTCAATGACCGTTTACGAAGGCAACCAAGTGGGGTGTACCCTAAGAGCGCGCATGTGAGAGTGTGTTATTTTCAGTTATTTTTATCTTTGTACATGATAAGAGTGATCTAAGTTAATTTTAGGTTCAAACATTCAGTCTTGTCATGCCATCCTATTATCAAACATCTAACAGTTATAATTTGCGGAAATAAAATGCGGAATTTAAATTACAAGGCGTCGGGTATTTACATCGCCAAAGACAAACCCTTTTAAAAATAAATAAAGCGATAAAAAATAAATAAAAGTCCTATTAAGCTATTACAAACCGGAGGCAAGTACATTAATATGATAAAAATAAACAAACGCGTGCAGGAAATTAAATCGAGCGCAAATTTAGGGTTTTGACCCTTTAAAGAAGACATCTTTTTTGGTTTTTTATTTTAAGAAAGAAGTTAATCTAAATTAATTACTAAACTAAATTAAATAAATTAATTAAATAAAAATAAATTATTTTTGGTTTTTTGGTTATTTTAAGACAGAAAAATAAAAATTAATTGAATTAGTAAAAACCTAATTAAATCTAATTTAATTTTAATTATTTACAAAAATATGTTAAAGTTATTCTAATTAAAACCTAAGTTAATTTAATTAGTGTTTATTAATAAAATAAAATAAAAAGTTGATTTGATAAAAAAAATATTTTTGTGGTTTTAATTTTATAAAGAAAAGAATTTTTTGATTGGTTAGTAAATTAAATAAAACAATAAAAACAATTAATAAAACTAAATAAATAAAATAGAAAAGAGAGAGGTTTGGGCCTGATTTTGGTGGTGTAGATAACGATCTGAAGCCCAATTGTATTGGCCCTTCGTTGACTTCTTGGATTTGGTGTGCACGCGCTGACTTGGCTCCATGGTGGACCTTCAGATCCTGGCCACCAGATTTGGCCTTGGGCCATCTGGCAATTGGATATGTGAAGGTGTATGGTGAGTTGCAGGCCAACATGCGCATTGGAATACCTGAAGAGAAAAAACATTGAGAAACTGGGGGACCCGGGATTCGAACCCAGGTCCTGAACGTGATGCTTCGCTTGCCTTGCCACCACGCTACTTTGTTTCATTTGTTAGTAATATACAAAATAATAATAATAAAAGAAAACAAGTTAATGGCCAGAAAAATATAAAAAAAGCGCGCGCCATTTGAACGGACCAATGGGCTGTTGGCTGAAGATTTTGATGATACAGTTGGAATAAAGCAAGATGATACGGTTCGGAATGGTAGAAGCAGTTCTTCGAACGAACATGTCAAAGCTCAGAGCTTCGAGTGACAGTTGTGAAGATATATTTAAAAGAAGCCTTGAAGTGGTGACGAGACTGTGTCTGAGAAATGAGTTTGAAGCGAAGAGTGCCAAAGCATTTGAAATTCAAACGCAAGCGGGATGTTGGAAATTCAAATATATATGCGCTAGAGCGTTCGAAGACGCGTGGAAGCTAGAAAGGAGCAGTGCTCTGCATGTTCTGAACGTGGCAGAATCTTAGAGGCAATACCGTTATGGTCGAAGTAGTATAAATAGAAGTCTTAGTATTAGGATTTCGTGTGTCATATCTATTGTACAAAATTCAGTAAACATTCAAAATACCACATGGCTAGGGAAACGAATGCTCGAACAATGTACGTATGATAACACCAAACATTTATGATTCAGTAAAATTCTTTATCATTTCCAGTTTGCCTTCCATTTTCATGTCGATGTCATTCATATGCCTTTACATTCAAAGTCATTTACCTATTTCTTGCATTTAAACGTTTTCTTCTATTCGAATCCTTTACATTTCAGAAACTCTTTTACATTTCATGCTTTTATATTCATGCTTCTTACATTAAAATCTTTACATTCAAAGTCATTTACTTATTTCTGCATTTAAACATTTCTTTGCAATCGAATCTTTATTCATACAAATTCAGTTTCGTATGTTTTTACTTGATCATGTCATTAGATCCTTTTAATATGGTAATCGAAGTGAGTTGAACGTCTATAAAACATTTCAAATACAAATCCTAACTATGAATATCAGTTTTACAATTAGAGTTATCCAAACGACCAATACCCCATAGGATCAATCTAGTCGATCCTGCAAGTTACCAGAGAGATTAAATAACAGTCATTAAAATTATTTGATAGTTTGGAGGACTAGCGGTTGTTTACCAGAAATCACTGTAAACAAATTGGCACGCCCGGTGGGACCTCCATTGGTCGTTACGAAATTTAGAACAAAGTAAAGATTGTTAGGATATAATCATTGTAAAAGTGCTTTCTGAGTGATAAGTACGTTGTTATATGAACCTTAGAAGTGGTAGAATAACCAATAGCAACCAACCCTTACCCAGAAGAAAATGTAATAACAAGATGTCTAATCCAAACAATCAACAAGGGGAACAAAATGCCCCATATGGAACAGGCACTAATATGTCTGCTTCGACGGGAACGTCTAATGCGATCCCTTCGAATGCACAGTCTGTTGCATCTTCTACCAATAGTGTAGCCACGAATGGAACAAGTGGAATATCGACTAACAGTTCGATCCTAGGAAATACATGAACCATTGGTTATCCTGGGGGATTCGTCCCACCATCAAGGACACAAACCCATTTCGCCACCCCACTAACTAGACCACCCGGTTTCGATGGTAACAGACACAAAAATTCCTCTTATGGGATGCCAACGTCTTTTATGGCGGGTCTGCACACTTCGACATCGAATACGTCACCACGAGTAGGGTCTGGATCTGGGGCTAATCAATTTATGACAAATAACCAAGGGTCAGTAGGTTATAGTGCATTGCCTATCTTAACCATAGAAAATTAGATGGCTTTTAGGAAATTAATGGATGATAGTAACCATAATATGATAGGAGTGTTAGCACAAACTAGGCAAGAGATCTTTGCCCCAATAGTACAAAATGTAACTGTGACAAACAGAGAAAACGCGGATAACATGAGTCGAATAGCAGATTTTTTCGCTCCCCCAGAAAGGCATAGGCAGAATCAGGTGGGAGTTCGAGCAAACGTACATATCATAGAACAAATTGCTGATGACCCACCCTATAGACCAACCAGAGAGGGGGTTAATTTGGGGGCAAGGGCACAAAGGTTAGAAGCCCCAATGATTCAAGGCCCACAAAGGGAAATTATAGAACCAGGGGCAAGGATCAAAAGGTTAGAAGTCCCAGAGTTTCGAGAAGAACAACCTAGAGGAGTTGTCATGGTGGGTCGAAATCAAGATGCTGATGCAGTCGTTCACAGAATTCGAAACGATAACATCTTGGCAGAGAATAATTTAACCACCATGATAGAGAGGATCATGGCCCAAAATGGCCTCAATACAGGAATTAGAAGGCCAAATTATGCCTCTCCTATATTAGATTACATAATGCATACTGATTTACCAAGGGGATATAAGGTCCCTAAGTTTACAAAGTTTGTTGGAGATACCAACGAATCAACAGTCGAACACATAGCTAGGTATCTAACCGAAGCAGGAGATATAGCAAATAATGAAGACCTTAGGATCAAATATTTCCCAAGTTCCCTAACTAAGAACGCTTTCACATGGTTCACCACTTTGCCTCCTGGGTCCATAGATACTTGGGCTCTGTTGGAGAGATTATTCCATGAACAGTTCTACATGGGACAATCTAAAATAAGTCTAAAGGAACTAGCCAGTGTTAAGAGGAAATTTACTGAACCCATAGATGACTATCTGAATAGGTTCAGACTCTTGAAATCTAGGTGCTTCACAGTAGTTCCTGAACATGAGTTAGTCGAAATGGCTGCTGGCGGCCTGGATTACTCTATTCGAAAGAAATTAGACACACAATACTTGAGGGACATGGCTCAATTAGCCGATAGGGTTCGACAAGTCGAAAGGCTAAAGGCCGAAAAGGCCCGAGTTTTTAAAAATAACAAGAAAGAAAGGGTCTCCTATGTTGGAGCTGAGGAAGCAGAAGATTACCCTGAATTCGAAGAGGTCGAAATTGATCTCGCTGAATTGAAACAGGCTCCACCTTACTCTTGTAAATTATTAGTTCCCACAAAAGGGAAAGAAATTGTTGAAAATGAGAAAAGTGAAAAATTCCCAAAGAAGGTTTATACTTTCGATGTAACAAAGTGTGACGAGATTTTTGATTTGCTTGTCAAAGATGGCCAACTCATTGTGCCATCGAATGTCAAAATACCTCCTTTAGATCAAAGGAAGAAAAGAGGATTTTGTAAGTATCATAGTTTCCTAGGCCACAAAACCTCACAGTGTTTTCTTTTCAGGGATCTAATTCAAAATGCAATTAAGGATGGCAGATTGAAATTCGCTGACAAACCAAAAATGAAAGTAGACGAAGATCCATTGGATGTCGCAGACACCAATTACTCCGAGCCTGCATGCATTGGAGAAATCAATATGGTGGAAGCAGATCAAGATGACACTCCATTAGGAGAAAAAGGCACTGAGAATGAAAACTGGGTGTTAGTTGAAGTCAACAAGGGGGTCACTGAGGACGTCCACAAGCAACTAGAGGCTTCGATCGAAGCAGTACCTTTGGCTGTTTCGAAAGAGATCCAGGCTACTGAAGGCCAGGAGAACCAAAAGCAAGAGTTGACACAGGCTACTGAAGGCCAGGAGAACCAAAAGCAAGAGTTGACACAGGTTACTGAAGGCCTGAGGCTAAAATTGGAGAAAGTCCAAATCACAAAGCCAGCCTCCCCTCAGAAAGAAATATGGGATACTTTAGGAGAGCCCAGTGGAAAGTTTGACTACTTGGTGAAGTATTCTGCCCCAGAAAGTTCAAAAATCCAAATCGAAGATGTAAAACCTACAGGATGGGGAGATGATGACATAAAGGGGGAGGATGTAGATGTCAACATGGTGGATATGGAGAGACCTCGTTCTGAAATGGAGGAGATGGAGAGATACTTAGAAAAATAGAAATACAAAATGGAGGATAGTTATGCTAGGGATGCCAGTCTTAAAGACTACCTCATGTTGTGCCACAAAGGAGATGTCAGAATGATACTATGCCCTAGATGCAGCATCATCTGCAACCAGAGAATTGCTGCAAACTTCGAGAGGAAACAAAGGGCACGAACTGGCATCAACTGGCGCCAGGATAACTAGTTATTCAGGTGTTACCCTAAAGCTGGAGAAAGTTTGTTGGAGTTTTTGGTTCGCTGTTACAAAGGGGTAACCAAATGCCTAGTATGCCCAAGGTGTTCTGCAGTGTACGATCAAAGTATGGCCAGAGCCTTCGAAACAATCCCTTTCGCCCCATGCTGGAACCACCAAGAGACTGGTCAGATGGGCCAACGTTTCGATAGCAAATACACTCAACGAAGGCCTGATAGTCCTTATCCAAAAGGCGCACGAAGGGTAACGTTCAAAATTCCTGCTGAAATACCAATAGACAAATGGTTGCAAGTCAAAACTGACAAGGGCAAAGACAAATGGAGAAACAATGAACGAAACGCACGCCACGCCATGACATATAGAAGGCAGTTCAACATGGAGAAGAGGGAAGAAGTGAGGTTAGAAAACTACAAAGGAAGAAACCCTATGTCAAGATCACAATGGCGAAGGCAACAGAGAATTCGAAAGGCTGAAAGGGAAGCTATGGCAAATAAAGGAGCAACTTCGATCAAAAACCAAGGAGAATCAAGCACCAACAAACCTACACCAAATAATCAACCTGAGGACAAACCCCCAGTTAATAGGAGACTCTTCTCTGAAGCACAACCAAATGAATCGAAGGAGTACACACCAGGTCCAGAAGAAGATGAGGATATGCTAACGGACAACTTCGAATCAGAGGGGGAGTCTTCACTCAATATCAATTGCAACATGGTATCTGTACTACCTTGTGAGTTTAGACAGGAAACTGAAATCGAAGAATATGAGGAGGATGATACAATAGATCTGATGAAGCATAGGCCCGTGTGTTACTACGTAATGGATAACGGAGCTGTCGAGGAGAAGAATGCTTTCTTCGAGCGCCCAAAGCCAGCTATGAAAAATCATCTGAAGCCATTATTCATTCGGGCAAAGGTTGGTGCCCATGGCGTGAATAAGGTCTTAGTGGATGGGGGCGCTGCAGTTAACTTAATACCCCATTTCATGCTGAAAAAGTTAGAAATACGCGAGGGTGACATCAAACCACACAACATGGTTCTATCCAACTATGAAGGGAAAATAGGTCAAACATTGGGGGTAGTTCAACTGGACTTGACGGTAGGATCGAGCTGCAGGCCCACCATGTTCATGGTGATCGAAGCCAAAGCCAATTACAACTTGTTGTTGGGAAGAGAGTGGATCCATGGCGTGGGGGCAGTTCCTTCGTCAATGCATCAGAGGTTGGTTTTATGGAGAGAAGACGGGATTGTGGAGAACATCGAAGCGGACCAGAGTTACTTCATGACAGCAGTCAACTTAGTTGACAAGAGAAATTATGACAAACATTTGGCCAAGATTGCTCCTTGTGCCCCTAACGACGAAATCAACAAAACCAGGAATGCACACTATTATATGACCCTTCGCCATGATGGCATGTATTGGGATAGAAGAATAGTCAGTGAAGGTGAAGGAGTCGAAGGTACTACGCAAATACGGCCAGCAGGCTGGGAGTTCGACAACCTTGCTCATGATTGAGTCTTCCTTCTTCGAAAGGATTTCGGCCTATATGGCTGAGAACGAATCGAAAGCGGCCTTAGAGGCTGAAATAGATAAATTGGCTGTAGATGTGAACGAAATAAATGGGGATGGTTCGAAAGGCTCACCCTTTAAAGAACACGAAATAGATCAAAGGCTAGATGCCATCTATGATAAAGAACCCTTAGGCTTCGAGAAGGACCCCATAGACTCAGGTGCCAAAATGTTGGCGCAGGATCCGCTCGAAGAAGCGAATCTGGAGGATGAGAACACGAAAAGAATAACCTACATAAGCGCAAAACTTAATCCAGGCCTCAGGCAGGAAGTGATCGAAGTCCTCAAAAGAAACAAAGATTGCTTCGCGTGGGACTATGATGAAATGCCTGGTTTAAAGAGGGAGTTAGTGGAACACAAACTTCCAATCAAGGATGGCAAGAAGCCCATCAAGCAAACTCCTAGAAGATTCGCATCAGCGGTTCTCACAAAGATCAAAGCTGAGATCGAAAGGTTGCTGCGCTGCAGATTCATCAGAACCACAAGGTATGTCGAATGGTTAGAAAATATAGTGCATGTTATTAAGAAAAATGGCTCTCTGAGAATTTGCATAGATTTTAGGGATTTAAATACTGCAACCCCTAAAGATGAGTACTCCATGCCTGTGGCAGAAATGTTAGTAGACTCTGCTGCAGGATTCGAATATTTAAGTATGTTAGATGGATACTCTGGGTACAATCAGATTTTTATTGCTGAAGAAGATGTTTCCAAGACAACATTTCGTTGTCCAGGAGCCTTAGGCACCTACGAATGGGTAGTGATGCCTTTTGGTTTAAAGAATGCTGGGGCAACTTATCAAAGGGCAATGAATTCGATATTCCATGATTTCATTGAAACCTTTATGCAGGTGTATATTGATGATATAGTCATCAAGTCTATATCTGCAGAAACCCATTTGCATCATTTGAGCCAATCATTCGAACGAATGAGAAAACATGGCTTAAAAATGAACCCCCTTAAGTGTGCATTTTTTATGCAGGCTGGAGATTTCCTTGGCTTTGTGGTTCATAAAAAAGGAATCGAGATCAACCAAAATAAGACCAAAGCCATAATGGAGACGAAAGCACCTACATCAAAAAGGGAGCTGCAATCTTTGCTAGGGAAGATTAACTTTCTCAGAAGGTTCATTTCGAATCTAAGTGGAAGAACCCAAGCTTTCTCTCTGTTGCTTCGTTTGAAGCAAGGACAAGCCTTCGAGTGGAACGAAGTTCATCAGGAGGCATTTGACAAGATAAAAAGATATCTCTCTCAGCCTCCCATCTTGTCTCCACCTTCATGGGGAAAGCCCATGAGATTGCACATATCTGCCTCTGAAGTTAGTATAGGTAGTATGTTAGCACAAGAGGATAGCAATGGCATCGAAAGAGCCATATACTATTTAAGTAGGGTATTGAATGATGCAGAGACTAGATATAGCAATATAGAAAAGCTATGTCTCTGTTTGTACTTTTCTTGTATGAAACTTAAGTATTATATAAAGCCTGTTGATGTTTATGTTTCATCTCATTTCGATGTTATCAAACACATGCTTTCGAAACCAATAATGCATAGCAGAGTTGGTAAATGGGCTTTAGCCTTAACAGAATATTCTTTGACTTTCATGCCTTTAAAAGCTGTGAAAGGTCAAGTAATTTCTGATTTCATTGTGGACCATTCACTGGTCGAAAAGACTGTCATGGGTTACGTTGAAATGCAACCTTGGAAATTATACTTTGATGGTTCGACCCATAGGGATGGTAGTGGTGTTGGAGTTCTTATAATTTCTCCTGAAGGAATTCCAACAAAATTCAAGTATAAGTTAGATGGTCCTCGTTGCTCGAACAACGAAGCTGAGTACGAAGCGCTTATTATTGGACTTGAAGCTTTGTTGGAATTGGGGGCAACTAGAGTCGAAATTAAAGGAGACTCAGAGTTAGTGGTCAAGCAAATAATAAAGGAGTACAAATGCATAAAGGAAAATCTGATGACATACTTCGTCATAGTTAACAGGCTACTTAGAAAATTAGAATACATGGATATTCAACATATACCAAGAATAGAAAACCAAGAAGCAAATGACTTAGCACAGTTGGCTTCAGGTTATAAAGTTTCTACCAATAACTTTGAGGATTTGGTCGAATTAAGAGGTAGGGTTATGGCTACTAGATTCATACCATCAGATCTAGAGAATATAAAATTAGGTTATGCTGAGAAACAGTGATTCGAAGTACTAGCCATAGACACCTTATCAGATGCAGATTGGCGAAGTCCACTTGTGAGTTATTTAACAAATCCAACTTTGAATGTTGATAGGAAGATAAAATATAGAGCATTATCATATGTCCTCATGGGAAATGAATTGTTCAAAAAGACCCAGGAAGGCGTATTACTGAAATGCCTAGGAGAAAGTGAGGCATACTTAGCATTGTCAGAAGTCCACAATGGGGCATGTGGGGCACATCAAGCAGGTCATAAAATGAAATGGTTGTTATTTCGATATGGCATGTTTTGGCCCGGCATGCTCAAAGATTGTATAGACTTTGCTAAAGGGTGTGAAGAATGCCAGAAACATGCAGGGATTCAACATGCTCCTGCAAGTGAGTTACATTCGATCATTAAACCATGGCCCTTTAGAGGATGGGCATAAGATTTAATAGGAGAAATTAATCCTGCTTTGTCTAAAGGACAGAAATATATCTTGGTAGGAATAGATTATTTTACCAAGTGGATCGAGGCAATACCATTAATAGCTGCTGATCAAGAGGCTATTATTGAGTTCATACAGAAACAAATTATCTATAGGTTCGGATTGCCAGAGAGCATAACCACAGACCAAGGTTCTGTGTTTACTGGTAGGAAGATGCAAGAATTTGCTCAAGAGATGGGGTTTAGATTGCTAACATCAACACCATATTATGCTCAAGCAAATGGTCAGGTCAAAGCAGCCAATAAAGTGATAATAGGGTTAATTAAGAAACATGTTGGTAAAAAGCCAAGGAACTGGCACAAGACTTTGGACCAAATACTATGGGCCTGTAGAACATCTCCTAAAGAAGCTACTAACACCACGCCTTTCCAACTAACATTTGGTCATGATGCAGTTCTACCAGTAGAAATTCACCTACAATGAGTTCGAATTCAAAGACAAAACGAAATCCCATCTGCATTATATTGGGAGATGATGATGAATGAGTTAGTTGAGTTAGATGAAGTTAGATTGCATGCATTGGAAATCCTAATGAGGCAAAAGGAAAGGGTAGCCAGGGCATATAACAAAAGGGTGAAAGGAAAAGCATTCACTATTAATGACTTAGTCTGGAAAGTCATATTGCCCATGGACAAGAAAAATAAAACATTAGGTAAATGGTCAGCTCATTGGGAAGGACCTTTTCGAATAGTAAAGATATTTTCAAACAATGCATATGAAATCGAAGAGTTGGCTGATGATAAGCGAATCCTAAAGGTTAATGGGAAATATTTAAAGAAATATAAGCCACGCCTGCAGGAGATTCGAATAATAACAACGTAATCGAAACATCATAAAGGAATGCCAAAATGGTAATATAGATTGCCAAAATGGCGTTGTAGGGATATTACAGACCAAAATTCAACCAAGTTTCAAAACTAATTAAATAAACAGAGATTTAAAAATAGGCATTGTTCCTCAATCTATTAAAAGTACTCCGAAAGGACTCAAGCCTTTGTTGAGTAAAACGCCTTGCTCCTTCTAGGGTAGCTACTTCTCCCTTAAGTTGCTCTGCTGCTTCCATTTCTGCAAGTCCTTTGTTGAGGAGCTCTTCGAACTGATGACCAGCAGTATTGGTTTCATAGGCCAATTGTTGTTGTTGAGCCTCCTTAACCTTTTGTTGAAGCTCTTGAATTTGCTTTTCCCAGAGAAGAATAGACTGAGCTCGAGCTTCATAGTCAGTTTTGGCTTGCTTTATATGCATGGCTTGGTCTTCAGCTTCTTTAGAGAGTTTCGAAGCATGCTCATAAGCAACGTCCATGGCAGTTCGTTTTTCCTGGACCTTTTTAGTAGCAAATTCGTCTTGAAGAAGACACCCAGTTATGTTATCTAACAAAGATTGAAGATCGAATAATATGGTACTGACTGGAAAAGAGCAGGTGGCGAGGTTAACTTGCGTAAGTAGCTCCTTCATGGTATAGCAAGCTGTACTATCCTTCTTGAGCACTTCGAACAAGTCCACATCAAGGTTTGTTCTCCTAATTCTGTTAAGGAGTACAACTCTATCATCTAAGGGCAATGGATTGATAGTCGAACTAGTGCCAACCCTAGCAAGAGGAATGTCCCTTTGAGCTAGTTTAGCCTTCATATACCCAATTGGGTCATTTCGTCTTAGGAGAGCTAGCTCCTCTTCAGTCATTTGAGATTGAGACGATTGAGGAAGTTCCATAAGCAAGGGAGTCACATCCATTTCGACTTCCATAGGCTCATTGGTCTAGTCACCATCACCTTCACTTGTTTCCTGCTCATTGCCTTCTTCATTATCAACCAGATCCACCACTTCGATATCATTGTTCTCACTGCTATTGGCATCTGACTCTGTTCCAGCAGTCGAACCATTCTGGGCATCTTCTTCCTCGGATCCTTCCTCTGCAGATTCTTCGTTCTCTTGATCAGAATCAGCCTTCTCCTCTTCAGCATGAATGTCCTTTGGGTTCTCTTGAAGGGTTTCGAGAGGAGACTTTTGAAGAGAAGTTTCTGGTAAAATCTCTGCAGATTCATGAAGCGTTGCTTCATTCGTTTCTTTCAAAGGAGGAGAAGTGCTTTGGTCATCTTGTTGCTCTGAAGTCCCAGTCGGAACCGCCATGTTGGAGGATCTTTTGTTTTGCACCAGGTTACTGGAGTCCCCATGAGGAGAAGAGTTGATGGGAGCAGCAGCCTTTGATGGAGAAGTCGAAGTAATATGAGTTGGGTTCGAAATGTCCTACAGAGACAAAGAATATTAAGAGCATGCACCAAGGTAATGAATAACTGTTTTTGTTAAAGATTCGAGTTCAATTTACCTGTGGATTCTCAGAGGAAAGGTTACTATCTATATGTTCCAACATTACGTTGGAGGTCGAAGGTGGATTTTTGGATTTAGCTAAGGGAGCAAAGCATTTGAAATTCAAACACAAGCGGGATGTTGGAAATTCAAATATATATGTGCTGGAGCGTTCGAAGACGCGTGGAAGCTAGAAAGGAGCAGTGCTCTGCATGTTCTGAACGTGGCAGAATCTTATAGGCAAGACCGTTATGGTCGAAGTAGTATAAATAGAAGTCTTAGTATTAGGATTTCGTGTGTCATATCTATTGTACAAAATTCAGTAAACATTCAAAATACCACATGGCTAGGGAAACGAATGCTCGAACAATGTACGTATAATAACACCAAACATTTATGATTCAGTAAAATTCTTTATCATTTCCAGTTTTCCTTCCATTTTCATGTCGATGTCATTCATATGCCTTTACATTCAAAGTCATTTACCTATTTCTTGCATTTAAACGTTTTCTTCTATTCGAATCCTTTACATTTCAGAAACTCTTTTACATTTCATGCTTTTATATTCATGCTTCTTACATTAAAATCTTTACATTCAAAGTCATTTACTTATTTCTGCATTTAAACATTTCTTTGCAATCGAATCTTTATTCATACAAATTCAGTTTTGTATGTTTTTACTTGATCATGTCATTAGATCCTTTTAATATGGTAATCAAAGTGAGTTGAACGTCTATAAAACATTTCAAATACAAATCCTAACTATGAATATCAGTTTTACAATTAGAGTTATCCAAACGACCAATACCCCATAGGATCAATCTAGTCGATCCTACAAGTTACCAGAGAGATTAAATAACAGTCATTAAGATTATTTGATAGTTTGGAGGACTAGCGGTTGTTGACCAGAAATCACTGTAAACATGGGCAGGGGACACTTCATCGTCCATGTCCTGAAACTTGTAAAACATTTACCTGCGGATTTGAATCTGCAGCTAAATGTGCAAGCCTGTTCTAAAATCTTCCCTAGGTCACATAAATCAATTCCCAAAGCATGGTTGGGTTCGTCTTGGCTAGCTAGTCATAACCATAGCCATTATTATGGCCAATTGTACCTGGAAATAAAAGCCCCAAAAATGCCTCCAAGAACCCTAACTATGGTGCTTTACGTTACAGGTTAGATAAACAAAATTGAATAATGCAAAAAGGTTAGAAATGTTGTGAGGATTACAAATATGCAAGCAATTTGTTCAAATGATGCAAGAATGATGAATTACGATTTCAAGAACAGGGGGTGTATTTCGTGATACTTACAGCGTGTTGTGGTGTCCGAGGAAGCTTGCTTTGGATTGGTTTAGCTTCAGTGAACGTCCAGGAAGCGATTGGGATAGATCTTGGCTTTTGAAAACACCTCTAAGCATGATTTTGATCTCAAGCTTTTTACCACTTTTTTCAAACTTTGTTCTGCCTATGCTTGCACTTTCCAACCCTTGTTTCAATCTGTTTTGCTTGCTTATGTACTATGGAGTGTATTAGGGTAAGAATTATGGCTTGAATCTTCCCATATCAATGCCTTGGGATTTGATTTGATCTCCTCTTTACAACTTGCCAAATTTGCCCAAATCTCAATCTTTTGCACATGGTTTTGCTTGATTCGATTTTGATGATGATAATGAGGATAATCAAATCCTGAAATAGCAAAAAATCTCATGTTATCAAGGTTTTAGATTTTATATGATTTAATTTTGATTTAAAATGAATAAATTCAATAAAAATCAAATTAAATGATAAAAATAAAATATGGGCTCATGGCTGAAGCTAGGACACGTGGGCAATGATGCAAGCTCAAATCAAGTGGAAAAGAATAGGCCCATTTGACAAAATTTGAAGTTTTGGGGATGGTTGACTTTTGGTAATTTTGTAAAAATGTCCAACTTCAACGATGCATAACTTCTTCAATTTTGACCTTTTGGAGGTGTTATTTGACTATTTAGAAAGCTTGAGATGTCCTCTAACCAACCCTTTTGGTCTCATCTCATTTTGATATTCCATGCTCAAGTTATGAGCTTTGGAAAAAAAGATGATTTTGTTGACTTTCAAAAATGACCTATAATGTCCAAATTTGTAACTTCTTGTGAGTTCATTTTTTGATCTTGGGGTATGAAGATGGATTTTAGGAAATTGCATCCTCTTAAAAATTAGCTTTGGATGGGTCATTTCTCATAAAGTATGAGAAAGTTATTCTTGGTCAAAGTTGAGTTGACTTTTCCTACAAAACCCTAATTTAGCAACTTTTGAATCTTGATGAATTTTGAGCAATCCTTGATGAATCATGATCAACCATTGATCAAATGATGAAATATCCTTCAAAATGATAGTGTTGACAAAAAATCTTGAAGTTTGACTGTATATGGGTCACAGTTGACTTTTGCAATATCACAATCGATTTTTGGACTTTTGAGCAATTGACTGAGCAAACTTCTTCTGCAAGGCTTGAAACTTGACATGGATGATCTTGAGAACATATTAGGACATTGGGGAGAACTTGGGGTCATTTGGACTCAAGGATCTTGATGCAACATAAAACCCTAATTTGGGGTTGACTGCCTTAGGAGATAGCTTGTTTGTCCAAATCTTGAGAAAACTTGAGCAACTTGGAGATTTTTCTTGCAATGTTTTGAGAAATATGAGAGGGAAAATTTTGGGGTACAACATCTGCCCCTGTTCAATCTTCTTAAAACTGAGGATGTAGATTGGCTTTCGTGCCTTTCGTGATCTGAAGGTGGAAGATGATTGAACACTAGAGTGCCCAGAAATTTGCACTCGCATGAAGCGGTATCAGCTTGGTGATGTCGGGAATGGGCTTACAGATTCCATTTGGAGACTGCCGGCGGGAGGATGGGATTTAAGGATGCCATCTGTAGGAGTGTCGATCGCATAAGAGATTCCTTAGCGAGAACTTGCATACCTGTTGTTGTGGAAGATTCCGCTGGGGAAGCTTGGTCTTCGTTGAGATTTAGGAGCTTGCATGTACTTCAACTGAGAGAAAATCTCTGCTGAGTTTTAAGAACTCGTCTGTAATTCAACTGGGGGAATTCTGTCGAGATTTAAAACCTTATCTGTAATTCAACCGAGGATAATTCAGTTGAGATTTAAGAACCGGTCAGTACTTCGACTGAGGAGAATTGCTGAGATTTAGAACCTTATCTGTAATTCAACCGAGACTAATTCAGTTGAGATTTAAGAACCGATCAGTACTTCGACTGAGGGAAACATCTTCATCGAGATCTAGGAACTGTCTGTACTTCAACAGAGAATAATTCTGTTGAGATTTAAGAACTCATCCACACTACGACGGAGGAAAATTGTCGAGATTTAGAACCTTATCTGTAATTCAACCGAGAATAATTCAGTTGAGATTTAAGAACCGGTCAGTACTTCGACTGAGGTAAACATCTTCATCAAGATCTAGGAATTGTCTGTACTTCAACAGAGAATAATTCTGTTGAGATTTAAGAACTCGTCCACACTTTGACGAAGGAACTTTGCTGATATTTAGAACCTTATCTGTAATTCAACCGAGACTAATTCAGTTGAGATTTAAGAACTGGTCAGTACTTTGACTGAGGGAAACATCTTCATTGAGATCTAGGAAATGTCTGTACTTCAATGGAGAATAATTCTATTGAGATTTAAGAACTCGTCCACACTTCGACGGAGGAAAATGGTCGAGATTTAGAACCTTATCTGTAATTCAACCGAGACTAATTAAGTTGAGATTTAAGAACCGGTCAGTACTTCGACTGAGGGAAACATCTTCATCGAGATCTAGGAACTGTCTGTACTTCAACGGAGAATAATTTTGTTGAGATTTAAGAACTCGTCCACACTACGACGGAAGAAAAATTGTCGAGATTTAGAACCTTATCTGTAATTCAACCGAGACTAATTCAGTTGAGATTTAAGAACCGGTCAGTACTTCGACTGAGGGAAACATCTTCATCGAGATCTAGGAACTGTCTGTACTTCAACGGAGAATAATTCTGTTGAGATTTAAGAACTCGTCCACACTATGATGGAGAAAAATTGTCGAGATTTAGAACCTTGTCTGTAATTCAATCGAGACTAATTCAGTTGAGATTTAAGAACCGGTCAGTAGTTCGACATAGCTGAGAACTTAACTGCATCTTTCCTGAAAGGTAAAGGTCAGTCGTATGCAATGCATGATATATATCAAGAAATGATGTTCTCAAAATAAATGAGATTGTGTTGTATGATGTGTATAAGCATGTATCATGATGTATGGAAATGTAATGTTTTAGTTGGGGAAAATAAATCTCGGATAGCTGCTAGAGAAAAGAGTTGACTTCTTCGTTTCTGCTGGGGATAGCGAAACGAAGATGATTGTGAGAATAAACCTGCGGGAGAGGATAACTCCGTTGGGGGATAAACTGATGAGGAGATTACTCTGTGGGGAAGAGATATTCTGCTGAGGATTCCACCGATAAATTCTGCTGGGGATGAATTACCATTGCTGGTGATACTGAATCATGTTGGGGACTGAATTCCTGTTTGTGAAAGGAAAGAACTCCGCTGGGGATAATCTTTCAGTTGCGACTTCACTGGGAATAACCATTAAGGCTCTAATGGGGATAATCCTTTTAACCTGCTGGAGATAATCTTCCAAAGGCTACTGGGGATGATTCTCCAAGTTCTACTGGGGAAGCTTTTTCAGACTGCACTGGAAAAAGTTTTAAACTCCACTGGGGGTATTTTATACTCTGCCGGGGAATATTCTTATACTTCGTTGGGGAATATTAAGACTGTCGGGGATATTAAGCCTTTTCAGTGTTGATGGTAGATAAACTCTGCTTGGGGAGAATACTACTGATTCATTCACAGTTGTAAGTCTCAGCTGGGGAGAGTTATCATTACTGTCGTACTTTGCAGGGAGTGAACACACATTGACCATGTTCTTCAGCTGAATCTACCTTTGTACCTGGTGGATAGAGCAATTGTAAAGCTTGGACAATTTCTTATTTGCCCCTGTTTCTGATATTACCAGTAATCGTCTTTTGTTTCGCATGTAAGTATTTATAAGCAGCAATTAATGTCAAATGCATATATCAAAAATGAACATTGGACGTTCTTTGTAAAACAAAAAAGAAAAATAAAAACAGTTTGAATTTTCTCTGAAAATGAATTGTATTGATTTTGAAGTTTGGCCTGTAAATAGGCGTTTTTGTACAAGAGGTTGACGTCTTAGTAAGAGAACGCCGCCAAATAATAGAATTTACACAATTTGTGAAAAATAAACAAAACAGCTATGTGAATAATCCCACTGGGTTCCAACTCTGCTATTGCCCTTATATCCGCGAGCATCTCATCACTTTGCTACTTGGTTGAAGGTAGATCAGATTGATTAGCATCGTCCGAGCTTGATAGTCGATACCGAAGTCTGGATGCAAGGTGATCCAATGAGACATAGTGTTACGCTTTGATCCCTAATTTTTGCCTGGACTGCCCTTTCGGGTTTTCAGTCCACCGGGATACCCTTTTTTGCCCAAGCCGCCTTTTCAGGTTTTCGACTTGCCGGGTGTACATATTTTTTTCATTTCATCCCTTATTTTTGCCCGAACCCTTTTAGTTCACCGGGAAGCCCTTATTTTTGCCTAGGCCAATCGACCTAGCGGGTCTTTGATCATGCGTAGTATTTTTTCACTATGTCTGCATTGACGGGGTAAGGAAGTTCATCACCATCCATGGTGGTTAGAATCATGGCTCCTCCTGAGAAAATGTTCTTAACCACAAATGGCCCTTCGTAAGTAGGGGTCCATTTGCCCCTGGGATCACCTTGAGGTAAGATAATGCGCTTGATCACCAGATCCCCAACTTGATACTCTTGTCGTTTGACTTTCTTGTTAAATGACTTGATCATCCGTTTTTGGTACGTTTGACCATGACAAATAGCAGTAAGTCTCTTCTCGTCGATTAGGTTCAGCTGATCAAGCCGGGTCTGAATCCAGTCATCTTCGCCCAAACCTGCATCCTTCATAATCCGAAGAGAGGGTATCTGAACTTCGATGGGCAAGACAGCCTCCATGCCATAAACCAAGGAATAGGGTGTTTCCCCTGTTGACGTCTGTGCTGAGATACGGTACCCATGAAGGGCAAATTGTAACATCTCGTGCCAGTCTTTGTACGTCACCATCATCTTTTGCATAATCTTCTTAATGTTCTTATTAGCCGCTTCTACAGCCCCATTCATCTTCGGCCGGTAGGGAGAAGAGTTGTGATGCTGTATCTTGAACTGCTTGCAGAGCTCGGTGATCATCTTATTGTTCAAATTTGTACCATTGTCCGTAATGATCCTTTTTGGTACACCGTATCTACAGATCAGATTGTGCCGAATGAACCGTGCCACGACGTTCTTGGTTACAGTAGCAAAGGAAGCTTCTTCAACCCACTTCGTAAAGGAATCAATCACTACCAGGATAAAACGATGCCCGTTGGATGGCGTAGGCCTGATCTCGCCGATCATATCGATGCCCCACATTGCAAAAGGCCAAGGTGCTGTCAACATGTTCACATCTTTGATATTAATAGGGTAGTGTGAACCAGCATATACTGTCTCAGCCGGCGAACAACCCATGCCAAAGCGTAGCAAGTTCTCTCGAGAAGTGAGTATCGGATCTCACAGTCAGTAAACTTTTTGCTAAGGTAGTAAATAGCATGCTCTTTTCGGCCAGACTCATCATGCTGGCGCAGCACGTACCCCCACTGAATTGTTGAGTACTGTCAAGTATAAGATCGAGGGTCTCCCTACAACTGGAGGCATCAGAATTGGTGGCTTTTGTGAGTTGTATGGCTCTTTCATCCTGAAGTAGCAGTCTAGCAAGTTCACCTGGCACTTCGCAATCATCTTCACCTTCGTCTTCGGCTAAGTTGATCGGACTTTCGAAGTCATAATTGGCAGTAGCAGAGTCGTTATCAATGGGATCCAGAGTGGATGTAGACCTGTATATGTGAGTGTGTGTAAAATAGCTGTTTTGCAATATATAACAAAAGAAAAACAAGGAGCGTAAAATTCGAAATGCAAAAAACGTCCAATGCTTTTATTAATGATATATGTAGATGACACACATAAAGCCCTCACAAATAAAACCACGGTGCCCCGGGTTAGACACCGGGCCATAAAGTTTAAAACATTGTCTCTTACAAATTCAAAACAAAAAGTCTATGTTTCACCCCAATATTTTCCCTCTCATATTTTCCAAGACATTACAAGAGAAATCTCCAAGTGGCTCAAGATTGCTCAAGAGTTGGACAGTCAAGTCATCTCCTAAGGCAGTCAATCTCAAATTAGGGTTTTGTGTTGCATCAAGATCCTTGAGTCCAAATTACCTCAAGTTCTCCCTAATGTCCTAATATGTTCTCAAGATCATCCATGTCAAATTTCAAGCCTTGCAGAGGAAGTTTGGTCAATCAATTGCTCAAAGGGTCCAAAAATCAACTATGCTAGGGCAAAAGTCAACTGTGACCCAAATACAGTCAAACTTCAAAATTTTTTGTCAACATTATCATTTGGAAGGATATTTCATCATTTTATCAATGGTTGATCATGATTCATAAAGGATTGCTCAAAATTCATCAAGACTCAAAAGTTGCTAAATTAGGGTTTTGTAGGAAAAGTCAACTCAACTTTGACCAAGCATAACTTTCTCATACATTATGAGAAATGACCCATCCAAATCTCATTTTTAATAGGATGCAATTTCCTACAATCCATCTTCACACCCCAAGATCAAGAAATGCACTCATAAAAAGTTACAAATTTGGACATTATAGGTCATTTTTGAAAGTCAACAAAAACACCTTTTTTGCCAAAGCTTATAACTTGAGAATGGAATATCAAAATTAAATTCTACCAAAATGGTTGGTTAGAGGACATCTCAAGATTTCCAAAAAGTCCAAGAACACTTCCAAAAGTTCAAAATTGAAGAAGTTATGCATTGTTGAAGTTGGGCATTTTTGCAAAATTGCCAAAAGTCAACTATCCCCAAAACTTCAAATTTTGTCAAATGGGCCCATTCTTTTTCACTTGATTTGATATTATAACACTACACACGTGTCCTAGATTCATCCTTGTGTCCATTTATTAATTTTTATATTTTATTTGATTTTTTATTGAATTAATTCATTTTAAATCAATTTAAATCAAATAAAATCCAAATATTGATTACTTAGGATCTTTTTGGTTGTTATAGGTCTTGATTATCATCAATAACATGATCAAATCCGTATCAAGCTTTTCATGGGCAAAAATATTGGATTTTGGACAAAATAAGAAAGTTATCAATGGTGAATCAAATCATATCTCCAAGCGTTGATGCACAAAGATTCAAGACCCAAAACTTGACCTAATATAATGCAGCATACATATACAATGCAAAGGCACGAGTTTTAGAAGTGAGAGGCTACAAAATCACAAAAAGCAAACTTGAAAAATTGTCAAAAAAGCTTGAAACTGAAATCACTCCTAGAGGCGAATTCAAAAGCAAAACTCAACGTGAATCAATTGTTGGACATCCACTAAAGCGAAGCCAACTCAAAACCAATCCCCATACACGTTCTAAAGCGCTGTAAGTCTCTGAAAATACCGCCCTGCATTTGAAATCGAAACTCCATGTTCTTGCATTTTCTTGGCAAATTGTTGACATATTCATGATCCTTGTGAAATTTCTAAACTTTCTACATTATTTGATTGCATTTATATAGCCTATAACCCCCTAGCCGAATCTAGGGTTCTTGGTTTGTATTTTTGGGGTTTTCTTGTACAGGCGAAATCAAGGTTCAAGAATAGTATAGACGTGCTCAGGAGGCCTAGACGAGAATGGCTATGGTCTTGGAATTAATTTCTATGGCCTAGGATAGATTTTGGGATGACCATGCGCATTTAGCTGCGGATATGAATCCGCAGGTAAATAACCAGGGTTGAGCGAGGAAGATCAAGACGTGGCTCTCCCTGGTTGGCCCATTCAAATACTTGGCGCATGTTTTTAATTTTCTGGCATATTATTATGTTTTCCATTATAATATTTATTGTCCATCATAATAACAAATGAAGCGTGTTGGTGCAGTGGTAGTGGCATGTGTTTAGTGACTCACAGGACCTGGGTTCGAATCCCAGGTCCCCCATATGCATATTATTATTTTTCTCCAGGTACTCCAGTGAATTTCAAGAATTGTGAGGCACCATACTCCCTCAATCAATCACCTGCCAGATGGCCCCAGGCCAGATCTGGTGGTCTAGAATGGATGCCTACCATATGCCCAAGTCAACTTGCATGCATGGAAACAGAATAGTCAGCCAGGCCAATGGATTGTTGGGCCACAAAATTGCTAATCAACCCCCTGATCTGGCCCAAGACCCCCCTTGAGTATTTCTAATTCTTTCTTTTTTTATTTTATTTATTTATTTGTTTGATTAATTATTTTTATATTAACTAACCAATAACATTTTTTCTTAATAAAATTAAAAACCAAAAACATTTTCATTATCAAAATCAATTTCCAGTATTTTATTTTTGTTAAATAAATTAATTTAATTAATTTAGTTTAATTAGGAAATAACTTTAATATCTTTTGCAATAATTAAAATTAATTTAGATAATTAGGTTTTACTAAAATTAATCAAATTTATTTTTATTTCTTTAAATATCAAAAATCCAAAAATATTATTTTTATTAATTAATTAATTAGCTTATTTAATTTAATGCTTGACCTAATTTAATTTCTTTTAATCCAAAAAATAACCAAAAAAATCACTTTCTTTCAAAAAAGGGTCAAAACCCTAAAAAAGAACTCGCCCGATTTAATTTCTCGCACGCGATCTATTTTGTTTCAATATTGTATCTGTTTCCCGGAATGTAATAGTTTAATTAGGACATTAATTATTTTATCGTTTTATTTTATTTTTCGCATTTTAATTTCAAGGGTTGCTTTTGGCGATGTAAATACCTGACGCCTTGTAATAGTTAGTTTTAATTTCCGCAATTTAATTTCCGCAACTTATACACTGTTAGATGTTTGGTAATAGGGAATGCATGACAAGATCAAATGTTTAAACCTAAAATCAACATAGATAACCATTGACACGTACAAAGATAAAATTAACCGAAACAACACACTCGCACATGCGCACTCTTAGGATACACCTCACTTGGTTACCTTCGAACGTGGTCATTGAGTATAGGAAGTTTTAGAGGTCGCCCTCTTGTCCAAAGATCATAGTTGCCTCGAAACGGTTGCCTCGGAAAAATGATCTAAGATATTAGGGTTACTGCTAAGGCGTCCTAACATTGCTTTAGTGACCACACGTCCCTTAATCGAGTTGACCCTTAAACTCCAACGACGGTGCTACCTACTCATCAATAGTGGGATAGCATTGTCTAAAGGACATTAGCACAGTTTGATTCCCTTTTCAATTAGGTAGATGGTTCTTAAATACTTGCTCCTTCAAAACAAAAACTTTTCGCACTTACACCTTTCAAAACAAAAACTTCTTTCAAACCCACAAACACAAAGAAAAGCAAATTTTGAAAACACTTTGAGCAAGTACCTAAGATCCCGTGGATAACTATGGATAGAAAGGGTGCTAACACCTTCCCTTTTTATAATCTACCCCCCGAACCCGAGAAATATCTCGAAAAAGGAATTTTTCTGTGCTTTTTTCCTTTCCTAATTGGATAAAATAAAAGTCGGTGGCGACTCTTGCTTACCGCGACATTTTGCAAAAACAAACGCAAAACGCAAACTAGCATTCCAAAAAACAGTCAGTTCTCTCCCACCGTATTACAGTCTTATTACTGGGTAATAACAGAAACGGGCATAGAATCCTTCGCTGTCCAGTTGCTCAATCCATCATAAGCAGTCAGGTATATCCAACTGTCAATATCAAACTCTTCATCATCGTCATTCCCAATAGCATTCACTCATGCGTCATGTTTCGGAATAGGAGCTGTTATGACATTAGGCTTTCCTGGCGCTTCAAATTAAATTTTCTTAGCATCGATCAAGTCCTGCACCTTATTCTTCAAAACCCAGCAATCATTCGTATCGTGCCCCGGGCTATCAGAGTGAAAAGCACAGCGGGCGTTTAGATCGTACATCGGTGATGTAGTGTTGGGATTCTTCGGGGCCTCCCTCGGAATCACCAAGTTGGTCTTCAATAACTGCGGCAGAATTTGGGATAAAGTCATGTTGAGATGAGTAAATTGTCTTCGCGGCCTCTCGGCCCTTGGCTGATTGTTGCGCTGAGGTGCAATAGCAGGTCTTGAAATAACAACCGCATTAACAGCTTGGCGGAGTTCAGGTCTATTCTGGCTTTTTAAGCTGTAAACAACACTGGACTCCTTCTTAAAATGTTTCTTCTTGGTGCTTGACGAAGCACCCTTCTGTATTTTACCGGATTTAATACCAGCCTCAATCCTTTCCCCAGTCATGATCAGCTCTGTAAACCCGGACGATGAACTTCCAATCAGATGGTTGAAATACGAACCAGACAGGGTCCCCAGAAACATATCCACTAGTTCCCTATCAGCCAAGGGAGGTTGAACTCTTCCAGCAAGGTCCCTCCACTTCTGAGCATAATCTTTGAATCCTTCACCCGCACCCATAGACATACCCTGGAGTTGGGTACGTGTGGGAGCGAGGTCGGCATTATATTAGTACTGCTTGTAGAAAGTAGAGGTCAAATCTTCCCAATTACGGATACTAACTCCTTCTAGCTGGTAAAACCATTCAACCTGAGTCCCTGAGAGACTGTCTTGAAAGAAGTGGATCCAGAGATTCTTGTCAGCGGTGTATGGCTGAATCTTTATAACATACGACCGAAGATGCAGCTTCAGACAAGAAACTCCATCGTATTTAGCAAAGGCTGGTGCTTTGAACTTGTGGGGAATCACCACCCCAGACGACAATCCTCGATCACCAAAATCCAACCCAGGGACCTTTTGGATCTCCATAGAACTTAACCGGTCTTCAAGCTGTTTATACTTATCCTCAGCCGGAGGATACTGGTCTTCGTCAAATTCAGTCTCGTCGTCAGATACCACAGGGCTAGGAACCCTCCTTTCCTCTTGGTTTTCTCCCGCTCCAGATGAGTGGGATAAATTGACTTCATCTCGCATCCTGTTTCTAAACCTGTGCCCCATGTTCGGGAGGACAGTCTTCTTCTTCTTCTTCTTATCTTTCAAAATAAGGGTCTTCAGATCTTGCTGACCCTTGGCTAAACTCATGAACAATTCCTGGAACTGGGCGTTTTGAGCCTGTAGAGCTTTAATAGGTTGATCAGTTGATGTTTCGGAAGACATGATGCTGAAATAAACAGCGAAGAAGATAAGAAACCTGTAATGGGTACCTGTGATGAGGTGCATGGAATGAAATGTGTATGATATGATTTCAAAGACTTTGGAGATTCAAATTCGTAAACCAAAATGAAACACACTTTTATTAGATAAACTTGAAATTCAATTGTTCAACAAATGCCTTTAAGGCGTTACAAGAAAGAAAAACTGAAAAGTAAATCAAAACTGGAAATAATCAAAAGACTATCACTGCTCCCATGGTCGTTTGCCTTTGGTGCTGACATAGTCGTTGAGGATTCACTCATTCTCTAGTTGCCTTGTCAACTTCTGAATCTTCTACTCTTGCTCGTGATACTTTTCTCTATAAGTATCCTGCTCTTCTCTCAGCTGCATCTAAGATCTCTTCAATGCCCCAATGTCAGTAGGCATGTAAGGGTGTAGGATGGTAGAAGGAACCCCTTCTTCATCAGCAACCTCAACAGTTATAGGCAAGACGGCTTCATACGGCATTCCCAGCTTTTGGGCACGGATTCGAACCCATCGAAGATATGGCTCCATTGGAAGAGAAGTCTTCGCACCCAGCTCGTGTGGATCAGACATATGTACTCTATCCCAAGCTTTTATGAATCTGCGGCGTTGTTCGTCACTATCCCCTTGGAAATCAAAGACAATACTTGGCATTAGCAACTCATGAGGTCCTTCCCTTCTAGCTCGCCCAAACTGACGTAAGGCCAAGCACGGATTATAAGTGATTCCTCCATGGGTTCCTATCAGTGGAACATTGGGGTATTCCCCACAGCGATCAATAATAGCCACATCTTTCATACCCTTGACAATCCAAATGATGTCATTATGAGAGAGAGACATAATCCTGTAGGCCTATCCCATGCCTTCCTTGTTCTTCAAAACTGATTTGGGGAGGTGAGAAATAAACCACCTCTCCAGCAATGGAGCACAACACATAAGGGTTCCCCACTTCTGAGCAGTACGAGCATAAAGAGAATGAAGAATGTCACCCAAGAGAGTGGGTACTGGATTATCGGACATGAAGATCTTTACTGCATTCATGTCACCAAAGGAATCAGAGTTAGGAAACAACACCAAACCATATATGAGAAGAGCCAGAATGTCTTCAAATGCCTGGAAGTCTAGACTGTCCCAGAACTGATTAGCTTTACCAACCAAGAATTTAGTCAAAAAGCCCTTTGCTCCACTACGAGTTTCCCAATTAGACATTACCTCAGCCTTTGTCAGATGGAGGGCTGAAGCAATCTCTTCCGGCCTAAGGATCTTCTCCCAACCTGTGAACGGGGTCTGCTCCAGAATAGAGATACCAAGCAGGTAAGAGAACTCTTCCAAGGTAGGGACCAACTGGTAGTCCGGAAAAGTAAAGCAATGGTACAGAGGATCAAAGAACTGGACTAAGACACTCATCATCTGCTCGTCCAATTTGGAAGTGACCAAACCAAGAAGGTGCCCATGTCTTCTAATGAAGGAGGTAATATCTGGCATCTTTGCAACCAATTCCTTAAGCTGAGTAGGAACCTGGACAAAGTTGATCCGAATAGTGTTTCTACGCATGGGTGCCATGACCTACAAAACAGAACAAAGATGAATCCCTCCTGTCTTTGAAATAGGTTAGTCCAATGCAAGATGCATGCAATGTCATGATGTCATGATGCCATGATAGAAAACATACCACAAGTATCCACAAATAACAAACATGGTAAAGGCACACAAGACACACAGAGAGCCCTTAGATTTCAGGCTGGCAAGGAGCTTAGGTACTACCCTCTTTCAGTTCAGTTGGTTTAAACCTATCCTAAAAATAGTAACCGGGTTCTAGAGGATCTCAATATCACTGACTACCCTCGATCGGTCATAATTCCAGTTTAGCAACCTTTTCTTGCGGCCGGAATCATCGCGAGAGTTTAGTCTCAATGAGTGTAGCATACTTCCTGCTACTGTTCTATGGCCAAGTTGGTCAATTTAAAGGTTCTAAGGTCAGTTGGTGCTTAATGACCCCTTAGCAGACCCATATTCTCCTCGTTGTGCCACAAGGGATATCGGTACATACTAAAGTGCCACACCAACGTAGCTACTGCTTCAACCGTATCGGTCTACGCCGTACAGTTCCCTCACAGTTTATTGCTACTTACCTAAAGGGTATCCCCCAGATCCGGGTTAGGATCTATAGTAACTCCGATACAAGCCCACAAAGATAAAGCATACAAGTCAAGCAATTGAAAACATTATGAACTATTCCTAAGGTACACCCCACTTATAATAATCCCCAGCAGAGTCGTCAGTTCTATGATACGGCGGGAAGAACTGACTATTTTTTGGAATGCTGGTTTGTGTTTTGCGTTTGTTTTCGCAAAATGTCGCGGTAAGCAAGAGTCGTCACCGACTTTTATTTTATCCAACAAGGAAAGGAAAAAAGCACAGAAAAATTCCTTTTTTGAGATTATTTCTGAGTACGGGGGGTAGATTATAGAAAGGGAAGGTATTAGAACCCTTTCTATCTGTGGTTATCCATGGGCTCTTAGGTACTTTCTCAATTGTTTTCAAAATTGTTTTTCTTTGTGCTTGTGGGTTTTGAAAAGTTTTTGTTTCAACTTCGATTTAACTCTTGCTTCTGTCCTCAAGAGTGTAATGAAGTGTTTTTGAAAACTTGTTTGTAAAAGTGTGTAAGTGTGAAAAAAGTTTTGTTTTGGATGAGCAAGTATCTAAGAGCTAATCTACCTACTCGAAAAAGGAATCGTTTTATGCTAATTTCCTTTAGACAATGCTATCCCACTATTAGTGAGTAGGTAGCACAGTCGTTGGAGTTTGAGGGTCAATTCGAAAGAGGGACATACAGTCACTAAAACAATGTTAGGATGTTTTAGCGGTAACCCTAATGTCTTAGATCATTTATTCGAGGCAACAATATCCGAGGCAACCATTTTGAGGCAACTATGATCTTCTAGACAAGAGGACGACCTCTAAAACAACCTATACTCAATGACCGTTTACGAAGGCAACCAAGTGGGGTGTACCCTAAGAGTGCGCATGTGCGAGTGTGTTATTTTCAGTTATTTTTATCTTTGTACATGTTAAGGGTGATCTAAGTTAATTTTAGGTTCAAACATTCAGTCTTGTCATGCCATCCTATTATCAAACATCTAACAGTTATAATTTGCGGAAATAAAATGCGGAATTTAAATTACAAGGCGTCGGGTATTTACATCGCCAAAGACAAACCCTTTTAAAAATAAATAAAGCGATAAAAAATAAATAAAAGTCCTATTAAGTTATTACAAACCGGAGGCAAGTACATTAATATGATAAAAATAAACAAACGCGTGCGAGAAATTAAATCGAGCGCAAATTTAGGGTTTTGACCCTTTAAAGAAGACATCTTTTTTGGTTTTTTATTTTAAGAAAGAAGTTAATCTAAATTAATTACTAAACTAAATTAAATTAATTAATTAAATAAAAATAAATTATTTTTGGTTTTTTGGTTATTTTAAGACAGAAGAATAAAAATTAATTGAATTAGTAAAAACCTAATTAAATCTAATTTAATTTTAATTATTTACAAAAATATGTTAAAGTTATTCTAATTAAAACCTAAGTTAATTTAATTAGTGTTTATTAATAAAATAAAAATTAAAAGTTGATTTGATAAAGAAAATATTTTTGTGGTTTTTATTTTATAAAGAAAAGAATTTTTTTTATTGGTTAGTAAATTAAATAAAACAATTAATAAAACTAAATAAATAAAATAGAAAAGAGAGAGGTTTGGGCCTGATTTTAGTGGTGTAGATAACAATCTGAAGCCCAATTGTATTGGCCCTTCGTTGACTTCTTGGATTTGGTGTGCACGCGCTGACTTGGCTTCATGGTGGACCTTCAGATCCTGGCCACCAGATTTGGCCTTGGGCCATCTGGCAATTGGATGTGTGAAGGTGTATGGTGAGCTGCAGGCCAACATGCGCATTGGAATACCTGAAGAGAAAAAACATTGAGAAATTGGGGGACCTGAGATTCGAACCTAGGTCCTGAACGTGATGCTTCGCTTGCCTTGCCACTACGCTACTTTGTTTCATTTGTTACTAATATACAAAATAATAATAATAAAAGAAAACAAGTTAACGGCCAGAAAAATATAAAAAAAGCGCGCGCCATTTGAACGGACCAATGGGCAGGGGACACTTTATCGTCCCTGTCCTGAAACCTGTAAAACATTTACCTGCGGATTTGAATCTGTAGCTAAATGTGCAAGCCTGTTCTAAAATCTTCCCTAGGTCACATAAATCAATTCCCAGAGCATGGTTGGGTTCGTCTTGGCCAGCTAGTCACAACCATAGCCATTATTATGGCCAATTGTACCTGAAAATAAAAGCCCCAAAATGCCTCCAAGAACCCTAACTATGGCGCTTTACGTTACAGGTTAGATAAACAAAATTGAATAATGCAAAAAGCTTAGAAATGTTGTGAGGATTACAAATATGCAAGCAATTTGTTCAAATGGTGCAAGAATGATGAATTATGATTTCAAGAAAAGGGGTGTATTTCGTGATACTTACAACGCGTTGTGGTGTGTGAGGAAGCTTGCTTTGGATTGGTTTAGCTTCATTGAACATCCAGGAAGCGATTGGGATAGATCTTGGCTTCTGAAAACACCTCTAAGCACGATTTTGATCTCAAGCTTTTTACCACTTTTTTCAAACTTTGTTCTGCCTATGCTTGCACTTTCCAACCCTTGTTTCGATCTGTTTTGCTTGCTTATGTACTATGGAGTGTATTAGGGTAAGAATTATGGCTTGAATCTTCCCATATCAATGCCTTGGGATTTGATTTGATCTCCTCTTTACAACTTGCCAAATTTGCCCAAATCTCAATCTTTTGCACATGGTTTTGCTTGATTCGATTTTGATGATGATAATGAGGATAATCAAATCCTGAAATAGCAAAAAATCTCATGTTATCAAGGTTTTAGATTTTATATGATTTAATTTTGATTTAAAACGAATAAATTCAATAAAAATCAAATTAAATGATAAAAATAAAATATGGGCTCATGGATGAAGCTAGGACACGTGGGCAATGATCCAAGCTCAAATCAAGTGGAAAAGAATGGGCCCATTTGACAAAATTTGAAGTTTTGGGGATGGTTGACTTTTGGCAATTTTGCAAAAATGTCCAACTTCAACGATGCATAACTTCTTCAATTTTGAACTTTTGGAGGTGTTCTTGGACTTTTTAGAAATCTTGAGATGTCCTCTAACCAACCATTTTGGTCTCATCTCATTTTTATATTCCATTATCAAGTTATAAGCTTTGGAAAAAAAGGTGTTTTTATTGACTTTAAAAAATGACCTATAATGTCCAAATTTGTAACTTCTCGTGAGTGAATTTTTTGATCTTGGGGTATGAAGATGGATTTTATGAAATTGCATCCTCTTCAAAATGAGCTTTGTATGGGTCATTTATCATAAGGTATGAGAAGGTTATGCTTGGTCAAAGTTGAGTTGACTTTTCCTGCAAAACCCTAATTTAGCAACTTTTGAATCTTGATGAATTTTGAGAAATCCTTGATGAATCATGATCAACCCTTGATCAAATGATGAAATATCCTTCAAAATGAGAATGTTGACAAAAAATCTTGAAGTTTGACTGTATATGGGTCACAGTTGACTTTTGCCCTAGCATAGTCGATTTTTGGACCTATGAGCAATTGACTGAGCAAACTTCTTCTGCAAGGCTTGAAACTTGACATGGATGATCTTGATAACATATTAGGACATTGGGGAGCACTTGGGGTAATTTGGACTCAAGGATATTGATGCAACACAAAACCCTAATTTGGGGTTGACTGCCTTAGGAGATAGCTTGTCTGTCCAACTCTTGAGCAAACTTGAGCAACTTGGAGATTTTTCTTGCAATGTTTTGAGAAATATGAGAGGGAAAATTTTGGGGTACAACAATCTCCTTGTTCCTCCACAAGGGATATCAGTACCAACTAATGTGTCATACCAACGTAGCTACTGCTTCAACCGTATCGGTCTACGCTGCACAGTTCCCTCACAGTCTATTGTTACTTACCTAAAAGGTGTCCCCCAGATCCGGGTTAGGATCTATAGTAACTCCGATACAAAGCCCACAAAATAAAGCAATCAAATCAAGCAATTGAAAACAATATGATGAACTATTCCTAAGGTACACCCACTTATTAATTTCCCCAGCAGAGTCGCCAGTTCTGTGATACGGTGGCCAAAACCCGGACGTGGTTTCCCTATTTCATTAAGGAATTTGCTGGTTTGTGTTTTGCGTTTGTTTTCACAAAATGTCGCGGTAAGTAAGAGTCGCCACTATCTTTTATTTTATCCAACAAGGAAAGGAAAAAAGCACAGAAAAATTCCTTTTTCGAGATATTTCTGAGTACGGGGGGTAGATTATAGAAAGGGAAGGTATTAGCACCCTTTCTATCCGTAGTTATCTACGGGCTCTTAGGTACTTTCTCATCATTTTCAAAATTGTTTTCTTTGTGTTTGTGGGTTTTGAAAAAGTTTTTGTTTTAACTTCGATTTAACTCTTGCTTCTGTCTTCAAGAGTGTAATGAAGTGTTTTTGAAAACTTTGTTTGTAAATGAGTGTAAGTGTGAAAAAAAGTTTATTTTGATTGAGCAAGTACTTAAGAACTAATCTACCTACTCGAAAAGAGAATCGTTTTGTATTCGTTTCCTTTAGACAATGCTATCCCACTATTAGTGAGTAGGTAGCACCGTCGTTGGAGTTTGAGGGTCAATTCGAAAGGGACGCACGGTCACTAAAGCAATATTAGGACGTCTTAGTAATAACCCTAATGTCTTAGATCAATTATTCGAGGCAACAATTCCGAGGCAACCATTCCGAGGCAACTTTTCCGAATCGGGACTTTGATCTTTGTTTAGACAAAAGGACGACCACTAAAGCATCCTATACTCAATGACCGTTTACCGAAGGCAACCAAGTAGGAGTGTACCCTAGGAGTGCGCATGTGTGAATGATTCAATTTCAGTTTATTTATCTTTGCACATTTAGGGTAATCTAACTGTTTTAAAATTAATCATACATTCTTGTCATGCATCCCTATATCATACATCTAACAGTTAATAATATGTGGAATTTAAACTACGCTATTACAAGGCTTCGGGTATTTACATAGCCAAAAACAAACCCTTTGAAAATAAAGCGATAAATGTAAATAAACGTCCTAATTAAACTATTACAAATTGTAGGCACTTACATCAATATGGTAAATAACAAAAATAAAGCGCGCGATAAGAATTAAGATCGACGAGAATTTAAGGTTTTGACCCTTCTAACCTAATTAAAAGAAAAATTGTTTTTTTGTTGTTTTTAATAAAATAAATAAGTTTTCTAAATTAAATATGCAATTAATTAGTTAATTAAATTAATTAATAAAAATAATTACATGACCTATTTTGGTTTCTTTGGTTATTTTAGGAAAAAATAAAATATAATTAAGTTAGTAATAAAACCTATTTATTCTAATTATTTTTAAGTTATTTACAAAAAGAAATTAAAGTTTTACCTAAAATTAAAATTTAATTAAGAAAATATCCTAAATCTATTTTTATGTGATTTTTATATTTTTTATTGATAAAAAAATAAAAGGGATTAAAAGAAATAATTAAAACGAATAAAACATGAAAATAAAGATGGGCCTAGTAGCAAAAGTAAACAAGGGGTGCAATCATCAGAAATCCCTAGGCCCGAATCTTCGAAAGCTTCATGCTCTAACTATGGTGTTTTTTATTCTTGCATGGAACCTATGATTCAACCATCCATAACTGTTCTATATAAACTCAAACAAATGTTAGCATACCATAAAATGTGATTAAAATTAGAGATTCAAAGTTTAAAATTTTACCAAACCGGTGTTGTCAAATGGGGGGCGTGCTAGGCGTGTGATGGATTTCTCTTGGGCCTTGTAAGACTCTTGAGGACTTCAAGAGGATGGTTTGAGGCTTGATGTCAATTGAGAGAGACCGGAACCTCGAGATATGACTTGCACCAATTCTTTGATTTCTGGAGAGCTTTTTGAAGAGCTTTTAGAGAGCTTTTTGAAGAGCTTTTTGAGAGATTTTTAGAGAGGATTTTCCGTCCCTTTCAAGCTTGTATGTCTCTATATTTATAGAGGATAATGAGGAGACAAGAAAGCATGGAAAAAATCTCCCTCATAATGTTGTGTTTTAAGACCATGATCAAAATTTGAAAAAAATGTCATATTTGATGATTTTATGCCATTTTCACATGTGGATGAACCTGGACATATTTGAAGAGTTATTGCACAAAATCAATTGACATAAACCAGCATAAAACTTTCCCAAAATGGATTCACATCAAAATTTACATTATTTCTATTATTTATTTATTTAATTCTGAATTTTAATGAATAAAATATCAAAATAAATAACATAAATAGTAGAAAAATGTATGAGTGGGCTTAGAGGTCGTGGACCATGTTAGTAATGAGTTTCAAACTTGAAAAGATAGGCCCATTTGGAAAAAATCCAAGTTTGGTCAATATTTGCTTCATGCATTTTTTTCAAAAATTATCCAACTTTGACAATGCATATCTCTCTCAATTTTAACCTTATGATGGTGATCTTGGACTTTTTAGAAAGCTTAGGATGTCTCCTAAGAAATATCTCTGGTTTCATCTCAATTGGATCTTCCATGTTCATGTAAGAAGCTTTGACCCAAAAGGTGTTTTTGTTGACTTTTCAAAATAACCTATAATGTCCAAATTTATATCTTCTTGTGAGTGCATATTTTGAACTTGGGAGATGAGGATTAATTGTAGGGAATTACATCCTCTTCAAAATGAGATTTGTATGGGTCATTTCTAATAAAGTATGAGAAAGTTATGCTTGGTCAAAGTTGAGTTGACTTTTCCTGCAAAACCCTAATTTAGCAACTTTTGGGTTTTGATGAATTGTGAACAATCCTTGAGGAATCATGAATAACCCTTGATCAAATTATGAATAATACTTCAAAATGAGGATGTTGACCAAAAAACTTGAAGTTTGACTGTATGTGGGCCACAGTTGACTTTTTCCCTAGCATAGTCGACCTTTGGACCTTTGAGCAATTGACTGAGCAAACTTCCTTTGCAAGGCTTGAAACTTGACATGGATGATTTTGAGAACATATTAGGACAAAGTTGTGCATTTGGGACCACTTGGACTCAAGTATCTTGATGCAACATGAAACCCTAATTTGGGGTAGACTGCCTTAGGAGAGAGCTTGTATGGCCAACCCTTGGACTTCCTTGAGCAACTTGAGGATCTTTCTTGAAATGTTTTGAGAAATATGGGAGGACAAATTTTGGGGTACAACAGTTAACATTAAGTCTCTTTTGAAAATTTGTTCTTTAACCTTCTGAAGCGCCTCATCAAGAGGAGAGGTTGATGTAGACTTTCCGGATAGAGTTTAGACACTATGGTTAGAAGAACTTTCTCGCCCTTCAAGAATGGCAGTCAAGTAGCCTAGAGGATTTTGCTATTTCATAAAGTCCAAAGCTTCTTTGGTTCGAGACCCTTTCGAAGGGGCATCCTCATTAGTGGCAGCAACCACATTTACTACATGTGTGGGAATATGGACAGTTTCAGCGTTCATCAGGTTTTGGGCCCCTGCAGTGGAGCCTCCGATGCCATCAGCATTTGGAATTCTTTCATCCTGATTTTCCCCCTCAAGCATATTCTCCTTTTCTGTTACGGCTATGGCATCAGTGGCCTCCTCCTCTTCTTCGACTTCCTGTATGTCAACCAGTGGAGCCCTAATTTCTTCATGGTCTCCTATAGGGCCTTCTTCGTTGACTTCCTCTATGGTCTCATACTGAGGTTCAGAAACTTGGTTCACCTCATCAGCTGAGCTCACAAAAGAGCCTTTTGCTGAAGAAGGCCTATAGGTAGGATCTCCCTCACTATTTAATAGAGTGGCAGATCCTTCAACAGGAGTAGGAACTTGTTTAGAGGTGCCAGCAGTGTCCTGAAGATTAAAAGGAGTTTTTAATCTCAGAATTTTTATAAAGAAAAGGGTTAGTTCAATAAGTGAGCGATTGACTGTTGAAGCAAATACCTGAATTGGAACTTCGGCATCGGGGCTAGAATTGTCACTCTCACTGGGATTATTTAGCCTGGCAGCTACTTCTTGCTCAGTAGGCTCTCTAATAACTATAAGAGGAGGCCTTGATTTGGTGGTTGTAATTTTAATTTTTGTTTTGGGATGAGGCTCAAGTGCGGGAATTGCTTTCTTCAATTTTTGTCTCTTCATAGGAACAAGAGGAGACTCCTCTTCTTCATCACTAGAGATTTCGATTTCCCGAACCTTCCTTTTCTTGGTAGTGGTTTTCTGAAACATCCAGAAAGATAAGAGTCGAAGATATCAACATCTGTATCAGAAAATAGAAAAAGGGAAAGGTACAGTAGAAAGTAAATACCTTTGGCGAAGGATCAACATAAGGGTCTCCCCCTTTGGTGCTTTCAGCAACCTTCTTTGTGATGGTCCTCTTGACAGCTATACAAGAAACAAAGATAAATCGAGCGTCGAATGATTAAATCTAAGACAAAGAGGAAAAAGGAAAGAAAATAATACCTTTCTTAATCTTGTCAAGGACCAGTTTAAACGCCTCGCGAAGGTGATGGGCGAAGTTCTTCTCATCTAAGAACTCCTCATTATAATACTGCCTCCACTACCCTTCAAAATTGCTAGAACACAAAAAATTGAGATTGAATTCGAACATGGTTAATACGGTCCGACCAACGTACCTACCAATATGCTTGGTAGCAGAATATTCTGAGTAATCAGTGTTGTAAAATAATAGCAGTTTCTCTCGAGGATAGATGGGTGATGGGAGTGACTGGACAATGCCGAATTATAGAGAAACAAGATTTGGTTGGTAGGTAATCAAACTTAATTGATTCTTAGAGCTCTTGAATCTCAGTGACATGATTCTGGATCAAAGAAACGACTCCCAGATGCCCACGTATTCGTCCTCCAATTCCTCCTCATCAGTCGAAGGAAATGGTCTAGTAAACCATTTTGGGCCGACTTTTCGACTGGCAAAAGGAGCCATGGTCGAAACAAAATATTTGCGCTCTGCAAACATCATCACAAAGCTTGTGAAATCCTTTTGAAATTGTTGACCCTCATCAGTCGAAGTCAGCAAAGCAATTCTTGTACCTTCGACCCTCCTGTTTAGAATTTCTGGGGCCGCTTCATTGATCTTGTTCTTCTGAGGAAGAAAAGATTTGAAGGTGGCGTTGAGCCACAGTTGAAGAAGCCAGAAAGGGCCAGAAAGAAGCAAGCTTGCCCTATCTCCTATGACCTTGAGTTGAGTCACACCATTGCTGATGGACTCATATAGATTGGCCAAAATCAATTCATCCAGACAGAGGGGGTAGCCGTGATGAAGCTGTGTCGCGAGCGTGAGCATCTTCTTAGTCACTTGAAGTGACTTGGTACAGAAGACGGAACGGGATAACCACATATCCAGAAAAGCTATATGTTCTACCTCCGACACAGTGCTGGAGGATTTATCATGGAAATGGTTGATGAATGTGGTGTATGTGGGTTTTATAGTTGAAAACCCAATAACATCTTCAGATAGATCCTCTGGGTCGAAATAATCGCCAGTCGGTCGAAGACCGGTGATCGCTGCTATGTCGAAGAGGGTTGGGGTTACCATTCCACAGGGAAGTTGAAATGTAAAGTGGGCGCTATCCCAGAAGTATAGCGAAGATACCAACATAAGAGGATAATAAGATAATCATGTCTTCGACAGCATCACCAAATTGTAAATCCCCATTTCCTTCCAAACTGGAGTTTGCGCCTTCTCCATCTTATTCAGCCAGTCTGAATACTCAAAAGAGAGATTAGGGCACGATAGAAAGATCTTGTTCCCTTTGTTCATGAGTTGAAGGTTAATGTCCTCCTTAGTCTGAGCATGTTGCTGGTTAGCTGGAGTCGCATCCTCAGGATTGTCCCTTGGTTTCTTCGCACAACCTATAGGTTTGAGTCTTGGGTGAGTGGGGAAGAAAGTAAGATTCTTCATAGGATTCTCGATGCATATGGACAGAGGGCCAGACATAGCGTATATATCTTCAGAGTACCTGATAGGGATGAGAAGCTGGGAATCATATGCCTCTCGCCATTCTCTGGTCATGGGTTCAGAAACATATCGTGGCTCCTCAGTCGAAGTAGGAGAGAGGCTTGTAGGGAAGATTTCTGGTTGGCGGTGTACATCGGCGACATTCTTAGGTTTGGGGTTGTTGGGTGCGTTAGAAAGGAAAGCCATTGTTGCAAGTTAGTAAGGAGCGAAAATGACAATGTAGGGTGTTTTTTGCAGAAGAGTTGAAAATGCTAAGTGTTGTGAAAGTTCCAAATGAAGAGGCTCAAGACTATTTATAGTGTCCAAAGGGAAGTGTGTCTCGTCAAAGCCATTTAATGTTATGGACATAGTGGGGCACGTGGCACGCTGCAAAGCAATAATCGTGCAGATGATGGGAAACGTTTGACATGCTTGCCTAGGTTTTAGGAGTAATGGTCATAATGGCAGCATGGTAACAACTGATTGAAGAGATGTCTTGGGAAAAGAGTAATGATGTTTTCTGAAAGTGGCAGCCGTGGGAAGACGAAAAGCGCACGTTAAGCCTTTCGTGGACAACAAGGGGGACAGGTGTCGAATAAAAAGAGCATTTCTTTTAGCGTCGAAATAGACATTCTTGGGGGGAAATTTGTTGGCTCCTAAATTCGACACCTACTATATATTAGCCTTATAGGCCAAAAATAGAACAAATAAAGCCAAGCTGGAAAATATTTCGACAGATGGAAAAAACTTAGAGAAAATATCTGAGTTACACATTGGTCTTCGACCAGGCGTCACCATCAAGATTTCGAATAAGAAGGTCCTATGACCTTCGACTAGAAGAACATACCTTCATGAGACGAATGATATTTGAATTTGAATTGTTAGAGGGAAAGACGGTTTCGCCAGCATTTAAAGGAAAGACGACGTGGCTGGAAGAGAGAGGTCGAGGGACATGCAGAGGACACTTGTCTTCATCTTAGAGCAAAGCTATTCCTCGATGATTACATAGTTTTAGTATAAAATAGGAAATCTGTGTAGTTTTTCCAGGTGTTCAACCTATTGTGCTAGTTACTCAAATATTGTCCAAGTACCCGCTGTGTGTGAATGGATAAACTGAGAAATGTACGCTGGAAACACCATTTTTCATTAATAAAGTCTTTTTACATTGTTTTGATCTTATTTTGCAAAGTTACTTTTCCTGGATCTTTACCTGCATTTCTATTAACTTCCTTACTTTCTAAAACCACAAGCATCTTATCTTTGGTCGAACGTGCGTTCTTCCTAGACGTCTATTTTCACATTAAAACATAAAAATTAGCATATGTTCTGGGATCAGCAGTTGTTTACCAAAAACCACGGTAAACACTTGAGCACTAAATTTTTAAGTGCCGCGGCCAACTTTTTATCGTACAAAATTGAAGGAAGTTTTTTTTACTTTCCTTGGTATTCAAATTGGATCTAATCATAGGCGCTTATCTTATTGGAAATCATTGATTAACAAGTTGAAGTCGAGGCTTTCATGGTGGACCGGGAGATTTCTCAATTTGGGAGGTGGGATTTGTTAAATTGTAATTCATATGTGTCAAAAGAAGATTTGTTTTGTTTAAATAGATTTAAATTTAAATCTAGATTAGATTTGATTTAGTAAAAAGATATTTTGGGCTTGGGTTTTAGCTTAGGGAGCAAGTTACCTAAATCTATAAATAGAGGGAGTAACGTCTATTTTTGTAATCAACTCATTCACAGTATTTTGCAGTTGCAAAGTGAATTAATAAAGATTCCATAGTTTGTGGACATAATAGAAATTCTGCAGAAATATCTCCATTGTTCTTTTATTTGTTTGTCATAACTAATCATCAGTGGTGGTCAAAATTCATCATAGTGTATTGGTGGATTTCCAACATCTGGTATCAAGAGCTTGTGTTACGATTCAAGGGAAGTATCAATCAAGAACGATTGAAGAATTCACGATGACAAGTTATGGGAATGCAAACTATCCAGCAACGCTGCCAATTATGAAAGTTGACAACTATGAGAATTGGTGCAAGCAGATGAAAGTCCTATTAAGGTGTCAAGGCCTTTGGGACCTTGTAAAAGATGGAGTCGAAGCGCTTGGCGAAAACGCTTCAGAAGAAGAAAAGAAGAATACACAGAATCTGAGAAACAGAGTTATAAAGCATTGTTTATAATTCATCAATGTGTCAGCCCAGACAACTTCGAAAAGATTAGTGATTCAGAATCTGCAAAAGAAGCTTGAGAGATCCTGGAGAAATCTTTTGGAGGCGCTGAGAAGGTGAAAGAAGTGAGGTTACAAACTCACAAAAGGACCTATGAACTGCTTCAGATGGAAGACAGTGAAAACATATCTGATTTCTTCACTAGAGTTACAAAACTAGTGAATCAAATCAAGACATGTGGAGAAACATTAACAACAAGAGCTGTTGTTTCGAAGATCCTGAGATCCTTAGCTCCTAAGTTCGACCACATAGTGGTGGCGATCGAAGAAGGGAAAGACTTGTCGAAATTGACAAAGGAAGAGCTTCAAGGGACGCTCGAATCTCATGAACAAAGAATGAACGAAAGAGCTGCAGGAAAATCGAAGAGTGATGTAGCCTTGCAGGCACATTCAGCAAAAGAGACCAAAGGCAAAGGAAAGTATTTCGACAGAAGTAGAGGTGGCTACAACAAATCGAATGGTAGAGGAAACCAAATCGAAGGAGACGTGTCGAATCAAAGAAGACCACGCCAAGGCAACCAAAGAGGTGGTGCTGCAAATAGAGGAAGAGGTGGTGGTTGAAAACCTGATAAGAGTCACATTCAATGTTACAATTGTCAGAAGTATGGTCACTATTCGAGTGATTGTCCAGAAAAACGAAAAAATCAAGAAAGTGATGCAAAGCTGGCAAAACATGAAGAAGAAGAAGAGATGATGCTGATGGTCACAACAAGAGATGAAGATAGATTCAAGGACCAATGGTACTTGGATTCAGGATGTTCATCACATATGTCTGGAAGGAAAGACTGGTTCGTCAATATAAAACCCTCACCGAAAAATATGGTAAAATTTGCAAATGACAACACCCTAGCAGCTGAAGGTATTGGTGATGTTATGATCATGAGGAAAGATGGCAAGAAGTCAGTAATTTCGAATGTATTGTACATACCAGGCATGAAGAGCAATTTGCTCAGTATAGGGCAGTTGGTCGAAAAGAATTATAAAGTGTCAATCGAACATAAGTTGGTGAGAGTTGTTGATGCAAATGAGAGAGTAATCTTGAAGGCTCCTATGTCTCAGAATCGAACCTTCAAGATTGAACTAAATGTGATGGAGCACAAGTGCCTTTCGACTGCAGCTAGCAGAGATGAATGGATATGGCACTATAGACTTGGTCATCTCAACTTCAGAGACATCAGAGATTTAAAGAGAAGAAATATGGTTTCAGGATTGCCTGAAATTGATATTCCAAACGAAGTATGTGAAGAATGTGTGCAGGCGAAGCAACACAAGAATAACTTCAGCAAGGATGCAGGAAGCAGATCGAAGGCTAGTCTTGAAATCATATACTCTGATGTATGTGGACCAATCCAGGTGGATTCGATGGGAGGTAACAAATACTTTGTTACATTCATAGATGATTTCAGTCGAAAGCTATGGACTTACCTGATCAAGAAGAAAAGTGAAGTGTTCGAAGTATTCACCAAGTTCAAGTCCATGGTCGAAAGACAAAGCGGTCAAAAGCTCAAAGTTTTGAGAACTGATGGTGGAGGAGAATATGTGTCGAAAGACTTCGACAGATTATGTGAAAAAGAAGGGATTGTGCATGAGGTGGTGCCACCATATACTCCACAGCAAAATGGAATTGCAGAAAGGAAAAATCGAACCATCATGAACATGGTGAGAAGTATGTTGAAAGGCAAGAATTTACCCAAAGAGTTCTGGGGTGAAGCTGTTTCGACTGCAACATACATTTTGAACAAAAGTCCTACAAAGAAGCTAGAAGGAATTACTCCAGAAGAATGTTGGTCTGGTGTGAAGCCTAGCTTAAGTCATCTAAAAATATTTGGATCTATTGCACATAGACATGTTCCAGATCAGTTGAGAAAGAAACTTGATGACAAGTCAAGTCAAATGATCCTAGTTGGATATCATTCGACAGGAGGCTACAAGTTGTTGGATCCAGAGAACAAGAAGATTGTGATCAGCAGGGACGTGATCATAGATGAGTTCAAAGAATGGGATTGGACTGCAAATGTCAAGAAAGATTCAGTGGGAATCTTATTCGAAGAGCCATAAACTCAAGTCGAAAGAGAAGTTCGACAAGAGGAGCCAACAGATATACCCAGTACAAGCATACCTCAAAGAACAAGACGCATGCCTGCAAGATTGCAAGATTGTATGATTACATCAGATGATGTAATAGATGATGAAGGTGAGCTAGTACATTATGCTTTCTATGCAGATGTCAAACCTGTTAATGCAGCTGAAGCATTAAAGGATTCGAAGTGGGTGAAAGCAATGAACGAAGAAGTAAAGTCTATCGAAGACAACAACACTTGGTCACTTGTCGAATTGCCCCAAGGCAAGAAGGCAATTGATGTCAAGTGGGTATACAAAGTGAAGACTAATTCGAAAGGTGAAGTAACTCGACACAAAGCAAGACTTGTGGAGAAAGGATTTCTACAGAAAGAAGGAATAGACTTCGACGAAGTTTTTGCACCTATTGCTAGGATCGAAACAATCAGGCTGGTTGTTGGTCTAGCAGAAATCAACAGTTGGCACATATGTCAAATGGACGTGAAGTGTGCATTCCTAAATGGACCCTTAGATGAAGAAGTCTATGTTAAACAACCAGTTGGGTTTGTGAAACATGACGAAGAAAGAAAGGTGTACAGGCTACATAAAGCCCTGTATGGTTTGAAACAAGCTCCAAGGGCTTGGAATAAGAAAATTGATAGTTTTCTAAGGGAGAAGGAATTTGTGAAGTGCACAACTGAACATGGAGTATATGTAAGAAGAAGCAAGAGTAAATTTCTTATACTATGTCTCTATGTAGATGATTTGTTGATAACATGTAGCTGCAAGAGTGAGATCGAAGACTTCAAAGTTAACCTTAGCAAGAAATTCGAAATGTCTGATTTGGGTGTGATTTCATATTTCCTTGGTATCGAATTCTACAAGAGCAGTAGAGGTTTGATGATGCATCAAAGAAGATATGCAGGAGAAATTCTCAAAAGGTTTGAGATGGAAGAATGCAACGCAACTTCGACACCTGCAGAACCTAGAGTGCAACTGTCGAAAGATGCTGATGAAGATGATGTTGATCCAACCCAATACAGAAGACTTATTGGATCGTTGAGATACCTTTGTCATACAAGGCCTGACTTAACATACAGCGTAGGTATGGTAAGTAGATTCATGCAGAAGCCAAAGGTATCACATCTAGCAGCTGTGAAGAGGATACTAAGGTATCTTAAAGGAACTTTCGATTATGGCATTTTGTTTCCTGCAGTTGATAAAGGAAAAGAATGCAAGTTAGTGGGATACACTGATTCGAGTTGGTGTAGTGATGTTGAAGATCGAAAGTCAACAGCAGGATATGTGTTTATGCTAGGTGGTGCAACAATTGTTTGGAGTTCGAGAAAAGAACCAGTAGTGGCATTATCATCATGTGAAGCAGAATACATAACTGCTTCTCTTTGTGCATGTCAAGCAACCTGGATGGTGAACTTGGTTGAAGAGATAACAGGGAAAAATCATGGAGCAATTACCATGAAGATAGACAGCATGTCAGCTATCAATCTGGCAAAGAACCCAATAGTACATGGTCGAAGTAAGCACATCGAAATGAGGTTCCATTATCTTCGAGAGCAGGTAGCAGATGGAAAGATGAATTTGGAACACTGCAGAACTGAGAATCAGATTGCAGACATCATAACGAAGGGAGTGCATGTCGAAGTATTCAGAAAGCTAAGGGCCATGATGAACATAGACAGTTTAGACACAATGAATTAGGTGGTGTGTTAAATTGTAATTCATATGTGTCAAAAGAAGATTTGTTTTGTTTAAATAGATTTAAATTTAAATCTAGATTAGATTTGATATAGTAAAAAGATATTTTGGGCTTGGGTTTTAGCTTAGAGAGCAAGTTACCTAAATCTATAAATAGAGGGAGTAACCCCTATTTTTGTAATCAACTCATTCACAGTATTTTGCAGTTGCAAAGTGAATTAATAAAGATTCCACAGTTTATGGGCAGAATAGAAATTCTGCAGAAATATCTCCATTGTTTTTTTATTTGTTTGTCATAACTAATCATCAGTGGTGGTCGAAATTCATCATAGTGTATTGGTGGATTTCCAACAGGATTACTCTTGTGAAGTATGTGCTATGGAGTATTTCAAATTTTCAATTGTATTTTTACAAAGCGTTGGTTTTGATTTGCAAAGAAATTGTTAAAATTCAAATCAACTTTCTTTGGGACGGATCGAAAGAGATAAGACGGATTCATTGCGTTAGGTGAGAGAAAATGTGCTTGCCCTTAGAGAGGAATCAATAATTTTTACATTGTGTTGCTTTTAAAATGGAAGTGGAAGATTTTACAAGGGGAGGAGTCTATGTGGATCAATGTGCTTAGAGTTAGGTACAGTAATTTGAATTTCCACGTTCTGTCCAAGGGTTGTTCTAATTATGGAGGGTCAAAATCAACGTGGTGGAAAGACATTTTATCAATGGAGGAAAGGAAGCATAATGATTTTTTTTCGTGAAAAATGTAGGTACAAATTAGGCTGCGGTGTTGACATTCAGTTTTGGCCACCAACTTGGTTCGAGAATTACATTTTAATGGATGTTTTCTAAGATTTGTATGGGTTGAGTAGGTTGAAGAAAGCCAATGTAGTAGAGATGGGTCGTTGGAATGTGCTGGCTGGTCGTGGGGGGATTTCGGTATTGCGAACTCTTCGTCTTATACTATTTCCGAGAGTATGCAGGAACTGAAAGGGCCGTTGGATTCTATTTTTCCGCTCAGATCAGCGGCAAAATCTGTTAGCTGGGAGTCGAGATTCGCAGATGATTTTTCTGCCAAATATATGTATTCATTATTGTCCATTTCACAGACCGGTTCGGGTTCTAGGCCTGCAACAGACTCGGTTTTCAGTTTGCTGCGGAAAACTTATGTGCCTTTTTGCATTAAGGCTTTAAGATAGAGGTGTTTTCTTAATAAGATTGCATTGAAGAATCAATTGCGTCGCAGAGGAATTATTTCTGACCCTTCTGATTTCTTTTGCATCTTGTGTACTGCAGAGGAGGAAAACTTGTATCATTTGTTGTGGGCTTATGATGTTTCGAAGGTGGTTTGGAGAATAGTGTCGGATTGGGTAGGATTGAAATTTAGGAACGAAGATAATATTAGTGGGAGCTTTTGTTTTTGGTTCGATTTCTCCAAGAACCAGAAGGTTAAAGCCGAGAATGAAGCATTAATTTGGTTGGTGGTATGCTGAAGGCGAGAAATGGAATTCTGTTCAACATCGATGTTTGTGGCGTGTCAGACTTAATTTGGAATGTCAAAGTGATTTCTCTACAGAGTTTGCATAGTGTTTTGGTGTAGTTTTGTTAAGCTTGATTTGATCTGATAGAATTGTCGTTGTAGTGTAGTTTCTTATTTTTCTTCAGCTTCCAAGTCTTTCTTTTATAGCTGGTAAAAGAGATTCGTTAAAAGGGTAGAAAGGTAAATCAGAAATCTAACTGTTGGTTCTCAATGGTTATAATGTGAGTAGTCATTGTCAAGTACAAAAGGACTGTTATTGCACCACTCTAGAAGAGTAGAGGTCATATATACTTTATGTACCTTTTGTACACTATCACAAGTTAACCATTTTGAACTTTTCTTCTTATCTTCAAAGGCTTCAGATTTTTGAATGTTGAACATTGAAACTTTTTGTAGAAGATTCTTTCTTAAGTCTTAAAACCTAAGTCTTGGAGTCTTCAGAACTTGTCACACAGAACCTTGTCTTCAAAGTCTTTAACACTTGGTTGTAAGAACTTGCTTTTCTTCAGATCATCAGAACTTGTTCAACAGAACATCGTCTTCATAATCTTCAGAACTTGTAACAGACATAAGTAAAGCTTTAGAAAGCCTCCAAAGCTAAACCACAAAAGTAACGATCATAACCTCTTGTACTAACATTCCTTAGACATGTTGCAGAAGATACATTCAGAACTTTGACTTTAACGAAACACGTAACCACATGTTTTCTTTCAGAGTGTATGTTCAGAGTTTGATGACGTCACACGCCTTGCACCAGAATCATAACATTATAGCAGCAACTACACACTAGAACTGAATCATTAGTGTATACAATTGTTCTCTAAGATAACAGATAAAGTTATCATCAAAATCTTAAGGCCAGATATAGAAACACTTCTTGTTCTTACAATTTCCTTTTCTAAATGTAATATTTACGAATTTAACAAAGATTCTTTGTTATTTTTTCATAGGTTTCATTTGGATGGCAATTTCTTCTTATTTCGAGTTGTTGGTTTGACTTTTGTAATCGATAGCTTGCTTAAAAAAAATCATTGTTGGAAGGAATACAAATCTGTTACTGTTTGAAAAATGCCAGGACCAAAGATCTCAAATAATCATTTTAAATATTTCATTATAAATATTATTTTAAAAATCTTACAATTTGTTCATCTGGCTCAGTGGATAAGAAGCACTCTAACCTTGAATATTTTGCATTTTGTTTTAAAAAATTAGAAATTAAATAAAAAAGTGAGATGTCATATAAAAAAAAAATTAAAAAAATTAAAAGAAAAATTAAAATAATAATAAAATAAAAAAATTCCACATAGATATAAAAAATAGTAAAATAAAATAAATGTCACGTGAAATAACACGTAGAAAGATTCTGGTTAAATATGTTAAATTGTAATTCATAGGTGTCAAAATAAGATTTGATTTGTTTAGATTTAAATAGATTTGAATTTAAATCTAGATTAGATTTGATTTAGTAAAGAGATATTTTGGGCTTGGGTTTAGCTTAGGGAGCAAGCTAACCTAAATCTATAAATAAGAGGGAGTAACCCTTATTTTGTAATTCAAGTCATTGAACTCATTCACAGTATTTTGCAGTTGCAAAGTGAATTAATAAAGTTTCCACAGTTTGTGGGCAGAATAGAAATTCTGCAGAAATATCTCCATTGTTATTTTATTTGTTTGTTTCATAACTTATCATCAAGTGGTGGTTGAAATTCATCATAGTGTATTGGTGGATTTCCAACATCTGGTATCAAGAGCTTGTGTTTCGATTCAAGGGAAGTATCAATCAAGAACGATTGAAGAATTCAAGATGACAAGTTATGGGAATGCAAACTATCCAGCAGCGCTGCCAATTCTGAAAGTTGACAACTATGAGAATTGGTGCAAGCAGATGAAAGTCCTATTAAGGTGTCAAGGTCTTTGGGACCTTGTAAAAGATGGAGTCGAAGCGCTTGGCAAAAACGCTTCAGAAGAAGAAAAGAAGAAATATACAGAATCTGAGAAACAGAGTTATAAAGCATTGTTTATAATTCATCAATGTGTCAGTCCAGACAATTTCGAGAAGATTGGTGATTCAGAATCTGCAAAAGAAGCTTGGGAGATCCTTGAGAAGTCTTTTGGAGGCGCTGAGAAGGTGAAAGAAGTGAGGTTACAAACTCACAAAAGAACCTATGAACTGCTTCAGATGGAAGACAGTGAAAACATATCTGATTTCTTCACTAGAGTTACAAAACTAGTGAATCAAATCAAGACATGTGGAGAAACATTAACAACAAGAGCTGTTGTTTCGAAGATCCTGAGATCCTTAGCCCCTAAGTTCGACCACATAATGGTGGCGATAGAAGAAGGGAAAGACTTGTCGAAATTGACAAAGGAAGAGCTTCAAGGGACGCTCGAATCTCATGAACAAAGAATGAACGAAAGAGCTGCAGGAAAATCGAAGAGTGATGTAGCCTTGCAGGCACATTCAGCAAAAGAGACCAAAGACAAAGGAAAATATTTCGACAGAAGTAGAGGTGGCTACAACAAATCGAATGGTAGAGGAAACCAAATCGAAGGAGACATGTCGAATCAAAGAAGACCACACCAAGGCAACCAAAGAGGTGGTGCTGCAAACAGAGGAAGAGGTGGTGGTCGAAAACCTGATAAAAGTCACATTCAATGTTACAATTGTCAAAAGTATGGTCACTATTCGAGTGATTGTCCAGAAAAACGAAATAATCAAGAAACTGATGCAAGGCTTGCAAAACATGATGAAGAAGAAGAAATGATGTTGATGGTCACAACAAGAGATGAAGACAGATTCAAGGACCAATGGTACTTGGATTCAAGATGTTCATCACATATGTCTGGAAGGAAAGACTGGTTCGTCAATATAAAACCCTCAACGAAGAATATGGTAAAATTTGCAAATGACAACACACTAGCAGCTGAAGGTATTGGTGATGTTATGATCATGAGGAAAGATGGCAAGAAATCAGTAATTTCAAATGTATTGTACATACCAGGCATGAAGAGCAATTTGCTCAGTATAGGGCAGTTGGTCGAAAAGAACTATAAAGTGTCAATCGAAGATAAGTTGATGAGAGTCGTTGATGCAAATGGGAGATTAATCTTGAAGGCTCCTATGTCTCAGAATCGAACCTTCAAGATTGAACTAAACGTGATGGAACACAAGTGCCTTTCGACTGCAGCTAGCAGAGATGAATGGATATGGCATTATAGACTTGGTCATCTCAACTTCAGAGACATCAGAGATTTGAAGAGAAGAAATATGGTTTCAGGATTGCCTGAAATTGACATTCCAAACAAAGTATGTGAAGAATGTGTGCAGGCGAAGCAACACAAGAACAGCTTCAGCAAAGATGCAGGAAGCAGATCGAAGGCTAATCTCGAAGTCATATACTCTAATGTATGTGGACCAATCCAGGTGGATTCGATGGGAGGTAACAAATACTTTGTTACATTCATAGATGATTTCAGTCGAAAGCTATGGACTTACCTGATCAAGAAGAAAAGTGAAGTGTTCGAAGTATTTATCAAGTTCAAGTCCATGGTCGAAAGACAAAGTGGTCGAAAGCTCAAAGTTTTGAGAACTGATGGTGGAGGAGAATATGTGTCGAAAGATTTCGACAAATTATGTGAAAAAGAAGGGATTGTGCATGAGGTGGTGCCACCCTATACTCCACAGCAAAATGGAATTGCAGAAAGGAAAAATCGAACCATAATGAACATGGTGAGAAGTATGTTGAAAGGCAAGAATTTACCCAAAGAATTCTGGGGAGAAGCTGTTTCGACTGCAACATACATTTTGAACAGAAGTCCTACAAAGAAGCTAGAAGGAATTACTCCAGAAGAATGTTGGTCTGGTGTGAAGCCTAGCTTAAGTCATCTGAAAGTATTTGGATCTATTGCACATAGACATGTGCCAGATCAGTTGAGAAAGAAACTTGATGACAAGTCAAGTCAAATGATCTTAGTTGGATATCATTCGACAGGAGGCTACAAATTGTTCGATCCAGAGAACAAGAAGATTGTGATCAGCAGGGACGTGATCATAGATGAGTTCAAAGAATGGGATTGGACTACAAATGTCAAGAAAGATTCAGTGGGAATCTTATTCGAAGAGCCAGAAACTCAAGTCGAAAGAGAAGTTCGACAAGAGGAGCCAGCAAATACACCCAGTACAAGCAGACCTCAAAGAACAAGACGCATGCCTGCAAGATTGCAAGATTGTGTGATTACATCAGATGATGTAATAGATGATGAAGGTGAGCTGGTACATTATGCTTTCTATGCAGATGTCGAACCTGTTAATGCAGCTGAAGCATTAAAGGATTCGAAGTGGGTGAAAGCAATGAACGAAGAAGTAAAGTCTATCGAAGACAACAACACTTGGTCACTTGTTGAATTGCCTCAAGGCAAGAAGGCAATTGATGTCAAGTGGGTATACAAAGTGAAGACTAATTCGAAAGGTGAAGTAACTCGACACAAAGCAAGACTTGTGGCGAAAGGATTTCTACAGAAAGAAGGAATAGACTTCGACGAAGTTTTTGCACCTGTTGCTAGGATCGAAACAATCAGGTTGGTTGTTGGTCTAGCAGAAATCAACAGTTGGCACATATGTCAGATGGACGTGAAGTGTGCATTCCTAAATGGACCCTTAGATGAAGAAGTTTATGTTAAACAACCAGTTGGGTTTGTGAAACATGACGAAGAAAGAAAGGTGTACAGGCTACATAAAGCCCTGTATGGTTTGAAACAAGCTCCAAGGGCTTGGAATAAGAAAATTGATAGTTTTCTAAGGGAGAAGGAATTTGTGAAGTGCATAACTGAACATGGAGTATATGTAAGAAGAAGCAAGAGTAAATTGCTTATACTATGTCTCTATGTAGATGATTTGTTGATAACAGGTAGCTGCAAGAGTGAGATCGAAGACTTCAAAGTTGATCTTAGCAAGGAATTCGAAATGTCTGATTTGGGTGAGATTTCATATTTCCTTGGTATCGAATTCTACAAAAGCAGTAGAGGTTTGATGATGCATCAAAGAAGATATGCAGGAGAAATTCTCAAGAGGTTTGAGATGGAAGAATGCAACTCAACTTCGACACCTGCAGAACCAAGACTACAACTGTCGAAAGATGCAGATGAAGATGATGTTGATCCAACCCAATACAGAAGACTTATTGGATCATTGAGATACCTTTGTCATACAAGGCCTGACTTAGCATACAGTGTAGGTATGGTAAGTAGATTCATGCAGAAGCCAAAGGTATCACATCTAGCAGCTGTGAAGAGGATACTAAGGTATCTCAAAGGAACTTTCGATTATGGCATTCTGTTTCCTGCAGTTGATAAAGGAAAAGAATGCAAGTTAGTGGGATACACTGATTCGAGTTGGTGTAGTGATGCTGAAGATCGAAAGTCAACAGTAGGATATGTGTTTATGCTAGGTGGTGCAACAATTGCTTGGAGTTCGAGAAAAGAACCAGTAGTAGCATTATCATCATGCGAAGCAGAATACATAGCTGCTTCTCTTTGTGCATGCCAAGCAACCTGGATGGTGAACTTGGTCGAAGAGATAACAGGGAAAAATCATGGAGCAATTACCATGAAGATATACAGCATGTCAGCTATCAATCTGGCGAAGAACCCAATAGCACATGGTCGAAGTAAGCACATCGAAATGAGGTTCCGTTATCTTCGAGAGCGGGTAGCAGATGGGAAGATGAATTTGGAACACTGCAGAACTGAGAATCAGATTGCAGACATCATGACGAAGGGAGTGCAGGTCGAAGTATTCAGAAAGTTAAGGGCCATGATGAACATAGACAGTTTAGACACAATGAATTAGGTGGTGTGTTAAATTGTAATTCATAGGTGTCAAAATAAGATTTGATTTGTTTAGATTTAAATAGATTTGAATTTAAATCTAGATTAGATTTGATTTAGTAAAGAGATATTTTGGGCTTGGGTTTAGCTTAGGGAGCAAGCTAACCTAAATCTATAAATAAGAGGGAGTAACCCTTATTTTGTAATTCAAGTCATTGAACTCATTCACAGTATTTTGCAGTTGCAAAGTGAATTAATAAAGTTTCCACAGTTTGTGGGCAGAATAGAAATTCTGCAGAAATATCTCCATTGTTATTTTATTTGTTTGTTTCATAACTTATCATCAAGTGGTGGTCGAAATTCATCATAGTGTATTGGTGGATTTCCAACAAAATAGTGACTCGTGATCTATAGTGAAGAGATTTTCTTTTGTTAAAGAGAATAAAAAAAAAACATAAAAAGGGCAAAATTATGATATGTTTAACCCTTTATTTTTCGATAGTTTCACCATTGAAAATTCGTATGACCTTCAACTATTATGAGAAGTTAATACAAAAATATTTTTAGTATAACTAATAATCAACAAAGCTGAACACTACTAACTAACAAATTGCTTTAACCAAACCATTACATGTTTAAATTGATTTTATTTCTGTTGTAACATAACACTGAAACAAATTGTTTTAGCCAAACACAACGACCTTAACTCAGTCCCTACCAATTCTTTGCGTGAGTCTTTCTTCTGCTCAAGAATGATTAGTAATTGTAGAACCCTCCATCAATATGTTATATAATATATTTATTACCAAATATCAAAATAATTTTTTAAATAGTAATAGTTGATTTTTATTTATGATATAATAGGATTACACAAAGGTTCCCGAGAAATTCAAAAGAGTTTGGTCTCTTTTCCTAAGATAATCTTAAATTCGTTGTATTAGAAGGTGCAACAAATTCTAATAGTGTGGGAGGATTAATAGAACGATAGAAAGGGTACACATCATATCTGATGTAACATCTAGAATTTGTAGACTCCCCTACCATAAAATTGTTACTTTCACTGTTACAAGTCCAAAGTACCTCTGTTATGGTAGCATTCAAACATTTCCTGCAATCTTGTGGCGACAGATCAGGTGTGCACTGAGCCTGAAAATAATGACTCGGTAATCCAGATACAATTGCTTCCTTTGTAGCATACTTCTTTACGCCAATTGAAAAATTGGCTGCTTTATCTGCAACTTCATTCAAAGTTTCAGAAACTAAACGCTTAGATGTTGTCAGGTTAGCCACATTGACAGAGGAGTAGGAGCCAGAAGATAAACTATGTAAGTCATCAGTGGAGAAGGAATATTTGTCGGAATATCGCACCATGCACATGTCGTACCAAATCACCATATCTTTGGACAGGGAGCAACCACTTTCCCAATCATAGTAGCTGGTAACATTTGTGACACACTGACTACAGAGATGAGCAGGGACATCACCCTTGCACATAAACCAGCCATAGACTGTGTTGGAGGAGTTGTTTATGTCTGTTACTGTGGCGTTGTGGAATTCTTTGTTGGCAGTAGCGTTGGATGATAAATATGAGAAAAGGGTCTTGAGATTTATTTGAAAGACACTGTTTGGAGTGGTTTCGTGGATGTTTGAGCAAGAAGACCAACGAAAATTGTTGTTGTTGTTTGGTTGAATGGTTATGAAATTGATGAAGCAAACAAGGATAAAGAGAAAGATGGTCTTTGATGGCATTATCATGATGGATGGATGTATTATCAATGCTAAGTTTGTTGTTCTCTATTTATCTAAATTTGAAGTGAAAATTCATACGTCTAATACTGAATAGTAAAGCATCACAAGTCAATGAATTCACACGTCAATAAATGCACAAAGAAATTCATGTAGTAGTTACTAGCAGTACTTTTCAAACTTTGAAATCGTCATAGATAATAAAAATATCAAGATAGATAGCTATAGCATTAACTTATATTGGAATCAGAAGATAAGATGCATACTAGTATATGATTAATGGTTGACTTGACCCTATAGACTTTAGAGATTAATTGGGCCATTATTAAGAAATTTTTACCAAGATACCACTCTTATAACCATTAATTCTCATAATACTATCAATTTCAACTAATATTCTCAACAAAAAAAAATTAAAAATAGGAGGCTCCGCCCAATGGATGGGCGGATGTTCTTTATGTTACAGCTTCAGCCTATTGCATTGACGAAGCTATTTAAATATAGTTTTTTTTAATATAATATTAAAAATAAATAAAAATTACCATTAAATAAAAAATTAATATTAAAATTAATATTTAAAAATAAGTTTAAATTAAAATAAATGTTAATCATAGTAATAAATAAATACGGCTCCGCCAGTGCAATGGGCGGGGGATTTTATTATTTAAGTACGGTTCCGTCAGTGCAATGAATGGAGACTCTCGTTATTTTATTATTTCAGTATGACTCCGTCACTGCAATGGGCAGAGGGTTTTATTATTTTATTATTTAAGTACGGTTCCGCCAGCGCAATAGGCGAAGGCTCTCGTTATTTTATTATTTCAGTACGGCTCCGTCACTGCAATGGACGAAGAGTTTTATTATTTTATTATTTAAATACGGTTCCGCCAGTGCAATAGGCGGAGGCTCTCGTTATTTTATTATTTCAGTACGGCTCTGCCACTGCAATGGACGGAGGGTTTTATTATTTTATTATTTAAGTACGGTTCCACCAATGTAATGGACGGAGACTCTCGTTATTTTATTATTTCAGTACGGCCCCGCCACTGCAATGGGCGGAGGATTTTATTATTTTATTATTTAAGTACGGTTCCGCCAGTGCAATGGACGGAGGCTCTCATTATTTTATTATTTCTGTACGACTCTGCCACTGCAATGAGCGGAGGGTTTTATTATTTTATTATTTTAAATTTTTTGCTGTGAACTATAAATACCATTGATGTTGAATGATCATAGCTACACTTAAAATATTTTTCTTTAGTTCTATCTTAAAAATATCTTCAACATCCGGAGAGTTTCCAACGTTTCCATATATGAAAAGAGACGCCGAACTGCTTTTTTTCTCCAGTAAAGCCTCCGATGAAGATCAAATTGTTGAACACGCAGACATTTGAGCATCTGCATAGGCACTTTGAGGGATGGTTAGGGAAGAAATTGCCCAAGGTGAAAAGATTCGGAAAATTGAGAGGTTAGTTACGGTGCCTGACTTAAATGGACCCACTCGTTCTTGGAGACTTGTTCACAACGATGCATGTGTTCTTATGATGATGCTTCAACAAAAAGATATGTGTTGCTGGTTGTAATATCCTAGAAATGCTTATGTCTTTGTTTGAACATGTTGATGTTGTTTAGGTTTAATGTTGTTGCTAAGTTCTACTATTCGTCTAAGTATTTTAATTTATGTGTTGTTTTTTCGAATTGTTATTTATATTAAATGCAGAAGTATTAGTGGAATGAAACATAATTTCTTGGCATCATTATACATACAACTTTGAAGATTGATAACAAAATGAGTAACTAATTATTACTAGTTCCTACATTGGGGCATCGCGTTCGGTTGTGACCTGGAAGACGACACAATGTGCATTTTCTCTCCAACTTATCATAAGCGTCCATTTCTATTGTAATACGGGTGCTCACAGGATGACCTTTCTTGTTCCTCCGCATAACTGGATTATGGCAAATTTGATCTCCCTCATAAGTGGGCCAATACTCATCGTATGGTAGAGCTGGAAAGCTAGTGCTGTAAACCCCAAATAAGTTCGCCACCTTGTAAACGTCAGACAATAGAAGAAATGCGTCTTGGCGCACCATGGAACATACAGCGATAACATGTGAACAAGGAACACGATATGCTTGAAACTTTCCGCAGTCACACCACCCATCCATTAGGCTGACCTTGTAACGCCCCAATGGCTTCCCCTCACCGTGGTTAATTGTCTCCTTCACATTGAAAGTGTTATTATTATAGTAAAAAATGCTTACTTGATGCGTGGCAGATTTTGACGTCTCTTCTTTCATCACCTTCACGCACCGCTCTGTAAATGTTTGTCCAGAATTCAAAACTACACTCCACTTTGCACCCCTTTCAACAAAGAGCATTCTCATCCTATAGTATGTTGCACTTACTAACGCTGTGATGGGTAGATTGCGAGTGCCTTTAAATACAGAATTTAGTGACTCGACAAGGTTTGTTGTCATGTGCCCCAAACGACGACCCTCGTCAAATTCCCTCGTCCATTTTTCAACTGGAATTTTGTCTATCCACCTCAAAGCATCACCATTATCCATCCCAATTTGATTACGATAATATTTAAACGTTGGTTGGTTCAGCGCATACCCTACATGTTACAAAAAATATTGGTTAATATAATGGTATACTATCAACGAGCATCTAATGTTTACATAAAAGATACTTACCCATGTTGATTATTTTTTTTGGAGGTTACGGTCCTTGATATCCTTCATAAAATTTTGCGCAATATACCTGATACAATACACATGGACAAATGCAGTGTTATTCCAACCATTTTCAGGATTGTTATAAGCGCTTTCGATAGATGCATGTCGGTCAGAAATCAAACACAAGCCAGGTTGAGGAGCTACATGCATTCTCAAGTTTTTTAGAAAGAAACCCCAACCATCCGTCGTCTCACCTTCCATTAGGGCAAAGGCAATTGGGAAAATATTGTTGTTTCCGTCTTGTGCTACATCCATTAATAGTGTACCTTTGTACCTTCCATATAACAAGGTACCATCAATATGTAGTAAAGGCTTGCAATATGCAAAGCCACATATGCATGGTTGGAAAGCCCAAAATAGTCGGTGGAAGATTTGTTTCCCAGCAACAACAGTCCTGTCATCTGTATATAATGGTAGTGTTTGTATTTCTACTACAGTGCCTGGAACAAACTTCTTAAGGCCAACAAGTAATTTGGGAGTTCATTGTATGACTTTTCCCAATTACCATACACTTGTTCGATTGCTTTATTTCTAGAAATCCAAGCCTTCTTGTAAGATGGAGTGTATTCGAAAAAAGAAACAATTTCGTTAATACATACACTCAACTTGATAGAGGGATCCTTATCAACAAGAAGCATTAATCGTTCACTCATCAATCGAGAGCTTAGTTGTTGATGATCCTGATTAAAGATGGTCGTTGAACAATTGTGTGGGGGCTCCATGATTCCTATCTCCCATAGGTCACTCCTTTTCCTATAGGATGCCACTAGAAGAAAATTGCAACCACTACACTTACAACAAATTTTATATCTCTTCGTGTCAGAACATGTAACCTTGAAATCAATGACATGTTTCATATGATACTTGGATATCGCAAATACACAGTCATATTTGTTTTTGAACTGGTTCCCAACAGCTATGTCATCCTCTAGTGGAAGACGAGGATTGTGGGGCCATTCAAATGATGATCCGTCTCCATTTGTTCACAGAGTGGTCATGTGGGCAGGTGGACAATAGACATTCTCAAGTGGAATGTGTTGTTCAGTTTTGTTGATTGCATCCACCTTTTAACGACCACCTTCTTTGAATAAGGTAGTGAACAAATCATCAGCTTGTGACTCAGTCTCTTCTTCTTCGTCATCTTCGACAACGACTTCGTTGAGAATTATGGAGATGGGCTCAGCCTCAGTGGGATTGGCCACTTATGAGATTTGAGATTGTTGGCAAAGTTGAAATTTTATGTATAAATCTACGCATGTAACCCAAATAATTCATGATTGTAAAACATAGTTTCCACATCATCATCATCTCGGATTTTCAATGCAAAATACTTCACCTGGTTCACACTGAAATTAACAGCATTTCAATATATAATCCGTGAGACAGCTCCAGATTGCATCCTTGTTTGTATCCTCTCTCTTAAATATTCGAACTTCGCATTTCTACTTAATTTGAACCGACATATATCAGTATTTTCGAATATAATGCCCATATTATCAGAGACAAGGATCTCTCCATTGTAATGAGCATCCACTACATATTTAGGTGTTTGAGACATGATGATATTTTTGTGAAAAAATATTTTGAAATGGGTTGAGTTGATGAAAAATTGTAGGAACAAGAGTTGCATTTAAATGATATATGTTTTGTATTTTGTAAACATATAATAATATTTATTTATAGGAATGTTGACTTGTTAATGGTCAAATAGACAAAAGCAACACATCTGCCCATTGTAGATGCAGAAGCATTTATGTGTGTAAAGGCTCCGCCCAATGAGAAGGCGGAAGCTGTAACTCCCGTAATTTAATTAATTATTTAATTAAATTATTTTTGGAATAATTGTGAAGTTGTACTCTGATGATAGTTGATGTGTTGTGATTAGTTGGATTTATTTATTTTTTTAAGTTGTGGGATAATATTAGAATGATAATATTATTTGATGTGGACTTGTTTTAAAGGAATATAAGTAGTAAAAAGGGGGTGTAGTAGTCTTAAGCCCATTAAGGTATTTTGAGAATTATAGAGTTATTTTATTATTGTTAGAAATAATAAGAAAAGAAGAAGCTGTAAGGGAGAAAGAATAAGGGTTGGAAGAAGAGAACGTGAAAGTTGTTGGAAAGGAGGAAAAGAGGCAGAACGGAAATCAACCAGAAAAGTTATAGAGTAACCTTCAATCCAAGGTAAGGGTGGGGTTCTGACTCTATAATAGGATTTATGATGACTGGTTTATGGGATTAGATGTGAAAATGTTGTCTTGTTCATGATTTGAATGTATATGTTGTTGTATGATGAAAATTGATGATTTAAGGATGAATAACGATGCCCTAATGTTGTATATTTGATGTAGAATTATAGGATAATTATAATTGATGATTATCTATGATTAGAGGATGTTTTTAGGGCCTAAAACATGGAAACCGTAGTGAAAATGCAGTGCAATCACAGAAAATATTCATGTCAGAATAATATGTGTCGACCCAAAAGCCATGCATCGATACATGAAGGCTTTTAGACTCAGGATGAGTCGATATGAAGGAGTCATGCATCGATACATGAAGGCTTTTAAACTCAAGATGAGTCGATACGAAGGAGCATGTATCGATACATGCAGTGTTGCAGACTTAGTATGAGTCGATAAAAAGGGGGTACGCGTCGACTCGTGTAGCATGTTAAGTCCAGTACGCGTCGACTCAAGACATTACGCGTCGATCCATGTAGTCTGGTTTTTGACAGAATCATTTTGAAAAGTCTGTAACTTGAGTTTTCGGACTCCGTTTGAGGTGCCGTTTGAAGCGTTGAATAACTAACATGATGAAATTAATTCTTAAGGATCAAAATGAAGAATAGGAAGGATAATCCTAGAATTCAAATTAGGATTAGAGTTAGTTCCCGTGTTAATCTCTATATTTATTTTTGTGAAGAATGATGAGGATGAGATGATTATAGATTTCTGTTTGCTTCGTAACAACAAGATTAATGAGGATAATAATGTAGTATTACAGAATGAATAATATGTAGAGGTTTGGTAATTTAGAAGTAAGCCTTAGATGATTAATTAATTATAGGCAATATCATGTTGTAGGTCTATGGTCAACATTGCAAGATTGACGATTTACTGTTGTATTGTTGTATGGCTGAGTTGTTGATGATAAATGATGTTTGATGAATTATGATGTATAAATGATGTTTGATGAATTATGATGTATAAATGATGTTTGACGAATTATGATGATAAATGATGTTGATGAAAGATGTTGAGATGCCTCTAATAATTTGCAGCTATTAAGATGTAGGCTTCTGGCCAACGATGATATTGTGTTGAGATGTTGTTAATTATGGTGTTGTCATTACATTCATGATTGTGTCGCATACATTTCATTTCAAGATGGACCTGATGCTCGTTAAGATGGCCTGTATTAGAGAATATTAAGATGAAGGCTTATGCCTTGTTAATGCCTCTATTTATTGGCAATTATTTTGAGATGGGAGTTCTGCTCCAATGGTACCACATGAATTTTTATAGTATTGAGTCGCATTATATAATTGCATAAAGAAGTTGTGTATTGATGCGGTGAATGTGTATATTGTTGGTATTCCAGTTGGGATTATTATTGCTTATAAGATAAGAAGTGGTGATGTTATGTGATCTAATTTAATATATTATTTATCATACATTTTATTATATTGTTAGATATCTCACCCCTTCTGTTTGAATCTTACCATTACATTGGTAATGTGCAGGTAATCCAGAGTGAAGGCTGTATACCTTCAGTAGTTCGAGTCAGTGTCATTGCTCTGATACGTAACACTCGGGGGATGAACGCTTGTTGTTTTTTATTATTAATGATTTCAGTGGTTGAACTTCAATTTGATTGCTGTTAAGTATGTGTTGTTTTAAAGTTGCTTTAATGATGGATAAAAATGTTATTAAGAATTCCGCTGCATAGATGTTTAAGTTGTTGAATTATTTAATTTAATTATTATGCTGATAGTTCATCCGAAGTTTTAAAGTGTTATGTATCCACGTTGAATGCAATGTGTTTTTAAAGTTGAATTTGTGGCATCCTGATTCGTTTGTATGAATTTTATGACTCTGATTTGCTTATATAATTTCCGGGTAGAGTTAGTGTGTTACAAAGTTGGTATCAGAGCAAAGGTTGGTACGACCATGTTGTCGAGTCGTAGTTGTCTAACAATCGAGTATTGTTAATTTGAGTTCTAACCGTTGTTTATGTTGTAGTGATAATTTGAGATGGATGAAAGGAATGATGTTGCACTTGCTGCTGCTTTAGAAGCAATGGCTCATGCGATGGAGAATCAGCCAAATGTTGACGGGAATGCTGGATCTCGTAGCCTGGCGACTTTCCAGAGATAGAATCTGCCTACATTCAAGGGAAAGTATGATCCTGACGGAGCATTGGATTGGTTGAAAGAGATTGAGAGAATCTTCCGTGTGATGGACTGCACTCCAGCGCAGAAGGTTCGATATGGTACTCATATGCTAGCAGTCGAGGCTGATGACTGGTGGCTAGAGACTTGTCAGAGATTGGAAGCTGCAGGTGAGAATGTCACTTGGGATGTGTTCGGTAGGGAATTTATGAGGAAGTACTTTCCTGAAGATGTTCGTGGTAAGAAGGAAATTGAATTCCTTGAGCTGAAGTAAGGGAATATGTCGATTGTTGAGTATGCTCCAAAGTTTGCTGAGTTGGCTAAGTTTTATCCGCACTATGCTGAGGCAGATGCTGAGTTTTCGAAGTGTATTAAGTTTGAGAACGAGTTACGCCCAGAGATCAAGAAGGCAGTTGGATACCAGAAGATCCGTGTCTTATCCGATTTGATTGATAGTTGCAGAATTTATGAGGAGGACAATAATGCTCATTACAAGATTATCAGTGAGAAGAGGGGTAAGCACCAACAAAATCGTGGTAAGCCTTATGATACCCCAGCTGGTAAAGGTAAATAGAAAGTTGCTCTGGGTCAGAGGACTAGTGGAGGAGATGCTCCTGCTGGTGTGGTTTGTTTTAAATGTGGGAAACCTGGGCATAAGAGTAATGTGTGTACTACTGAAGTAAAGAGGTGTTTCCGTTACTGTAAGAACAGACATGTTGTATCTGAGTGCAATCATAAGGATGTGATTTGTTTCAACTATAGTGAAGAAGGGAACAATGGTAGTCAGTGTAAGAAACCAAAGAGGGTGCAGACAAGGGGTAAAGTGTTCGCTTTGGTTGAGGATCAGACAACTATTGAGGACAAACTTATCAGAGGTACATGTTTCATTAATAGTACTCCTTTAATTACTATTATTGATACTGGTGCTACTCATTGTTTTATTATTGTTGATTGTGTTGAGAGATTGTGTCTTATGTTGTCTTCTATGAATGGAGAAATGGTCGTCGATACTTCATCCAAGGGGTCGGTGACAACTTCTTTTGTGTGTTTAAAGTGTCCCTTGTTGATCTTCGACAGATACTTTACTGTTGATTTGGTTTGTTTACCGTTAAGAGGTTTGGATGTGATTTTGGGTATGAACTGGTTAGAGCATAACTATGTTCATATTAACTGTTATGACAAGTCTGTGAGGTTTTCTACTCCTGAAGAAGAGGAAGATAGTCTATTGTCTGCTAAACAGTTAAGGAAGTTGATGCAAGAAGAAGCACAGGTTTTCTCGTTGATGGCATCGCTATCTGTAGAGACCCAAGCTATAATTGAGGAATTGCAGGTGGTGTGTGAAGTTCCTGAGGTTTTCCCCGATGAAATTCCTGATGTACCGCCAGAGAGGGAAGTTGAATTTGCTATTGATCTTGTACCTGGTACCAGACCTGTGTCTATGGCACTGTGATACGGTGGGAGAGAACTGCCTGTTTTGGAATGCTGGTTCGCATTTTGCGTTTTGTTTTTGCAAAATGTCGCGGTAAGCAAGAGTCACCACCTGTTGGTGTAAGCCCTAGAGGCCAATACTTTTGGTACTTGTATCGAATTATTTATTAATAATAAAAGGCATTTCTTTATTATGTTTTCCAAAATAATAAAGTCCCTAGAATGGTTTATTGGTTTAATGAAATGTTAAGTGTGACTTAATCATGAGATCCTATTAAACATAAGAAACTATTCTTAAAGTATCCGTAGTCAAGCTTTAATGTGAAGTGGGATAACATTAAAGCATTAAGATTATTATGAAGATAGATTGATGATCACATCTCATGGATCATAGATAAGGAGTTATCAAGTCTTGACATAGGTATGAATATTAGGAGTAATATTTATACTGGATTGACCCGTTATGAGAATACTACATAGAGTGTTATGCAAAGTGTCATAAGTTATTCTCATGATGATAATGGTGTATACCACCCTTCGACCTGAAACCACTATGGACCCTAGATGTAGAGTCAAGTACTTTATTGCTGATCAAACGTCATCCGTAACTGGATGACTATAAAGATGGTTGATGGGTACTTCACAAAGCATGCTAAGGGACATGAGTGACCTAGATGGAATTTGCTCATCCTGCATAACAGGATAAATGTCTAAGGGCCCAATATTGAACTGGACAAGGGTGACACAGTGTATGCCTTGTGTTCAATATAGACATGAGGGCAAAAGGGTAATTGTACAACACAAATATTATCACGGAAAGGTTTGGTCAGATCACATGACATTTTCGTGACTTGGGTAACAGTGAAGTGTTGCTAGATACCGCTCACTGTTTATTATATTAAATGTGTAATTTAATATAATTGCCAACGTCGCGAAAACCTACAGGGTCACACACATAAGGACAGGTTGATGAGAGATAGAATAAATAAGGAACACCGTAAGGTACGGTGCACTTAAGTGTAATACGGAAAGTGGTAAGGTACCACGTGGATGAGTGATATATGGTACATCATAAGGTATGATGTCCATAAGCTTAATTGGGCTTTTAGCTTATAGCCTTAATTGGGCTTTTAGCTTGTAGCCCACACGAGTGATTCTATAAATAGATCCCTTGTGATGAAGTTTTTTCACTTGATGCATTTTCATTTTTGACTCTCTCTCTCACTCAAGGTTTCCGTTCGTGATCAGCTAGCACTGTGACCGGAAGCAATCTGTTCGTGTGGACTGAGTAGAGGCGTTGTTCTTCATCAACGCTCGTGATCACGACATCAAAGGTCTGAATCGCCACAAGAGGTAAAACTTTCTATCACTGACCATGCTCATTCGTAAGGATCTCTAAAGGAAAATTTTATATTCCGCTGCGTTTTGATCGCAATTTTCCTTCAGTGGTATCAGAGCCACTTACGAAACCATGGATCTGATAGTTGTTTATGTTCTATATTTTCTGTTTTGATTCGATTAAAACCAGAATGAATTGAATAATAAACGATTAATTAAATTTGGCATCTGTTGTGTACGATTTGGATGATTGATGTTGACTATGCTTCGGAATCCGACATTAGTATGGTGAAGCAGCGATACATCGATCGTCCATAGGTTACACAATAAGATCGATCACTCTTATATATGATATAAGTAAATCTAATGCAACGATGGTATATGTGATATACTGTTTCTGTTTCGTTCATTCAAACACTTGATGATTGTTATTCCTTTGACCGATCACTGTTCATATGCTTCGGAATCCGACATTAGTATGGTGAAGCAATGGCATGTGATTAATCATACTGAATTATCAATCGAGATGCGTTTGACAGCATGAAACTGTTGCATTAGGGTTCATGACGGCACAAGGGTTGTGTTGTTGCAGAGTCATGCGATTAGGGTTGTGAATGCACAAGAGTTGTGCGAAAATGACGCTGATTTCAAATGAATTGTTCATTAAAATTTTGCGCCCGGCTAACTCTGCGTAGTGTGATCAATCATCGAAATTTAATTTGCCTTTTTTTTTTAATTAACAGAAATTTAAACTAATAATAAAAGTGTGTTTATTATTATTGTCTTGTGGTGATCAGTTATGGCCTTAGTTTTTTCCTTTATTTTATTTTTGGGATTGTAAAATACGGCCTGCGTGTCGTGCCTCTCTCTAAAATTCTTGATGTAACTTCTTTTCTCATCTCACTCCCTCGTATGTAAAACGAGTTTCTTTTATGTAATGTAATGTTATGAAGAAAGAGAAGAATACAATATCAAAGGAGGATAACCTTGGAGATCTTGCTTGGAGAAGTTTAGATTGTTATTAGGTTAGCTTAGGTTCTCTCATTGGCTTGGGAGAACAATTGCGCTAGGGGCCATAACTGTATCTTTTTTTTTATGTATATTGATGCATGAGAGAGACGAATTGCATGTTAAGCCGGTGAGATCAAACTAATAACAAAATCCCTCAATTTAAATATTAAGTTCATGCTTTCCAAGTTTTAGCACTCATCAAGACTAGTATCGAATAATGTAGGTTTCGCCTACGCGAGGTGCATGTTCTATATTAGTAAGGTGCGATGGGATAATTGTAATATCCAACTGCTAAAACAATGGGTCAAACTTAACTAAACACATTATAATAAGATTATACATGTTTAGAAGCAAGAGTTGGGAATGATTCATATGATGAATTAGAATAAGGAGTTATTCACCCAACTGAAAATATTCGAGAGTTGTATGAGATACAATTGGAAGGAGTTCCTACCTAAATAACCTAGTTTTGTGTAATCAGCCTAACGCTGACTTAGAACGAAGTGAAATGTGGATCTCGACCCACTAGAAAGTCTTCCAACGGGATTTTCCGAATCAAATGATGAGGGTCATTTGGTTTGAGTAAAATAGTGGGAGCATATTTGATTAAAGGCCTAATTAAATATGTTGTTTTAATGATACTTATATTTTCATTTTTTTTTTGTAGATTACCATGACAACAAACAACCATATTTTGCGATCAATCCTAGATAAGGAAAAATTGTCTGGGACAAATTTCCTGGATTGGCACCGAAATCTGAGGATTGTCCTCAAGCACGATAAGAAGCTGTATGTCTTGGAGACACCTGTTCCTGAAGAGGAACCGCCTAGTTCGGCACCTAAGGCAGAAAGAGAAGCTTATAAGAAGCATCTCGATGATGCTAATGAAGCCGCTTGTCTCATGCTAGCTACTATGAACTCGGAGTTGCAAAAGCAACACGAGAACATGTCAGCGTTCGATATGATCGGACATCTGAAAATGCTCTATCAAGAGCAGGCAAGAAATGAGAGGTTTCAGGTTTCAAAGGCCCTTTTTAACAGCAAGTTATCTGAGGGAAACCCTGTAGGTCCCCATGTACTCAAAATGATTGGGTATGTGGAGAACCTTGAAAGGTTAGGGTTTCCGCTTGGAAAGGAACTTGCAACTGATTTTATCTTGCAATCGTTGCCAGATAGCTTTAATCAGTTTGTCATGAATTTCAACATGAATGACATGGATAAGAGTCTTCCAGAATTGCTAAGCATGTTGAAAACTGCTGAGCAGAATATGAAGACAAAAGGGAAGTCCATTCTGATGGTCAGTAATGGAAAGAAGCTGAACAAGAGGCCTACCAAGCAGTTTGGTAAAGGGAAAGGCAAGGAAGTTGCCAAGCCTAAACCTACTGTTCCTGCTTTGAAGCCTAGTGGAGGCATAGCAAAGGAGGGCACTTGCTTCCATTGCGGTAAGACCGGACATTGGAAGAGAAACTGCCCAAAGTACCTGGAAGATAAGAACAATGGAGTAGGGACTTCAAATTCAGGTATTTTTGTTATTGAAATTAATTTATCTACTTCTGCATCATGGGTATTAGATACTGGATGCGGTTCTCACATTTGTACTAATGTGCAGGGGCTAAAAAGGAGTAGAGATTTGGCAAAAGGTGAAGTTGACCTACGAGTTGGAAATGGAGCAAAGGTTGCTGCTTTAGCCGTAGGAACTTATGTTTTGACTTTACCTAGTGGTTTAATAATTCAGTTAGAGAACTGTTATTATGTACCTGCAATTAGTAGGAATATTATTTCCGTTTCTTGTTTGGACAAGTTTGGTTTTTCATTTATAATAAAGAACAATTGTTGCTCTATTTATTTGAATGATATATTCTATGCTTCTGCACAAATGAACAATGGACTATATGTCCTTGATCTTGAAATGCCAATTTATAACATTAATACTAAACGGATTAAACCTAATGAGTTAAATCCAAGCTACCTTTGGCACTGTCGCTTAGGCCACATAAATGAGAAACGCATTTCCAAACTCCATAAAGATGGACTCTTGGACTCTTTTGATTATGAATCATATGAGACATGCAAATCTTGTTTAATTGGAAAGATGACAAAGTCCCCATTCACAGGAAAAGGTGAAAGGGCTAATGATCTTTTGGCCCTCATACATACTGATGTATGTGGACCACTGAACATACCAGCCAGAGGAGGTTTTCAATACTTCATCACATTTACTGATGATTTCAGTAGATATGGTTATGTGTATTTAATGAAACACAAATCTGAAACCTTTGAAAAATTCAAGGAATTCAAGAATGAAGTACAAAACCAAATAGGTAAGAATATTAAAGTTCTTCGATCAGATCGAGGCGGTGAATATTTAAGCCTAGAGTTTGATGACCATCTAAAGGAATGTGGGATTTTATCCCAACTTACTCCTCCCGGAACACCACAATGGAATGGTGTATCCGAGAGAAGAAATCGGACCTTGTTAGACATGGTTCGATCCATGATGAGTCACGCCGATCTTCCGAACTCCTTTTGGGGACATGCACTATTGACTGCAGCTTACACACTTAACCGAGTTCCATCCAAAAAGGTTGAGAAGACACCATATGAGATATGGAGTGGTAAGAAACCACATATGTCTTACATGAAGATTTGGGGTTGTGAAGTTTATGTGAAACGACAAATTTCAACTAAGCTTGAGCCCAAATCTGACAAATGCTTATTTGTTGGGTATCCTAAAGAAACAAGAGGGTATTACTTCTACAATCCTTCTGAGGGCAAAGTGTTTGTCGCTCGAACTGGAGTTTTTCTGGAAAAGGATTTTATTTCCAAAAGAATCAGTGGGAGGAAAATAGAGCTTGAAGAAATTCAAGAACCACAAAGCATTGATACACCTATGGAGGAATTAGAGCAGGAAACACAAGTAGTTGTGGAAGAGCAACCTGCTCAAGTAGAACAAGACCAGCGTAGGTCAAACAGGATACGTCAACAACCTGAGAGATATGGATATCTCATAAGTGATCAGGGTGATGTATTACTCATGGATCAAGATGAGCCTGTGACCTACCAAGAGGCCATAACTGGTCCTGAGTCTGAGAAGTGGCTAGAAGCCATGAAATCTGAAATGGATTCCATGTACACAAACCAGGTTTGGACCTTGGTAGAGCCTCCTATAGGAGTTAACCCTATAGGATGCAAGTGGGTCTTTAAAAAGAAGACTGACATGGATGGTAAGGTACATACCTATAAGGCAAGACTGGTTGCAAAAGGCTATAAACAAATTCATGGGGTGGACTATGATGAAACCTTTTCACCAGTTGCAATGCTTAAATCTGTTCGGATTTTACTTGCTATCGCTGCATATCATGATTATGAAATATGGCAGATGGATGTCAAAACTGCTTTCCTTAATGGGAATCTTCTTGAGGATGTGTACATGACACAACCTGAAGGATTTGACATACCAGAGGAAGCCCAAAAGATATGTAAGTTACAGCGATCAATTTATGGATTAAAGCAAGCTTCCAGAAGCTGGAATCTTCGTTTTGATGAAACAGTAAAACAATATGGATTCATCAAGAATGAAGATGAGCCTTGTGTCTACAAGAAGGTTAGTGGGAGCATGATCGTATTCCTGGTATTATATGTAGATGACATATTACTCATTGGAAACGATGTCCCTACCTTGCAACAAGTGAAGACTTGGTTAGGGAAATGCTTTTCAATGAAGGACCTAGGTGAAGCAGCCTATATATTAGGAATCAGGATCTATAGAGATAGGTCACAAAAACTGCTTGGCCTAAGTCAGAGTACATACATAGAAAAAGTGTTGAGACGCTTTAATATGCATGATTCCAAGAAAGGATTCATACCTATGCAACATGGCATGTGTCTTTCAAAAACACAATCCCCTTCAAGTAAGGAAGAAAGGGATCGCATGGATAAGATTCCATATGCATCTGCAATAGGATCTATCATGTATGCCATGCTATGTACTCGACCAGATGTCTCGTATTCTTTAAGTGCAACGAGTAGGTACCAGTCTAATCCCGGTGATGCTCATTGGGTAGCTGTCAAGAATATCCTTAAGTACTTGAGAAGGACTAAGGATTCATTCTTGATATATGGAGGTCAGGAAGAGCTTGCTGTAATTGGATACACTGATGCTAGCTTCCAGACAGATAAGGATGACTTTAGATCGCAATCTGGTTATGTGTTTTGTTTAAATGGTGGCGCTGTGAGCTGGAAAAGTTCAAAGCAAGATACAGTTGCTGATTCTACAACCGAGGCTGAGTATATTGCTGCCTCAACTGCAGCAAAGGAAGCTGTTTGGATCAAGAAGTTCATTAGTGAACTTGGCATAGTCCATAGCATTGTGGATCCCATTGATCTCTATTGTGATAACAATGGTGCTATCGCACAAGCTAAGGAGCCTAGATCTCACCAACGATCCAAACACATACTTAGGCGTTATCATCTCATTCGAGAGATAATCGATCGGGGAGATGTGAAAATATGCAGAGTACCTACACTTGACAATGTTGCTGACCCATTAACAAAGCCTCTTGCGCAGCTGAAGCATGATGGACATACTAGATCTATGGGTATTAGGGGTATGCCTGATTGGCTCTAGTGCTAGTGGGAGATTGTTGGTGTAAGCCCTAGAGGCCAATACTTTTGGTACTTGTATCGAATTATTTATTAATAATAAAAGGCATTTCTTTATTATGTTTTCCAAAATAATAAAGTCCCTAGAATGGTTTATTGGTTTAATGAAATGTTAAGTGTGACTTAATCATGAGATCCTATTAAACATAAGAAACTATTCTTAAAGTATCCGTAGTCAAGCTTTAATGTGAAGTGGGATAACATTAAAGCATTAAGATTATTATGAAGATAGATTGATGATCACATCTCATGGATCATAGATAAGGAGTTATCAAGTCTTGACATAGGTATGAATATTAGGAGTAATATTTATACTGGATTGACCCGTTATGAGAATACTACATAGAATGTTATGCAAAGTGTCATAAGTTATTCTCATGATGATAATGGTGTATACCACCCTTCGACCTGAAACCACTATGGACCCTAGATGTAGAGTCAAGTACTTTATTGCTGATCAAACGTCATCCGTAACTGGATGACTATAAAGATGGTTGATGGGTACTTCACAAAGCATGCTAAGGGACATGAGTGACCTAGATGGAATTTGCTCATCCTGCATAACAGGATAAATGTCTAAGGGCCCAATATTGAACTGGACAAGGGTGACACAGTGTATGCCTTGTGTTCAATATAGACATGAGGGCAAAAGGGTAATTGTACAACACAAATATTATCACGGAAAGGTTTGGTCAGATCACATGACATTTTCGTGACTTGGGTAACAGTGAAGTGTTGCTAGATACCGCTCACTGTTTATTATATTAAATGTGTAATTTAATATAATTGCCAACGTCGCGAAAACCTACAGGGTCACACACATAAGGACAGGTTGATGAGAGATAGAATAAATAAGGAACACCGTAAGGTACGGTGCACTTAAGTGTAATACGGAAAGTGGTAAGGTACCACGTGGATGAGTGATATATGGTACATCATAAGGTATGATGTCCATAAGCTTAATTGGGCTTTTAGCTTATAGCCTTAATTGGGCTTTTAGCTTGTAGCCCACACGAGTGATTCTATAAATAGATCCCTTGTGATGAAGTTTTTTCACTTGATGCATTTTCGTTTTTGACTCTCTCTCACTCAAGGTTTCCGTTCGTGATCAGCTAGCACTGTGACCGGAAGCAATCTGTTCGTGTGGACTGAGTAGAGGCGTTGTTCTTCATCAACGCTCGTGATCACGACATCAAAGGTCTGAATCGCCACAAGAGGTAAAACTTTCTATCACTGACCATGCTCATTCGTAAGGATCTCTAAAGGAAAATTTTATATTCCGCTGCGTTTTGATCGCAATTTTCCTTCACCACCGTCTTTTATTTTATCCAACAAGGAAAGGAAAAAAGCACAGAAAAATTCCTTTTTTGAGATGTTTCTCGGGTCCGGGGGGTAGATTATAGAAAGGGAATGTGTTAGCACCCTTTCTATCCTTGTTTATCCACGGGCTCTTAGGTACTTGCTCAAAGTGTTTTCAAAATTGCTTTTCTTTGTGTTTGTGGGTTTGAAAAGAGTTTTTTGTTTGAAAGGTGTGTAAGTGCGAAAATTTGTTTTGTTTTGAAAAGAGCAAGTACTTAAGAACCATCTACCTACTCGAAAAAGGAATCAATTTGTACTAATGTCCTTTAGACAATGCTATCCCACTATTGATGAGTAGGTAGCATCGTCGTTGGGGTTTTAAGGGTCAATTCGATTAAGGGACGTGCGGTCACTAAAGCAATGTTAGGACGCCTTAGCGGTAACTCTAATGTCTTAGATCATTTTTCCGAGGCAACCGTTTCGAGGCAACTATGATATTTGGACAAGAGGGTGACCTCTAAAACTTCCTATACTCAATGACCACGTTCGAAGGCAACCAAGTGAGGTGTACCCTAAGAGTGCGCATGTGCGAGTGTGTTGTTTCGGTTAATTTTATCTTTGTACATGTCATGGGTGATCTATGTTGATTTTAGGTTTTGAACGATTAATCTTGTCATGCATTCCCTATTACCAAACATCTAACAGTTTATAAGTTGCGGAAATTAAATTACGGAATTTAAACTAACTATTACAAGGCGTCGGGTATTTACATCGCCAAAAGCAACCCTTGAAATTAAAATGCAGAAAATAAATAAAGCGGTAAAAATATGTAAAGTCCTATTAAACTATTACATTCCAGGAAACAGATACAATATTGAATAAATATGGATCACGTGCGGGAAAATTAAATCGGGCGCATTCTAGGGTTTTGACCCTTTTGTTTATTAAAGAAAAAGATTTTTTTGGTTTATTTTTGAATTAAGAAAGAAATTAAATTAGGTTAAGCATTAAATTAATAAATTAATTAATTAATAAAAATGATATTTTTGGATGTTTTGATATTTAAAGAAAGAAAAATAATTTGATCAAAGTTAATAAAACCTAATTGTCTAAATTAATTTTAATTATTGCAAAACATATTAAAAGTTAATCCTAATTAAAACTAAATTAATTCAATTAATATTTATTAACAAAAATAAAATGTTGAAATTAATTTAAATAAGAAAATATTTTTTTGGTTTTTAATTTTATTAAGAAATTTTTTTGATTGGTTAGTTAAATAATAAAAATAATAACAATAAAATTAAAAGAAATAATAAAAGAAAAGAAGAAAAAAGTGAGGGTTTGGGCCTGTATAGGGGGTGAGAGTTGCAATTTTGTGGCCCATTTACATGCAAGCCTGGTGGACTTTCTGATTCCAGCGTGACACTTTGACTACAACATTTGGTGGATATCACACCTGGACCACCAGATCTGGCTTGGGGCCATCTGGCGCTTTGAGATTTGAGGGAGTATGATGCATCACATGCTTGGGTTCACACTGAATAACCTGTAGAAAAATAAGAACAAATGCATGGGGTACCTGGGATTTGAACCCAGGTCCTGTGAGTCATTGAACAACGTCTCTACCACTCAACCAACGCGCTTTAGTTGTTAGTGTATTGGAAACTAATAATAATAAAACAAAAACAAATAAATGGATCAGAAAAAAAAATAAAGCGCGTTATATTTGAACCATCCACTAAGAGGGGGACACGTCTTCATCTTCTTCGTTCAACCCTGGATATTTACCTGCGGATTTATATCCGCAGCTAAATTCGCATGTTCAACCTAAAATCCGTTCTAGGCCATGGAAATTAATTCCAAGCACATGGTTGTGCTCGTCTAGGCCTCCTGAGCAAACCTATATCTCTCTTGAGTCTTGATTTCGCCTGCAAAAGAAATGCCCAAAAAACACAAGCCACGAACCCTAGATTCGACTATGGGTTTACAGGCCAGATAAATGCAATTGGCTAATGCAGAATGCTTCTAAATTGAACGATAATCATGAATATGCAAAGATTTTGTAAGAAAAGTGCAAGAATAATGATCTATGAATTCAACTGAAAAGCATATTTTTGAGACACTTACAGAGCTTTAGGGCGCGTATGAGAGCTTGTTAGGGATTGGTTTCGCTTCAATGATTGCCCAGCAATCGATTAGCGTTGAGATTTACTTCTGAATTGGCCTCCAAGAACGATTTTAGTTTCACACTTTTTCACCTTTTTTCAAGTTTTTCTTTTGATGATTCTGCATCCTCTAGCCCTTGAATTCGTGTCCTTTCACTTGTATATGTATGCTGCATTGTATTAGGTCAACAATTATAGACTGAATCCTTGTACATCAATGCTTGGAGATTAGATTTGATCCTCCATTGAAAACTTGCTTATTTTGCCAAAAATCCAATCTTTTTGCACATGGAATGGTTGATACGAATTTGATACACTTGATGATGATGATTAGGTCCTGAAAATAGAAAAAGATCTCATGTAATCAAGTTTTGTGATTTTATTTGATTTAAATTGATTTAAAATGGAATAATTCAAATAAAAATCAAATAAAATAGAAAAATTGATAAATGGACACAAGGCTGAATCTAGGACACGTGTGTAGTGTGACAAGATCAAATCAAGTGGAAAAGAATGGGCCCATTTGACAAAATTTGAAGTTTTGGGGATAGTTGACTTTTTGCAATTTTGCAAAAATGCCCAACTTCAACAATGCATAACTTCTTCAATTTTGAACTTTTTGAAGTGTTCTTTGACTTTTTGGAAAGCTTGAGATGTCCTCTAACCAACCCTTTTAGTCTCATATAATTTTGATATTCCATGCTCAAGTTATAAGCTTTGGAAAAAAAGGTGTTTTTGTTGACTTTCAAAAAAGGACCCATAATGTCCAAATTTGTAACTTCTTGTGAGTGCATTTCTTGATCTTGGGGTATGAATATGGATTGTAGTAAATTGCATCCTATTCAAAATGAGCTTTGGATGGGTCATTTCTCATAAAGTATGAGAAAGTTATGCTTGGTAAAAGTTGAGTTGACCTTTCCTACAAAACCCTAATTTAGCAACTTTTGAGTCTTGATGAATTTTGAGCAATCCTTGATGAATGATGATCAACCATTGATAAAATGATGAGATATACTTCAAAATGAGAATGTTGACAAAAAATCTTGAAGTTTGACTGTATTTGGGTCACAGTTGACTTTTGCCCTAGCATAGTCGATTTTTGGACCCTTTGAGCAATTGACTGAGCAAACTTCCTCTGCAAGGCCTGAAATTTGACATGGATGACCTTGAGAACATATTAGGACATTGGGGAGCACTTGAGGTCATTTTGATGCAAAGACCTTGATGCAACACAAAACCCTAATTTGAGGTTGACTGCCTTAGGAGATAGCTTGATTGTCCAACTCTTGAGCAATCTTGAGCCACTTGGAGATTTTTCTTGCAATGTCTTGGGAAATATGAGAGGAAAAATTTTGGGGTGCAACAGCTGCCCATGTTCAATTTTCTTAAACCTGAGGATATAGATTGGCTTTAGGGCCTTTCGTGATCCGGAGGTGGAAGATGATTGAACACTAGAGTGCCCAGAAATTTGCACTCGCATGAAGTGGTATCAGCCTGGTGATGTCGGGAATGGGATTATAGATGCCATTTGGAGACTGTTGATAGGTGGTCCAGACTTTGGCTGGAATATGAATCAGGGAGATCTTATCGTCGATCTGACTGAACCAGAGAAGGTCTTGGATTAACTTTGACTGGATCGACATCAGAAAAATCTTCAAATCGATTTAACTGGACCAGACGAAAGTCTTGGAATAACTTTAACTAGAATACGAATCAGGGAGATCTTTGCATCGATCTGACTGAACTAGAGGAGGTCTTGGATTAACTTTGACTGGATCGACATCAGAAAAATCTTCGAATCGATTTAACTAGACCAGACGAAAGTCTTGGAATAACTTCAACTGGAATACGAATCAGGGAGATCTTCGCGTCGATCTGACTGAACCAGAGGAGGTCTTGGATTAACTTTGACTAGATCGGCATCAGAAAAATCGTATCGATTTAACTGGACCAGACGAAAGTCTTGGAATAACTTCAACTGGAATACGAATCAGGGAGATCTTCGCGTCGATCTGACTGAACTAGAGGAGGTCTTGGATTAACTTTGATTGGATCGGCATCAGAAAAATCTTCGAATCGATTTAACTGGACCATACAAAAGTCTTGGAATAACTTCAACTGGAATATGAATCAGGGAGATCTTCGCGTCGATCTGACTGAACCAGAGAATGTTTTGGATTAACTTTGACTGGATCGGCATCAGAAAAATCTTCGAATCGATTTAACTGGACCAGACAAAAGTCTTGGAATAACTTCAATTGGAATACGAATCAGGGAGATCTTTGCATCGATCTGACTGAACCAGAGGAGGCCTTTGACATCGCTGAGAATTTAACTGCATCTTTCCTGAAAGGTAAAGGTCAGTCATATGCAATGCATGATATGGATCAAGCAATGATGTTCTCAACATAAATGAGATTATATGGTATGATGCGTATATGCATGTATCATGATGTATGGAAATGTAATGTTTTAGCCCAGGAAAATAAATCCTGGATAGCTGCTGGAGAATAGAGTTGAATTCTTCATTTCTGCTGGGGATGACGAACGAAGAGAATAAACCTGCAGGAGAGGATGACTCCGTTGGGGAATAAACTTATGGGGAGATTACTCTGTGGGGAAGAGATGTTCTGTTTAAGATTCCACTGATAAATTCCTTCGGGATGAATTATCATTGCTGGTGATATTGAATCCTATTGGGGAACTGAATTCCTGTTTGTGAAAGGAAAGAACTCCGCTGGGGATGATCTTTCAGTTGTGACTTGCTGGGGATAACCCTGTTAGGCTTTTGTGGGGATAATCCTTTGAAATCGGTTGGGGAGATTTATTTTATACTCCGCTGGGGATAAACTTCCAGAGTCTACTGGGGATGATGCTTCAACTCCGTTGGGGAAGCTTTTTCAGACTGTGCTGGGAAAATTTTAACTCCACTGGGGGTATCTTGTATTCTGCCGGGGAACATTCTTATACTCTGCCAGGGAATATTAAGACTGCCGGGGATATCAAGCCTTTTTAGTGTTGATGGTAGATCAACTCTGCTTGGGGAGAATATTACCGATTCATTCATAGTTGCAAGTCCCAACTGGGGGAGAGCTATCACTACTGCCTTACTCTGCAGGGAGTGAAGATATCTTAGCCATATCCTTCAGCTGAATCTACCTTTGTACCTGGTGGATAGAGCAACTATACAGTTCGGACAATTCTTATTTTCCCCTGTTTCTGCTATTACCAGTAATTCAACTTTTGTTTCGCATGTAAATATTCATGGCACGTTGGTAGGTTGCCCCAACATTTTTCAACCCAAAAGGCATGACCTTGTAGCAAAAGGTGCCCCACTGAGTAACAAAAGTGGTCTTCTCCATGTCTTCGGGAGCCATCTTGATTTGGTTATATCCGGAGAAACCGTCCATGAAGGAGAATACTTTATGATGAGCAGTATTGTCAACCAGAACGTCAATGTGAGGCAGAGGGAAGTCATCTTTAGGGCTGGCCCTGTTCAAATCCCTGTAATCAACACACATTCAGACCTTACCATCCTTCTTCGGCACGGGAACCACGTTGGCAACCCACTGAGGGTAAGAAGTTACTGCTAGAAACCCGGCATCAAATTGTTTCATAACATCAGCCTTGATTTTCTCGGACATCTCTGGACGCATACGGCGGACCTTCTGTTTTACCGGAGGGCATTCTTCCTTGGTAGGCAAATGATGGACCACAATGTCGGTATCCAACCCAGGCATGTCTTCACAAGACCAGGCAAAGATTTCCACTTAATCATGCAACATCTGAATCAACCGTTGTTTCACACTAGCCTCCAGATTGGCACCAATCTTGACTTCCTTTCTGTCTGTCTCAGTACCCAGATTTACCGTTTCCACTGGCTCTTCATGTGGTTGGATGGCCCTCTCTTCCTGGAGTAACAGTCTTGCAAGCTCACCAGGTACTTCACAATCATCTTCACCTTCGTCTTCGGCTAAGTTGATCGGATTTTCGAAGTCATAACTGGCAGTAGCAGAGTCGTTACCAGTGAGATCCAGAGTGGATTGGAACCTGTATAGGTGAGTGTGTGTAAATATAGCTGTTTTGCAATATATATAATAAAGAAATAAAGGGAGCGCAAGATTTGAAATGTGAAAAACGTCCAATGCTTTTATTCATGATATATGAAAATGACAAATAATAAGCCCTCACAAATGGAGCCACGGTGCCCCGGGTAAGACACCGGGCCGTAAAGTTTCAAATTATTATTTGTTACAAATTCAAAACAAAGGAGTTCATTACTGAGTGACAAAAGTAATGGGTATGTAGTCTTTGGCAGTCCAGTTGCTTGGTCCACCGTTGGTCGTTGGGTAGATCCAGCTGTCAAATTCAGATTCCTCCACGTCGTCTTCAATAGCATTCACTCCCGGGTTAGTGATGAGCACAGGAGGTCTTCCAATCCTTGCTTTGCGCACAGCCCTCTGAGCTTCTGCAGTGAAACCCAAACCAAATTTGTCAGTCTTCAGAGTGAAATCAGGAAGTCGGCCCCAGTTTGCACACTCACCCTTCTCAACCACAGCCCAGGCATCCTTCAAGGAAGTCATCTTCAACAGAGAATCTTCTTCAGTCACAGTCTTTGCTGATGCCAGTGTTGGAGGCACCTCTTTAAAGTGTTGAAAGGGGGTCTCAATGAACTCCCCATCCATTTCTATGTACCGGAACGAGTTAAGATGTCTGACCATATATTCTTCCTCCCCCTGCACTGTAACAATCTTCCCTCTGACCGGGTACTTAAGCTTCTGATGTAATGTGGAGGTCACAGCTCCAGCCTTGTGGATCCACGGACGACCCAGCAAACAGGAATAGGACGGTCGGATGTCCATCACATAGAACGTAGAATCAAAAACTTGAGAACCAACCCTGATTGGAATGTCAACTTCACCATGTACCATCCTTTTGGACCCGTCAAAGGCCCGGACAACAATGTTACTTGGCTTGAGCTCTAAACCCTTACAATCCAGCCTGTCTAGAGCTTTCTCGGGTAATACATTTAATGAAGAACCAGTGTCAACCAGCACATGGGCAAGAGTAGTGCCCCTACATTCAATGGAGACATGTAGGGCGTCGTTATGGTTCTTCCCCTTAGCGGTCAGATCAGCATCAGAGAAACCCAACCCATTATCAGCAGTTAAGTTGGCCACACAATCCGTAAATTGATCAGCAGACGTTTCTTGTGGCACATGGGCCGTCTTCAGGAAGGAAATCATGGCCTTGGCATGGGCCTCTGAACACAACAACAATGATAGCATAGAAATCTTAGAGGGGGTGTTCCCCAACTGCTCAACTACATTGAAATCACTTTTCTTGATAATCTTAAGAATCTCTTCCATTTCCTGCTTGGAAGCTTCAACGGTGGTTGTCTTCGGTGCCTCCGTCTGGGCGGGCACATCAGTAGCAATCCCTTTGCCCCGAGCGTCAGATGACTCGGCAACAGGGATAGAAACTTGATCAGGAGGGGAAACAGGCACACTGGCAGGTGTGATAACAAGAGGTCTCTGAATAGCTGGTGGTGTAATATCAGGCGAGAAGAGTCTACCACTGCGAGTAACCTTAGCAGGCCCGGTGATGTTGGTGATACAGGTACTGGTATCAAACTCTTGTTTTACTCCGAGCATATAAACATCTGCCCCATAGTGCCACGGGACAGCTTAGGAGGGTTGTTGAAAATAGTGACAATAGAAACTTCTTCAGCAGGGATAACAGGAATAGCAACCTTCTTGAACAAGATCTCTTTGCTATCCATCAGGTTTTGGACGCCTGACTTCAGCAAGGGACACCCAGCAGGTGAAACAGCACATAGAAGGCAACCTTTACTACATCCCGGAAATAAACTGGCTAGCAACAGGTTCCTATTGACAGTCAACAACGGAGTAACAATATCATCCACGGAGGCTACATACCGGTCTTCTTCCACAACATTCACTCCATGCTGGGGCATGGGAGCAGTCACAACATTGGCCCTTTCGGGCGCCTCGAACTGTATTTCTTTAGCATCAATAAGGTCCTGAACCTTATTCCTTAGAGCCCAACAATCATCAGCAGAATGCCCTGGGCTATCAGAGTGATAAGCACAGCGGGCGTTGGGGTTGTACTTTGGAGAGGTTGTGTTCACTACCTTCGGAGCTTCTTTGACAATTACCAGATTGGTTGATAGCAGTTGCGGCAAAATCTGAGACAAGGTCATACTAAGCCGAGTGTACTCCCTTCTGGGTCTCTCACCCCTTGGTTGGTAATATTGCCGAGGAGCAGCAGCAGGCTTAGAAATAACCATTGCGTTGACAGCTTGGCGGCATTCAGGTTTATTCTGTTTCCTTGACCCATAAACAACACTGGCTTCCTTCTTGAAAGGCTTCTTTTCAGAACTCGAGGAGGCACCTTTTTGTATCTTCCCCGACTTGATACCAGCTTCGATCCTTTCTCCAGTTAAGATCAGGTCTGTAAACCCAGCAGAAGAATTACCAATCAGGTGGTTAAAGAATGGACCAGACAAGGTCCCCAAGAACATGTCCACAAGCTCACGGTCAGTCAAAGGTGGTTGCACCCTGCCAGCCAGGTCTCTCCACTTTTGCGCGTACTCCTTAAAACCTTCACCCGATCCTAGCGACATATCCTGGAGTTGGGTACGCGTAGGAGCGAGGTCGGCATTGTACTGATACTGCTTATAAAATGCAGTAGCCAAGTCCTCCCAGTTTCGAATACTGGTTCCATCCAGCTGATAGAACCACTCGAGTTGAGCCCCTGAAAGGCTATCCTGGAAGAAATGGATCCATAAGTTCTTGTCTGCAGTGTAAGGTCGGATCTTCCTCACATAAGATCTGAGATGCAGCTTAGGGCAGGAAGCCTCGTCGTACTTCGCAAAAGAAGGTGCCTTGAACTTGTGTGGGATCACCACCCCAGAAGATAAACCTAGATCCCCAAAATCCAACCCAGGCACCTGTTGAATCTCCATGGCACTCAGACGGTCCTCCAGTTGTTTGTACCTGTCCTCAGCAGGAGGGTACTGTTCATCGTTGAAATCCGTCTCGTTGTCGGAGACCACTGGACTAGGAACCCTTCCCCCTTGGGGACTGTCTTTGCCTACAGAGGAAGTAGCCTGATTAGCCTCATTTTGCAGTGTATTCCCAAACCTCCGTCCAGAGTTAAACAACACATTCCTCTTCTTCTTCTTCTTCACCAGCAGAGCCTTCAATTCCTGTTGTCCTTGGGCTAAGCTCATGACCAGCTCTTGAAACTGGGCGTTCTGGGCCTGGAGGGCCTTGATAGCTTGTTCATTGGATGATTCAGGATTCATGATGAGACTGCTGAAATAAACGGCGAAGAAGATTAAGCAACCTGTAAAAAAGAGTACCTGTTAAGCACATGATGCATGATATGCTATTTATGCAATGCATTCAAGGGTTCGAAAGTTCAAGTTCGTTGTAGACAAAAAGAACACACGTTATATTAAGAAATAATATGTTCAGTACATCAGGGCCTCATGGGCAAAACATTACAAAATAATTAATCCCAAAAGACACTGCGCATCCTCTTTGGAGCAATGTAGGTGTTGAGAGTCTTTTCCTCGTGCAGTAGGCGGGTGAGCTCCAAGACCTTCTTCTCACTGGCATGTAGACTAGTTTCAAGAGAATTCCGCTCTTCCTTAAGTTGGATCCATCTCTTTTGCATTTCTTCCCAAGATGTCGGCATGTCAGGATGTTGAATGGTGTATGGTACCTCTCCTTCCAAAACTGGCTCTTGATCACGGGGAGAACATGAGGATATGGCATCACAAGCTTCTGGGAGCGGGCTCGTACCCACTTGAGATAAGGCTCCAAGTGGATGGAGTTCTTGTGCCCCAGTGTCTTGCTATCCACCTTGTTAGGCATCCTCCAAGCTCTGATGAATCTCTGGCGAAGTCCTTGCGTATCATTATCGAAGTCAAAAACTATGTCAGGAATCAGCATGTCATGAGGGCCATCCCTCCGAGCATATCCAAACTGTCTCAAAGCCAGACATGGGTTGTAAGTAATGCCTCCTCTAATTCCAAGTAAAGGAACATTAGGAAACTCTCCGCAACGATCAATGATAATGACATTTTCTCTGGACCGAGAACACCAATGCATATCAGCATGTGTAAGAGTCATCAATCATTGTGACCATCTCAAACCCCGCTCGTTCTTCAAAAATGATTGTGGAAGGTGCGAAATAAACCACCTTGCCAGGAGAGGAGTGCAGCACATGAGAACACCTCTTTTTCTCATGGTTCGAGTGTAACATGAGTGGAGGATATCCCCAAGCAACGTATGTATAGGATTCCTGGACATGAAGATCTTGACAGCATTGATATCTATAAGCTGATCTGGATTCGGGAACAATACCAACCCATAGACAAGGAGTGCCACAACTTCTTCAAAGGCTTGTAGGTCAAGGGAATTCCAACATTCTTGTGCTTTCTCAAACAGGAACTTTGCCAAGAATCCTTTGATACCACTTCTAGTTTCCCAATGTCCCTTGATGTCAGATGGTTGTAGACGTAATGCTTTAGCAACCTCTTCAAGTCTTGGTTCCCTTTCCGTACTGTTGTAGGGCAGTTGACTAAGGATAGGAACCTTCAGAAGCTGGGAAAACTCTTCCAAGGTAGGCACCAATTGATAATCCGGGAAAGTAAAACAGTGGTGCAAAGGGTCAAAGAACTGGAAGAGGACTTTTAACATATCTTCTTCAACATTGGTGTTGACCAAGCTGATGAGTCTACCATGTCTCTCACTGAAAGAAGAGTTCTCGGGAATCCTGGATGTAAGCTCCTTAAGTTGAGGAGGTATCCTTACAAGGTTGATCTGAATTGTCTTTCTACAGAGAGATTCCATGTCCTACAAAACAAGAACAAAGATGAAGATTCGAACCCTTGAAGTGGTTAGCAGATGCATATGATGTTGTATGATGTTATGATGTTATGATAAAAACACACCACAAGTATTCACAAAAGGCAAACATGATAAGGCACACAAGTCACACCAGACAACCCTTAGAGTTTAGGCCAGCATGAAGTTTGGGGTACTACCCTCTTGAAGTTGGTGGGCTCAAAACTTGTCCTATCAAAAGTAACCGGGTTCTAAGGATCTCAATATCATTGGGTTGTTTTCTGTGTTCATTGTTTTGATTTAGCCACTGAACTGGCTATCAAAATATTCCAAGAAAACAACCCTCAATGAGTGTAGTATCGAGTATCTACCAACTTCGGACTGCACCAAAGTCGGTCACCTCACTACCCCTAAAGAGGCCAGGATGGTCAAGTAAGGTTCCTAAGGTCAGTTGATGCTTCACGACACCACGCGGCGGCCCCGTACTCTCCTTGACTTGACTCAAGGGTTACCGGTACTCACCAAAGTGCCACATCAACGTAGCAACTGCTTCAACCGTGTCGGTATACCCCGCACAGTTCCCTCACAGTTTATTGCTACCTAAAAGGTATCCCTCAGATCCGGGTTAGGATCTATGAAACTCCCAAAATAGGCCCACAATATTAAAGCAATCAAAGCAAGCAATCGAAAACATAAGAGTGGTCTAATCCCAAGGTACACCTCACTTATTAATTCCCCAGCAGAGTCGCCAGTTCTGTGATCGGTGGAAATAGAACTGACTGTTTTGGAATGCTGGTTCGCGAAATGTCGCGGTAAGCAAGAGTCGCCACCGTCTTTTATTTTCTCCAACAAGGAAAGGACAAAAGCACAGCAAAATTGCTTCTTTGAGAATGTTTCTCGGTTCGAGAGGTAGATTATAGAAAGGGAAGGTGTTAGCACCCTTTCTATCCGTGGTTATCCACGGGCTCTTAGGTACTTGCTCTTATGTTTTCAAAAATTGTTTGCTTTTCGAATGTGTGTGGGTTTTGAAAAAGTTTCGTTTGAAAAATTTCTAAGTAACTCTTATATCTGTCCTCAAGAGTGTATGAAAAATTTGTTTGAAAACTTTTTGAAAGTGTCAGTGTGAAAAGTTGTTTTTGTTTGTTTTAAGAGAGCAAGTACCCATGAGATCTACCTACTCTAAGGAATTAGGCTGTGTAAGAGTCCTTTAGATAGTGCTATCCCACCATTGAGAGGTGGTAGGTATCACCATCGTTGGAGGTATTCAGGTCAATTCGATTATTAGGGACAGTGTGGTCACCGAAGCAATAGTAGGACACCTTAGAAGTAACCCTAATGTCCTAGATCCTTTTTTATCCGAGGCAACCGTTTCGAGGCAACAGGATCTTAGACAGGAGGGCGACCTCTAAAACACCCTATACTTGACGACCACGTTCGAGGCAACTAGTGAGGCGTACCCTAGGAGTGGCATGTGCATGTGTGTTGTTTTTCAGTTAAATGTCTTGTACATGTTATTTTTGAGCTACAGATTGATTTTATTTGCCATACAAGTCTTTCATGCATTTTTTTAACAGTTAAGAGTGCGGAAAATAAAGTGCGGAAAGGTAAAGCTACGCTATTACAAGGCGCGGGTCTATACATCGCCAAAAACATAACCCGTTTTGAAAATAAATGCAGAAAGTAAAAGAAAGCGGTAAAATCCTAATTAGCTATTACATCCTTTGAGCAGATACATAAATAATCAAAATAAGAATAATGCACGAAAAGAAATAGAATCGGGACGTCCTTAGGGTTTTGACCCTTTTTGAGAAAAGAATTTAAGTTTTGTCCTTTTTTGCAATTTAATTAAATATTAACCCTAATTTACTAATTAATTATTTAATAAAAAAAAGAAAAATGTTTTTTTTGTGTTTTTTAATATTTTAATGAAAATAAAATAAAAGGAATTAAAAAGTTAGTAAACAAAACCCTAATTCTAAACTAATTTTATTTATTGAGAAAAAAGATTAAAATTAACTAATTAAACTAATTAATCTGTTAGTATTTTATTTACAAAACATAATTAGTAGTGAAAATAATAGTAAATAATATTTACATTTTTTCAGAATTTGTTATGAAAAATAATTATTTATATTAATTAAATACTAATAATAATAATAATTACTAAAAAAAAAATTAAATAGAAATTAAAAAGAAAAAAAAGGAATGAAGAAAACCAGAGGGGTGAAGGCCAAATTCTGGAGGTTAAGCCTGGAAATTTTAGGCCCAATAAGCCAAGCCTGTTGACTTCTGGAATTGCCTGTGCTTGCTTTGACTGGAACGTACCATGATCTCCATCTCTGGCCCTTGGATGTATGCTTGTAGACACATGGCACATGGATGCCTAGAGCGCATGGTGGAACGCATTTAGGAAGCTGCATGGGAACTTGTTAGAAAAAATATGAATAAAGGTTTGGGGGACCTGGGAATCGAACCCAGGTCCCAATGATCATTTTCCAGCACGTCCTTCCACTGAGCCAGTTGAGCGCTTTTGTTATTATAGTGGCAATTAAATATATTATATAAACAATCAATTATTCTGGAAACCAAGAAAAAACGCGCCATATTTTTGAACGGACCAACCACGCGTGAACACATCCTTCATCTTCTTCGTTTTCCTGTAACAAAAACAATCAAATAGCGGGGGTTTTTAATGCCCACAAAATGCAACCACAGAAAATAGCGATTAGGCGTACAATACATATAAATAGGACGCGATGGTTTCAATGTCTTCGTCTCATTCAGACGGTTTCAACCATGTGCGTCTTGAGGTCTAATTTTGCTTATGCTGTAAAGCCCTAATTCGAGAGCTTGAAAACCCTAGGATTCAACAATGGTGGTTTACGTTTCAGGGCACCATAATCCAATTGAATCATACCAACAGCTTCGTATCAGTCCTATTAATACAAAACAATCCAAAAAAGAGGTTAAATATGCATGAATAATGATATGCGATTATGGGAAAAAAACCAAACCGTGTGACTTGTTCTTGCGTGTTCTTGGAGTGTTAAGGCTTGTTTTTTATTCCAATCCGTTCCTGGGAATGTCAGCAAGGTGTTTGAGTCACTCTAAGGCTTTGAATTATGCTTGAATGTGGAATTCAGTTTTCAAATTTTCCTTGAATTTTTGGAATTTGCTTATGGCTTTTGACAGCAGCTTGCACGTCAAAGGCTTTAGGGTTTGCTTCAGTATTTGTATTAGAATGGAATTATGGTATAAACTAGGTCAAAGATCCATGGAATAAAGTTTTCAATATTTGATTTTCAATCAAATATTTTTCAATCTTTTTGATTGAAAAACCTTGCCAAATTGGGTGATTCTTGTCTCTTTGATGGATGCACGAAATTGCCAGCTTGCCCTGAGCCTATTTGCCTCACAAAAAGATTTGAAAACCATATCTTTGAATTTCCTACATTTAAAATCAATTAAATGAATTAATATTAATAAAAATTCAATTAATTAATTAAAAATAAGAGAATAAATCAATTTAAGTTCAATGGGTCGTGCATATGCTTTGGGTAAAGATTCAAGAAGGAATTTGGGGCCCATTAGCAAAAATGATGTGTTTTAGGCAAAGTTGACTTTTGTAAATTCCCAAAAAATTTCCAACTTCTCCAATGCATATCTTGCTCAATTTTGATCATATGAACATGTTCTTGGACATTTTGGAAAGTTCTTGAAGTCCTCTAACCAATGCCTTTGGTCCCATGTCATTTTGATTTACCAATCTCAAGTTATGGTCTTTGACTTAAAGTGCCTTTTTGTTGACTTTTGAAATTGACCTATAATGTAGAAATTGATAACTTTTTGTGAGAGCATTTCTTGGACTTGGAATGTGAAGATGATTTGTAGGAAATGTCATCCCCTTCAAAATGAGCATTGGATGGGATTTTTCTGATGAACCATGAAAAAGTTATGCATTGGTCAAGTTACAGTTGACTTTTCAACTGTCCCAAAATAGAAACTTTTGCATCTTTGATGATTTTTGAGCCATGCTTGTGGAATCATGATCAAGACTTGATCAAATGATGATTGTGGCTTCAAAATAAGATGTTTACCAAAATCTCTGTCTTTTGACTGCAAAATGACCATTTTACCCCTGCAGTTGACTGTGAACCAAATAGGGCTTTTGACTGTGCAATTTTGACCCTGTGAGCCTTGAAACTTGGCATATGGATGCTTGGAAATATATATAGGCACATGAGACTTGTTTGAGCCATTGAAAACCTCAAATTCACTGAAGGAACCAAAACCCTAGTTTTGACTGGCTTAGGAGGCCTTTGAATTGTGCAGCCCTTGAGGAATCTTGAAGCATTTGAAGATTGATCTTGACAAATCTTGAAGAATATGGGAGGGCAAATTTTGGGGTACAACACCGGGTGTACATATTTTTTTTCATTTTCATCCCTTATTTTTGCCCGAACCCTTTTGGTTCGCCGGGAAGCCCTTATTTTTGCCTAGGCCAGTCAACCTAACGGGTCTTTGATTATGCGTAGTATCTTTTCACTATGTCTGCATTGACGGGGTAAGGAAGGTCGTCACCATCCATGGTGGTTAGAATCATAGCTCCTCCTGAGAAAATGTTCTTAACCACAAATGGCCCTTCGTAAGTAAGGGTCCATTTGCCCCTGGGATCACCTTGAGGTAGGATAATGTGCTTGATCACCAGATCCCCAACTTGATACTCTTGTCGTCTAACTTTCTTGTTAAATGCCTTGATCATCCGTTTTTGGTATGTTTGACCATGACAAATAGCAGTAAGTCTCTTTTCGTCGATTAGGTTCAGCTGATCAAGCCGGGTCTGGATCCAGTCATCTTTGCTCAAACCTGCATCCTTCATAATTCGAAGAGAGGGTATCTGAACTTCAATGGGTAATACAGCCTCCATGCCATATACCAAGGAATAGGGTGTTGCCCCTGTTGACGTCCGTGCTGAGGTACGATACCCATGAAGAGCAAACGGTAACATCTCGTGCCAGTCTTTGTATGTCACTGTCATCTTCTGCACAATCTTCTTAATGTTCTTATTAGCCGCTTCGACAACCCCATTCATCTTCGGCCTGTAGGGAGAAGAGTTATGATACTGTATCTTGAATTGCTCGCAGAGCTCAGTGATCATCTTGTTGTTGAGATTGGTACCATTGTTCGTATTGATCCTCTCTGGTACACCATACCAACAGATCAGATTATGCCGAATGAACCGTGCCACGACGTTCTTGGTTACGATAGCAAAGGAAGCTGCTTCAACCCACTTCGTAAAGTAATTAATTGCTACCAGGATGAAACGATGCCCGTTGGACGCGGTAGGTCTAATTTCGCCGATCATATCAATGCCCCACATTGCAAAAGGCCAAGGTGCCGTCAAGACGTTCAGAGGTACTAGAAGTATGTGCACCTTATCAGCATAGACTTGGCACTTGTGACACGTCCGAGAATGCTTATAACAGTCGGCTTCCATTGTGGACCAATAATATCCCGCCCGTAGGATTTTCTTTGCCATGGTATGTCCACTGGAATGAGTCCCGAAGGTACCTTCATGTAACTCCGCCATGATCCTTTCTGCTTCATTCTTATCCACACATCTCAGTAAGGTTGAATCATGGTTACGTTTGTAGAGAATACCATTGCTGATGAAGAACTTCACCGCGAACCTCCTCAGAAACTTCTTGTCATTAACAGATGCACCCTCGGGGTATTCCTGAGCCTCGAGATACCTTTTTACTTCGTGAAACCAGGGCTTTTCCGCTACCTCTTCAGTCTCAATGTCACAGCAATGCGCATGTTCATCCAATCTTTCAATGATAATCCGGGGAGCCTCGTTGTCCCCATTAACTTTGAACATAGAAGACATCGTAGCCAGCGCGTCCGCCAATTGATTCTCCTCTCTAGGGAAGTGTTCAAAGGTTATCTCCTCGAAATGGGGAAGCAAAGTCAACACATACTCCTTGTAAGGAATAAGATTTGGGTGTTTCGTATCCCACTCGCCTTTGATCTGACTGATCACGAGAGCGGAATCTCCGAAGACACTTAGAAACTTAATCTTTAGGTCAATTGCTGCTCGAAGACCCATAATGAACGCTTCATACTCCGCCATATTATTGGTGCAGTTGAAACATAATCGGGCGGTAAACAGAGTATGAGAGCCTTTAGGAGATATGATCACGGCGCCAATGCCATTACCCAAAGCGTTCGAAACTCCATCAAAGTACATAGACTACCGGGATCCTTCCTCAGGTCCTTCATCCGGTTCAGGTGTCTCACAATCAGTCACTATCATGATATTCTCATCCGGGAATTCAAAGTTCATAGACTGGTAATCATCCACTGCCTGATGTGCCAAATGGTCGGCCAACACACTTCCCTTGATTTCCTTTTGGGTCGTGTACTAGATGTCATACTCAGTCAAGATCATCTGCCATATCGCTATTCTTCTGGACAAAGCAGGCTTTTCGAAGATATACTTGATTGGATCCATCTTTGATATCAACAGAGTAGTGTGAGTCAACATATACTGTCTCAGCCGACGAGCAGCCCATGTCAAGGCGCAGTAAGTTTTCTCTAGCAACGAGTATCGGGTCTCGCAGTCGGTAAACTTTTTGCTAAGGTAATAAATAGCATGCTCTTTTCGGCCAGACTCATCATGCTGCCCCAACACACACCCCATTGAGTTGTCGAGTACTGTCAAGTATAAGATCAGAGGTCTCCCTTCAACTGGAGGCATCAGAATAGGTGGCTCTTGGAGATACTCTTTGATCCTTTCGAAAGCATTCTGACATTCATTATTCCAACGTACTACTTGATCTTTCTTCAGTAGCTTGAAGATTGGCTCACAAGTAGCAGTTAGGTGCGAGATGAATCGGGCAATGTAGTTCAAACGTCCCAGAAAGCCTCTGACTTCTTTCTCTGTTCTTAGAGATGGCATCTCCTGTATAGCCTTCACTTTTGCAGGATCCACTTGAATACCTTTGTCGCTTACGATGAAACCCAGTAGTTTACTAGATCTCACCCTGAAGGTGCACTTGTTCGGGTTTAACCTCAGCTTGTACAACTTCAACCTGTCAAACAGCTTCTGCAGATGGTCAAGGTGTTCCTCCTCTGTCTGGAACCTCGCAATCATATCATCGACGTATACTTCAATCTCATGATGGATCATGTCATGAAACAAAGCAACCATGGCACGCTGATACGTTGCCCCAGCGTTCTTCAATCCAAAAGGCATGACCTTGTAGCAAAAGGTACCCCATTGAGTAACAAAGGTTGTCTTCTCCATCTCTTCGGGGGCCATCTTAATCTGATTATAGCCGGAGAAACCATCCATAAAGGAGAATACCTTATGCTGAGCAGTGTTGTCGACCAGAACATCTATATGAGGTAGAGGAAAATCATCCTTGGGACCCGCCCTGTTCAGATCCCTGTAGTCGACACACATTCGAACCTTACCATCCTTCTTCGGTACAGGAACCACATTGGCCACCCACTGAGGGTAAGAAGTAACTGCTAGAAAACCGGCGTCAAACTGTTTCATAACTTCAGCCTTGATTTTCTCAGACATCTCTGGGTGCATTCGGTGGACTTTCTGTTTCACTGGAGGACAATCTTCCTTGGTAGGCAGGCGGTGAACCACAATATCGGTATCCAGCCCAGGCATATCTTCATAGGACCAGGCGAAGATCTCAACATAGTCACACAGCATCTGAATCAACCGTTGTTTCACACTAAGCTCCAGATTTGCACCAACCTTGACCTCTTTCTTGTCTATATCTGTACCCAGATTCACTGTTTCCACCGACTCTTCGTGTGGCTGAATAAACCTCTCTTCCTGAAGTAATAGTCTTGCAAGTTCACCAGGCACTTCACAATCATCTTCACCTTCGTCTTCGGCTAAGTTGATCGGATTTTCGAAGTCATAACTGGCAGTAGCAGAGTCGTTACCAGTGAGATCCAAAGTGAATGTAGACCTGTATACGTGAGTGTGTGTAAAATAGCTGTTTTGCAATATATAATAAAGAAAAACAAGGAGTGCAAAATTCGAAATGCAGGAACGTCCAATGCTTTTATTAATGATATATGAAAATGACACACATAAAGCCCTCACAAATGAAGCCACAGTGCCCCGGGTAAGACACCGGGCCATAAAGTTTAAAACATTGTCTATTACAAAATCAAAACAAAAAGTCTCATTACTGGGTGATAACAGAAACGGGCATGGAATCCTTCGTTGTCCAGTTACTTAGTCTACCATCGGTAGTAGGATAGATCCAACTGTCAATGTCAAACTCTTCATCATCGTTATCCCCAATAGCATTCACCCCCGCATTTTGTTTAGGCTTTTCTGGTGCTCCGAACTCGATCTCCTTAGCATCAATTAAGTCATGTACTTTGTTCTTTAAGACCCAACAATCATATGTATTATGCCCCGGGCTATCAGAGTGAAAAGCACAGCGGGCATTAGGGTTGTACTTCGATGATTTTGTATTTGGATTCTTTGGGGCTTCCCTTGGAATCACTAGATTGGTCTTTAATAACTGCGGCAGAATCTGGGATAAGGTCATGTTGATTTGGGTGAATTGCCTTTGGGGTCTCTCGGCCTTTTGTTGATTTTTGTGTCGAGGAGCACCAGCAGGTCTTGAAATAACAACCGCATTAACATCTTGGTGGCGTTCAGGTCTATTCTGGCTTTTCGAACTGTAGACAACGTTGGACTCTTTCTTAAAAGGCTTCTTCTCGGTGCTCGATGAAGCACCCTTTTGTATTTTACCAGCCTTAATACCAGCCTCAATCCTCTCACCGGTCATAATTAGCTCTGTAAACCCAGACGAAGAGCTTCGAATTAGATGGTTGAAAAATGGATCAGACAAGGTCCCCAGAAACATATCCACAAGCTCTCGATCAACCAAGGGTGGTTGCACTCTTCCGGCGAGGTCCCTCCACTTCTGAGCATAATCTTTGAATCCTTCACCCGTTCCCATTGACATACCCTGGAGTTGGGTACGCGTGGGAGCGAGGTCGGAGTTGTATTGGTACTGCCTGTAGAAAGGAGTGGCCAAATCTTCCCAACTGCGGATACTGGCTCCGTCCAACTGGTAAAACCATTCAAGCTGAGTCCCTGAGAGACTGTCTTGAAAGAAGTGTATCCATAGGTTCTTATCAGCGGTGTACAGTTGAATCTTCCTTACATATGACCGGAGGTGCAGCTTCGGACAAGAAACTCCGTCATACTTAGCAAAGGCTGGTGCCTTGAACTTGTGGGGAATCATCACCCCAGATGATAGACCCAGATCACCAAAATCCAGACCAGGCACTTTCTGAATTTCCATCGCACTCAACCGGTCTTCCAGTTGTTTGTATCTATCCTCGGCCGGAGGATACTGGTCTTCGTCGATGTTCGTCTCGTTGTCTGAGACCACAGGGCCAGGAGCCCTCCTTTCTTCCTGACTATCTTTCCCTCCAGATGAGGTGGTCAAATCAACTTCATCCTGTAGCCTGTTGCCAAACCTGTGACCCGTGTTAAACAGGATTGTCCTCTTCTTCTTCTTCTTTTTCTCTTTCAGAATCAGGGTCTTCAGATCTTGTTGACCCTTAGCTAGATTCATGAACAGCTCTTGGAATTGGGCATTCTGGGCCTGTAGGGCCTTGATTGACTGCTCAGTTGATGGTTCAGCAGACATGATGAGTGCTGAAATAAACAATGAAGAAGATAAGAGACCTGTAATGGGTACCTGTTATGAAGTGCATGGGATGGAATGCGTATGACATGATTTCAAAGACAATCGAGAGATTCAAATTCGTAAACAAGAAATGAAACATACTTTTATTAGATAAACTTGAAATTCAAATTGTTCAACAAATTGCCTTTAAGGCGTTACAAGAAAGGAAATACTGAAAAGTAAATAAAACTGGAAAGGAAATAATCAAAGGACAATCAGTGCTCCCATGGTCGCTTCTTGTCGGTGCGGACATAGTCATTTAGAATCCGCTTGTTCTCCAACTTCCTAGTCAACTTCTGGATCTTCTGCTCTTGCTTGTTAAACTTTTCTCGGTAAGCATCACGTTCCTCTCTCAACTGCATCCAAGACCTTTTCAGTGCCCCAATGTCAGTGGGCATGTAAGGGTGGAGGATGGTAGGAAGAACCCCCTCTTCATTAGCAACTTCAACAATGATAGGCAGGACGGCTTCATACGGAATTCCCAGCTTCTGGGCACGGATACAAACCCATCTAAGATATGGATCCATTGGAAGAGAATTCTTCGGGCTCATCTCGTGTGGATCAGATATGTGAACTCTATCTCAAGCCCTTATGAATCTGCGGCATTGCTCGTCGCTATCCCCTTGAAAATCAAAGATGATACTAGGCATTAGTAGCTCATGAGGTCCTTCTCTTCTGGCTCTCCCAAACTGACGTAAGGCCAAGCACGGATTATAAGAAATTCCTCCATGGGTTCCTATCAATGGAACATTGGGGTACTCCCTGCATCGATCAATAATAGCCACCTCATCCATACCCCTGATAGTCCAGATGATGTCATTGTGAGAGAGAGACATAACCCTATAGGCCCAACCCATGCCTTCTTTGTTCTTCAGCACTGATTTGGGGAGGTGCGAAATAAACCACCTTGCCAATAATGGAGCACAGCACATCAGGGTTCCCCGCTTTCGGGCAGTACGAGCATAAAGCTGATGAAGAATGTCACCCAAGAGAGTGGGTACAGGATTACGAGAGATGAAGATTTTCACCACATTCACATCAACAAAGGAGTCAGGGTTCGAAAACAATACCAAGCCATATATCAGAAGAGCCAGAATATCTTCGAATGCCTTGAAGTCTAGACTATCCCAGAAATAATTAGCCTTACCAACCAAAAACTTAGTCAGAAAGCCCTTTGCTCCACTTCTAGTCTCCCAATTAGCCATTACCTCATCCTTGGTCATATGAAGGGCTGAAGCAATCTCTTCGGGCCTAAGGATCTTCTCCCAACCAGTAAACGGGGTCTGCTCCAGAATAGAGATACCGAGCAGATCAGAAAACTCTTCTAAAGTGGGAACCAACTGGTAGTCTTGTAAAGTAAAGCAATGGTACAGCGGATCATAGAATTGGACCAAAACACTCATCATATGCTCGTCCAATTTGGAAGTGACCAAACTGAGAAGATACCCATGTCTTCTGATGAAGGAGGTAGTATCAGGCATCTTTGCAATCAATTCTTTAAGCATGATGGGAACCTGGACAAAGTTGATCCGGATGGTATTCTTACGCATGGGCATCATGACCTACAAAACAGAACAAAGATGAATCCCTCCTGTCTTTGAAATAGGTTAGTCCGATGCAAGATGTATGCAATGTTATGATGCCATGATGTCATGATAGAAAGCACATCACAAGTATCCACAAATAGCAAACATGGTAAAGGCACACAAGTCACACAGAGAGCCCTTAGATTTCAGGATGACAAGGAGCTTAGGTACTACCCTCTTTCAGTTCAGTTGGTTTAAACCTGTCCTAAAAATAGTAATCGGGTTCTAGAGGATCTTAATATCACTGACTACCCTCAATCGGTCATAATTCCAGTTTAGCAACCTTTTCTTACGGCCGGAATCATCGCGAGAGTTTAGTCTCAATGAGTGTATCATACTGCTACTATTCAATGGTTTAGTTGGTCAATTTAAAGGTTCTAAGTTCAGTTGGTGCTTAATGACCCCTTAGAAGACCCATATTCTCCTCGTTCCAACACAAGGGATATCGGTACACACTAAAGTGCCACACCAACGTAGCTACTGCTTCAACCGTTTCGGTCTACGCTGTACAGTTCCCTCACAGTTTATTGCTACTTACCTAAAGGGTATTCCCCAGATCTGGGTTATGATCTATAGTAACTCTGGTACAAGCCCACAAATATAAATCATACAAAGCAATCAATTGAAAACACAATGATCTAATCCTAAGGTACACCCCACTTATTAAGTTCCCCAGCAGAGTCGCCAGTTCTGTGATACGGTGGGAGAGAACTGACTGTTTTGGAATGCTGGTTCAAGTTTTGCGTTTTGTTTTTTCAAAATGTCGCGGTAAGCAAGAGTCGCCACTGTCTTTTATTTTATCCAACAAGGAAAGGAAAAAAGTACAGAAAAGTTCCTTTTCGAGATGTTTCTCGGGTCCGGGGGGTAGATTATAGAAAGGGAAGGTGTTAGCACCCTTTCTATTCGTGGTTATCCACGGGCTCTTAGGTACTTGCTCAAAGTGTTTTCAAAATTGCTTTTCTTTGTGTTTGTGGGTTTGAAAAGAGTTTTTTGTTTGAAAGGTGTGTGTTGTACCCCAAAATTTGCCCTCGCATTTTTCCCCAAGAAATCTCAGCTTCAAGCCTTTCCTGACTTTTCAAACTCGCTCAAGAATCGGACAAACGGACTTTTCTTGACAGTCAAGCAAAGTTAGGGTTTTTACTGATTTTTTAGGACTCTGGATTGTTTCATACAGTTGGCTTAGGGTTTTGGTTGATTCTGGCGCATTTTGAGCAGGCGAACGTTATTTGGCATTTAATCAGGAATTAAGGTTTTATGGGCATATTCTCAGCAAAATTAAAATTCCACAGCACTTTGCAAGTTATTCCGAGATTGGGGTTAAATTCGCATTGTTTTGATTTAATCAGTGAAAGAGACAATGGTTGGAATTCATGTTGTTTTCTTTGAGCCGGTCAAATACAGTATGCAGTATTGGATTCACAGTGTTTATGGCAAATCAGTGAAGAAGGAATGCGCTTGATCAGTTTATTTTGGTTGACTGCTGCTTTGCTTTGGATATTGGAAGAGACAGGTTTAATTGATCAATATTGTTTTTATTTAAGTTATTTATTATTCTAAAATTGAATGATTGAAATTTATTTTTCAATTGTTTTAATTCAAAGAGTTTTAAATAAATAAATAAACAATAAAGAAAGAAAATTAGAATTAATTGGGTAATAAAGATTTTATTGATATTTGAATTATTTGTACAAATTGTTGTTTATAATTTAAATTACAAACAATAATTTACATTAATTTAAATATTAAATAAAATAAAAAATTATCCTATTTCTAATATTCTTCATTCTTCACTTCGCTCCGGTGCTCCATTATTTATCTGCAAAAAAGAAAAAGAAAGTCAGAAAGCAGTTGAATTAAAGAAGACAGTTAAAATTAGACTCATCATTAAGGGCCACTGACTGGGATCAGTTAACCCTCTCTGCAAATCACGGGATTTTTCCCGGTTCACAGAGAGGGAAGAATTTTTATGCAAAGTTGAAAAATGCAAATGTCAAAATGCATAGAATATCAAACTGCATAGTTTCAAAATCTCAAACTTCAAATTCAAACCAAACTGAAAAAAATCCAAGTTACAACTTTCTATCAAAAGCCAAAAGTGCAATTTGCTGTTAAAGTTATCAACAAAGCTACTCAAAGCTACCAAAGAGGAAGTTTTATCCAAGATATCAAGGAAAAGACAAAGTACCAAAGCTGTCAAAGAAAGATGAATATGCAGAAGTAATATGTTATGCAAGCAAGTTCTTTTTTCATCATTTCCCATCAGGGCCACTTTCAGGAAAAATAGTACAAAAAGCATAATATTATAATGCAAATTGTACAGAGAGAGAAAAAAGAGAGATAGAAGCAGGTTTTTCAGGCTTAGACAGTAAGGCAAAAGCTAAAAGAAGCATTAATTCAGCATTACTCAAAACTGGGCAGAAGTACACAGCAGAGGCAATTACCAAAACAGAAAAGTGCCAAGAAACTTTGTAAAACTACCCAGCAACTTGGATCAAGAAAAAATACCAAGGTTTGAACAAGTATTAGGCGCCAAAGACCAAGAGAAAAAAGGACAAAAGAACAAAAGAAAATATACTGAGCTTAAAAAGAGAACCTGATTGAGCCAAGCACCAACATCACAAATATAGAACCATACAAGCAAAAAACAACTTGCCTACTGTCAATTGTCAAACCAAACACCTCAACCATCACTAAAACCATCCAATCTCATAACCATAAGAAACAACCATTAACCTGTCAAAAATCATTCAAAAAATGCCAAACACATAAACTGCACTACCATAACCTGCATTAACCCACAAAGAACCATAACCTGCATTAATCCACACAAACCTTGTTCAACCCATCCAAAAACCAGCATCATACATACTAAGAAGAAAACCCGCATCAAACTTACAAAAGCACAAAAACCATTCAAAAATGCCAAACTCATAACTCGCCTCAGCCTCATCCTGTCAAAGCTTAAACCATAAACAACCATTAACCTGTCAGAGAACCATGAACCCAAAAACCTGAAATACACCAATCCTGTTTGAAGTAAACTAACCATACCTGCTGCAACAAAAAACCAGTCTAAACTCACAACCTGCCTACTGCCCAGTTAAAACCAAAAACAATCAAACCCACTGTCAAAACCATTCAATCCAAGCAATATACTAATCACGAGATAAAACCCTCATAACAATCTTCATTGGGCAAGCATTCAAAATCATTCAGAGACAAGCATTCCCAAATCAAAAATCCTAGGCCCTCAGTATGAACATCATTGGGCAATAAAACGCTTCAGAAGGCATCCAGTTCAAGGTAACACAGGGCAACAAGAGAAGAAGAGAGAAAGTTCGTCAAGGCAACAATTCAAGGCAACAATTCAAGGCAACAATTCAAAGCAACAAATCAAGGCAACATGCAGTAGAAGAGATAAAGAAGTGAATTAAAAAAGGGTTCTCATCACAAATCCTCATCAAAACCCTAAGGAGCATCATAAAACCTAACCAGGGTCATCAAGAAGCAAAGATTTGTCACGCTCCCTCCGCTCGTTCCGGTCTCCTGAGCGCCAGTCCTCCGCCTCTCCTCCATCTCCAAAGAACGAAGGTAGCCAATCTTCTCTCCCTTTCTTCTTCACCACCTCATAATAGTACAAATTTAAGAATCAAAACTCAAATTAAAACAACGCATGCAAATTCGTAAAAAAGGAGATAAGAACATAAACGTTGAAACAAACCTTGTATCAAGAGGACGCTGAGTTCATGCCATGGAGGGAAGAGAGGTTTGAGGGTGACGTTGGTGGCCGGAGGGATGAGTTGCTCAGGAAGATGAAGATGGAGAAGGACAATGAACGAACATACGAACGGCGCCTCTGTATAGCCTAACCCTAACGCGTCTCAACTGAATAACAATTCCCTAACCCTAAAAATGTTGCTTCAAAATCATGGGCCTGACCCGTCTCCAATATCCGCCCAAGCCCATTCCTGATCTGTCTTGGTTTTAACTGTAAATGGTTTAAAGAAAACAAAACATTCACTTTTTTCTTTTTTACTTTTAAATTAACAAAACTCTCTTTTATTATTTATAAAACGTTTATACCACAATAAAAATATGAAAAATCTTTTCCTTTTCTTTTAAGAAGATACTTTTCTTTTATATATAGATTTTTAATTTAAATATTTGTACATATCATACTTTTTTTATCATATAGTTAAACATCCTTTTTCTTTTAAGTATGTATATTTGTATATAAAATAATAAAATACTTTTTATACATAATTAACTTGAAAACATTTTTTTTAATACACATTAAAATACATTTGTACATATCACATTTCTATCATATAGTTAAAATAAAAATCTTTTCCCATTCTTTTAATTAAAGTGTATACTTATACATAATAATAGAAATACATTTTTTCTCTAATATTAAAATTCACAAACATTTGATTTAAATACTTTTTGTATGTAAACAAATAAAGATACAATTTAATTAAAATTTGAGCGTTCTATTAAAAACATTTTCTTTTTTGTACATATTAAAAATATACAAATCAAAGATTCGTTAAAACACATATCTAGGTCAAAAACCCTAATCTCGCATTAATTTCATATTGTCGCACCTGTAAATAATTACACACAATACATATACACCTACACAATATGCTGGCATTTTGATACATTATATGTTTGCTTATATTGACATTCGTTACATTTACACTTGATTGGTTCGATTCGGTTCATCTATTGGACCCTACGATCCTAAGTCTCATCCGCATTTGTACATTTATACCCCCACTCCCGGACACTATTTTGTAATAGCGTAGATTTTACATTCCGTAATTTACAGTTTTCCAATTATACCATGGTTAGACCTAGGGTTTGTATGTACATAAAATCAAACGCTAGATAACCTAATACAAAGACAAATACATGTAATCAATACACAATCACACTTGCACCCTCTAGGGTAATCCTACATGTTGCCTTCCAAAATGGGCCATGCTTGCACGTCGAGTATCTTTGGCAAAACAAAATAAAATGATCATAAGTCTCAAAGTGTTGCCTAAACGGAATGATCATAGTCCCTTCAAAGCAAATTGCCAAAGACACTTGGCATCATTGCATTCATGGTCCATACGATGACCCGCGCCCGTCCCGAATAAACTTCCTAAACGCAAGATTGTCCATCAACTTCAATGGTGGAACAAAATTGTTAAAAGGGGTTAAAACATAACAAAAACCTTTGAGTAAAATAGGGTAGACAAAACTCTTAGTTACTTGAGATCAATTTGCAAAAACACTTGCCTTCTTTTCAAAAACCACAATCCACAACACTTTCAAACAAACTCTCAAAAACATTTGAAACATCTTTTCAAAAAGATCCACACTTTTGTAAAACACTCAATCACGAGTCAAATACATTAGTTGCCTAAGACAAGGCATCTTCTTCCAAAATATTTTCAAAAAGCACCCACACACACACCATTTTCAAGCAATCGAAAAACAAGGCAAGTGACCTAAAAAACCAAGTAACTAAGAGCCCATGGATAACCATGGATGAAAAGGGTGCTAATACCTTCCCTTTTCATAATCTACCCCCCGAACCCACGAAATATCTCAAAAGGTTTTTGCTGTGCTTTTTTAACCTTTCCTTTAGGATAAAATAAAAAGTTGGTGGCGACTCTTGCTCAACCGCACAAGTGCGAATACGAACGCAAAACACTAGTCAGTTCTCCCACCGTATCAAGAACTGGCGACTCTGCTGGGGAATTCTTTTTAGTGGGGTTACCTTAGGGTTTAGATCACCTTTGTTTTCAATTGATTGCTTTGTTTGCTTTACATTTGTGGGCTTTGTATCGGAGTTTTATAGATCCTAACCCGGATCTGGAGATACCTTCTTAGAAAGTAGCAACAAGGCTGTGAGGGAACTGTACGGGGTATACCGACATGGTTGAAACAGTCTGCTACGTTGATGTGGCACTTTGGTGTGTACTGGTAACCCTTGAGTTCAGTCAAGGAGAGTATGGGGCCGCCGCGTGGTGTCGTGAAGCATCAACTGACCTTAGGAACCTTAATTGAACCATCTTGGCCTTTTTAGGGTAGTGAGATAACTGACTTTGGTGCAGTCCGAGGTTGGTTGATACTCGATACTACACTCAATTGAGGATTGCTTTCCTGGAATATTTCGGTCGCCAGTTCAGTGGCTAAATTGAAACGATGAACAATGAAAGCAATCCAGTGATATTGGGACATTTAGAACCCGGTTACTTTTGATAAGACAGGTTTTAACCAACAAACTGAAAGAGGGTAGTACCCGAACCTCATACAAGCCTAAACCTAAGGCCTTGTTTGCTTTGTGTGAATATTGTTTGCCTGTATATACACTCACTTGTTTTCGCATACATGTACATAACATCATGACATCATACCATAGCATTTTCAATAACCATTTCAAGGATCTCGAGGGTTCTGTTGATGCAGGGTTACGTTGAACCAGACATCTATCAAGGGGCAAGAGGTTTCTCGTCTAACCAGCCCAATCAAAGATCAAGTGCAACAACTTGAATCAGTGGCTATGACCCACTCGACATGGTGAGCTCAATTCTCGTGGGAAGACATCCACCGGTGCAAAGTTCTCCAATCAAAGATCGAAGTTCAACCTCTAACATTCTCTTATGTTTACCCCAAGAGATCCTTGAAAACATTGCATATATACCATACATATCATTGCATAACAGGTTCCTCCCCTACAGGTCTCCTTATTCTTCCTACTGTTTATTTCAGTAAGATGGATATGGAACAAACAGTGAAAGAGCTCCAGGCTCAAAATGCTCAATTCCAACAAATGCTGCTGGCTATGGGTAAAGGGCAAGAGGATCTGACAGCTCTTCTTCTCAAAGACAAGAAGAAATCCAAGAAGGCAGCCCGCATCCTGAACTTGAGGAGAAGGCCTAAGACCCAAGACCTTGCAACTCCATCCAACACAGTGGTTAGTCTTGAAGAAAACCACAATGTGGAGATTGATGAAGAGGAAACTGATTACTCCGAAGAGCAATATCCTCTCACTGATGACAAGTACAAAGAGTTGGAGGATCGCCTCAATGCTATGGAGATCCAACAAATACCTGGCTTGGATTTAGGAGACATGGGGTTGGTTCCTGGATTGGTCATCCCTCCAAAATTCAAAGTTCCTACCGTTGCTCTATACGACGGAGTTTCTTGCCCTAAGATGCATCTAAGGTCTTATGTCCGCAAGATTCAACCATACACAGCTGATAAGAGGCTTTGGATCCATTTCTTCCAAGAAAGTCTAGTAGGGGCTCATCTCGAGTGGTTCTATCAATTGGAGAGTTCTCGCATCCACACCTGGGAAGATCTAGCCAGGGCTTTTTACGAACAGTACCAGTACAATGCTGATCTTGCACCAACTCGTGTGCAGTTGCAAAACATGACCATGGGTTCCGACGAGAATTTCAAGGGATATGCCCAAAAGTGGAGAGATTTGGCTGGTAGGGTGCAACCTCCTTTAACTGACAGAGAGTTGATCGACATCTTCATGGGAACTTTGACAGGGCCTTTCTTCAAGCACTTAATTGGAAGCTCCTCAGCTGGGTTCACCGAGCTAATACTGACTGGCGAGAGGGTCGAGGCTGGCATCAAGAGTGGAAAGATCCAGGGAGCCATAACCTCCGATACTCAGATAATTCCCTACAACGGGAAGAATGAGTCCATTGCTGCGAACAGTCAAGAGGGTCGTCATGACCAACATATAGGGGCAATCCTGATCCCTAATCCTATACCTGCTCAACAAAGACAGGGGCATCAGCATAAGGGGGTCGCACCTAAGAGGCAGTTCACCAAGATCAACATGTCACTGTCTCAGGCACTGCAACACTTGTTGAAGAGGGATATGATTACTTTGAGGGCTCCTCTCCGGAACCCAAATACTTCTGCTCCTACCTATCACCGCAATGAAAGATGTGAATACCACTCTGATAGCCCGGGGCATGATACCAACAACTGTTGGCCTCTGAAGAACAAGATCCAAGACATGATCGATGCCAAGGAGATTGAGTTTGGTCCCCCAGAGACTCCAGCATGATCACTCCTCCTATGCCAAATTATTGAGATTGTATTTGTTCCATTCTGAATTTTCGAAGTTGTAATTCCTTTTGTTGTCAAACAATTATCTGATTGATGTTAAACTCTGTTTTCATTAATGCATTGCATATGTTTGTCTTGAATTCATCCATTCGTTTCACTACTGCTTTTCTTTATGATATTTGACTCTTGATAAAAAGCTGTAAGCCTTTAGAGGGAGGATGACGAAACAATACCATGATCTTATACAGTATGCTTTTGAACAGACCTTGCTGATGATGTACAGGCATTTCTTTCAATTCCCAAACACTGGAGTTATAAGGAAGTTAATCCCTAGTCAACCCCTTCGAGCCAAAGAAGTAGGAGTTTTCTGTTCTAAACAATCGAAACCTTTGATATAAACCTGGGGCAGGGTAGTATCTCAGTTAATTCAAGAGAAACGCGCATTGAAATCGCAAACTCTCAGTTCGTAATACAACGAACGATGTCAAAAAAGAAAGCATTCCTTTGGAATCAAAAGACAAGGGTGGTTCCCTATCACGTAGACAGTCAATCTCTCAAAAGAGAAAAGCCCACCAAGCCAAAACCTATAAAGAAGGCTTAAGAAAGCTGGGGCATCCCGCTGACTGTAATCTCAAAAACGGGAATAGTCAGGCAAAAGTTAGGGATAACAAATCAAAATCAAAATAGTGAGGTCATTACAAAATCCTCAACAACATGAAAAAATGTTGAAAAAGAAAAGAGGAGATGATGACTGTCTCCCCAAATTCAACTGGTGAACCATCGCCCAAAAGTCGTTCCAAACTCGAAACAGAGTGTGACGCATAATTAACTGAGCTTAGGTTGAAGAACATCACGAAGAGCGGGTGGGTACAAATATACTTTGAGCCTTTATCCTTGTTTCTTAAACCGTGAACCAAGCCACGTTACAACCCTTCAAAAGTCCTAATTGAAGCATGGGTTAATTCGAAAGCATACTGTTACAAAAGGTATCCTGACTCCTGTAAGGCTTTACTCTAAATCTTGTGTTGATTTGCCTTATAAAAAGTTTTCTGCTAAAAATGCATTTTCCAAAACGAAAAACTTTGAGACAAACATAAACTTTGCATTATTTGAATATCGCTGTCTGCATTTGACTTTTTGTTTGACAGCGAAGAATTTCATACGGCGAATGTTCGGAGGAACGAAAACTCTCTCAGTGAGCAAAATCACTTCAAGAGGATGACACTTCCATTATAAATCTCCTATCAACAAGGGGCATTACATGGGGCAGTCCAGTCAAGGTTTCAACAGATCTTTCGAAGTTCAGTTAACCTGGGGCAGTCCAGTCAAGATTTCAAGAAATCTCTCAGTATGCAGAGTAATCTGATTCAAGACTCCTTCATCACCGCTTGGGGCATTCGAATGTCAAAAGTGTTCAACAATTTCCTTATCACCTCAAAAGACATGATATAGTTCAAGATGTGACCCAGAGATGGCGACATTCTATAACTCATTCAGACTTTCAATGATATAGTTCAGATGTGACCCAAGATTTGGCGACATTCTGCAACTCATTCAGAATTTCATTCCAGATATAGTTCAAGATGTGACCCAGACATGGCGACATTCTATAACTCATTCAGACTTTCCAGATATAGTTCAGATGTGACCCAAGATTTGGCGACATTCTGCAAATCATTCAGAATTTCATTCCAGATATAGTTCAAGATGTGACCCAGACATGGCGACATTCTATAACTCATTCAGACTTTCCAGATATAGTTCAGATGTGACCCAAGATTTGGCGACATTCTGCAACTCATTCAGAATTTCATTCCAGATATAGTTCAAGATGTGACCCAGACACGGCGACATTCTATAACTCATTCAGACTTTCCAGATATAGTTCAGATGTGACCCAAGATTTGGCGACATTCTGCAACTCATTCAGAATTTCATTCCAGATATAGTTCAAGATGTGACCCAGACATGGCGACATTCTATAACTCATTCAGACTTTCCAGATATAGTTCAGATGTGACCCAAGATTTGGCGACATTCTGCAACTCATTCAGAATTTCATTCCAGATATAGTTCAAGATGTGACCCAGACATGGCGACATTCTATAACTTATTCAGAGTTGCTTCTAGATATAGTTTAAGATGTGACCCAGAGATGGCGATATTCAGTAACTTATCCCAGACCAACACCTACAGCAATCAGAAGATTCTTCCTATCCCCAGCGGAGTTCATCAAAATTCCCCAGCAGTAACTTATCTTTACAAATCCCCAGCCAGAGAATCCTCCGGAATTCAATTCCCCTCAGAGTTTAAGTTTCAGTATCCCCAGCAGATCTAAAATTTCAAACCTGTCCCCAACGGAGCCAGACCATTGAACCTTCTCCCCACGGAGTTTTGGAGAGGGCAAATCTTGAGTTCCCCAGTGAAGTCGCCGGAGTTACTTCCCACCGAGCTGAAGATTCTCAATCTGACCTCCCCAGCATGAGTCTACTAGTTTGGAGCTCCTCAGTAGAGGTCATCAGGAATTCTCTTCCCCAGCAGCAGCCAAGGATTTATTTTCCCCGGCAGCAGTCAAGAGGCTTTTATCTTCAGCCATCTCGGATTCATGTATCCTCGGCAAGATTAGCTTATCAGCTCACATGTGCATCCATCACATTCATAAACATTAATGTCACAGGCATTGCATCATGCGTCATAACATTGCATACAACTAACCCTTTGCCTTTTCAGGTAAGATCAGTCGACAGACACAGATCATCTCCCGAGATTCATCCAGAAATAGTTCAGATGTGACCCAGGCACGGCGACATTCTGATACTTATTCCAGATTCATTCAGACGCATCAGCAGGAAACCCTACACCGGTCCCTCTTCAACTTCAAGATTTCTGAAAATAGTTTATGGATTCTTCCCTACAACGGATGTCAATCTACCGATTTGTTCAGACTCTTCTCAACTTCTGAAAATAGTTTACGGATTCTTCCCTACAACGGATGTCAATCTACCAACTTGTTCAGACTCTTCTCAATTTTTGAAAATAGTTTACGGACGCGTCCCAACAACGGATGTTGCTCTATTGCTTATTCAATATCAGATAGCTTACAGATTCTCTAGATATGGACGTCAATCTGTTGCTTGTTCGGACCCCAATTCAGAGATGTTCCAGAACATGGGCGGCTTTCTGATACTTGTCCACTCACCATTGACATACATTTCAACATTTCCAGATGGCATCTATAAGCCCATCCTCCTACCAGCAGTCGCCGAATGGCATCTGTAAGCCCATTTTCAGATGGCATCTCTAAGCCCATCCCCCGACAAAATTCTACCGCACCAGATGGCATCTTTAAGCCCATCACCAAATGGCATCTGTAAGCCCATTCACATCTACCATCATATCGCCGAGTGCAAATTTTCTGGGCACTGTAGTGTCCAATCTTCTTTTACCTTCAAGTCGCGAAAGGCAAACTTGCCAATCTAACTCTTCAGGTCTAAGAAGATTGAACAGGGGCAACTGTTGTACCCCAAAATTTGCCCTCGCATTTTCCCCCAAGAAATCTCAGCTTCAAGCCTTTCCTGACTTTTCAAACTGGCTCAAGAATCGGACAAACGGACTTTTCTTGACAGTCAAGCAAAGTTAGGGTTTTTACTGATTTTTTAGGACTCTGGATTGTTTCATACAGTTGGCTTAGGGTTTTGGTTGATTCTGGCGCATTTTGAGCAGGCGAACGTTATTTGGCATTTAATCAGGAATTAAGATTTTATGGGCATATTCTCAGCAAAATTAAAATTCCACAGCACTTTGCAAGTTATTCCGAGATTGGGGTTAAATTCGCATTGTTTTGATTTAATCAGTGAAAGAGACAGTGGTTGGAATTCATGTTGTTTTCTTTGAGCCGGTCAAATACAGTATGCAGTATTGGATTCACAGTGTTTATGGCAAATCAGTGAAGAAGGAATGCGCTTGATCAGTTTATTTTGGTTGACTGCTGCTTTGCTTTGGATATTGGAAGAGACAGGTTTAATTGATCAATATTGTTTTTATTTAAGTTATTTATTATTCTAAAATTGAATGATTGAAATTTATTTTTCAATTGTTTTAATTCAAAGAGTTTTAAATAAATAAATAAACAATAAAGAAAGAAAATTAGAATTAATTGGGTAATAAAGATTTTATTGATATTTGAATTATTTGTACAAATTGTTGTTTATAATTTAAATTACAAACAATAATTTACATTAATTTAAATATTAAATAAAATAAAAAACTATCCTATTTCTAATATTCTTCATTCTTCACTTCGCTCCGGTGCTCCATTATTTATCTGCAAAAAAGAAAAAGAAAGTCAGAAAGCAGTTGAATTAAAGAAGACAGTTAAAATTAGACTCATCATTAAGGGCCACTGACTGGGATCAGTTAACCCTCTCTGCAAATCACGGGATTTTTCCCGGTTCACAGAGAGGGAAGAATTTTTATGCAAAGTTGAAAAATGCAAATGTCAAAATGCATAGAATATCAAACTGCATAGTTTCAAAATCTCAAACTTCAAATTCAAACCAAACTGAAAAAAAATCCAAGTTACAACTTTCTATCAAAAGCCAAAAGTGCAATTTGCTGTTAAAGTTATCAACAAAGCTACTCAAAGCTACCAAAGAGGAAGTTTTAGCCAAGATATCAAGGAAAAGACAAAGTACCAAAGCTGTCAAAGAAAGATGAATATGCAGAAGTAATATGTTATGCAAGCAAGTTCTTTTTTCATCATTTCCCATCAGGGCCACTTTCAGGAAAAATAGTACAAAAAGCATAATATTATAATGCAAACTGTACAGAGAGAGAAAAAAGAGAGATAGAAGCAGGTTTTTCAGGCTTAGACAGTAAGGCAAAAGCTAAAAGAAGCATTAATTCAGCATTACTCAAAACTGGGCAGAAGTACACAGCAGAGGCAATTACCAAAACAGAAAAGTGCCAAGAAACTTTGTAAAACTACCCAGCAACTTGGATCAAGAAAAAATACCAAGGTTTGAACAAGTATTAGGCGCCAAAGACCAAGAGAAAAAAGGACAAAAGAACAAAAGAAAATATACTGAGCTTAAAAAGAGAACCTGATTGAGCCAAGCACCAACATCACAAATATAGAACCATACAAGCAAAAAACAACTTGCCTACTATCAATTGTCAAACCAAACACCTCAACCATCACTAAAACCATCCAATCTCATAACCATAAGAAACAACCATTAACCTGTCAAAAATCATTCAAAAAATGCCAAACACATAAACTGCACTACCATAACCTGCATTAACCCACAAAGAACCATAACCTGCATTAATCCACACAAACCTTGTTCAACCCATCCAAAAACCAGCATCATACATACTAAGAAGAAAACCTGCATCAAACTTACAAAAGCACAAAAACCATTCAAAAATGCCAAACTCATAACTCGCCTCAGCCTCATCCTGTCAAAGCTTAAACCATAAACAACCATTAACCTGTCAGAGAACCATGAACCCAAAAACCTGAAATACACCAATCCTGTTTGAAGTAAACTAACCATACCTGCTGCAACAAAAAACCAGTCTAAACTCACAACATGCCTACTGCCCAGTTAAAACCAAAAACAATCAAACCCACTGTCAAAACCATTCAATCCAAGCAATATACTAATCACGAGCTAAAACCCTCAGAACAATCTTCATTGGGCAAGCATTCAAAATCATTCAGAGACAAGCATTCCCAAATCAAAAATCCTAGGCCCTCAGTATGAACATCATTGGGCAATAAAACGCTTCAGAAGGCATCCAGTTCAAGGTAACACAGGGCAACAAGAGAAGAAGAGAGAAAGTTCGTCAAGGCAACAATTCAAGGCAACAATTCAAAGCAACAAATCAAGGCAACATACAGTAGAAGAGATAAAGAAGTGAATTAAAAAAGGGTTCTCAGCACAAATCCTCATCAAAACCCTAAGTAGCATCATAAAACCCAACCAGGGTCATCAAGAAGCAAATATTCGTCACGCTCCCTCCGCTCGTTCCGGCCTCCTGAGCGCCAGTCCTCCGCCTCTCCTCCATCTCCAAAGAACGAAGGTAGCCAATCTTCTCTCCCTTTCTTCTTCACCACCTCATAATAGTACAAATTTAAGAATCAAAACTCAAATTAAAACAACGCATGCAAATTCGTAAAAAAGGAGATAAGAACATAAACGTTGAAACAAACCTTGTATCAAGAGGACGCTGAGTTCATGCCATGGAGGGAAGAGTGGTTTGAGGGTGACGTTGGTGGCCGGAGGGATGAGTTGCTCAGGAAGATGAAGATGGAGAAGGACAATGAACGAACATACGAACGACGCCTCTGTATCACCTAACCCTAACGCGTCTCAACTGAATAACAATTCCCTAACCCTAAAAATGTTGCTTCAAAATCATGGGCCTGACCCGTCTCCAATATCCGCCCAAGCCCATTCCTGATCTGTCTTGGTTTTAACTGTAAATGGTTTAAAGAAAACAAAACATTCACTTTTTTCTTTTTTACTTTTAAATTAACAAAACTCTCTTTTATTATTTATAAAACGTTTATACCACAATAAAAATATGAAAAAGCTTTTCCTTTTCTTTTAAGAAGATACTTCTCTTTTATATATAGATTTTTAATTTAAATATTTGTACATATCATACTTTTTTTATCATATAGTTAAACATCCTTTTTCTTTTAAGTATGTATATTTGTATATAAAATAATAAAATACTTTTTATACATAATTAACTTGAAAACATTTTTTTTAATACACATTAAAATACATTTGTACATATCACATTTCTATCATATAGTTAAAATAAAAAGCTTTTCCCATTCTTTTAATTAAAGTGTATACTTATACATAATAATAGAAATACATTTTTTCTCTAATATTAAAATTCACAAACATTTGATTTAAATACTTTTTGTATGTAAACAAATAAAGATACAATTTAATTAAAATTTGAGCGTTCTATTAAAAACATTTTCTTTTTTGTACATATTAAAAATATACAAATCAAAGATTCGTTAAAACGCATATCTAGGTCAAAAACCCTAATCTCGCATTAATTTCATATTGTCGCACCTGTAAATAATTACACACAATACATATACACCTACACAATATGCTGGCATTTTGATACATTATATGTTTGCTTATATTGACATTCGTTACATTTACACTTGATTGGTTCGATTCGGTTCATCTATTGGACCCTACGATCCTAAGTCTCATCCCCATTTGTACATTTATACCCCCACTCCCGGACACTATTTTGTAATAGCGTAGATTTTACATTCCGTAATTTACAGTTTTCCAATTATACCATGGTTAGACCTAGGGTTTGTATGTACATAAAATCAAACGCTAGATAACCTAATACAAAGACAAATACATGTAATCAATACACAATCACACTTGCACCCTCTAGGGTAATCCTACATGTTGCCTTCCAAAATGGGCCATGCTTGCACGTCGAGTATCTTTGGTAAAACAAAATCAAATGATCATAAGTCTCAAAGTGTTGCCTAAACGGAATGATCATAGTCCCTTCAAAGCAAATTGCCAAAGACACTTGGCATCATTGCATTCATGGTCCATACGATGACCCGCGCCCGTCCCGAATAAACTTCCTAAACGCAAGATTGTCCATCAACTTCAATGGTGGAACAAAATTGTTAAAAGGGGTTAAAACATAACAAAAACCTTTGAGTACAATAGGGTAGACAAAACTCTTAGTTACTTGAGATCAATTTGCAAAAACACTTGCCTTCTTTTCAAAAACCACAATCCACAACACTTTCAAACAAACTCTCAAAAACATTTGAAACATCTTTTCAAAAAGATCCACACTTTTGTAAAACACTCAATCACGAGTCAAATACATTAGTTGCCTAAGACAAGGCATCTTCTTCCAAAATATTTTCAAAAAGCACCCACACACACACAATTTTCAAGCAATCGAAAAACAAGGCAAGTGATCTAAAAAACCAAGTAACTAAGAGCCCATGGATAACCATGGATGAAAAGGGTGCTAATACCTTCCCTTTTCATAATCTACCCCCCGAACCCACGAAATATCTCAAAAGGTTTTTGCTGTGCTTTTTTAACCTTTCCTTTAGGATAAAATAAAAAGTCGGTGGCGACTCTTGCTCAACCGCACAAGTGCGAATACGAACGCAAAACACTAGTCAGTTCTCCCACCGTATCACAGAACTGGCGACTCTGCTGGGGAATTATTTTTAGTGGGGTTACCTTAGGGTTTAGATCACCTTTGTTTTCAATTGATTGCTTTGTTTGCTTTACATTTGTGGGCTTTGTATCGGAGTTTTATAGATCCTAACCCGGATCTGGAGATACCTTCTTAGAAAGTAGCAACAAGGCTGTGAGGGAACTGTGCGGGGTATACCGACATGGTTGAAACAGTCTGCTACGTTGATGTGGCACTTTGGTGTGTACCGGTAACCCTTGAGTTCAGTCAAGGAGAGTATGGGGCCGCCGCGTGGTGTCGTGAAGCATCAACTGACCTTAGGAACCTTAATTGAACCATCTTGGCCTTTTTAGGGTAGTGAGATAACTGACTTTGGTGCAGTCCGAGGTTGGTTGATACTCGATACTACACTCAATTGAGGATTGCTTTCCTGGAATATTTCGGTCGCCAGTTCAGTGGCTAAATCGAAACGATGAACAATGAAAGCAATCCAGTGATATTGGGACCTTTAGAACCCGGTTACTTTTGATAAGACAGGTTTTAACCAACAAACTGAAAGAGGGTAGTACCTGAACCTCATACAAGCCTAAACCTAAGGCCTTGTTTGCTTTGTGTGAATATTGTTTGCTTGTATATACACTCACTTGTTTTCGCATACATGTACATAACATCATGACATCATACCATAGCATTTTCAATAACCATTTCAAGGATCTCGAGGGTTCTGTTGATGCAGGGTTACGTTGAACCAGACATCTATCAAGGGGCAAGAGGTTTCTCGTCTAACCAGCCCAATCAAAGATCAAGTGCAACAACTTGAATCAGTGGCTATGACCCACTCGACATGGTGAGCTCAATTCTCGTGGGAAGACATCCATCGGTGCAAAGTTCTCCAATCAAAGATCGAAGTTCAACCTCTAACATTCTCTTATGTTTACCCCAAGAGATCCTTGAAAACATTGCATATATACCATACATATCATTGCATAACAGGTTCCTCCCCTACAGGTCTCCTTATTCTTCCTACTGTTTATTTCAGTAAGATGGATATGGAACAAACAGTGAAAGAGCTCCAGGCTCAAAATGCTCAATTCCAACAAATGCTGCTGGCTATGGGTAAAGGGCAAGAGGATCTGACAGCTCTTCTTCTCAAAGACAAGAAGAAATCCAAGAAGGCAGCCCGCATCCTGAACTTGAGGAGAAGGCCTAAGACCCAAGACCTTGCAACTCCATCCAACACAGTGGTTAGTCTTGAAGAAAACCACAATGTGGAGATTGATGAAGAGGAAACTGATTACTCCGAAGAGCAATATCCTCTCACTGATGACAAGTACAAAGAGTTGGAGGATCGCCTCAATGCTATGGAGATCCAACAAATACCTGGCTTGGATTTAGGAGACATGGGGTTGGTTCCTGGATTGGTCATCCCTCCAAAATTCAAAGTTCCTACCGTTGCTCTATACGACGGAGTTTCTTGCCCTAAGATGCATCTAAGGTCTTATGTCCGCAAGATTCAACCATACACAGCTGATAAGAGGCTTTGGATCCATTTCTTCCAAGAAAGTCTAGTAGGGGCTCATCTCGAGTGGTTCTATCAATTGGAGAGTTCTCGCATCCACACCTGGGAAGATCTAGCCAGGGCTTTTTACGAACAGTACCAGTACAATGCTGATCTTGCACCAACTCGTGTGCAGTTGCAAAACATGACCATGGGTTCCGACGAGAATTTCAAGGGATATGCCCAAAAGTGGAGAGATTTGGCTGGTAGGGTGCAACCTCCTTTAACTGACAGAGAGTTGATCGACATCTTCATGGGAACTTTGACAGGGCCTTTCTTCAAGCACTTAATTGGAAGCTCCTCAGCTGGGTTCACCGAGCTAATACTGACTGGCGAGAGGGTCGAGGCTGGCATCAAGAGTGGAAAGATCCAGGGAGCCACAACCTCCGATACTCAGATAATTCCCTACAACGGGAAGAATGAGTCCATTGCTGCGAACAGTCAAGAGGGTCGTCATGACCAACATATAGGGGCAATCCTGATCCCTAATCCTATACCTGCTCAACAAAGACAGGGGCATCAGCATAAGGGGGTCGCACCTAAGAGGCAGTTCACCAAGATCAACATGTCACTGTCTCAGGCACTGCAACACTTGTTGAAGAGGGATATGATTACTTTGAGGGCTCCTCTCCGGAACCCAAATACTTCTGCTCCTACCTATCACCGCAATGAAAGATGTGAATACCACTCTGATAGCCCGGGGCATGATACCAACAACTGTTGGCCTCTGAAGAACAAGATCCAAGACATGATCGATGCCAAGGAGATTGAGTTTGGTCCCCCAGAGACTCCAGCATGATCACTCCTCCTATGCCAAATTATTGAGATTGTATTTGTTCCATTCTGAATTTTCGAAGTTGTAATTCCTTTTGTTGTCAAACAATTATCTGATTGATGTTAAACTCTGTTTTCATTAATGCATTGCATATGTTTGTCTTGAATTCATCCATTCGTTTCACTACTGCTTTTCTTTATGATATTTGACTCTTGATAAAAAGCTGTAAGCCTTTAGAGGGAGGATGACGAAACAATACCATGATCTTATACAGTATGCTTTTGAACAGACCTTGCTGATGATGTACAGGCATTTCTTTCAATTCCCAAACACTGGAGTTATAAGGAAGTTAATCCCTAGTCAACCCCTTCGAGCCAAAGAAGTAGGAGTTTTCTGTTCTAAACAATCGAAACCTTTGATATAAACCTGGGGCAGGGTAGTATCTCAGTTAATTCAAGAGAAACGCGCATTGAAATCGCAAACTCTCAGTTCGTAATACAACGAACGATGTCAAAAAAGAAAGCATTCCTTTGGAATCAAAAGACAAGGGTGGTTCCCTATCACGTAGACAGTCAATCTCTCAAAAGAGAAAAGCCCACCAAGCCAAAACCTATAAAGAAGGCTTAAGAAAGCTAGGGCATCCCGCTGACTGTAATCTCAAAAACGGGAATAGTCAGGCAAAAGTTAGGGATAACAAATCAAAATCAAAATAGTGAGGTCATTACAAAATCCTCAACAACATGAAAAAATGTTGAAAAAGAAAAGAGGAGATGATGACTGTCTCCCCAAATTCAACTGGTGAACCATCGCCCAAAAGTCGTTCCAAACTCGAAACAGAGTGTGACGCACAATTAACTGAGCTTAGGTTGAAGAACATCACGAAGAGCGGGTGGGTACAAATATACTTTGAGCCTTTATCCTTGTTTCTTAAACCGTGAACCAAGCCACGTTACAACCCTTCAAAAGTCCTAATTGAAGCATGGGTTAATTCGAAAGCATACTGTTACAAAAGGTATCCTGACTCCTGTAAGGCTTTACTCTAAATCTTGTGTTGATTTGCCTTATAAAAAGTTTTCTGCTAAAAATGCATTTTCCAAAACGAAAAACTTTGAGACAAACATAAACTTTGCATTATTTGAATATCGCTGTCTGCATTTGACTTTTTGTTTGACAGCGAAGAATTTCATACGGCGAATGTTCAGAGGAACGAAAACTCTCTCAGTGAGCAAAATCACTTCAAGAGGATGACACTTCCATTATAAATCTCCTATCAACAAGGGGCATTACATGGGGCAGTCCAGTCAAGGTTTCAACAGATCTTTCGAAGTTCAGTTAACCCGGGGCAGTCCAGTCAAGATTTCAAGAAATCTCTCAGTATGCAGAGTAATCTGATTCAAGACTCCTTCATCACCGCTTGGGGCATTCGAATGTCAAAAGTGTTCAACAATTTCCTTATCACCTCAAAAGACATGATATAGTTCAAGATGTGACCCAGAGATGGCGACATTCTATAACTCATTCAGACTTTCAATGATATAGTTCAGATGTGACCCAAGATTTGGCGACATTCTGCAACTCATTCAGAATTTCATTCCAGATATAGTTCAAGATGTGACCCAGACATGGCGACATTCTATAACTCATTCAGACTTTCCAGATATAGTTCAGATGTGACCCAAGATTTGGCGACATTCTGCAACTCATTCAGAATTTCATTCCAGATATAGTTCAAGATGTGACCCAGACATGGCGACATTCTATAACTCATTCAGACTTTCCAGATATAGTTCAGATGTGACCCAAGATTTGGCGACATTCTGCAACTCATTCAGAATTTCATTCCAGATATAGTTTAAGATGTGACCCAGACATGGCGACATTCTATAACTCATTCAGACTTTCCAGATATAGTTCAGATGTGACCCAAGATTTGGCGACATTCTGCAACTCATTCAGAATTTCATTCCAGATATAGTTCAAGATGTGACCCAGACATGGCGACATTCTATAACTCATTCAGACTTTCCAGATATAGTTCAGATGTGACCCAAGATTTGGCGACATTCTGCAACTCATTCAGAATTTCATTCCAGATATAGTTCAAGATGTGACCCAGACATGGCGACATTCTATAACTCATTCAGACTTTCCAGATATAGTTCAGATGTGACCCAAGATTTGGCGACATTCTGCAACTCATTCAGAATTTCATTCCAGATATAGTTCAAGATGTGACCCAGACATGGCGACATTCTATAACTCATTCAGACTTTCCAGATATAGTTCAGATGTGACCCAAGATTTGGCGACATTCTGCAACTCATTCAGAATTTCATTCCAGATATAGTTCAAGATGTGACCCAGACATGGCGACATTCTATAACTTATTCAGAGTTGCTTCTAGATATAGTTTAAGATGTGACCCAGAGATGGCGATATTCAGTAACTTATCCCAGACCAACACCTACAGCAATCAGAAGATTCTTCCTATCCCCAGCGGAGTTCATCAAAATTCCCCAGCAGTAACTTATCTTTACAAATCCCCAGCCAGAGAATCCTCCGGAATTCAATTCCCCTCAGAGTTTAAGTTTCAGTATCCCCAGCAGATCTAAAATTTCAAACCTGTCCCCAGCGGAGCCAGACCATTGAACCTTCTCCCCACGGAGTTTTGGAGAGGGCAAATCTTGAGTTCCCCAGTGAAGTCGCCGGAGTTACTTCCCACCGAGCTGAAGATTCTCAATCTGACCTCCCCAGCATGAGTCTACTAGTTTGGAGCTCCCCAGTAGAGGTCATCAGGAATTCTCTTCCCCAGCAGCAGCCAAGGATTTATTTTCCCCGGCAGCAGTCAAGAGGCTTTTATCTTCAGCCATCTCGGATTCATGTATCCTCGGCAAGATTAGCTTATCAGCTCACATGCGCATCCATCACATTCATAAACATTAATGTCACAGGCATTGCATCATGCGTCATAACATTGCATACAACTAACCCTTTGCCTTTTCAGGTAAGATCAGTCGACAGACACAGATCATCTCCCGAGATTCATCCAGAAATAGTTCAGATGTGACCCAGGCACGGCGACATTCTGATACTTATTCCAGATTCATTCAGACGCATCAGCAGGAAACCCTACACCGGTCCCTCTTCAACTTCAAGATTTCTGAAAATAGTTTATGGATTCTTCCCTACAACGGATGTCAATCTACCGATTTGTTCAGACTCTTCTCAACTTCTGAAAATAGTTTACGGATTCTTCCCTACAACGGATGTCAATCTACCAACTTGTTCAGACTCTTCTCAATTTTTGAAAATAGTTTACGGACGCGTCCCAACAACGGATGTTGCTCTATTGCTTATTCAATCTCAGATAGCTTACAGATTCTCCAGATATGGACGTCAATCTGTTGCTTGTTCGGACCCCAATTCAGAGATGTTCCAGAACATGGGCGGCTTTCTGATACTTGTCCACTCACCATTGACATACATTTCAACATTTCCAGATGGCATCTATAAGCCCATCCTCCTACCAGCAGTCGCCGAATGGCATCTGTAAGCCCATTTTCAGATGGCATCTCTAAGCCCATCCCCCGACAAAATTCTACCGCACCAGATGGCATCTTTAAGCCCATCACCAAATGGCATCTGTAAGCCCATTCACATCTACCATCATATCGCCGAGTGCAAATTTTCTGGGCACTGTAGTGTCCAATCTTCTTTTACCTTCAAGTCGCGAAAGGCAAACTTGCCAATCTAACTCTTCAGGTCTAAGAAGATTGAACAGGGGCAACTGTTGTACCCCAAAATTTGCCCTCGCATTTTCCCCCAAGAAATCTCAGCTTCAAGCCTTTCCTGACTTTTCAAACTGGCTCAAGAATCGGACAAACGGACTTTTCTTGACAGTCAAGCAAAGTTAGGGTTTTTACTGATTTTTTAGGACTCTGGATTGTTTCATACAGTTGGCTTAGGGTTTTGGTTGATTCTGGCGCATTTTGAGCAGGCGAACGTTATTTGGCATTTAATCAGGAATTAAGATTTTATGGGCATATTCTCAGCAAAATTAAAATTCCACAGCACTTTGCAAGTTATTCCGAGATTGGGGTTAAATTCGCATTGTTTTGATTTAATCAGTGAAAGAGACAGTGGTTGGAATTCATGTTGTTTTCTTTGAGCTGGTCAAATACAGTATGCAGTATTGGATTCACAGTGTTTATGGCAAATCAGTGAAGAAGGAATGCGCTTGATCAGTTTATTTTGGTTGACTGCTGCTTTGCTTTGGATATTGGAAGAGACAGGTTTAACTGATCAATATTGTTTTTATTTAAGTTATTTATTATTCTAAAATTGAATGATTGAAATTTATTTTTCAATTGTTTTAATTCAAAGAGTTTAAAATAAATAAATAAACAATAAAGAAAGAAAATTAGAATTAATTGGGTAATAAAGATTTTATTGATATTTGAATTATTTGTACAAATTGTTGTTTATAATTTAAATTACAAACAATAATTTACATTAATTTAAATATTAAATAAAATAAAAAACTATCCTATTTCTAATATTCTTCATTCTTCACTTTGCTCCGGTGCTCCATTATTTATCTGCAAAAAAGAAAAAGAAAGTCAGAAAGCAGTTGAATTAAAGAAGACAGTTAAAATTAGACTCATCATTAAGGGCCACTGACTGGGATCAGTTAACCCTCTCTGCAAATCACGGGATTTTTCCCGGTTCACAGAGAGGGAAGAATTTTTATGCAAAGTTGAAAAATGCAAATGTCAAAATGCATAGAATATCAAACTGCATAGTTTCAAAATCTCAAACTTCAAATTCAAACCAAACTGAAAAAAATCCAAGTTATAACTTTCTATCAAAAGCCAAAAGTGCAATTTGCTGTTAAAGTTATCAACAAAGCTACTCAAAGCTACCAAAGAGGAAGTTTTAGCCAAGATATCAAGGAAAAGACAAAGTACCAAAGCTGTCAAAGAAAGATGAATATGCAGAAGTAATATGTTATGCAAGCAAGTTCTTTTTTCATCATTTCCCATCAGGGCCACTTTAAGGAAAAATAGTACAAAAAGCATAATATTATAATGCAAACTGTACAGAGAGAGAAAAAAGAGAGATAGAAGCAGGTTTTTCAGGCTTAGACAGTAAGGCAAAAGCTAAAAGAAGCATTAATTCAGCATTACTCAAAACTGGGCAGAAGTACACAGCAGAGGCAATTACCAAAACAGAAAAGTGCCAAGAAACTTTGTAAAACTACCCAGCAACTTGGATCAAGAAAAAATACCAAGGTTTGAACAAGTATTAGGCGCCAAAGACCAAGAGAAAAAAGGACAAAAGAACAAAAGAAAATATACTGAGCTTAAAAAGAGAACCTGATTGAGCCAAGCACCAACATCACAAATATAGAACCATACAAGCAAAAAACAACTTGCCTACTGTCAATTGTCAAACCAAACACCTCAACCATCACTAAAACCATCCAATCTCATAACCATAAGAAACAACCATTAACCTGTCAAAAATCATTCAAAAAATGCCAAACACATAAACTGCACTACCATAACCTGCATTAACCCACAAAGAACCATAACCTGCATTAATCCACACAAACCTTGTTCAACCCATCCAAAAACCAGCATCATACATACTAAGAAGAAAACCTGCATCAAACTTACAAAAGCACAAAAACCATTCAAAAATGCCAAACTCATAACTCGCCTCAGCCTCATCCTGTCAAAGCTTAAACCATAAACAACCATTAACCTGTCAGAGAACCATGAACCCAAAAACCTGAAATACACCAATCCTGTTTGAAGTAAACTAACCATACCTGCTGCAACAAAAAACCAGTCTAAACTCACAACCTGCCTACTGCCCAGTTAAAACCAAAAACAATCAAACCCACTGTCAAAACCATTCAATCCAAGCAATATACTAATCACGAGCTAAAACCCTCAGAACAATCTTCATTGGGCAAGCATTCAAAATCATTCAGAGACAAGCATTCCCAAATCAAAAATCCTAGGCCCTCAGTATGAACATCATTGGGCAATAAAACGCTTCAGAAGGCATCCAGTTCAAGGTAACACAGGGCAACAAGAGAAGAAGAGAGAAAGTTCGTCAAGGCAACAATTCAAGGCAACAATTCAAAGCAACAAATCAAGGCAACATGCAGTAGAAGAGATAAAGAAGTGAATTAAAAAAGGGTTCTCAGCACAAATCCTCATCAAAACCCTAAGTAGCATCATAAAACCCAACCAGGGTCATCAAGAAGCAAATATTCGTCACGCTCCCTCCGCTCGTTCCGGCCTCCTGAGCGCAAGTCCTCCGCCTCTCCTCCATCTCCAAAGAACGAAGGTAGCCAATCTTCTCTCCCTTTCTTCTTCACCACCTCATAATAGTACAAATTTAAGAATCAAAACTCAAATTAAAACAACGCATGCAAATTCGTAAAAAAGGAGATAAGAACATAAACGTTGAAACAAACCTTGTATCAAGAGGACGCTGAGTTCATGCCATGGAGGGAAGAGAGGTTTGAGGGTGACGTTGGTGGCCGGAGGGATGAGTTGCTCAGGAAGATGAAGATGGAGAAGGACAATGAACGAACATACGAACGACGCCTCTGTATCGCCTAACCCTAACGCGTCTCAACTGAATAACAATTCCCTAACCCTAAAAATGTTGCTTCAAAATCATGGGCCTGACCCGTCTCCAATATCCGCCCAAGCCCATTCCTGATCTGTCTTGGTTTTAACTGTAAATGGTTTAAAGAAAACAAAACATTCACTTTTTTCTTTTTTACTTTTAAATTAACAAAACTCTCTTTTATTATTTATAAAACGTTTATACCACAATAAAAATATGAAAAAGCTTTTCCTTTTCTTTTAAGAAGATACTTTTCTTTTATATATAGATTTTTAATTTAAATATTTGTACATATCATACTTTTTTTATCATATAGTTAAACATCCTTTTTCTTTTAAGTATGTATATTTGTATATAAAATAATAAAATACTTTTTATACATAATTAACTTGAAAACATTTTTTTTAATACACATTAAAATACATTTGTACATATCACATTTCTATCATATAGTTAAAATAAAAAGCTTTTCCCATTCTTTTAATTAAAGTGTATACTTATACATAATAATAGAAATACATTTTTTCTCTAATATTAAAATTCACAAACATTTGATTTAAATACTTTTTGTATGTAAACAAATAAAGATACAATTTAATTAAAATTTGAGCGTTCTATTAAAAACATTTTCTTTTTTGTACATATTAAAAATATACAAATCAAAGATTCGTTAAAACGCATATCTAGGTCAAAAACCCTAATCTCGCATTAATTTCATATTGTCGCACCTGTAAATAATTACACACAATACATATACACCTACACAATATGCTGGCATTTTGATACATTATATGTTTGCTTATATTGACATTCGTTACATTTACACTTAATTGGTTCGATTCGGTTCATCTATTGGACCCTACGATCCTAAGTCTCATCCCCATTTGTACATTTACACCCCCACTCCCGGACACTATTTTGTAATAGCGTAGATTTTACATTCCGCAATTTACAGTTTTCCAATTATACCATGGTTAGACCTAGGGTTTGTATGTACATAAAATCAAACGCTAGATAACCTAATACAAAGACAAATACATGTAATCAATACACAATCACACTTGCACCCTCTAGGGTAATCCTACATGTTGCCTTCCAAAATGGGCCATGCTTGCACGTCGAGTATCTTTGGCAAAACAAAATCAAATGATCATAAGTCTCAAAGTGTTGCCTAAACGGAATGATCATAGTCCCTTCAAAGCAAATTGCCAAAGACACTTGGCATCATTGCATTCATGGTCCATACGATGACCCGCGCCCGTCCCGAATAAACTTCCTAAACGCAAGATTGTCCATCAACTTCAATGGTGGAACAAAATTGTTAAAAGGGGTTAAAATATAACAAAAACCTTTGAGTACAATAGGGTAGACAAAACTCTTAGTTACTTGAGATCAATTTGCAAAAACACTTGCCTTCTTTTCAAAAACCACAATCCACAACACTTTCAAACAAACTCTCAAAAACATTTGAAACATCTTTTCGAAAAGATCCACACTTTTGTAAAACACTCAATCACGAGTCAAATACATTAGTTGCCTAAGACAAGGCATCTTCTTCCAAAATATTTTCAAAAAGCACCCACCCACACACCATTTTCAAGCAATCGAAAAACAAGGCAAGTGATCTAAAAAACCAAGTAACTAAGAGCCCATGGATAACCATGGATGAAAAGGGTGCTAATACCTTCCCTTTTCATAATCTACCCCCCGAACCCACGAAATATCTCAAAAGGTTTTTGCTGTGCTTTTTTAACCTTTCCTTTAGGATAAAATAAAAAGTCGGTGGCGACTCTTGCTCAACCGCACAAGTGCGAATACGAACGCAAAACACTAGTCAGTTCTCCCACCGTATCACAGTGTGTAAGTGAGAAAATTTGTTTTATTTTGAAAAGAGCAAGTACTTAAGAACCATCTACCTACTCGAAAAAGGAATCAATTTGTACTAATGTCCCTTAGACAAAGCTATCCCACTATTGATGAGTAGGTAGCATCGTCGTTGGGGTTTTAAGGGTCAATTTGATTAAGGGACGTGCGGTCACTAAAGCAATGTTAGGACGCCTTAGCGGTAACCCTAATGTCTTAGATCATTTTTCTGAGGCAACCGTTTCGAGGTTACTATGATCTTTAGGCAAGAGGGCGACCTCTAAAACTTCCTATACTCAATGACCACGTTCGAAGGCGACCAAGTGAGGTGTACCCTAAGAGTGCGCATGTGTGAGTGTGTTGTTTCGGTTAATTTTATCTTTGTACATGTCATGGGTGATCTATGTTGATTTTAGGTTTTGAACGATTAATCTTGTCATGCATTCCCTATTACCAAACATCTAACAGTTTATAAGTTGCGGAAATTAAATTGCGGAATTTAAACTAACTATTACAAGGCGTCGGGTATTTACATCGCCAAAAGCAACCCTTGAAATTAAAATGCGGAAAATAAATAAAGCGGTAAAAATATGTAAAGTCCTATTAAACTATTACATTCCAGGAAACAGATACAATATTGAATAAATATGAATCGCGTGCGGGAAAATTAAATCGGGCGCATTCTAGGGTTTTGACCCTTTTGTTTATTAAAGAAAAAGATTTTTTTGGTTTATTTTTGAATTAAGAAAGAAATTAAATTAGGTTAAGCATTAAATTAATAAATTAATTAATTAATAAAAATGATATTTTTTTATTTTTTGATATTTAAAGAAAGAAAAATAATTTGATCAAAGTTAATAAAACCTAATTGTCTAAATTAGTTTTAATTATTGCAAAATATATTAAAAGTTAATCCTAATTAAAACTAAATTAATTCAATTAATATTTATTAACAAAAATAAAATGCTGAAATTAATTTAAATAAGAAAATATTTTTTTGGTTTTTAATTTTATTAAGAAAAAGTTTTGATTGGTTAGTTAAATAATAAAAATAATAACAAGAAAATTAAAAGAAATAATAAAAGAAAAGAAGAAAAAAAGTGAGGGTTTGGGCCTGTATAGGGGGTGAGAGTTGCAATTTTGTGGCCCATTTACATGCAAGCCTGGTGGACTTTCTGATTCCAGCGTGGCACTTTGACTAGGGCATATGGTGGACATCACACCTGGACCACCAGATCTGGCCTGGGGCCATCTGGCGCTTTGAGATTTGAGGGAGTATGATGCATCACATGCTTGGGTTCACACTGAATAACCTGTAGAAAAATAAGAACAAATGCATGGGGCACCTGGGATTCGAACCCAGGTCCTGTGAGTCATTGAACAACGTCTCTACCACTCAACCAACGTGCTTTAGTTGTTAGTGTATTGGAAACTAATAATAATAAAATAAAAACAAATTAATTGATCAAAAAAAATAAAGCGCGCTATATTTGAACCATCCACTAAGAGGGGGACACATCTTCATCTTCTTCGTTCAACCCTAGATATTTACCTGCGGATTTATATCCGCAGCTAAAATTGCATGTTCAACCTAAAATCCGTTCTAGGCCATGGAAATTAATTCCAAGCAGATGGTTGTGCTCGTCTAGGCCTCTTGAGCAAACCTATATCTCTCTTGAGTCTTGATTTCGCCTGCAAAAGAAATGCCCCAAAAACACAAGCCACGAACCCCAGATTCGGCTATGGGGTTACAGGCCAGATAAATGCAATTGGCTAATGCAGAATGCTTCTAAATTGAACGATAATCATGAATATGCAAAGATTTTGTAAGAAAAGTGCAAGAATAATGATCTACGAATTCAACTGAAAAGCATATTTTTGAGACACTTACAGAGCTTTAGGGCACGTATGAGAGCTTGTTAGGGATTGATTTCGCTTCAATGATTGCCCAACAATCAATTAGCATTGAGATTTGCTTCTGAATTAGCCTCCAAGAACGATTTCAGTTTCACACTTTTCACCTTTTTTCAAGTTTTTCTTTTGATGATTCTGCAGCCTCTAGCCCTTGAATTCGTGTCCTTTCACTTGTATATGTATGTTGCATTGTATTAGGTCAACAATTGTGGACTGAATCCTTGTACATCAATGCTTGGAGATTGTATTTGATCCTCCATTGAAAACTTGGTTATTTTGCCAAAAATCCAATCTTTTTGCACATGGAATGGTTGATACGAATTTGATACACTTGATGATGATGATTAGGTCCTGAAAATAGAAAAAGATCTCATGTAATCAAGTTTTGTGATTTTATTTGATTTAAATAGATTTAAAATGAAATAATTAAAATAAAAATCAAATAAAATAGAAAAATTGATAAATGGACACAAGGCTGAAGCTAGTACACGTGTGTAGTGTGACAAGATCAAATCAAGTGGAAAAGAATGGGCCCATTTGACAAAATTTCAAGTTTTGGGGATAGTTGACTTTTTGCAATTTTACAAAAATGCCCAACTTCAACAATGCATAGCTTCTTCAACTATGAACTTTTGGAAGTTTTCTTAGACGTTTTAGAAAGCTTGAGATGTCCTCTAACCAACACTTTTTGTATCATCTCATTTTGATATTCCATGCTCAAGTTATAAGCTTTGTAAAAAAAGGTGTTTTTGTTGACTTTCAAAAAATGACCCATAATGTCCAAATTTGTAACTTCTTGTGAGTGCATTTATTGATCTTGGGGTATGAAGATGGATTGTAGGAAATTTCATCCTCTTAAAAATGAGCTTTTGATGGGTCATTTCTCATAAAGTATGAGAAAGTTATGCTTGGTCAAAGTTGAGTTGACTTTTCCTACAAAACCCTAATTTAACAACTTTTGAGTCTTGATGAATTTTGAGCAATCCTTGATAAATCATGATCAACCCTTGATCAAATGATGAGATATCCTTAAAAATGAGAATGTTGACAAAAAAATCTTGAAGTTTGACTGTATTTGGGTCACAATTGACTTTTTCCCTAGCACAGTCGATTTTTGGACCCTTTGAGCAATTGACTGAGCAAACTTCCTCTGCAAGGCTTGAAATTTGACATGGATGACCTTGAGAACATATTAGGACATTGGGGAGCACTTGAGGTCATTTGGATGCAAGGACCTTGATGCAACACAAAACCCTAATTTGAGGTTGTCTGCCTTAGGAGATAGCTTGACTGTCAAACTCTTGAGCAATCTTGAGCCACTTGGAGATTTTTCTTGCAATGTCTTGGGAAATATGAGAGGGCAAATTTTGGGGTGCAACAGGCACCATACAGGATGTCTGCATCTGAATTGTCAGAGTTAAAGATGCAATTGGAAGAGTTACTTGAAAAGAAGTTTGTAAGACCCAGTGTATCGTCGTGGGGAGCTCCAGTGTTGTTAGTAAAGAAGAAAGATGGAAGTATGAGACTTTGTATTGATTATAGACTGTTGAATAAAGTGACGATTAAGAACAAGTATCCCCTTCCAAGAGTAGATGACTTGATGGATCAATTGGTGGACGCTCGTGTGTTTAATAAGATTGATTTGAGGTCGGGTTACCATCAGATCAAAGTGAAGGATGAAGATATCCAGAATACGACTTTCAAAATGCGTTATGGACATTATGAGTATTCGGTGATGCCTTTCGGTGTTACTAATGAACCGGGTGTATTCATGGAATATATGAATCGTATCTTTCATACTTATTTGGATTGGTTTGTGGTGGTGTTTATTGAGGATATTTTGATTTACTCTAAGTCAGAAGAAGAGCATGTAGAACACTTAAGGGTAGTATTGTAAGTTTTAAAAGAGAAGAAGTCGTATACAAAGCTGTCCAAGTGTGAATTCTGGTTAAAGGAGGTTAGTTTTCTTGGTCATGTGATCTCAGGTAGTAACATTGTTGTAGATCCATCAAAGGTTGATGTTGTGCTGCAATGGGAAACTCTGAAGTCAGCTACTGAGATTAGAAGCTTTTGGGGATTGGTTGGTTACTATAGAAGGTTTATCGAAGGTTTTTCTAAGTTGGCACTTCCGTTGACTAAGTTGACTTGTAAAGGTAGAGCTTTTGTATGGGATGTTCAGTGCAAAGAAAGTTTTACAGAATTGAAGAAGATATTGACGTCGGCTCCGATTTTAACGTTGCCTAATCCAGGAGAGCCTTTTGTGGTGTATTGTGATGCTTCTAAGATGGGTTTAGGAGGTGTGCTTATGCAGAGTGATAAGGTAGTCACTTATCCGTCAAGGCAGTTGAGGACTCATGAGAAGAACTATCCTACACATGATTTAGAGCTTGCTGCAGTTGTCTTTGTGTTGAAGATTTGGGGGCATTATCTTTATGGTTCTAGATTTTAAGTGTTTAGTGACCATAAGAGCTTAAAGTATTTATTCGATCAAAAGGAGTTGAATATGAGGCAACGAAGATGGTTGGAATTGTTAAAGGATTATGATTTCAGTTTGAATTATCATCCAGGAAAAGTGAATGTGGTAGCTGATGCGTTGAGTCGAAAGACTTTACATATGTCGGAAATGATGGTTAAAGAGTTGGAATTAATTGAGCAGTTCAGAGATATGAGCTTAGTTTGCAAGGTTACACCGCAGAGTGTTATGTTGGGTATGTTGAATATTAATAATGAATTTATAGACAGTATCAGAGAAGCTCAGAAGTTGGATGTGAAACTGGTAGATTTGATGGTTGGAATCGATCAGTCTGAGAATAGCGATTTTAAGCTACATGCACAAGGTGTGTTGAGATTTCGTAACCGGATTTGTATTCCTAATGATGCCGAGATGAAGAAAGTGATACTTGAAGAGAGTCATAGAAGTAAGTTAAGTATTCATCCAGGAGCTACAAAAATGTATCAAGATTTGAAAGGTTTATTTTGGTGGCCTGGGATGAAGAGTGATGTTGCTCGGTTTGTGTATGCATGTTTGACTTGTCAAAAGTCAAAAGTTGAACATCAGAAGCCAGCAGGGTTGATGCAACCGTTAGAAGTTCCATAATGGAAATGGGATAGCATTTCAATGGACTTTGTGACAGGGTTGCCTAATACTTTAAGAGGACATGATTCGATTTGGGTGATTATTGATAGGCTTACAATGTAGGCTCATTTTATTCCTATTAACATCGGTTTTCCAGTGTCGAAGTTGGCTGAGATTTACACTAGCATGATTGTGAAGCTGCATGGTGTTCCTTTGTGCATTGTGTCAGATAGAGATCTAAGATTTACTTCTGATTTTTGGAAGAGTTTGCAAGAAGCATTGGGTTCTAAGTTGAGGTTGAGTTCAACGTATCATCCTCAGACAAATGGTCAGACTGAATGGTCTATCCAATCGTTGGAAGACTTGGTGAGGGCATGTGTTCTTGAGCAGGGAGGTTTGTGGGATACTTATCTTCCATTGATAGAGTTCACTTATAATAACAGTTACCTTTCTAGTATTGGGATGACACCTTTTGAAGCGTTGTATGGTCGAAGATGTAGAACTCCTTTATGTTGGCATGAATCTGGTGAAAGTGTAGTACTTAGACCGGAACTTGTTCGTGAGACTACTGAGAAGGTGAAGTTGAATCGAGAAAAGATGAAAGCTTCCCAAAGTAGAAAGAAGAGTTATCATGACAAGCGAAGGAAATATTTAGAATTTCAAGCGGGTGACCATGTGTTTTTAAGAGTTACACCTGTGACTAGTGTTGGGCGAGCATTGAAGTCTAAGAAGCTCACTTCTCGTTTTATTGGACCATATCAGATTTCAGAGAGAGTGGGGAATGTTTCTTATAGAGTGGCTTTACCGCCTAATCTTTTGAATTTACATGATGTGTTTCATGTGTCACAACTCCAGAAGTATATTTCAGATCCATCTCATGTGATTCATATGGATGATGTGCAAGTACGGGATAGTCTTACGGTGGAGACGATGCCTGTACCGGTCGCGGATCGTGAAATAAAGACACTGAGGGGCAAAGAGATTGCTTTGGTTAAAGTGGTTTGTCTAGGGGCTGCCGGAGAAAGCATGACTTGGGAGTTGGAGAGAAAGATGCGGGACTCCTATCCTGAGTTGTTTGATTAAGGTAAATTTTCGAGGACGAAAATATTCTAAGTGGGGGCGAGTTGTACCGCCCGTAATTTAATTAATTATTTAATTAAATTAATTTTGGAATAATTGTGAAGTTGTGTTATGATGATAGTTGATGTGTTGTGATTAGTTGGATTTATTTATTTTATTAAGTTGTGGGATAATATTAGAATGATAATATTATTTGATGTGGGCTTGTTTTAAAGGAATAAAAGTAGTAAAAAGGGGGTGTAGTAGTCTTAAGCCCATTAAGGTATTTTGAGAATTATAGGGTTATTTTATTATTGTTAGAAATAATCAGAAAAGAAGAAGCAGTAAGGGAGAAAGAATAAGGGTTGGAAGAAGAGAACGTGAAAGTTATTGGAAAGGAGGAAAAGAGGCAGAACAAAAATCAACCGGAAAAGTTATAGAGCAACCTTCAATCCAAGGTAAGGGTGAGGTTCTGACTCTATAATAAGGTTTATGATGATTGGTTTATGGTATTAGATGTGAAAATGTTGTCTTGTTCATGATTTGAATGTATATGTTGTTGTATGATGAAAATCAATGATTTAAGGATGAATAACGATGCCCTAATGTTGTATATTTGATGTAGAATTATAGGATAATTATAATTGATGATTATCTATGATTAGAGGATGTTTTTAGGGCCTAAAACATGGAAATCGTAGTGAAAACGCAGTGCAATCGCAGAAAATATTCATGACAGAACAGTATGTGTCGGCCCCAAAAGCCATGCGTCGATGCATGAATGCTTTTAGACTCAGGATGAGTCGATACGAAGGAGTCATGCGTCGATACATAAAAGCTTTAAAACTCAGGATGAATCGATACGAAGGAGCATGTATCGATACATGCAGTGTTACAGACTCAGTATGAGTCGATACGAAGGGAGTCTGTGTCGACTCATGTAGCGTGTTAAGTCCAGTACGCGTCGACTCAGGACATTACGCGTAGATCCATGTAGTCTGGTTTTTGACAGAATCATTTTGAAAAGGCTGTAACTTGAGTTTTCGGACTCCATTTGAGGTGCCGTTCGAAGCGTTGAATAGCTAACGCGATGAAATTCATTCTTAAGGATCAAAATAAATAATAAGAAGGATAATACTAGTATCCAAATTAGGATTAGAGTTATTTCCCGCATTAATCGCTATGTTGATTTTTGTGAAGAATGATGAGGATGAGATGATTATAGATTTCTGTTTGGTTCGTAACAGCAAGATTAATGAGGATAATAATGTAGTATTACATAATGAATAATATATAGAGGTTTGGTAATTTATAAGTAAGCCTTAGATGATTAATTAATTATAGGCAATATCACGTTGTAGGCCTATCGTCAACGTTGCAAGATTGATGATTTACTGTTGTATTATTGTATGGCTGAGTTGTTGATGATAAATGATGTTTGATGAATTATGATGTATAAATGATGTTTGATGAATTATGATGTATAAATGACGTTTGACGAATTATGATGATAAATGATGTTGATGAAAGATGTTGAGATGCCTCTAATAATTGGCAGCTATTAAGATGTAGGCTTCTGGCCAACGATTATGTTGCGTTGAGATGTTGTTAATTATGGTGTTTTCATTAAATTCATGATTGTGTCGCATACATTGCATTTAAAGATGGAGCTGACGCTCATTAAGATGGCATGTATTGGCGAATATTAAGATGAAGGCTTATGCCTTGTTGATGCCTCTATTTATTGGCAATTATTTTGAGATGGGAGTTCTGCTCCAATGGTATCACATGCATTTGTATAGTATTGAGTCGCATTATATGATTGCATAAATAAGTTGTGTATTGATGCAGTGAATGTGTATATTGTTGGTATTTCAGTTGCGATTACTGTTGCTTATAAGATGAAAAGTGGTGATGTTATGTGATCTAATTTAATATATTATTTATCATAAATTTTATTATATTGTTAGATATCTCACCCCTTATGTTTGAATGTTACCCTTACGTTGGTAACGTGCAGGTAATCCAGAGTGAAGGTTGTATACCTTCAGTAGTTCGAGTCGGTGTCATTGCTATGATACGTAACACTCGGGGGGGGGGGGGGGGGGGGATGAATGCTTGTTGTTTTTGATTATTAATGATTTCAGTGGTTGAACTTCAATTTGATTGTTGTTAAGTATGTGTTGTTTTGAAGTTGTTGTAACGATGAATAAAGATGTTATTTAGAATTTTGCTGCCTAGATGTTTAAGTTGTTGAATTATTTAATTAAATTATTATGCTGATAGTTCATCCGAAGTTTTAAAGTGTTATGTATCCACTTTGAATGAAATGTATTTTTAAAGTTGAATTTGTGGCATCCTGATTCGTTTGTATGAATTTTATGACTCTGATTTGCTTATATAATTACCGGGTAGAATTAGGGTGTTGCAGAAGCATTTATGTGGGTAAGGGCTCCGCCCAATGCACCTGCGTCGTTGGCAGGTCAATTAACACTCTTCCGCCCATTGTATACGCGAACGAAAGACCAAAAAGAAATGCATCCTCCCAAAGCATCAGCGACGTGTCAGAAAAAGACAATGGTTCCGCCCATTGAGGGTGCGGATTCTGTAAACCTGTGCATGCAGTACAGTCCACGTACAAAGCATGCATGACAAATTTATTTCTCCCAACCATTTACTTATTCCATTAAACATTTTGCATAATACCATTCATTTTTTCTCTATAAATACTATTCATTTTTTCATAATCTATATCAAACTCAATCTTTTTCCGCTCTTTCTCATCATAATTCTACACCAAACTCAATTTTCCATAATGTCTCTATTAACTTATGGAGAGGATCATCGAGGAACATTGTCAAACATACTCCAATATGTAAGTATTGAATATATTTACTTATAAAGTTTTTTTAAATTGTTAGAATATACTTATGACATTAACTATTTTCTTTTTTAGAATGAGAAAAAGTTTAGGCCTTGTACACACTCGTATGTGTCCGTAGACGAAATGATCCGTCCATATCTGATGCAAGCGGGCTTTGGGCACGTTATCAACATAACGTCATATGGTGTTGATAGAAAATTTATTCCCGCTTTATGTGAAAGATGACGGCCGGAAACACACACATTCCATCTTCCTACCGGTGAATCCACAATCACCCTTGAAGATGTCCACATGTTGATGGATTTACGTGTAAACGGTGTGGCAGTGAATGGGAGAACAAATATCGACGACTCCATAACTCAAGAACTCTTGGGTGAAGAATTTCCTGAAAGATCTAGAAAGGGTCAATTAGTCAAAATTACTTGGCTCCGGGAAAAATATGATGCATTTGACTTGAACGAAGATTCCACCATCGAACAAATTCATAAGAAAACTAGTATTTATATTTTATTGCTTTTCTCTAGTTTATTATTTCCTAACACTAATGGTAACACAATACATATTATGTATTTATCATTATTAGCTGACTTTAATAAAATAGGTAGATACAGCTGGAGATCTGCAGTTTTATCGCATCTATACATAAACCTATGTAGATGCGTTAGAAAAGATGTTCATGATTTTACTGGTTGTTCAACACTACTACAAGCTTGGGGATGGTCCAGGATGCCGAATCTAGCGCCTAGGAATCGTAATCCTTTTCACTTTCTGTATGCAACCAAGTAAGTTGAAACTACTCCTTTGTCTTAAACTTATTTACTATGTGAACAATATTTAAGTATTATTTATTTTTAGATGGTCTGCCTATGGGATGGATTACGAAAAGACTCCTCATCATTGTGCACCTGGCTATCGAAATTTCATCGATCATTTTGAAGAAGCTGATATAATATTCTTAACCATAGATTACTAATAATTACTATTATTTTATATAGTTCGTTAAACTAATAACTGATTTTTTTAACAGTTTACATGGAGGCCCTATGTAGGACTTGATGATATCGATCCAACGGATAGTCACGTGTGGAGTGCAAAAACATTTATCATCTATTTTACTACAGTTGAAATGCATCATACTGATCGGGTAAAACTCCAATTTGGCATTATGCAAGGCATACTGGATGCTCCACAATGCATGGAGGAGTATCACAAAAGTGTGGTGAACGACCAATGGACATATAGCAATTGGAAAGATTATTATAAACAGGAGCGTCGTCAATGACATAACTGCAAAGATAAAGTCTTACAAGGAGATGTCATGTCAGAAGAATGTAAACCGAGTAAGGAATACATGAAATGGTATAAGTCTGTTACAAATTTGTATCTGTCACCAAACAACTTCTTATTTGACCCTCGTAATTTGCCAACATCTTCAAACGTCCAACACACCAGACCATCATCAAGCACTTACACTCAACAACCATTCATGAGCAATCAAGAACCTTTCTTTCCAACACAACCATCTTTTACCCAACAACCTTTCTTCCCAACACAACAACCTTTCTTCCCAACACAACCACCTTTTACCCCAAGCCAACAATACCATCAACAAAACCCTTCATCTAACCCCATCCAATGGGGCACCCAACGACAATATCCTTCATCTATCCCCATCCAATGGGGCACCCAACAACAATATCCTTCATCTAACCCCGTCCAATGGGGCCCCCAACAACAATACTCACATTTTACCCAGTCAATATCAACCAGTCTACCACAAACATTATTAACACTACAAACCCCACATGATCCCAACTATCAAACACCCTGACAACAAATGCCTATTTCCCGGCCACAATAATTTACCTCCCAAGATTGTTACCAATCCTTAATAAATAGCCCAATGTCTTCTAATCCCATACCAAATTGGAATTGGGAGGGAACCAGATTAAGTTATGACAGTGCAGCCGAGACAGACTATACCAATGAGGACATGATTGAGGAATTTTTAATGGGCGGGTGTGACGTGTGACCTTCAACTCAACCACAAAATGAAGAAGGAAATCACAGAACAGACCAACATACAAGACGAACACCTGCTTGTGGAACTCACCAACGATTGACACGATCCGGTCAAAATCGATAGTAGATGTATCTTCTCTATTGAATCTTTATTTAATTATAGTGAAATTATATAATTTAAAAATGAAAAAAATTAATTCAAGTAAATTAGTGAAATTTTTATTTAATTATAGTATATTTTGTTTAATTATAGTGTATTTTGTTTAATTATAATGTATTTTGTTTAATTATAGAAATTTAATTTAAAATAAAAAATAAAAAAACGTTAACACTCTTCCGCCCATCCAATGGGTGGATCCTCTCTAATTTTTAAAACTTCCGCCCAATACTTCAACGGATGGGAAAAAGTTTTCACTACTCCGTCCATTCAATTGGCGGATACGTTGTGGCAAAAGAAAATTCTATTTGAAAAGAGAATAGATTGAGATTATTGAGTGAAGAGGATGATATATTGAAATTTAATGTGTAAAAAGAGTGTAAGACAGTAAAAAATTCTATTATTACCGATAAAAAAGGAATTTTTGATTTTAAATATCTATATTATATCTAAATATTGTCGTCACAGCGTAACTACGGACGCCACGTATCTTCCACGTATCTTCCGCTGAAATGATAGTGGTGATCTCATTTTCAGCATGCTAAACAATCGATGTTGGCTTTCAACGGGATGGATGCCTTCTTAAATTTGTGAATGTTATGCACATAAGAATTAACTTTCTTGTAGATCTAATGTTGATTATCTAGTATCTAAATTAATGTTAGTTATATATGTATAACAAAAAAAGCAATCTTTAATAAACTCCACCAGACTTTCAATACCAAAAATAAATAAAAATCTAGCCCGTGAAAGAAAAGTAATGTATATGATTGAATTTGTTTTGTCTTCACCCTTTCATTTCTTAAGAGAATGAACTCTTATAATTAAAGTTGGATTCAAAAATAAATAAAATATATTCAATTACTTGTTAAACATGAGTTTTAAAGTGAATTTTCACAAAATTATTTTTATTTAACGTGATTTTTATAATTTAAGAGTGAAATGGTAAATTAATTTTAAAAGCTCTCCCTTGTAAATCAAATATATATTTAATTAAAATTGACTCCTCTATGTTCCTCTCTTTTAAAAGAAACATATGTTTAATTAAAATACACCTTCTCCTCTTCCAACAGTTGAATTAAACAAATTCTTAGTCATTTATAATTTAAATCAATTTTAAATAAATATCTTTAAATTTAGCCTATAAATATGATTATATTGTACCGTTTTAAAATAATAACACTTTTCAAAGAGACTATATTACACTTACCAAATGTTCACCGCCAGTTACAACAAAAGGTTGTGGAAAGATTTGCAGTTCAATCAACTCAAATCACAAACAGAACCCTTCATATGTGGCCATAATGAAGCAAAAGTATACGTGCCTATGGAAATGATCAAGTCTTGACGTGCTTTGGAAATTTGAATCCAACAGATAAGAGTCAATTCCTCGTACGCACACTGGATCGAGGTGTCACATCTATTATAGGTTGGCTGATAACAAAACCATATAATTTATTGGCAAATGTCACATCTGTTTTTTGAAATATAAATGTTAAACTTCGATTCTATGACTGAAAAACTACGGATTCTTTCTTGAGAGATAATTGACTAATTCAATCTAATAAATCCACAACTGACACACACACATATATATATATATATATATATATATATATATATATATATATATATATATATATATATATATATATATATATATATATATATATATTAGATAGTGCAGTATAATATATTTATGCATAATTATTCTGATTAGTAATTATCATAATTGCAATCAATAAATCTATTGACATTCCTCCTCAAATTGATGTTGGTAAATCAACTAGCATAAATTTTCTAACTAAAAAGGTGTGTCGTTGACGTATCAATGATTTAGTGAAGATATCAGTTGCCTGAACATATGTTGAAACATGAGGTAGATTGATAACTCTACTATCATAGGCCTTCCGAATGGAGTGACAATCAATAACCTCGATGTGCTTCGTCGTTCATGGTAAACTGGATTTGCTGCAATTTGTATAGCATTAGTTTTGTCAGCATATAACGAAGTTGGTTGTGCTTGAGCAAATCCAAGTTCTGTTTTGATGAAGACAAACCATTTTGACAAGAAGGCAAAGATTATTGATCAAGCAAAAGCATCTATGGATAAAGTCTTTGGTTCAACCACTTAGCAAATTTCAAGGTAAAATGATAATACTTACTTTGAACTTAAGACATAGATGCTCAATGGTCAAAAGAAATATTTTATCTTGTCCAAACTTTTACTCAATTTTCTAAGCAAAAATTCAATTTTTACTTGGGTGCAATTGATTTTCATATTGGTGCAACCGATTGCATGCTTCAATTTTTCAAAGCATTTACTATTGTTTCTAAGTGCAATCGATTTTCATGTTTGTGCAATCGATTACTCTCAATCAATTTTTTCTACTAACTTCAAGTGAAATCGATTTACACATTTGTGCAATTGATTGCTCACTCAAAATATTTGAATTTATAGCTGTTAAAACCCCGTGCAATCAATTTACACAAGGGTGCAATCAATTGCATGCTGAACGATTTTGAAAAATAACAACTTTACTCATGCTTGTTCACAACACCATTTCATGGAAACCTTTCACTCAATCTTGGCAATTGTTCATGATTCATTTGCAGAATTTTATGTTGTTTCAAAAGGGTACTATGAACATATAAATACTCATTTTAAAAATTATTTTGTGTACCTCTTCCAATCATATTTTCTGAATTTTCAAAAATCAAACTCAAGCTTTTATACACTTTCATACACAAGTTTTCTGCACACTTTCACATATTGTCAACCAGAAAACTTTGAGCATTATATATCTTGAGTCATTGTATACTATTGTAACTGGAAGAGGAGATAAATTCATTGATTAAATCACTCAAAGTGATCATTGCTACTAAAACTCACTCAAATCAAATATTGCTATATACTTGCTTATTTTCCAGGATTATTGAAAATAAGTTCAAGTGGTTTTGTAATCTTATTTTTCCAGGATTTTTGGATACAAGTAAAGTCACTGTGAGAGGATTGTTCTCATTGTTGACATAGTGAAAATCCAAGAGGATTGTTCTTGGTCCAAGAGCATTATTCTTGGTTTTGGGTAGTTCTTATTTAAGTTTGCTACAATAAGGAAATCTCTTTCATGTTGAAAGGGGACTGGAGTACTCTCGGACTGTAAGGGGAACTAGGATGTATCGCTTGTGTCTCTTTATTTTTCTGCACTTTACTCTTTCATAAACTCACCATAAGCCAGAAAAATAATATCCATCATCACTAAAACCAGAAAATTTTAAAGTACCTAATTCACCCCCCCCCCCCAATTCTTAGGCGCACTCTTATACTTACATGCTTGGGTAGTGGATTAGCCTTCACATTGGGACCAATATCTTTAAAAGACAGGATCCCAAATCTTACCATCTTCTGCACTTCATACTTCAATGGATAACCATTTTCAATGACGTGTCTGGGGGCTCCTTTATGAAAAGCACAAGTCTGATCAACTTTATAATACCATGGGAAAGTTGGAGGTATAGTAGGGGAGGCTTAGTTTGCACCAGGTTCTTCTGAATCAAATCCAGAAAGAATTATGTATAACTCATATAAATAGAATCAAAAGCTTTCCTCTTCTGACCTTGCCCTTGATTACCTTGTTGAGGTGCTCTCTAATAGGCAACAACATTCAGAGCTATATTGACGACAAAAGTTATTGAAGCAACCTATTGTTGATGCTGATGATGTCTTCTTGGAGGTCTAATCCTTCTCTCTTGAATAACAACATTCGTTTCTCCTTCTTTCTTTTTAGAAAATCCATATGATGATTTATTTGTTCCACTAGAACCTTCATCTTTTGATGATCGTCCTTCGCTGACGGCTTCCTCTAGACGGACACCCATACTTACCATCTCAATTAAATCACTCAGTGCACTTGCAACCATTCTTTCATAGTAAGATAAAGCAAGAGTTTTTAGGAAGACCTTAGTCACTTCTTGATCTCTCATTAGGGGTACCACTTGGGCAGCAACCTCACGCCAATGTTGCACATACTCTTTAAATGATTCCTTATCTTTCTGAGACATTACTCTCAATTGGTCACGGTCAGGTTCCATAAACATGTTGTACTTATACTGCTTCAAGAAAGCTTCACCCAAGACTTTGAATGTATGGATGTTGCTACTATCCAATTCCATATACCATTTCAAGGAAGCACCAATTAAACTATCCTGGAAGAAATGAATAAGAAAGTGTTGTTCATCAGTATGAGTGGACATCCTTCTGATACACATCACCAGGTGGTCACAGGGACAAGAATTTCCATTGTACTTCTCAAACTCGGGTACTTTAAACTTCGATGGCACTTTCATATTAGGAACCAAGCAGAGGTCACTGACATTCTGCTCGAATAACTCTTTTCCTCGGAGAGCCTTCACTTCTTTCTGCATTTCATTGAATTGATCCTGAAAGTCATCGATTCGGTCATAAAAGATCAAACTTTCACTTGGTGGACGAGGCGCGTGATAAACTTCATCATTAATAATAGGGATTGCATTCACCACAGGAGGTGCATCATGATGAATCTCATTATTAATAACAATGATAACATGCACCACAAGAGGTGCATAAACAACAACAATTTGAACAAATGGAGCAACTTGAGCAGCAGGATTATAACCTTCTGGCATGAAATTCTCAGGCATTCCCTACGGGTAACCACGAGGCATACGGTATTGAGTAGAAGCAACTGAAGTAACAGATATGAGAACTCACAGAACCTCTAAAATAACGATCATCTTTTATGGTTGAGTAGCATGAGGAGACGAAGGAGAAGGAGGTGGTGGCTGATTCCGAGCAGCCACCCACGACTCTACCAAAATAGTCCGATTAGCCATACCGGCTCTCAAAGCAGTAACTTCTTTGTGTAGATCACGATTCTCTTGTTCAAGGTTTTCCATATTCCTTCTATAATTAGCCCGAGTATTATAGCGATGAGACATCTTGCAAAAAATATGTGCAAAATGATGCATGCTATGCAATGCATATGATTTATTGTGTTTATTAAAGGAACTCAAATAATTATAAACAACTGCAAATATTGAGGAACTAACACATTTGGAAATACTGAAAAATCTCATTTTAATAATAACTTTGGAATGGATTAAAACTTTTGGTACGAGTTCTAATAATCCTAAGTACAAGAGAATAAAGATAGATTTTAAATATCCTAAGGATCCAAAGTTGATGAAGATCCTTCCACACATTGACGTGTTCCCTTGAGTCTTACAATCTGAGCCTTCGACTGCTTGTTCCCTTGAGTCTTGCAATCTGAGCCTTCGACTGCTTGTTCCCTTGTGTATACTTATCGACGACTTCTTTCCATCCACCAGAATCAGAAAATGGGTGACCGAGACCTGGCTGAACTTTAGATGAAAATGAGTCCTCCTGCTTCTCCATCATCTCCATGATATGACTCTCAATAATATCAATCAAGTCATCCTTCTCTTGCAATTATGTTGAGTAGGACACCTCTAAATCTTGGTACTTGTTCTTCCATGCTTCCTTCTCTTGCTGCATCCATACTAAGGCAATATGAATTTCTTCCACATCATATAAGAGAGGAGAAGTAGTCCTCATAAATATGTCAGCTAAATGTTCTTCACAAGAATAAGGCATCTTCAACTGAATTTCCCTTCCTTGTACCCAACGAAGATGAGGCTCTATGGAAGCAGCTCCTCTTGGTCCCAAATCTTTTCTACCCTTCCTATGAATATGACGCCAAGCCTTTTAAATCTCGTCCTTAGATGCCTTATGATCTTATCCTTATTTAAGAAAGAAACCACTCAGATGAATGTTGCTTTGCTTGTCTCTCATTGGATATCCAAGTTGGCGACATGCAAGAACATGATTGTAGTTAATTCTTCTCTTTGTACCAAGAAGAGGCACATTGGGAAAAACACCACAACTATCAATAATATTCACATCATGGTAAGCTTGATGATACTAATCAATGTCAGAATGAGTGAGAGCCATAATCTTCGGTGCCCAACGTGGTTCCTTCTTGATATCCCAAAAAGTAGCAGACCAGGGTAAGTGAGAAATAAACCACTGATATAACAACGGTGTGTAACAAATGATCATCCCTTCCTGATAGAAATTGTGAACATGGATGGAATAATAAGTATCTCCTAGAAGTGTAGGGACTGGGTTCCCAATCAAAAAGAACCTAATGGCATTAACATCCATAAATTTCGACGTTAGGAAACCAGAACAACCCATAGGCAAGAAAAGAAAAGATATCCTCAAAAGCAGCTGTACTTTTCATCTTGGCAAAGTAACGAGCTTTATTCAATAGAAACTGAGCAGGAAAACCTCATATTCCTCCTTTGGTAGTCAATGTAGCCTCAATCCCAGACTTCCTCAAGTGAGTTATGGTGGAAATCTCATGAGACTTGGGCTCTCCTTCTAAGTCTGTGAAAGGGACACAATCAGTAATAGGTAAACCAAGTAAGCAAGAATACTCCTCCAATGTGGGAATCAAATGATAATCAGGAAAAGAAAAACACTGGTATAATGGATCATAGAACTGGACCAATGTTTAAAGAATACCCTCCTTCATCTTGAGCTTCATAAGAGGCACAATGGCTCCATACTTTTTCCGGAAATATGTAGGACTTTCAATCTCAGGAATCAAACTCCTCAGTTCCTCTATCTTAGGATCCTTGAAATTATACTTCCGAGTCTTTCTCCTTCCAAAATCCATGGTTAAAAGAGTACTTGAGATATTTGTAAAAGTCAACCTTCAGTTCCTTGAAAATCTGTTTACAGAATGCTCATGGGTGCATGAATGCATGATGATGCAACAATCACACACAAGATCACAAACATGGGGGTTCAAAGGTTCGATGTCACAAGTATGAAGTCAAAGGTACTACCATCAAGGTAAGGACTAATGATTTATCACCTGCCAAACAAGGTTCTAAGGAAATCCCAGAGTCTGTATTCTTCCTTCGGGTATTACCAACATCCTGATTAGCTCGGTAATTAGCAATATTCTCAGGAAAAACTCGTTTAAGTGCAGCATTTCATAACAACTACTTCCAGATTGCTCTGTTATAATCTATGCACTATATTTAAAAGGCCAAGATGGGTTAAGGATTCTACAGCTTCTCAGATTTGCGGGCTCCCGGGTTAAAAGCAACACGTCTTCGCGATTACTTAGTAAACAAATACTACAATCAAAGGGGCCTTCACTTAGTGGGGGATCTCATGTCTCCTTTTTCGGAATTACTCACTAAACGTTAACATGAGTATACCACTCATTGTTGCAACTGGTTTTAAAATCAGAGCCGCCACCCTTAATTTTTATCCTAAGGAAGGGAGTATAAAGTAATAACCCTAAATAAGTTAGAGATTATAGGTCGTTGACTCAGTTCTAGATGAATGGAAGGTGTTAGGCACCCCCATCTACCTTGTTCACAAGGATACTAGGGTTAGAAGCGCATTTTTAGGAAAAAAGGGTTTTAATGTTTTATTAGGGGAAAAGGGTTTTAATTTTTATTAGGGGAACTCACCACGATTTTAATCGTATGCCTACGTATCCTCTTAGGAGGAATCAGAGTCCCATTTCGTAGTTCACGGTTGGTTTATGTTTTTTATGGATTATGCAAATATTTTAATTCCCCTCGTACTTAGTCCGAGTGTGTGAATAACAGAGATTTTGGACAAAGCGTGCAATTAATTAAAATATACTTCGTAATCCTTTTCAAAATTAAATTTTTGAATTAATTTAATTTACGAAAATAACTTGTGGTTGGTTAAGTATTTTTTATGTATTAATTGTAAAAAAAAACTATCATATTTAAATGCATGATTAAAAAAATTTAATGCAAATAAAATAAAAAATATTTTTTATGGATTGGGAAATAATATATTACTTATATGATAATAATAAAAGATATAATATTTTAACTATCAAAATATAAAATATAAAATATAAAAATTATAAAATAATAAATGAAAAAAAGAGATAAATTAAAACGCAAGTGAGTATGAATTTAGTTAAACTAGTAACAAAGGGGGGGGGGGGTGTTAACAGTATAGGCTTGAATTCAGATATTGAATTCAGGCCCAAAAGGAAGGGGGTGTGTTTTTTGTCTACGCAGTAAAAATGGAGGTGTGTAAGGAATAGGGCCCAAGTCCAGATTTTGGACTTGGCCCAATAAGCCAAGGGGGGTGCTGGGTCATACGCAATTAGCAAAAAAAATCAGGGGTGTATTTAGTAACGGGCCTGGCCCAAAGGGTTTGAGTTTGTTTGGACCGGGTGTAGGTGAGTGCATGGTGGCTATCATGGACGTGCGTGCTTGCAACGTGTGATGGTGATCATGTGGTGATAATTGAAGGAGTATGGTAACGATTGTGAGTGCGTGTGTAAGAGATCAGTTGGCATAATATAATTTCATTTTACCAACGAAAAACTCATTTTGTTATCTTCTTTCTCTCAGACTCATTTTTTTCTCTTCCCTCTTCTCTAACACAAAACCATCGCAGCGAACCCTAGTCTGCCGTTGCTGCCACAACCTCCAATCGGCGGCAGTTTTTCTTAAATTTCAAGCCTCAAATATAACCTTTACCCCCCAAATTAACACAACAACAAAAATTTAAGCTAAGAACTTACCTCGTCGCGGTGAATCTCGGTATCTTTTTTGATTTCCTTTTGGTTCGATCTGGTTCCTGATCTCCTTCCTTGTGTTTGGCAGGTATCGAGGGCGATGATGATGGCGGAGGTACGAAGGCGCTTCGAGGGGAGCTAGGGTTTCATTTATTGAAACTCTAGACTGGAGCGACGGCTTTGTAAGCTAACGACGACGTAATTGGATCAAGAAATCTTCTAATTCCCTTTTTGTGAATTCTTTTTTCTTTGTTCTCTTTGCGAAAATTCTTCTCTTCCACCTTTATCTTAGTTGTAGGTATTTATAGCTTTTTGAGTTAGATGATTTAGGAAATAAAAAGTAATTTATCGTTACTATGAGTCTATTAGGGATTTTACAGATTTGATTTAGTTGTATTTTTAGGGATTCAGTTTAGTGGTTCTAGATTAGGAAAGATTTTATGCAGATATTACAGTGATTGGAAGAGCTGATTTGCTGATTGAGGATTAAATTTAGGTTTAGAATTAGTTTTTGATTGATTTGTATTTTACAATTAGGGAAATATTTTATTTGTAATTTGTTATTGATTCTCAGATTGGTTGTAAATAATTATTTATAATTTTAGATTTGATTCTGTTTTGCGTATTGGTTCCATGTGTTTTTCCTTTTATTTCGTTTCCGGGCTTTGAATGTTTCTTGGTAACTTGCTGATAAACAAGGGATGCTTAACAACGAAGGTGGTGAGAAACGATTGTCATTGGATGCAGATATTGGATTTAGGGTTTTCACTTCCTTGGTTGACTTGGTCAACGTTCACCAAAGTACCAATAATAATAAATATTTAATAAAAATATAAATAATAATTGATAATAATAATAATAATAAAGAAAAAAATATTAATTCTGATAATAAAGATACAGTCATAAAATTATAATACAAAGGTTGACTCGGTCAACAACAAAATGGATAGAAGTTGATTGGGCTATCAAAAAAAATGTAATATGGGCCTCTAAAAACTCTTAATGGGCCAGTATGCTCCAAAACAAAACATATCCCCTTATAATTCAAAATGAAAAAGCTAATGGGCCGTCCAACCTTTCTAACCACACCTCCTTCCATTATTTGTTTCGAAGTGAATCACAAAACCCTTAATGGGCCTAGAAATGTTTATGGGCCTACGAACTAAGACCTTATCTTAACAAACATCTCCTTTATTAAACCAAAAAGCAATCCCTAATGGACCGGTGTAGAAACTGATATGGGCCTGTTTGAAAGTGAAATAGAAATACACCCCCTTCTATAAATAATCCTCCTAAAACCCTAATGAGCCATCAGACTTTGATGGTCCATTTTGAAGCAGTACACCCTTCTTATTAATACATACCCCTAAGGAATAGTGAGATTATAAATAAGTAACATAGTAATATTAAAATTTAGATAAAATGACTGTTGGCAATAATGGGGAAATTTTGGGGTATGACACCCATCCTATCTTAAGTTTGCCCTAGTCCAGGTATATGACTTATAAGAGATCACCAAGCACCCTGAAAACAAGAAAAAAAATCCATACATACATATAAAAAACAAATAATAGCATATACACAAAGAAACAAAGATAGGCTCGACCCACTTTAAAGATGTTTCCCTAGTTAAGTCGCCAGTTTTCTGTAGCGGTAGAAAAGCTGAGACTAAGCCACTGGATTGACTTAACTCGTACAGATCAAATAAAAATTGCCACTGCGCTTTATTGTTTCTAAAGGAAATGGAAAAGGAGCGAATAAATCCAAAAAAGAGGGGAGAATCTAGGTACGGGGGTTTGTTATGTAAAAGGAATGTATTAGCACCCTAAACATCTAAGGTACTTTGTGGGAACTTCTTTGAAAATCTATATATTTTGGTTATAAAAGATGTATACAAAATAAGATGATGGAGATGAAAAAAGAAGTATTTTTTATAATTTTTTCACCCTTCCCGGTTGCGAACCTTTAGTGCCTACGTACCATCTTCCATGCAATAGGGGATCAGGGTACTCGTAGTTCACCTTAAAAATTTTAAAATACACGTGTGTTGGTTAATTTTAAGAGAAGACCTCGTCATATCCGAGTGGAAAACATACTTACTACCCACAATTATGAGAAAGGAGTATTTACGTCATCTCAAAGTGGAGGTTATAACTTGGATTTAAAATCCATCACTCAACACCTAAGTGGAAAATTTATCACTTCACTATCGTAGAAGTATAATAGCTTGTGTCACTACAAGAATCAACAAGAGTCTAATCTTTTGAGAAAAGTTTTAAAGTAAAAAGGCAAAGTGGCAAAATGGTTTGAATGAGGTTAATGACTGTAAGTTTTTCAAAAATAAATGTCAAAGTATGGTTAAATTGATTATAGTTTGAGTAAGAAAATATTTTTTAAAATGCACGGACCTAAGTCCAAGTTTGTTATGAAAGCGGTTCAAGTTAGAAAACAAGAAGAGTTTTGAAAAGGAGAGAGAAGATTTTTGAAATTAAAGAAGATAGGAGGAGATGAAGGGACTATCCTAAGTACACAAAGTAAAAGCTAAGTAAAATAATGGTCTAACCAACAAGAAGCCAACACTTGACATAAAGAAGTCAATATAGAATTTCTGTCCTTTGGATTAAAACCAAGCAAGTAAAAATACTAAACCTTTGAGGAATATCAAGCTTCAGATGAATTAAGAACCAAGCAAAGTCTTCATTGACAAAAGTTGGCCAGAGTAACAACTGTATACAGAGGAATTCAAAACCACAAACAAAGAAAGAAAATCAGAATAACCCGCACACATAAAAAAATTCAAACCAATGCCTTGGAGTAAACCCCAAGGATTTCATAAGATCTTCACAAAAACATCAACCAAAGATCACAGAGTTCCAAGGTCTCATGGCTTCTAATCCTAAGTCTCAGGAATCCACAACTCCACGGTGTTAGGGATAGTAACCAAGTAGTCCAAGTAACCTCAATATTTTTTAATGTCCAAGTTGATTATTAAGTATATTTACAAAAAAAAATAAAAAATAAAGCTCAAATGTGCAAAGATAAAAAGGCAGAAAATAAATGCTCAAGTGAGGAAAAGTCAAATAGCATGAGATGTAAATGCTAAAAAATAAATGGTACATAAAAGTAAAGGCACAAAATAAAGGCATAAATTAAAGTTAATTGTTAGTGAATTAGAAGTTAGAAGTCAAGTATAACAAAAGGTTAGTTGAATGACCATCTTGAAGCTTGCTTTTGAAAACTCATTAGAAGATTGATAAAATCAAAGCCTCTGAACAACAAGTTTCATTTGCTTTTTGTCAAGTATATCATTCATTTCAAGTACTTAAAGCCAACTCATATGACCAACGATAATTGAAGATCCAACTTAGGCCAAAGTTGATGAAGGCTTGTTAGAGGATTGGTAAGACCAAAGCCTCCTAACAAAGAACATCAAAGGTTTTGAACCAAAATCCAATAATCAATTATACTTGGGCTTTAAAACATAAAGTTTGGGCCACGAATGCTCATTTTTCGAATCAGGACAAATTTAGCGCTTTGTTAAGACGTCGTAAGTGGACTTATGTAGAAGCCACACCTATTTTGAGGTCGGCCAATAGCAATCTATGTACCATACATGTTAGAGAAATGTTATCTAGATCATTCTCCAAAAACATGTAGCACAAGTAAAAACAAGAAACGGATAAGATGAAGAGGGAGGGGATGGTCAAGATAGAACTACAAGTCCTCGTGAATCACAAAATTAGGTCAAATTATCATTAATATCATTCATCTAATTTAATGGATTTGGTTCTTTCAAACATATCAACATCCTAAATCCAATGATATTAATGAAGTTGAACCAAGGTATCACCAATTATGTCCAAAGTCAGAACCAATCCCAAGAGAAATAAAACTTCAATTAAAATCATTTAAAAATGATTTTTATTTGCCCAAATAATAAGAAATTATGGATGAAACACTCATAGAGAATCCAAAAGAACTCCATGGTTTGAAATAGATCCCAAAAGATGGGGAGAGGAGAATAACTCATGTTGCAACAGTCGGTGTAGGATTGTTGATACTATCATCAAGACTTCCATGATTCAGCTCTACTGAGTCTTCAACTGACTATCTTAATTCTCGAAGAGTTCCCAATCATGGGCCAAGGCTTGCATGTATACCACAAACAACCACATCTAAATCTTTATCCCAGCCAATATGCCCACGAAGTCATTCCATAACTGATTTCTTAACACGTGACAACAAGAACTCAAGTTTATAACTCTGGAGAGAACACCAAGTCTGAATATGAATCTCCAACTCTGAGTACCTGTTATGAATGCATGAATATGCATGAGGTGAGTGAGTAGATGCAATGCCATGTTCGATCATTTCCAAGGAACTCACATGCTTTTAAATTTGATTTTAAACCAGTAAAGGTAAAGAAGTGCAACACAAGGCTTACACGTATGGTTCCTTGGAAATGGAAAGAACATGTGTGTTAAAATGACGTTGACAGATCATGTGTTCAAGAACACAGGATCAAGGTTCCATAAACATGGAAAATGGTTGCACTGTCTCTAAATTGAATGATGAACATCACTAGATCAAAGGTATGACACCACCTTGGAACACAAAAGAGCCAAGTACCAAGTAGATCAATAACTGCATGAGACCAAAATCTCCCCGTCATAAAAGATAACTGCTGAAATAAACGGCCATTCCAAGGTGAGAAGTCTGGAACAAAACCAGGAGATCAAATAATCACCAACAGGAACAAAGTCACCAACATAACCCAAAAGTCACCATTAGAACTAGAGTCACCATATGTACCTGTAAGAAAAACTTTCCCGCCCCACTCACGGGTGAAGACTAGGTCGCGGTAAGGTCAAAGGCCAAATCAAAGTCAAATAGTTGATCTGTTGGTATCATCATACGATAACACCTATCTGAACCATCTCTGAAGTCATGGGTCTCATGGTCAGGTCTACAAGACATCCGCCTCATATCTGCCATGGCCACTCTATTCCTAGTTCCTATGGAATTCACTCATAGCCTGGGTATGAGGCCTTTTACCTCATGGAACAAACCACCCACCAAGAAAACCAGAATCCAGCACAACAGATAACCAATATGGAAAGCAATAAAATGCAATGCAGTAATATGCTTAGATAAACATGTATAAATGAATAAACTAAAAGCATAGAAAATAAACACCCAAAGAAAAGAAAACAAGATCTAGTATCGACTTCGAGATGGACCAGCATTTGGTCAATTGTCCCCAGTGAAGTCGCCAGTTGAAACAATCTGCCGAACCATCATCTGATATAAAATCAATGAAGTCGCCACCGATCGTCTTTTATCCCGCCGAAAGGTAAAGGTAAACATCGAGAAAACCTGAGAAGGTGAAATCACAGTCTTGCGACCGAGAGATCGGGTAAGGGAGTCTATTACGCGAGGGGAAGGTATTAGCACCCCACACGCCCGTAGTACTCTACGGTATCCACTCTTATTTGTTCTAATGTAAGGGTGTGTTAGGATCTATATCTAGGTTGTACAGGGAATGCATGCAAAAGAAAGGAGAAAAGAATGTAGGGAAAATAAAACTTGTGCTCGTTCCGGCCCTACCCCAATGCCTACTTATCTATTTTAAGGAATCAGAGCAGCCGTAGTTCGGATTATATATTTTGGTTGGTTTGTGTTTTTTAGTAAGAAGATAAAAGCAACAGTCAAGATGGCAAAACATCAATGAAAACGATAAAACATCAATGACGATGATAAAACAACAAAAGGGAATGAAAATACATCACATGGAAGCACAAACTCAGATAATATGATAAGACGCCAACATGATAACAAAATATCAGACAAGACGACAAAATATTACACCTAACAATGATATCAAAAATCAAAGTAGGATGACAAACATACGCGATGGTGAAACATCGACAATAAAGATATGCGATGGAGAAACATCGGCTAAAAGATGCCAAGATAATATGGCAAAGATGGCGACATATCACAATTCATATTGTTGTACCCTAAAATTTGCCCTCTCATTTCATCAATATTTTCTCACCACAAGACCCTTGAAGCTCAAGATCAAGTTAGGGTTTACTCTGCTCAAGACTCCTCCTTGCACTGTTGACCCAAATTAGGGTTTGTGTTTGCACAAATATTTTTTGAACTAAAAGGACCAAAGTGACTTTCATGATTCATGTTAGACCCACAAGTTTATCCATAACGTTTCAAGCCTTGATTCCAATCTTTGCCCAGTCAATTGGACAGTTGACCTAGAAATCAGCTGTATTGGGGAAAAGGTCAACTGTGGTCAATTGACAGTCAAACCTCATGATTTTTGACCCACATCAACATTATGAAATCATATGGACCATTTGATCAAGTTTGGATCATAATTCCACAAGAAATTTGATCAGATCACCAAAAGGGCAAAATGGTCATTTTTAGGGTTTTGACTGCACAAAGGCAATTTTTGACTGTTTGACCTAGCCAATGGCAAACCAAGCTCGCATATGGAATCAAGGACCCAATGGAATTGTCTTGACATTTTCAACAAATTCAAAAGATCCCAAATGCACAAGATTGACAGATGAATTTTCCAATCAACTGAGCCAAAATTGATTGTATACTGAAAAGTCAAACTTTGACTTTTTGGTCAAAATCAAGTGTCAAGATTCATTTTTCATCAAAACATGCCAAATTGTGAAACTTGTTCATCAAGAAATCAAGAATTACAAATTAGGGTTTAAAATGAAGAATTTTCATAACTTAGAAATTTTCTAAGTTATGAAAATTCCTAATTTTTTCCTAACTTTGTCCCAATTTTTCATCAAGATACATTTGGATTCAAACAAAACTCAAAACATGAAAGTTATATTCTATTGCAAAATATATAACTTTGATTCACAAAGTTTCCTCAAAAGAAGCTTGTAGCTCAAGTTATGATTTTTGGAACAAGGGTGCAAAACATTCTTAACTTAGAAAATTTTTGACCTATTCTAGGCAGGATTTTTGCCCAACTTCATGGCCACTTTTCACATGCTTCCACTTGGAATTTCAACTTGCATTACAAAGATGGATTGTATTACACATTCCAAGCTTTCCAAATTGTCAAAGAACTTCTCAAACACCCTTGTGGTTAGGGAGAATCGAATTTATCAATATGGGCAAAAGTCACTTTGTTCATGGTCAAATTCATGTACACAACATTGGCATTTTGAACTCATCTTGCACAAACTATATTACAGGCCTTTTATCTCATTCTCACTCAATAATTTAATGCATATCCCTTGTGATCATGTCTTGTTTTGTGTATTTAACCATTACATACAAGATTAAGCCATATTTGGAAAAAGCATTTTAGCCATTTTTGAAAAGATCAACTTTATGTCAAGTTCACAATCTAAGAGGTACAGGCCATATCTTTGGGCACAAGATTCATGGGCATATTCCACTGATCAAGAGTGATTTGTGCAGCATGGATTGAGGGTAGTACAGGCTTGCATTGTCAATACACATTTCCTTACTTATCTTTGAAGAAACATTGCAAAAGAGGTCCAACATTCACTTCCTGCAAGCAAGAGCCTAAAAAAACTTTGTCCACACATTTCATACTCCCTAACTAACCTGAAACACGACCAAGCCATCCCTAAAACTCCCTCATTCCTCAAAACACAGTTTTGTGGCAAAACAGGGTACATTCTGCATTTTGACTTGGCCAGTTCATTTCCCTCGTGCGTTTCCATCCAAACCACCTCAAACACCTTCCATAACATTCATACAAACTATCCCAAGCCTTGGAAACGAACTGTAACAGCCATAGCCAAGTGTGCCATTTTCATTTTTCATCTGTGCAGGTTGACTTCTATAGCTTGATTCAGAAGGATTCAAAGCACACCAAGCATAGAGGAAGCATCCCTGGACCTCAAGCAAGCTGTACAAGTCCTCACACTGCATTGAAAGTGCCTCCATTGTTGTACACAACTCAAGCTGAACAGGTAAAAGTTTGAACTTCCATCTCTCTATCCAAGCATATCTAGGCTTAGGTTTGTGAAGAAATTATGTCCTACTCATGGCCCTGAATCTATCCATATCATTACTTTTCATTTATGTTATGTGTGCTGCACGAATTTTGAACCTGAATGTTGAACAAAACTTAGGTCAGGAATTGGGGGAGGAGAAATTCTCTCTCATTTCTGAGAGTTAGATCAAGTTCTTGATATGTATGAATTCGTGATTTGATGCTCGACATTTTTTGTGTTATAAGTTTGTGCTAAAAATCAAAGAATCAGGATCTATGCTTGACAAGAGAAAACGCGCGTTTTGCTTATGTTTGAATAGCTGGAGGCTGAAGACAACCTCTTTGGACTGGGCCTGACTTATTTTTCTATTTGCACCACTATTTCACACATACACCCCCTTGGCCCATTGTGTGTTATTTTTATCATTTTTGATTTTTTCTTTTTGATTCTGACTTGTTATTTTTTGTTAAAATATAAAAAATATAAAAAATATTTTTTCAACCATTTTTGCATTTATTTTGAATTTATTTGCTTTATTTAAACTTGTACATATAAATAAACATAATACTTTCTTTTATTTAAAATAAAAAATAATACAAAATACATTCCATTTTCTGATTTTATTGTATTTTATCTTTTGAAAACATTTTCCAAAAATACATTTTTTTTTGATAAATAATAAATATTTTATTTTGTGTATATATTTAATATATTTAATACATAATATAAATACATATATATTTATTAGAATATTTAGGACAAAAATACAAAAATAATACATTTTTATTTTTATTAATATTTGACCTCAATAAATACTTTTTACAAATATACTTCTCTTTTATTTATTTTTTGTACATAATTAATAAATATTGTATATGATATAAATAATAAATACTATTTCTTTACAAAATTAGGGTTTTGCCCTAAACATGAAAATATCCAAAATTAACTTTTTTTATTATTTTTATTTCACTTGTAAATAAATCACATACGCATTTATACAAATACATTTACACATACACATTTGCTTATCACAAATACATTGGTACATTTTACATTGCCTTTATTCTTGTACATTGATACATTTTACATTTGATCGCAATTTGATTTGGTTGTAAATTATTTGGACACTATCCTTCTAAGGTCTCATCCCCATTTGTAAATAATTGTACCCCCACTCCCGGATACTTATTTGTAATAGCGTAGACTTTAAATTCCCGCAATTTATCGCTTTCAAATGTACCATGGTTAGACCTAGGGTTTGTATGTAAATAAAATCAAACGCTAGATAACCTAATACAAAGACAAATACATGAAATCAATACACCATTCACACTTGCACCCCTAGGGTAATCCCACTCGTTGCCTTCCAAAATGGGCCATGCTTGCACGTCGAGTTTCTTTGGCAAAACAATTCAAATGATCATAGTCCCTCGATGACGCTTTCGAAAGTTGCCTAAAAATGATTGTGATTGGTGGATCTGGAACTGACTGTTTAACGCTGGTTTCGTGAAATGTCGCGGAAGCAAGAGTCGCCATCGTCTTTTATTTTCTCCAAATGGAAAGGACAAAAGCACATAAAAATTCCTTAAAGAGATTGCTCTCGGTTCGGGAGGTAGATTATAGAAAGGGAAGGTGTTAGCACCCTTTCTATCCATGGTTATCCATGGGCTCTTAGATACTTGCTCATTTGTGTTTTCAAAATGGTTTGTTTGCTTTTCAACTGTGGGTTTTAAAAAGTTTCTTTGAAAATTCCAGTTCGACTCTTGTATCGGTCCTCAAGAGTGTTTGAAAAATTGCTTTCGAAAGCTTTTTGAAAAGGTGTCGGTGTGAAAAGTATTTTTGAATTTGTTTTGAGATTAGAGCAAGTATCTAGAGTCGTCTACCTACCCTAAGGAATTCGTCTGTGTAGATGTCCTTTAAAGTAGTGCCATCCCACCATTGAGAGGTAGGTAGCACCACCGTTGGAGGTGTTCGGGTCAATTCGGGGGTTCGGGACATGGTGATCACCAGAGCAATAGGAAGATACCTTAGAAGCTACCCTCATGCCAGGTTCCCGGATCATGAGGACTTTCTAAGACATCCTCTAATCGACAATCACCTTTCGAGGGGCAAGGCAACAGTGAGGCGTACCCCAGGGGTGGTGTGTGATTTGTGTGTCGTTTTCAGATATTTTGTCTTGTTCATGTCATGGGTGATCTATGCGTTATTTTTATTTTTGTCATTCATTCTTGCATGCAATTATTAGCAGTTAAAAAGTTGCGAGAAATATAGAGTTCCTAAACTATTACAAAGGCGCGGGTCCACATCGCCAAATTTAATCCAGGACCCGATTTGACAGAAAATAAAGAAGTGCGAGAAATTAAATTTACACGGCTTTGGGAGAATTACATAAATATTTAAAAGAAGGAAATAAATAAAATGCGCAAAGAGAATAAAAAAATCGCAAGCGAGGGCGTTGGACCCTTTTTAATGAAATTAAATTATGATTATTAAATTAATGAAATTAAAAAGAAAAAGAAATTATTTTTTGAGTTTTTTGTATTTATGGTTTTTTATGAGAATTTAATGAAATTAAAACCTAATTCTAGTTTTTTTATTTATTAAGAAAATATGAAAATTACCTAAAATTAAACCTAATTAATTAATGCAATTTGATTTATAAAAATAATAGTAAATAATTAATTATTAGAGATGATAAAATAAAAGAAAAAGTAATTAAAATAATTAAAACCTAATTCTACAAGTTTTTAAGTTTATTAAGAAAAGATTTTAAAATTAACCCTAGAATAAAACTAATTAATTGGTGAGATTTTATTTACAAAAAGATAATATTTAAATAAAACATATTTTAACTTTTGCCTTTTTCTGATTTTTGTATTATTTTTTTATATTTTATGAAAATAAATTAAATTAAAGGAATTAATTAAAAAAATAATTGAAACAAACAAAATAAAGAAAAGAAAAGAAATACAATACCTTGGGGGGTTCTGTCCCCAATAGGGAGGTATTATTGTAGCAATTCAGGCCCAACAACCCTTGGCCTTATTGACTTTTATGCTGGCATGCATGTGTGTTGACTAACGTCCATGATGTTCTTCCAACTATGGCCCTTTGATTGATCTCAGCAAGCACGTGGAAGGCCTGGATGTGGAGAGTATGGTGGAACTCTAGAAGCGAATTGCACATAAGCATGATTAGCAAAATAATATGGAAAGGGAGGGGGGACCTGGGATTCGAACCCAGGTCCCAGGGATTACCAATCACACGCCTGACCAGTGGAGCTGCTATGTTTCTTTGTATACTATATGACCAATAAACATTATAAGACAAAATAAGCGTTAGTGGGAATTTTAGCGCGAAATTCAAATAACCCAACCACGCCTTGACACTTCATCATCTTCTCCATGGCTTTTGTTTTTCCTGAAACAAAATAAACAAGATTGCGGGGGTTTTAAACCCCCACTATATACAGTGTGAAAAAATAGCGATTAGCTCGTCTGTAATCAGAAATTGGGCGCAACCCCATCATTGGATTTGTCTGAAGGTCCTGATTCTAATAGGCTAGGTCTCACGTCCTAATTTTTCCATAACTGGGAAACCCCAATTCAAGGTTCTGAAAACCCTAAGCGTCGTTCATGGTGGAATCGCGTATGGGAAATGATTCTTCAATTAAATCATACTGCTAGCTTCAGAATCAACTCATTAGTACAAATAAAGAATCAAAATGCATGAATATGGCCTGAATAATAAAACACGATTATGCAAAAAGAAGGACACAGTTTGACTTTTAATTACCAATTCTTGATGTTAGGGATATGGAAAACTATTCAGTTAGCTTCAGTAACACTTTTGCAAGCTATTGGGATTAATCTTGGCCTCTGAATCGTCCTCTAAGGCCACTTTCAGTTTTCAAGTTTTTGACAAAAAACTCAACCTTGGTTCTTGATGTATGGCGCAGCCTCGAGATTCTGGACACTAGGGTTTTCATCAGTATATATGTGTGAATGATTAGGGTTGGAAATTTGGTCCAAAGAATCCTTGAATTGATGGAGAGGATATTTGATTTTCATGCCATAATTTTTCAATCTTTTTCACATGTTTTTGATGCCAATCATATCCAATTACCATGATTCTTTCTATATCTGATCATGCACGAAATATTGAGTATATTCCCTGCATAAAAAGATTTAAAAACTTAGGTTTGGTATTTTTCATATATTTATTTTAATTAAATGAATTATTAGCAATTAAAAATCCAAATAAATAAATAAAAATGATGAAAAACTTCCCTTTGGGCCAAATGGTCGTGCACATGTCTTGGATGATGGATTTTGGAAGAAAAAGAGGCCCATTAACATTTTTAAGACATTTGAAGCAAAGTTGACTTTTCAAAATATCCAAAAATTTCCCAACTTCCACAAGGGATATCTTGCTCAATGTTTAAGCTTTGCTCATGTTCTTGGATATTTTGGAAAGGTATTGAAGTCATCTAACCAATGCCTTTGGTCCCATGTCATTTTGATTTACCAATCCCAAGTTATGGCCTTTGACTTAAAGTCCCTTTTTGTTGACTTTTGAAAATGACCTATAATGTTGAAATTGATAACTTTTTGTGAGAGCATTTCTTGGACTTGAAGTGTGAAGAGGAGTTGTAGGAAATGTCTTTCTCTTCAAAATGACCTTTGGATGGAATTTTTCTGATAATCCATGTGGAAGTTATGCCTTGGTCAAGTTACAGTTGACTTTTTCAACTGTCCAAATATGGAAACTTTTGCATCTTGAGACTTTTTGAGCCAAGCTTTGAGAATCATGATCAAGCATTGATCAAATGATGTTTGTGGCTTCAAAATGAGATGTTGACCAAAAATTTGAACTTTTGACTGTCAAATGACCATTTTGCCCCTGCAGTTGACTGTAGGGCAATTAGGGTTTTTGACTGTGCAATTTTGTGCTGTAAGTCTTGAAACTTGGTATGAGGATGCTTGACCATGTTTATAGGCATGTGGGACTTGATTGGACCCTTGGAAACTTCAATTTCTTTGTCAGAACCAAAACCCTAGTTTTTGACTGTTAGGATGCCCTTGAACTGTGCAACCCTTGGGGAATTTTGAAGCATTGACTTGGCAAATTTTGAAGAATATGGGAGGGCAAATTTTGGGGTACAACAGTTGCCCCTGTTCAATCTTCTTAGACCTGAGGATGCAGATTGGCTAACGTGCCTTTCGTAATCCGAAGGTGGAAGATGATTGAACACTAGAGTGCCCAGAAATTTGCGCTCACATAGTAGAGTGATGATGGGAATGGGCTTATAGATGCCATTTAGAGATTGATGGATAGGATGATGGGCTTATAGATGCCATGATGAGAGGTGATGGATGGTGGATGGGCTTATAGATGCCATCTGGGTGTTGATCGCGTAAGAGATTCCTTAGCGAGAGCTTGCGTACCTGCAAAAGAAAAAATGATTACCTGACTTGTTGCCGGAGCTGGTCTTCAGATTCTTTGTATAGATGTGTCCTGACTGGTTACAGGAGCTGGATCTGGATCTTCAAAAGGTGATGAATGAACCAGGGATGGTTACTAGCTCAACGGGACGGTGAGAGAACCTTGGACGATTACAACCTCAACAGTAACGCTTAGAGAATCTGGGGACGATTACTACCTCCGCAGTAACGGGGAGAGAACCATAGGCGACTTCAACCTCAACAGTAATCATTGAGAGAATCTTGGACGACTTCAACCTCAACAGTAATCATTGAGAGAATCTTGGATATCTTCTACTGAGTCTTTATCAGGAAAATCTGTTAGGGGTCGATTTAGCTGGACTAGAGAAGGCCTTTGACTGGATAAGAAACAGAAAAATCTTAGGGTCGATTTAACTGAACCGGTCTAGGTCTTGAAATCTTCAACTGGATAAGAAACAGGGAGATCTTAGGGTCGATCTGACTGAACCAGAGAAGGCCTTGGACTGGATAAGAAACAGAAAAATCTTAGGGTCGATTTAACTGAACCGGTCTAGGTCTTGAAATCTTCAACTGGATAAGAAACAGGGAGATCTTAGGGTCGATCTGACTGAACCAGAGAAGGCCTTTGATGGGATAAGAAACAGAAAAATCTTAGGGTCGATTTAACTGAACCGGTCTAGGTCTTGATGTCTTCAACTGGATAAGAAACAGGGAGATCTTAGGGTCGATCTGACTGAACCAGAGAAGGCCTTGGACTGGATAAGAAACAGAAAAATCTTAGGGTCGATTTAACTGAACCGGTCAAGGTCTTGAATATAGCTGAGAACTTAACTGGATCTTTCCTGAAAGGTAAAGGTCAGTCATATGCAAGGCATGGTATGAATCAAGCGATGCTGTTCTCAACATAAATGAGATTTGTAAGGTATGATGCGTATATGCATACTATAATGATATATGTGATGTTTATGTATGTGTGTTTTCGTTTAGGAAAGTAAATCTTTGACGGGTGCCGGGAAGTCACTCCTGGGCTGTTGTTGAAGAATAGATTTTTGCCTCCGCTGGGGATGATAGTTGCAAGAATACCGGTAGGAGAAGATGACTCCGTTGGGGAATAAACTTGGCGAATGGATTACTCTGCGGGGAGAAAAGTACTATAACGATCCTGCTGGGAAGCAATGCTCGGTGGGGAGAGAGGTACTTTGTTGAGTTGTTGATAATAACTTGCTGGGGATACCCTTGATAAGTTAGAAGTGTTAATAGACTTCGCTGGGGATAAGAAGACTTCGTCGAGGACACTCTTTCCGTGGCTTTTAGCTGAGGATAACCCAGTTATATCCTGGTAGGGAAATAACTCTTTGAATAAAGTCGGGAGACGCGTTCGTGCTCTGCAAGGGTAAGCTTCCAGAATCTACTGGGGATAAGCTTACTGCTGGGGAGATGATTCCAACTTTCATGGGGAACTAGATTGGACTCTCTTGGGGAAGTTTTGAATTGTATCGGGGAAGTGACTCCATTGAACGTTTGATATACCGCCGGGGAACAATCTTTAGACCAAGACTGCCGGGGATGCTTGTTAAGAATGCGTATATACCGTGCTGGGGAATGTTGAGATCTGCGGGGGATACCCAACTTCCTTAAGTTTGATAATATAGCTTGGCTTGAGGAGAGTATACTTCTTGCTGGCTCACTCTCTGGGGAATTAAGGTATCTGGTTATGTTCTTTAGCCGAACCTACCTTGGTACCTTGGTGGACGGAACAATTAGATCGCTTAGACAACTCTTTATTGCCCCTGTTTCTAATGTTACCTGTAATTAACTCTTTGTTTCGTATGCAAATATTCATGAGTTAGCAAATTATTGTCAATGCATATATCACAAATTGAACCTTGGACGTTCTTCGCAAAACAAAACAGAAAAGGAAAAACAATTGGCAATTTTAGCTGAAAAGTGATTTTTGTATTGACTTTTGAATTTGCCTGTGAAATAGGCTTTTATGTACAAGAGGCTGACGTCCTAGTAAGAGAACACCGCCAGACAAAAGAGTTTATACAAATTTTGTACAAGAGAAAATAAAACAGCTGTGTGAAAATGAATGATCCCACTGGGTTTCAACTCTGCTATCGCCCTTATATCTTCGAGCGTCTCATCACTTGATGACCTTGGTTGAAGATGAAGCTGACTGATCGATGCCATCTGAACTTGATGTAGATACCGGATTCTGGATGCAAAGTGATCCAATGAGACATAGTATTACACTTTATCCCTAACTTTTGCCTGGACCGCCCTTTCGGGTTTTCAGTCCACCGGGATACCCATTTTTACCCAAGCCGCCTTTTCAGGTTTTCGACTTGCCGGGTGTACAGATTTTTTCATTTCATCCCTTCATTTTGCCCGAACCCTTTTGGTTCGCCGGGAAGCCCTAATTTTTGCCTAGGCATGTCAGCCTAGCGTGTCTTTTTTTTTCACGCGTAGTATCTTTTTACTATGTCTGCATTGGCGGGGTGAGGAAGGTCGTCACCATCCATGTTGGTTAAAATCATGGCTCCTCCTGAGAACACATGCTTAACCACAAATGGCCCTTCGTACGTAGGGGTCCATTTGCCCCTTGGATCACTCTGAGGAAGGATGATTCGCTTGATTACCAGATCCCCAACTTGATATTCCTGTGGTCGGACCTTCTTGTTAAATGCCTTGATCATCCGTTTCTGATACGTCTGACCATGACAGATAGCAGCAAGTCTCTTTTCATCAATAAGGTTTAATTGATCAAGTCGTGTCTGGATCCAATCCTCTTCGTTCAGGTTTGCATCCTTCATTATCCGGAGAGAGGGTATTTGCACTTCGATCGGTAAAACTGCCTCCATACCATAAACCAAGGAGAAAGGAGTTGCCCCGGTTGACGTCCTGGCTGAGGTACGGTACCCATGTAGAGCGAACGGTAACATCTCGTGCCAATCTTTATAGGTCACTGTCATCTTCTGCACGATCTTCTTGATGTTTTTATTTGCTGCTTCTACAACTCCGTTCATCTTCGGTCTGTAAGGAGAAGAGTTGTGGTGCTGTATTTTGAACTGCTCGCAGAGCTCAGTGATCATCTTGTTATTCAGATTGGTACCGTTGTCTGTAATAATTCTTTCTGGGACGCCGTATCGACAGATCAGGTTATGCCGAATGAACCGTGCCACAACAGTCTTGGTTACCGTAGCGTAGGAAGCCGCTTCAACCCACTTCGTGAAGTAATCAATCGCTACCAGGATGAAGCGATGCCCGTTAGATGCCGTAGGTCTAATCTCACCGATCATGTCTATGCCCCACATTGAAAATGGCCAAGGCGCAGTCAGAACATTTAGAGGAACTGGAGGAACATGCACTTTGTCTGCATAAATCTGGCATTTATGGCATGTCCGGGAATGTTGGTAGCAGTCAGCTTCCATTGTGGACCAGAAATAACCTGCCCGTAGGATCTTCTTTGCTATAGTGTGCCCACTGGAATGTGTACCAAAGGTCCCTTCATGTAGCTCTTCCATGATCCTTTCTGCTTCAGTCTTATCCACACAACGCAGTAAGGTCGAATCATGGTTTCGCTTGTACAAGATGCCGTTGCTAAGGAAGAACTTCGCTGCGAACCTTCTTAGAAACTTCTTATCATTGACAGACGCCCCTTCAGGGTATTCCTGAGCTTCCAAGTATCTCTTTACCTCATGGTACCAAGGCTTCTCAGTCACCAATTCAGTCTCGAGATCACAACAGTATGCCGGTTCGTCCAGTTTCCAGATGATGATCCGGGGAGCCTCATTATCCCATTTGACCTTGAACATAGAAGACATTGTAGCTAACGCGTCCGCCAGCTGATTCTCCTCTCTTGCGAAATGTTCAAAGGTTATCTTCGTGAAATAGGGGATCAATGTCAACACACATTCTCGGTAAGGAATAAGATTCGGATGTTTCGTATCCCACTCTCCTTTGATCTGATTGATCACGAGAGAGGAATCTCCGAAGACACTCAGAAACTTGATCCTTAAGTCGATCGCAGCTTGAAGACCCATGATGCATGCCTCATACTCCGCCATGTTATTGGTACAGTTGAAACATAGCCGGGCAGTGAGTGGAGTATGAGTGCCTTGAGGGGATATGATCACAGCGCCGATACCGTTACCCAAAGCGTTGGAGGCTCCATCAAAGTGCATAGACCATAGGGATCCTTCCTCAGGTCCTTCATCCGGTCCAGGTACTTCACAATCAGTCACAATCATGATGCTCTCGTCTGGAAACTCGAAGTTCATGGACTGATAGTCGTCTACGGCCTGATGTGCCAAGTGGTCTGCCAATACACTTCCCTTGATGGCTTTCTGAGGTTGTGTATTGAATGTCGTATTCCGTCAAGATCATTTGCCATCTTGCTATTCTCCCAGACAGAGCAGGCTTTTCAAATATGTACTTTATAGGATCCATCTTTGAGATCAACAAAGTAGTGTGAGTCAGCATATACTGTCTCAGCCGGCGAGCAGCCCATACCAAAGCGCAGCAAGTTTTCTCAAGCAATGAGTATCGGGTCTCACAGTCGGTAAAATTTTTGCTAAGGTAATAAATGGCATGCTCTTTTCGACCAGACTCGTCATGCTGCCCCAGCACACACCCCATTGAATTGTCAAGAACTGTTAGGTATAGTATCAGAGGTCTCCCTTCAACCGGTGGCATAAGAATGGGTGGTTCTTGGAGATACTCCTTGATTCTGTCAAAAGCAGCCTAACATTCATCATTCCAACGTACTACCTGATCTTTCTTCAGCAGCTTGAAGATTGGCTCACAGGTAGCAGTCAGGTGCGAGATGAACCGAGCAATGTAATTCAGGCGTCCTAAAAAGCCTCTGACCTCTTTCTCTATCCTAGGAACTGGCATCTCTTGAATAGCTTTGACCTTAGCAGGGTCCACTTGAATACCCTTATCACTTACAACGAAGCCTAGCAACTTTCCAGATCTTACCCCGAAGGTGCACTTGTTCGGGTTCAACCTCATCTTGTACAACTTCAGACGGTCAAACAATTTCTGCAGATGATCTAGGTGCTCTTCCTCAGTCTGAGACCTTGCAATCATGTCGTCAACATACATTTCTATCTCATGATGGATCATGTCATGAAATAAAGCAACCATGGCACGTTGGTAGGTTGCCCCAGCATTTTTCAGTCCAAAGGGCATGACCTTGTAGCAGAAGGTGCCCCACTGAGTAACAAAGGTAGTCTTTTCCATGTCTTCAGGTGCCATCTTGATCTGATTGTAACCTGAGAAGCCATCCATGAAAGAGAACACCTTATGCTGAGCTGTATTGTCAACAAGGACATCAATGTGAGGTAGGGGGAAGTCATCTTTGGGGCTGGCTCTATTCAGATCCCTGTAGTCAACACACATTCTGACCTTACCGTCCTTCTTTGGTACTGGCACAACATTAGCAACCCACTGAGGGTAAGAAGTCACTGCGAGGAACCCGGCGTCAAACTGTTTCATAACCTCGGCTTTGATCTTCTCAGACATCTCTGGACGCATACGGTGGACCTTTTGCTTAATCGGAGGGCAATATTCCTTAGTAGGCAAGTGATGGACCACAATGTCGGTATCCAACCCGGGCATGTCTTCGTAGGACCAGGCAAAGATATCCATATAGTCATGTAGCATCTGAGTCAACCGTTGTTTCACGCTGAGCTCTAGGTTGGCACCAATCTTTACCTCCTTCCTGACTGTATCAGTACCCAGATTTATTGTTTCCACTGGCTCTTCATGTGGTTGAATTGCCCTCTCTTCCTGAAGTAACAGTCTTGCAAGCTCGCCAGGCACTTCGCAATCATCTTCACCTTCGTCTTCGGCTAAGTTGATCGGATTTTCGAAGTCATAACTGGCGGTAGCAGAGTCGTTACCAGTGAGATCCAGAGTGGATTGAAACCTGTATGAGTGAGTGTGTGTAAATACAGCTGTTTTGAAATATATAAAGGAAGGAAAGACAGAAAAGGAGCATAAGATTTGAAATGCGAAAAAACGTCCAAGATCTTTATTCATGATATATGAAATGACAATTTATATTCCCTTACAAATGAAGCCAACGGTGCCCCGGGTAAGACACCGGGCCATAGAGTTCAATTTATTGTTTATTACAAATAACCAAAACATAGGAATTCATAACTCAGTAACAAGAGAAACAGGTAGATTGTCCTTTGCACTCCAATTGTTAGGTCCACTGTCGGTTTCCAGGTAAATCCAGCTGTCGAACTCAGCTTCATCCACTTCATCCTCATCCCCAATAGCATTCACTCCATGAGCAGGAAGGGGAGCTGTCACCACATTAGGCTTCTCAGATGCCTCAAACTGTACCTCCTTCGCGTCAATTAGATCCTGCAGCTTGTTCCTTAAGGCCCAACAATCATCAGTGGAATGCCCCGGGCTATCGGAGTGATAAGTGCAGCGGGAATTTGGATTGTATTTGGGGGAAGCAGTGTTTACAACCTTTGGGGCCTCTCTGACAGTCACTAGGTTGGTGGACAGCAACTGCGGCAAGATTTGTGATAGAGTCATGCTCAAACGGGTAAACTCTCTCCGGGGTCTTTCAGCCCTTGGTGGATTGGTTTGCCGAGGAGCGGCAGCAGGCTTGGCAATCATCACCGCGTTGACGGATTGGCGGCGCTCAGATTTCTCTTGTCTTCTGGACCCGTATACAGCATTGGCCTCCTTTTTGAAGGGTTTCTTCTCAGAACTTGAAGATGCCCCTTTCTGAATTTTACCAGACTTCAACCCAGCCTCAATTCTCTCTCCAGTCAGAATAAGATCAGTAAACCCTGCAGACGAATTCCCGATAAGATGGTTGAAAAATGGCCCAGATAGGGTCCCCAAGAACATGTCTACCAATTCTCGGTCAGTCAACGGAGGCTGCACCCTGCCAGCCAGATCCCTCCACTTCTGAGCGTACTCTTTAAAACCTTCACTTGAACCTAGCGACATACCCTGGAGTTGGGTACGCGTAGGGGCAAGGTCGGCATTATATTGATACTGCTTATAGAAATCAGTAGCCAACTCCTCCCAGTTACGAACCTTGGTCCCATCCAGCTGATAAAACCATTCGAGATGAGTCCCTGAAAGACTCTCCTGGAAGAAGTGGATCCACAAATTCTTGTCCACTGAGTACGGTTGAATCTTCCACACGTATGACCTGAGGTGTAGCTTGGGACAAGATGCCCCGTCATACTTGGTAAAGGATGGTGCTTTGAACTTATGAGGAATGATCACACCAGTAGACAAACCCAAGTCTCCAAAATCCAGCCCAGGCACCTGTTGGATCTCCATAGCATTCAATCTGTCCTCCAACTGCTTATACCTGTCTTCTGCAGGAGGATATTGCTCCTCATCAAAATCAGTCTCGTTGTCGGAGACTACCGGACTAGGACCTTTTTCCCCTTGAGGGGTACCCTTGCCTATAGAAGAACCAGCCTCTTCATTCTGCAGAGTATTGCCAAACCTTCGGCCCGAGTTGAAAAGAACAGTTATTCTCTTCTTCTTCTTTTCCTTCTTCAGGAGCAGAGCCTTCAGCTCTTCTTGGCCCTGAGCCAAACCCATGATTAGTTCCTGAAATTGCGCATTCTGCGCCTGAAGAGCCTTGATAGACATCTCAGTTGATGATGAGTCAGGATTCATGATGCTGAAATAAACAGCGAAGAACAGTAAGCAACCTGAAAATAAGAAACCTGCTATGCACATGACGAATGATATGTGTTTATGCAATGCATTCAAGGGTTCAAAAGTTCAAATTTGTTGTAGACAAAAAGGAACACACGTTATCATTAAGGAAATAATTGTTCAGTACATCAAGGCCTAGTGGGCACAAATTACAAAGCAAATCAATCCCAAAAGACACTATGCATCCTCTTTGGAGCTATGTAGGTGTTGAGATTCCTCTCCTCATGCAATAGGCGGGTGAGCTCCAAGACCTTCTTTTCACTAGCATGTAGACTGGTCTCAAGAGAATTCCGTTCTTCCTTAAGCTGGATCCAGCTCTTCTGCATCTCTTCCCAGTATGTGGGCATGTCGGGATGCTGAATGGTGTAGGACACTTCTCCTTCCAAGACTGGCTCTTTGATCACTGGGAGCATATGAGGATAAGGCATCACTAACTTCTGGGAGCGGGCCCGTACCCACTTGAGATAAGGTTCCAACGGGATGGAGTTCCTGTGCCCCAGTGTCTTGCTGTCTATCCTACCGGGCATCCTCCAAGCTCTGATAAATCTCTGGCGAAGTCCTTGTGCATCGTTGTCGAAGTCAAAAACTATGTCAGGAATTAACATGTCATGAGGACCATCCGTCCGAGCATAACCAAACTGTCTCCAAGCCAGGCATGGGTTGTAAGTAATACCTCCTCTGATTCCAAGTAAAGGAACATTAGGGTACTCCCCGCAACGATCAATGATAGTGACATCCTCTCTGGACCGAGGGCACCAATGTATATCTGCATGTGTAAGAGTCATCAACCATTGTGACCATCTCAAACCCCGCTCGTTCTTCAAAACTGATTGTGGAAGGTGCGAAATAAACCACCTTCCCAGGAGAGGAGTGCAACACATAAGGACACATCTTTTTCTCATGGTTCGAGTGTAACATGAGTGAAGGATGTCCCCCAGCAACGTAGGTATAGGATTCCTGGACATGAAGATCTGGACAGCACTGATATCTATAAGCTGATCTGGGTTAGGGAACAACACCAAACCATAGACAAGGAGGGCCACAACTTCTTCAAAAGCTTGTAAGTCAAGGGAGTTCCAACATTCATGGGCCTTTTCAAACAGAAACCTAGCTAAGAACCCTTTGATACCACTTCTAACTTCCCAATGTCCCTTGAGGTCAGATGACTGTAGGTGAAAGGCTTTAGCAATCTCTTCAAGCTTGGGTTCCTTTTCCGTACCGTTGTAGGGTAGTTGATCAAGGATAGGGATCTTCAGGAGCCGGGAGAACTCCTCCAATGTAGGTACCAGCTGATAATCCAAGAAGGTGAAACAGTGATGCAGAGGGTCAAAGAACTGGAACAGGACCTTTATCATATCTTCCTCAATGTTGGTATTGACCAAGCTGATGAGTCTTCCATGTCTCTCACTAAATGAAGAGCTCTCGGGAATCCTGGATATAAGCTCCTTAAGTTGAGGAGGGATCTTTACAAGACTGATTTGAATTGTCTTTCTGCGAACAGTTTCCATGTCCTACAAAACAAGAACAAAGATGAAGATTCGAACCCCTGAAATGGTTAGTCAATGCATATGATGCTGGATGATGTCATGATGCTATGATTAAACACACCACAGATATTTACAAAGACAAACATGTAAGGCACACAAGGCACACAAGACAAGCCCTTAGGGTTTAAGGCCAGCATGGGGTCTGGGTAGTACCCTCTTGAAGTTGGTGGGCTCAACCTTTCCTATTAGAAGTAACCGGGTTCTAAAGGTCCCAATATCACGGGATTGCTTTCATTGTTCATCGTTTCGATTTAGCCACTGAACTGGCGACCGAAATATTCCAGGAAAGCAACCCTCAATTGAGTGTAGTATCGAGTATCAACCAACCTCGGACTGCACCAAAGTCAGTTATCTCACTACCCTAAAGAGGCCAAGATGGTTCAATTAAGGTTCCTAAGGTCTGTTGATGCTTCATGACACCACACGGAGGCCCCGTACTCTCCTTGACTGAACTCAAGGGTTACCGATACACACCAAAGTGCCACATCAACGTAGCAGACTGTTTCAACCATGTCGGTATACCCCGCACAGTTCCCTCACAGCCTTGTTGCTACTTTCTAAGAAGGTATCCCCAGATCCGGGTTAGGATCTATAGAACTCCCGTGCAACCCACAATTTTAAAGCAGACAAGTCAAACAATTGAAAACACAGTTATGAACTAAACCCTAAGGTACACCTCACTTTAAAAGCATTCCCCAGCAGAGTCGCCAGTTCTGTGATCGGTGGATCTGGAACTGACTGTTTAACGCTGGTTTCGCGAAATGTCGCGGAAGCAAGAGTCGCCACCGTCTTTTATTTTCTCCAAATGGAAAGGACAAAAGCACAGAAAAATTCCTTAAAGAGATTGCTCTCGGTTCGGGAGGTAGATTATAGAAAGGGAAGGTGTTAACACCCTTTCTATCCATGGTTATCCATGAGCTCTTAGATACTTGCTCATTTGTGTTTTCAAAATGGTTTGTTTGCTTTTCAACTGTGGGTTTTAAAAAGTTTCTTTGAAAATTCCAGTTCGACTCTTGTATCGGTCCTCAAGAGTGTTTGAAAAATTGCTTTCGAAAGCTTTTTGAAAAGGTGTCGGTGTGAAAAGTATTTTTGAATTTGTTTTGAGATTAGAGCAAGTATCTAGAGTCGTCTACCTACCATAAGGAATTCGTCTGTGTAGATGTCCTTTAAAGTAGTGCCATCCCACCATTGAGAGGTAGGTAGCACCACCGTTGGAGGTGTTCGAGTCAATTCGGGGGTTCGGGACATGGTGATCACCAGAGCAATAGGAAGATACCTTATAAGCTACCCTCATGCCAGATTCCCGGATCATGAGGACTTACTAAGACATCCTCTACTCGACAATCACCTTTCGAGGGGCAAGGCAACAGTGAGGCGTACCCCAGGGGTGGTGTGTGATTTGTGTGTCATTTTCAGATATTTTGTCTTGTTCATGTCATGGGTGATCTACGCGTTATTTTTATTTTTGTCATTCATTCTTGCATGCAATTATTAGCAGTTAAAAAGTTGCGAGAAATATAGAGTTCCTAAACTATTACAAAGGCGCGGGTCCACATCACAAAATTTAATCCAGGACCCGATTTGACAGAAAATAAAGAAGTGCGAGAAATTAAATTTACACGGCTTTGGGAGAATTACATAAATATTTAAAAGAAGGAAATAAATAAAATGCGCAAAGAGAATAAAAAAATCGCAAGCGAGGGCGTTGGACCCTTTTTAATGAAATTAAATTATGATTATTAAATTAATGAAATTAAAAAGAAAAAGAAATTATTTTTTGAGTTTTTTGTATTTATGGTTTTTTATGAGAATTTAATGAAATTAAAACCTAATTCTAGTTTTTTTATTTATTAAGAAAATATGAAAATTACCTAAAATTAAACCTAATTAATTAATGCAATTTGATTTATAAAAATAATAGTAAATAATTAATTATTAGAGATGATAAAATAAAAGAAAAAGTAATTAAAATAATTAAAACCTAATTCTACAAGTTTTTAAGTTTATTAAGAAAAGATTTTAAAATTAACCCTAGAATAAAACTAATTAATTGGTGAGATTTTATTTACAAAAAGATAATATTTAAATAAAACATATTTTAACTTTTGCCTTTTTCTGATTTTTGTATTATTTTTTTATATTTTATGAAAATAAATTAAATTAAAGGAATTAATTAAAAAAAATAATTGAAACAAACAAAATAAAGAAAAGAAAAGAAATACAATACCTTGGGGGGTTCTGTCCCCAATAGGGAGGTATTATTGTAGCAATTCAGGCCCAACAACCCTTGGCCTTATTGACTTTTATGCTGGCATGCATGTGTGTTGACTAACGTCCATGATGTTCTTCCAACTATGGCCCTTTGATTGATCTCAGCAAGCACGTGGAAGGCCTGGATGTGGAGAGTATGGTGGAACTCTAGAAGCGAATTGCACATAAGCATGATTAGCAAAATAATATGGAAAGGGAGGGGGGACCTGGGATTCGAACCCAGGCCCCAGGGATTACCAATCACACGCCTGACCAGTGGAGCTGCTATGTTTCTTTGTATACTATATGACCAATAAACATTATAAGACAAAATAAGCGTTAGTGGGAATTTTAGCGCGAAATTCAAATAACCCAACCACGCCTTGACACTTCATCATCTTCTCCATGGCTTTTGTTTTTCCTGAAACAAAATAAACAAGATTGCGGGGGTTTTAAACCCCCACTATATACAGTGTGAAAAAATAGCGATTAGCTCGTTTGTAATCAGAAATTGGGCGCGACCCCATCATTGGATTTGTCTGAAGGTCCTGATTCTAATAGGCTAGGTCTCACGTCCTAATTTTTCCATAACTGGGAAACCCCAATTCAAGGTTCTGAAAACCCTAAGCGTCGTTCATGGTGGAATCGCGTATGGGAAATGATTCTTCAATTAAATCATACTGCTAGCTTCAGAATCAACTCATTAGTACAAATCAAGAATCAAAATGCATGAATATGGCCTGAATAATAAAACACGATTATGCAAAAAGAAGGACACAGTTTGACCTTTAAAAACCAATTCTTGATGTTAGGGATATGGAAAACTATTCAGTTAGCTTCAGTAACACTTTTGCAAGCTATTGGGATTAATCTTGGCCTCTGAATCGTCCTCTAAGGCCACTTTCAGTTTTCAAGTTTTTGACAAAAAACTCAACCTTGGTTCTTGATGTATGGCGCAGCCTCGAGATTCTGGACACTAGGGTTTTCATCAGTATATATGTGTGAATGATTAGGGTTGGAAATTTGGTCCAAAGAATCCTTGAATTGATGGAGAGGATATTTGATTTTCATGCCATAATTTTTCAATCTTTTTCACATGTTTTTAATGCCAATCATATCCAATTACCATGATTCTTTCTATATCTGATCATGCACGAAATATTGAGTATATTCCCTGCATAAAAAGATTTAAAAACTTAGGTTTGGTATTTTTCATATATTTATTTTAATTAAATGAATTATTAGCAATTAAAAATCCAAATAAATAAATAAAAATGATGAAAAACTTCCCTTTGGGCCAAATGGTCGTGCACATGTCTTGGATGATGGATTTTGGAAGAAAAAGAGGCCCATTAGCATTTTTAAGACATTTGAAGCAAAGTTGACTTTTCAAAATATCCAAAAATTTCCCAACTTCCACAAGGCATATCTTGCTCAATTTTTAAGCTTTGCTCATGTTCTTGGATATTTTGGAAAGGTCTTGAAGTCCTCTAACCAATTCCTTTGGTCCCATGTCATTTTGATTTACCAATCCCAAGTTATGGCCTTTTACTTAAAGTCCCTTTTTGTTGACTTTTGAAAATGACCTATAATGTTGAAATTGATAACTTTTTGTGAGAGCATTTCTTGGACTTGATGGACTTGAAGTGTGAAGAGGAGTTGTAGGAAATGTCTTTCTCTTCAAAATGAGATTTGGATGGAATTTTTCTGATAATCCATGTGGAAGTTATGCCTTGGTCAAGTTACAATTGACTTTTTCAACTGTCCAAATATGGAAACTTTTGCATCTTGAGACTTTTTGAGCCAAGCTTTGAGAATCATGATCAAGAATTGATCAAATGATGTTTGTGGCTTCAAAATGAGATGTTGACCAAAAATTTGAACTTTTGACTGTCAAATGACCATTTTTCCCCTGCAGTTGACTGTAGGGCAATTAGGGTTTTTGACTGTGCAATTTTGTGCTGTAAGTCTTGAAACTTGGTATGAGGATGCTTGACCATGTTTATAGGCATGTGGGACTTGATTGGACCCTTGGAAACTTCAATTTCTTTGTCAGAACCAAAACCCTAGTTTTTGACTGTTAGGATGCCCTTGAACTGTGCAACCCTTGGGGAATTTTGAAGCATTGACTTGGCAAATTTTGAAGAATATGGGAGGGCAAATTTTGGGGTACAACAATGATCAAGTCCCTTAAAGGAAAAATTGCCCAAAGACACTTGGCACCATTGCAATCATGGTCTAAACGATGACCCGCACCCGTCCCGTTAACATCCTAACACAAGATTGTCCACCAAATACAATGGTGGAACAAAATTGTTAAAAGGGTTAAAACATAGGAAAAGCCTTTGAGTAAATTATAGGGTAGACAACTCTTAGTTACTTGATCAAACTTGCAAAACACACTTGCCTACTTTTCAAAACCACACTCCACAAACACTTTCCAAACAAACTTCCAAAAAACATTTGAAACATATTTTCGAAAAGATACACACCTTTGTAAAACACTCAAACACAAGTCATTACAATGGTTGCCTAAAACAAGGCATCTTTTTTCAAAAAAACATTTTCAAAACACACACACACACACACACACCATTTTAAGCAATTGAAAATCAAAGGCAAGTGATCTAAAACAAGTAACTAAGAGCCCAAGGATAACCATGGATGAAAAGGGTGCTAATACTTTCCATTTTCATAATCTACCCCCGAACCCATGAAACATCTCAAAAGGTTTTTCCTGTGCTTTTTAACCTTTCCTTTAGGATAAAATAAAAAGTCGGTGGCGACTCTTGCTAAACCGAACAAGTGCGAATACAAAACGCAAAACCTCAAGTCAGTTCTCCCATCGTATCACAGAACTGGCGACTCTGCTGGGGAGTTATTCAAAAGTGGGGTTACCTTAGGGTTTAGATCACCTTTACATTCTTGCTTTAATTGCCTTGATTGCTTTACTTTTTGGGTCCTTGTTTGGGTTTGTTGTAAATCCTACACCCGAATTTGGGGCACCTTCTTAGGTAAATAGCAATAAAACTGTGAGGGAACTGTGCGGGGTATACCGACATGGTTGAAGCAGTAAGCTATGTTAGTGTGACATATTTGTGAGTACCGGTAACCCTTGAGTTCAATCAAGGAGAGTACGGGGCCGCTGAGTGATGTCGTGAAGCACTAACGAACTCTTAGAACCTTAATTGACCATCCTAGCCTTTTTAGGGGTAGTGAGATGACCGACTTTGGTGCAGTCCGAAGTTGGTAGATACTCGATACTACACTCATTGAGGGTTGTTTTATTGGAATTTTTTGGTCGCCAGTTAAGTGGCTAAACCAAAAAAATGAACACAAAAAACAACCCAATGATATTGAGCTCCTTAGAACCCGGTTTCTATTTTAGGACAGGATGAGCCAACTAACTTCAAGAGGGTACTTACCTGCAACCCCATGCAAGCCTAAACCTAAGGACTTGTTTGCTTGGTGTGAATATGATTACCTGTATATACACTCACTTGCTTTTGCATGCATATACATAACATCATAACATCATACCATAGCATTTTCAATGACCATTTCAAGGATCTCGAGGGTTCTTTTGATGCAGGGTTACGTTGAACCAGACGTCTACCAAAGGGCAAGAGGTTTCTCTTCTAAACAAATGCCATCAAAGATCAAGTGCAACAACTTGAATCAGGGGCTATGACCCACTTGACATGGTGAGCTTGATTCTCGTGGAAAGACATCCACCGATGCATAGTTCTCCAATCAAAGATCGAGTGCAACAACTTGAATCGGGGGCTATGACCCACTTGACATGGTGAGCTTGATTCTTGTGGAAAGACATCCACCGGGGCAAAGATCTCCAATCAAAGATCAAAGTTCAACCTCTAACATTCTCTTGTGTTTACCCCAAGAGATCCTTGAAAGCATGCATCCACATATCATGCATTGCATCTTGACAGTTTTTCCTTTTTCAGGTTTCCTTACTCTCATACTGTTTATTTCAGTAAGAGATGGATCTAGAGAGGACTGTCAAGGATATCCAGGACCAGACTGCTCAGCTGCAGGAAATGTTCTTGAACCTGTCCCTGGGGCAAGAAGAAGTGAAAGCTCTCCTCACAAAGGGTTTGGTTCAGGAGACTTCAAACAATGCCAGGAGTGATCAGTTGGGGGAACTACAGTTTGATTTGGCAACATTGAGGATCCAAGTGATGGAACAGCTGGTAGGCCAGATGGCTCTCATCCAGGACTTGTCTCAAAGACAAGAGGAATTCAGAGTTCTCGTCAGCCAACTGCTTCAGAACAACCAACTGGGCAAACATCTGAGGTTGAAGAGCAAGTCACCACTCAACCCCCATCCAGACAAGAAGACAAGGGGAAGGATCTTTTGCTTGATTCAGGGTCACAAGCCCAACAACAACCTCGCCAGCGTCAACGGGGTAATCGGCATAATCAAAATACGTCGGGAAGACAGTTCACGAAGACTGACATACCGTCATCTCTGATACTGGAACGCTTGTTGGAGGTCAATCTGATTGCTTTAAAGGATCCTATTTGGAAGCCCAATACCTCCGCTCCTAACTATCATCCCGATGCATTTTGTGTATATCACTCCTACAGCCCGGGACATGACACCGACGACTGTTGGGCCTTGAAGAACAAGATTCAAGATCTGATTGACATTGGAGTGCTGAGGTTCATGCCAGACGGCGAGATGAAAATCTTCTGTTAAGGGTTTCCCCACCTGGAGTGACAAAGCTCAAACTGAAAGAATTTTGCTTCATTTGAATTTTCAAAGTTGTAATTTCTTTTGTTATTCAAACCATTAACTGTTAATGTCAAACTCTGTTTCATTAATGCATTGCATATGTTTGTCTTGAATTCATCCATTCATTTTCACTACTCTTATGCTTTCTTTATGATATTTAACTCTTGATAAAAAGCTGCAAGCCTTTAGAGGGAGGATGACGAAACAATACCATAATCTCATGCAGTATGCTTTTGAACAGACCTTGCTGATGATGTACAGGCATTTCTTTCAAATTCCCAAACACTGGAGTTATAAGGAAGATAATCCCTAGTCAACCCCTTCGAGCCAAAGAAGTAGGAGTTTTCTGTTCTAAACAAATCAAAACCTTTGATATAAACCTGGGGCAGGGTAGTATCTCAGTTAATTCAAAATAAAATGCGCATTGAAGTCGCAAACTCTCAGTTCGTAGCACAACGAACGACGTCAAAAAAAAGAGACATTTCTTTGGAATCACAAGACAGTGATGGTTCCCTATCACATAGGCAGTTAATCTATCAAAAGAGAAAAACCCACTGAGCCAAAACCTGTAAAGGAGGCTTAAGAAAGCTGGGGCATCCCACTGACTGTGATCTCGAAAATAGAGACAGTCAGACAAAAGTTAGGGATAACAAATCAAAATCAAAATAGAGAGGTCATTACAAATCCTCAACAACATGAAAAATGTTGAAAAAGAAAAAGGAGATGATGACTGTCTCCCAAATTCAACTGGTAAACCATCACCCAAAAGTCGTTCCAAATTCGAATGGAGTTCGGCGCACAAATTAACTGAGCTTAGGGTTGAAGAACATCACGAAGAGCGGGTGGGTACAAATATACTTTGAGCCTTTATCCTTTGTTTCTTAAACCGTGAACCAAGCCACATTACAACCCTTCAAAAGTCCTAATTGAAGCATGAGTTAGTTCGAAAGCATACTGTTACAAAAGGTATCCTGACTCCTGTAAGGCTTTGCTCTAAATCTTGTGTTGATTTGTCTTATAAAAAGTTTTCTGCTAAAAAAATGCATTTTTCAAAACTTCAAGACAAACATAAACTTTGCATTGTTTGAATATCACTGTTTGCATTTGACTATTTGTTTGACAGCGAAGAAACTCATACAGCGAATGTTCGGAGGAACGAAAACTCTCTCAGTGAGTAAAATCACTTCAAAAGGATGACACTTCCATTAACAAGTCTCCTATCAACAAGGGGAATGACATGTCACTATCCAGCACACCTGGGGCAGTCCAGTCAAGATTTCAACAAATCTTTCAAAAACTCAGTTAACCTGGGGCAGTCCAGTCAAGGTTTCAACAGATCTTTCAAAGTTCAGTTAACCTGGGGCAGTCCAGTCAAGATTTCAACAAATCTCTCAATTTGCAGAGTAACCTGGGGCAAGTCTCCTTCATCATCACTTGGGGTATTCAGATGTCAAAAGTGTTCAACAATTCCTTAATCACCTGTTGGAAGATGCAGTTTTACACGGACTCATCATGAAGCAACCCTACACAGGTTCCTTCTCAACTCCAGATGCAGTTTTACACGGACTCATCATGAAGCAACCCTACACAGGTTCCTTCTCAACCCAAGATGCAGTTTTACACGGACTCATCATGAAGCAACCCTACACAGGTTCCTTCTCAACCGAAGATGCAGTTTTACACGGACTCATCATGAAGCAACCCTACACCAGTTCCTTCTCAACTCCAGATGCATTTTTACACGGACTCATCATCAGGAAACCCTACACCGAATCCTTCTCAACTTCAGACGCAGTTTTACACGGACTCATCATGAAGCAACCCTACACAGGTTCCTTCTCAACTTCAGATGCAGTTTTACACGGACTCATCATCAGGAAGCCCTACACCGGTTCCTTCTCAACTCCAAATGCAGTTTTACACGGACTCATCATGAAGCAACCCTATACAGGTTCCTTCTCAACTTCAGATGCAGTTTTACACGGACTCATCATGAAGCAACTCTACACAGGTTCCTTCTCAACTTCAGATGCAGTTTTACACGGACTCATCATCAAGAAACCCTACACCGGTTCCTTCTCAACTTCAGATGCAGTTTTACACGGACTCATCATGAAGCAACCCTACACAGGTTCCTTCTCAACTTCAGATGCAGTTTTACACGGACTCATCATTAGGAAACCCTACACCGGTTCCTTCTCAACTTCAAATGCAGTTTTACACGGACTCATCATCAGGAAACCCTACACCGGTTCCTTCTCAACCTCAAAAGATTCTTGGAATCCCCAGCCAGAGAACCTTCCAGAATCTAACTCCCCTCAGAGTCAAGTTTCAAAATCCCCAGTGGAGCCAATATTGTCAATCCCCAGCGGAGCTAAAACTTCCAACTGTCAATCCCCAGTGGTGTTCATCAAATTCCCCAACATAACTTATCAGTGGAATCCCCAACGGAGCTCTCATCAAAACTTCAGCAAAGCATCTCTTCCCACAGAGTAATTCCCCGCAGAGTAACCTCTCCAACAAGTTTATTCCCCAATGGAGTCATCTTCTCCTACCGGTTTATTCTTGCAACCATCATCCCTAGCGGAAGCAAAGAACTCTACTCTTCGACATCAGCCCAGGATTTGAGTTCCCGACACTCGTCAAGGATTTATTTTCCTAGACGAAAATACATTCATAGACATTTCACATTTCATACATACATGACAAAGTGCATACAACACTATCTCATTTTGAGCATCATGACATCATGCATTTCATACATCATGACATTGCACACAACTGATGTTTTTGCCTTTTCAGGAAAAGGTCAATCCAAAGATGATTACTATCAACTGTCACAATTCCAAATTCAATTCCTGTATCTAGCCAGGGCCCATCTGTGAGTGATTGATTGTAGATTTGATACCTGTATCCAGCCAGGGCATATCTGCATGAAGAGTTTCCATATTCGATACCTGTATCCAGCCAGGGCATATCTGTAGATGACAATTTCCAGATTCGATACCTGCATCCAGCCAGGGCATATCTGTAGACGACCAATTCCAGATTCGATTCCTGTATCCAGCCAGGGCATATCTGTCGACGACAAATTCCATATTCGATACCTGTATCCAGCCAGGGCATATCTGTAGACGACAAATTCCAGATTCGATACCTGTATCCAGCCAGGGCATATCTGTAGACGACAAATTCCAGATTCGATACCTGTATCCAGCCAGGGCATATCTGTAGATAACAATTTAGAGATTTGATACCTGTATCCAGCCAGGGCACGTCTGTAAGCAACCTTTTGAAGTTCCTGATTTGATTCCTGTATCTAGCCAGGGCACATCTGTGAGCAACTAATTGTAGATTCGACTCCTGTATCTAGCCAGGGCATATCTGCATGAAGAGACTGAAGATCAACACCTGTAGCAAGCCAGGAAACCATCTTTCTTTCTCAAAGTACGCAAGTTCTCTCTAAGGAATCTCTTATGCGATCAACACTTCCAAATGACATCTATAAGCCCATTCCCGACAAGGTTCTGTCATACCCCCGATGGCATCTATAAGCCCATCCTCCTATCCACCATCTCTCCAAATGGCATCTATAAGCCCATTTCCGCCATCACATTGCTGATACTCTACCATGCGAGTGCAAATTTCAGGGCACTCTAGTGTCCAATCTCCTTTTACCCTCGAGTCGCGAAAGGCAAACATGCCAATCTAACTCTCCAGGTTCAAGAAGATTGAACAGGGGCAACTGTTGTACCCCAAAATTTTCCCTCTCATTTCATCAATATTTTCTCACCACAAGACCCTTGAAGCTCAAGATCAAGTTAGGCTTTACTCTGCTCAAGACTCCTCCTTGCATTGTTGACCCAAATTAGGGTTTGTGTTTGCACAAAGATGTTTTGACCTAAAAGGCCCAAAGTGACTTTCATGCTTCATGTTGGACCCACAAGTTTATCCATACCAAGTTTCAAGCCTTGATTCCAATCTTTGCCCAGTCAATTGGACAGTTGACCTAGAAATCAGCTGTATTGGGGAAAAGGTCAACTGTGGTCAATTGACAGTCAAACCTCATGATTTTTGACCCACATCAACATTATGAACTCATATGGACCATTTGATCAAGTTTGGATCACAATTCCACAAGAAATTTGATCAGATCACCAAAAGGGCAAAATGGTCATTTTTAGGGTTTTGACTGCACAAAGGCAATTTTTGACTGTTTGACCTAGCCAATGGCAAACCAAGCTCACATATGGACTCAAGGACACAATGGAATTGTCTTGACATGTTCAACAAATTCAAAAGATCCCAAATGCACAAGATTGACAGATGAATTTTCCAGTCAACTGAGCCAAAATTGATTGTATACTGAAAAGTCAAACTTTGACTTTTTGGTCAAAATCAAGTGTCAAGATTCATTTTTCATCAAAACATGCCAAATTGTGAAACTTGTTCATCAAGAAATCAAGAATTACAAATTAGGGTTTAAAATGAAGAATTTTCATAACTTAGAAATTTTCTAAGTTATGAAAATTCCTATTTTTTTCCTAACTTTGTCCCATTTTTTCATCAAGATACATTTGGATTCAAACAAAACTCAAAACATGAAAGTTATAGTCCATTGCAAAATCTATAACTTTGATTCACAAAGTTTCCTCAAATTAAGCTTGTAGCTCAAGTTATGATTTTTGGAACAAGGGTGCAAAACATTCTTAACTTAGAAAATTTTTGACCTATTCTAGGCAGGATTTTTGCCCAACTTCATGGCCACTTTTCACATGCTTCCACTTGGAATTTCAACTTTCACTACAAAGATGGATTGTATTACACATTCCAAGCTTTCCAAATTGTCCAAGAACTTCTCAAACACCCTTGTGGTTAGGGAGAATTGAATTTGTCAATATGGGCAAAAGTCACTTTGTTCATGGCCAAATTCATGTACACAACATTGGCATTTTGAACTCAGCTTGCAAAAACTATATTACAGGCCTTTTATCTCATTCTCACTCAATAATTTAATGCATATCCCTTGTGATCATGTCTTGTTTTGTGTATTTAACCATTACATACAAGATTAAGCCATATTTGGAAAAAGCATTTTAGCCATTTTTGAAAAGATCAACTTTATGTCAAGTTCACAATCTAAGAGGTACAAGCCATATCTTTGGGCACAAGATTCATGGACATATTCCACTGATCAAGAGTGATTTGTGCAGCATGGATTGAGGGTAGTACAGACTTGCATTGTCAATACACATTTCCTTACTTATCTTTGAAGAAACATTGCAAAAGAGGTCCAACATTCACTTCCTACAAGCAAGAGCCTAAACAAACTTTGTCCATACATTTCATACTCCCTAACTAACCTGAAACACGACCAAGCCATCCCTAAAACTCCCTCATTCCTCAAAACACAATTTTGTGGCAAAACAGGGTACATTCTACATTTTGACTTGGCCAGTTCATTTCCCTCGTGCGTTTCCATCCAAACTACCTCAAACACCTTCCATAACATTCATACAAACTATCCCAAGCCTTGGAAACGAACTGTAACAGCCATAGCCAAGTGTGCCATTTTCATTTTTCATCTGTGCAGGTTGACTTCTATAGCTTGATTCAGAAGGGTTCAAAGCACACCAAGCATAGAGGAAGCATCCCTGGACCTCAAGCAAGTTGTGCAAGTCCTCACACTGCATTGAAAGTGCCTCCATTGTTGTACACAACTCAAGCTGAACAGGTAAAAGTTTGAACTTCCATCTCTCTATCCAAGCATATCTAGGATTAGGTTTGTGAAGAAATTATGTCCTACTAATGGAACTGAATCTATCCATATCATTACTTTTCATTTATGTTATGTGTGCTGCACGAATTTTGAACCTGAATGTTGAACAAAACTTAGGTCAGGAATTGGGGGAGGAGAAATTCTCTCTCATTTCTGAGAGTTAGATCAAGTTCTTGATATGTATGAATTCGTGATTTGATGCTCGACATTTTTTGTGTTATAAGTTTGTGCTAAAAATCAAAGAATCAGGATCTATGCTTGACAAGAGAAAACACGCGTTTTGCTTATGTTTGAATAGCTGGAGGTTGAAGACAACCTCTTTGGGCTGGGCCTGACTTATTTTTCTATTTGCACCACTATTTCACACATACACCCCCTTGGCCCATTGTGTGTTATTTTTATCATTTTTGATTTTTTTCTTTTTGATTCTGACTTGTTATTTTTTGTTAAAATATAAAAAATATAAAAAATATTTTTTCAACCATTTTTGCATTTATTTTGAATTTATTTGCTTTATTTAAACTTGTACATATAAATAAACATAATACTTTCTTTTATTTAAAATAAAAAATAATACAAAATACATTCCATTTTCTGATTTTATTTTATCTTTTGAAAACATTTTCCAAAAATACATTTTTTTTGATAAATAATAAATATTTTATTTTGTGTATATATTTAATATATTTAATACATAATATAAATACATATATATTTATTAGAATATTTAGGACAAAAATACAAAAATAATACATTTTTATTTTTATTAATATTTGACCTCAAAAATTACTTTTTACAAATATACTTCTCTTTTATTTATTTTTTGTACATAATTAATAAATATTGTATATGATATAAATAATAAATACTATTTCTTTACAAAATTAGGGTTTTGCCCTAAACATGAAAATATCCAAAATTAACTTTTTTTATTATTTTTATTTCACTTGTAAATAAATCACATACGCATTTATACAAATACATTTACACATACACATTTGCTTATCACAAATACATTGGTACATTTTACATTGCCTTTATTCTTGTACATTGATACATTTTACATTTGATCGCAATTAGATTTGGTTGTAAATTATTTGGACACTATCCTCCTAAGGTCTCATCCCCATTTGTAAATAATTGTACCCCCACTCCCGGATACTTATTTGTAATAGCGTAGACTTTAAATTCCCGCAATTTATCGCTTTCAAATGTACCATGGTTAGACCTAGGGTTTGTATGTAAATAAAATCAAACGCTAGATAACCTAATACAAAGAAAAATACATGAAATCAATACACCATTCACACTTGCACCCCTAGGGTAATCCCACTCGTTGCCTTCCAAAATGGGCCATGCTTGCACGTCGAGTTTCTTTGGCAAAACAATTCAAATGATCATAGTCCCTCGATGACGCTTTCGAAAGTTGCCTAAAAATGATCAAGTCTCTTAAAGGAAAAATTACCCAAAGACACTTGGCACCATTGCAATCATGGTCTAAACGATGACCCGCGCCCGTCCCGTTAACATCCTAACACAAGATTGTCCACCAAATACAATGGTGGAACAAAATTGTTAAAAGGGTTAAAACATAGGAAAAGCCTTTGAGTAAATTATAGGGTAGACAACTTTTAGTTACTTGATCAAACTTGCAAAATACACTTGCCTACTTTTCAAAACCACACTCCACAAACACTTTCCAAACAAACTTCCAAAAAACATTTGAAACGTCTTTTCGAAAAGATACACACCTTTGTAAAACACTCAAACACGAGTCATTACAATGGTTGCCTAAAACAAGACATCTTTTTTCAAAAAAACATTTTCAAAACACACACACACACACACCATTTCAAGCAATTGAAAATCAAAGGCAAGTGATCTAAAACAAGTAACTAAGAGCCCATGGATAACCATGGATGAAAAGGGTGCTAATACCTTCCCTTTTCATAATCTACCCCCCGAACCCACGAAACATCTCAAAAGGTTTTTCCTGTGCTTTTTAACCTTTCCTTTAGGATAAAATAAAAAGTCGATGGCGACTCTTGCTAAACCGAACAAGTGCGAATACAAAACGCAAAACCTCAAGTCAGTTCTCCCACCGTATCACACATATGATAAAACATCACACCTAACAATGATATTGAGAATCAAAGTAGGATAACAAACATATGCAATGGCGAAACATCAGCAATAAACATATGCGATGGCGAAACATCAACTAAAAGATGGCAAGATAACATGGCAAAGATGGAGAGACATCATAATTCAGATGATAAAACATCGCACCTAACAATGATATTGAGAATCAAAGTAGGATAACAAACACATGTGCGATGGCGAAACATCAGCGAAAAGATAACAAAATATCATGGCAAGGATGGAAAAACATAAATTTGACAAGGTTTAAAACAAAGCCAAAAGGTGCACAAACAATTAAGATTGGTTTGTATTTTTTACTTTGAAGAAGGATTTAAGTTCATTAGAGACAATTTTATAATGGTTTAAAATGTTTTCACAAACCGAAATTATTGCAAAACAATATTTTTCAAGTAACAGTGTAATATGTTCATAAACCGAAAAATGCATCCAAAACAAACGATAACCTCTTGAGAATTATTCGGAATGAATTGTAAAAATTAATGGAATTTATATTCATGCAAACGGATCACAAAAATGCAATCTATTCGGCCAAATTTCACCCGGAAACACGATTTTTGTAACGAGTCAGCAACAGTAAAAGTCAGGTGAAAAGTGTCAGAATCGAAAAACTATACACTTGGGGAGCTTTGGATGACTTGAGAAACTCAATTTTCAATATGGAAAGTCGGAAAAACTCAAAGCGGATCAAAAGTTAGAGCAAAAACAACAATTATGTCAAGAATTTGTCAATGTTCAAGTGTTGAGGTATTTTTCACCAAACTCAATCAAACTTGTTTCCAATGTGTTTTATGATATCATTTGAATCTATTGGAATTTATCTTAACACATATAAATGACAAACAACAAGTGCCAATCAACAAATTGACAAAAAGTAGTTTATGTCAAAAATCAAACAACTTGAAATTATATACCAAAAATACATTTCAAATGCACAAAAAAAAACACAATGATCAACAATCAAATGGTTAGAAACAATTGATACTATTGATATCAAGATATTAAAGAAAACTATTAACATCAATTTCCAACTCATGAGATGATTCAACAACAATTTTCAATCAAGTTGTAAACTCCACAATTTACACATAATCTCATGAATTATCAACCAATGTCAAGCTTCTTTAACATTTTGATTTCAATAATTTTGAGCAATCAAAAAATTAGGCCTAAACTAGGCTAATGTTAGAAAACTAAACAAATGCTACAAGTATCACATAATTGGCTCAATCACAAACTATGAAAATACCGACGATTCGGTCAAATTTCGTTCAAAAAATGCGATTTTCACACACAAGTCAGCAGCTCCCATATTTGACCGAAACATATCCGAATCGAGAAACCGTTCACGAAGATAGCCTCGAATGGTTCAAGAAAGTCAGTTTTCATTAAAGAAAGTCGGAAAAACTCAAAACGGATCAAGAGTTAGAGCATTAACACCAATTATGTCAAACTTTACCAATTTACTAAATATTGAGATATTTTCTATCAAACTCAATCAAACTTGTTTCAAACGTGTTTTGAAATGATATTTGAGTCCACTAGAAATTATCTCAACTCATTGAAATGGTAAGCAACAAACAATCAATCAACAATTGGCAAAAATATTAGTTTATGTCAAGAATTGATAACTTGAGATTATGCACAAAATGAATTCAAAATGCGTAAAAAACCAAAGAAATCAAAGATGAGGAGAGGAATATGGATTTTTTCTATTTGATCTGAAGCTCCCATGTATCCAAATAAGACTCCCGTTATATAACAAGACAAATAGGTTTAGTAAAATTATTCCATGATCAAAAAGTCCCTATTGATAAAAAAAATGACATTAAAAACTAAAATTATAAAAATTAATACAGTTTAAAATAATTTTCTTTTAATTTTTCTGAATAAAAATATAGAGACCTAAAATGACTAAAAACGATAAAACAATGGGTATTAAACTATCTGAAAAGATGAAATTAACACATTAACAAACTACATATCACAAAGATTAATAAAAAAATACTCAAATGGTCAAAATCGAAATAAAATGAGAATAAAAATATCAGGTTAAACAAATGCTTACGGTTAAAAATGAGACTTCAAATTGTACTGAAAAATAAAGCGAACATATTGCTATGATCTATGCGAAATGTAGCTTCATAAAACAGTCAGTAAAAGGTGAAAGCTTGAAATATTTTCTCGCTAATTTTCCGCACAATGTCAAATCGCTTTTATCTATGCGAATTTCGTCCATATACTCCTATCATCAATAAAAAATAATTGGAAACATGTAGTAAAACTTGAAAATCAAAGATTAGGCCTAACTAGTGTTAGTGCTAACTAGTTTTCTATAGTTAATTCAACATAAACACTAGTGTAACTACACCTAGGACTAAAAATTAACACAACAACATTATGTCAATTTCAAGTTACAACCAAAATAAATTTCTCAAGTTCAATTAGTCACTTATTTCAATAAGCAATTCAATAAAATGGTATTAAATCCTTAATTCAAATCAATTCTCAATAATTAAGACTCAATTATACAATTAAAACCTCAATCAACAACAAAACCAAGAAAAAGCACTTATTAAAAAAATCACTTATTTCAAAAAGCGCTTAATTAAAAAAAATCACTGATAGAAGTGAAGAGGAGGCTTAGGTATAGAGATTGTAATAGACGTATCAACGTTCAAAGAAGAATTGCTCTTAATCTTGACTTTTGGATCTTGATGAAGTTGTTGTGTTCTTGATGAAAAAGGTGTAGAACCTTGATTTGATCTTTGAGAGAAAAATTTAGATTGTTTGTGGAGATTGGTGAGTTATGAGAGAAATTGGAGTAAAAATAATATATAGTATGGGCTTATGTGAGTGGATTTGGTTAATGGTTCTCAAATATCCATAAATAGTAATGCATAATTTTAATTAACTTGAGTGTGACACGTTCCGGGCAAATTCGCAGGAATCTCGGTGCGAGTTTTTAAGTTGAAATGTGAAACCAAAATATAGCCGACATTGTGAAAGAACACCTAACCAAAACTGGGCTCAATCAGATAAACGATGATTTAGTTATGAATTTTTGAAATTTTACTTCAGACAACTTTAATTCCCAGCTTCAGAATTTTCAGTGAGTTGCACACGTTTCTGGCTAAAATCGGAAGCCTTCAGGGTACCATTGGCTCTTGAAAATGGAAACCAAAATTTAGATAACTCAATTGTGATACAATGTCACTGGAGCGGGCTCGATATGATAAAAATAGACCGAGTTATGATTTTTTGGATGTGGTGCAGATAAACATTTGCCATAATTTTCCTGTGCGAAAATACTTGATAAATCCACATTTCCGGGGCCTTTCTAAGAAGAATTAGCTTCCGGACGTGAGAGATAAAAATGTAGATGACATCGAGATGGAATTTTGGCCACCGGAACAGGTTCAAAATGATCCATAGGCTTTGATTTATGAATTTTTTAGTGCACGCAAAACACGGTTCAACCAACTGTTTATGAGTATTTTCCAGTATTAAGCTTTGTCTGATTTGCGAATTCGGAGACCTTCCTTCGAGAATTAGCTTTAGGCCTGAACACGGAAGCTGGAGAGGATATCAAGGTGGATTCAATGGAGAAAGAACTACGTCTAGGCGGTATATCAAATCGGAGTTAGAGATTTCTGAACGCCCGAAACACCGTTGATCGGTAACCTGAAAACTCAGTAATAAAATTATTTGACCGTCATCTACACATAATTGGCTCCTGGATCGAATACAAAAAGTGAAGATAATATCAATACGGACTTGGTGATAAAATTTAAGCCCAAAACATTACTCTGGCTCACAGTTAGAAAATTATGAAGTTGACGCACCGAAACAGATTTTTAACCCGAACTGTTCTGAGCCAGATCAAAACCTCTGGTTCCCTTATATTGCCCAAGACATGAGAAAATACATGGGAATAGAACATGGGGATAACCCGTTCCTCAACTGATTGAATTTCCTGCACAAAGCCTTTGACGCTTCTGATAAATAGATGATGCTTTACTGGCATACGTTGATCTTATAGCAACATAACCAATGTATGTATGCATATGTAGATTAAATATAAGCCCAAATAAAAATTCTGAAATCAAGAGGGTAAATTTTGGGGTGCAACATAAATATTGAAAAACGACTTTTTTTTTAAAAACATGGCATCACGTTATTGGTTGAAGAGAGACATGTCATCATATTCAACCTCCAGCCAACCTCCAGTGTCTTCAAGACGATTCAAATGGTAGCCTCGCGAAAAATTTATATTTATGGTAGCTCAGTCATTTTGGAAAAAAACCAGAAGAAAAAATTGAAAAAGGATTTGAAAACAGAAGTACTAAACCTAGTTACGGTTGAAAATGAACTATGCTATGAGCATTAGTGAACCAAGAGGTGCATTCTAGCACGAAATTTGAAGAGAATTGATGAAGAATTTTACCTTTAGAAGTTCAACTTCAGAGCTCTGAAACTAGACTTGGTATGCTTGATTTATTCCTTGATTCTTGGTGGTAAGAGTATGGTTATCTTCAGAGAAGTTCAATGAACCTAATTGAATGGAGATTTTTGTGAATGAGGGTGAGAAATGAAGAAAAAAAGATACAAATTAAGAGTTCGTATGGGATCTGAACATGGCTTGTTTGGATCTCTAAAGCTTGGTAAATGAATGAAATATCATCCTCTATTTATAGCTAAGAAAATGGAATGCTCAAGTGTGTGATATGATGAAATTTTGAGAGAATTCGTGTGAAATTGAAAGCATGAGAAGTATGACTCGTATTTGCTCAAAACTCAGCCAAAACTTTCAATTCAAAGTGCTAATTACTTTTGGAAGGTTTTTAAGCATGCTTAGAAGCAAAAACATGCAACAATTTTGTGGTTAGAGGCCACATTAACCAATTTTCAGTTTGACTGCTTCAAAATCAGTTTCAAGGTGTCATCTTCAAATACATTGTGCTCACAATGTAGGAGGCTTTATGGGATGATTCTTGAAGATTTTTAAAGATCATATTGTCATCTTCACAATGTTCCAAGAAAGAATCCATTTGATAATTTGAGCTGAAAGTTATGATCAATTGAAATAGTAAAAAACAAACTGATTTTTGTACTTAGAAATATTTCTAAGTTTTGAACTTCAAAATGACCTATAATGTTCTTCAAAATTACATGACCTTCCACTCAAAATTTACTCTTGATCATTGAAAATAAAATGAAGTAGACCATTTTGATTGAAGTGTGGAATTAAGATCATTCAAAAATCATAAAAAATGAAAGAGTTATGGTCTTTGGAAGATGATGAAAAATTTTGGGGAAATTCATAAAAGACCTATAATGTTTTCAATTCTTTAATGACTTTTCAAACATTTTTAAGTCTTACATATTTAAACAAATTTGTAGTAGACATCCTCAAGTTTATTGTGAAAAATAATGAGCTCAAGGAGAGAAAATATGACCAAGTTATGATCTTTTGAAGTCACACAAGAGAATTTGATAGCCTTCCCAAAGGACTTGTAATCTTTCCCAATCATTAGTGGCTTTCCATTCAAAATTAGCCTTAAATCCTTGAAGAGAAGTTGTTAAGGACCCTTTAAATAGAATCATAGCTTTGGAATCAATCAAAAATCTCAAAAAATGAGCAGGATATGGTCCTTGGAAGTCAGTAAACCCTAGCTCAGAGAGTGTCAAAATGACTTGGAACCCCTTTTAACTTTTGATGATTTTTCTTGCACGATTGGATCTAGTCATGTGAAGATAAGTTGTTGTAGATGATGATAATAATCCATAACAAAAAGATCCAACTCAAAATGTTAAAAATTGAGAGAGTTAAGCACTTGTAACCATTGAATAAAGTGCTTATTCAATTAGGTCAAACTTGTTGAATCAACTCGTGAATCATTTGCATTTTATTTGCAAAAATAGAGCATGATGGATCATTATTGGCCTTTAAATGATGTTATCTTGAAGACACTCAAAGATGGAGCTTAAGTCTTAATGAAACTTGTTGAAGAAGGCTTGTAAATATACACATGAACCTATGAATCTTCTTGATGAATGCCATCACCAACCTTGAGGAAAACTTGACCTAAATAAAGTGAGAGAGCTCTTTGAACCAAAAAAAACTTTGATATCACAGACATAGACTTGAAGCTTAAGCTCTTACAGTCCATTGAAGAATAATTTGATACAAGATTGTCCTTCAAAACCCTAGGTTAGGTGGTGAGATGAATGCAGTTGTGTCATCATCTATAATATGAACATCTAAAGAAATATATATAAATATCTTAATGTTAGTTAAAAATTAATCCACCTAAAAAAACACATGTACAAGATACACAATTCAAGATGCTTGGTGATCGCTCAAGAGCAAACTTAAGATAGGATAAGTAGAAGGGGGAACCAACTCTAATGTGTGATCTTGATGTATTGATAATATGAGATAATGAGATATCTTAGGGGAAAACATTGGGGTATAAAATAATCCCCTTATCTCTAATCAAGCTAGGTGAGTGAATATCTCTATCCTACCCGTCCAACCATTTTTATTAATAAAACAACTTATTGTTGGATCTCTCACAACAAGAAGTTGTTATCTATTACTAAGTTGATCATTCAAAGAAATAGACTTATAACAGGTTAACATATAATAAAACAAGTCACTTAACCACACATCATATAACATAAAAACAACTTAATATTAACTTTACATTGCTCAACTACAAAAGGTTTAGCTCATAATGAACTTAGTACAAACCACAAGAATGGTTCTTAGAAGGAATATCCTTAAAAAATAGTGAAAAAGAGATATAAACCTAAGAGAGACTTGAGAACTTATTGAGATGGATAATCTTCAAGATGTGACTTCAGTCGAGCCAGAGCTCAGCAGCAGGTACATGACTGGATGAGAAGAATAAAACTTTTTCTACTCTCCACTTTCCTCACACTTAGTATCTTCTATATTTTCTCTTCGAAACGTTGCACTCTTTTCGTTAATCTTAAAGGTTTTGTTTATAGACTTGAGCTAAGGTTTGTGTTGCATTGGATTATGGGCTTAAAAATGCGGAATTCACATCAAGACCATGTAGAAATTAGCTCCAACACTATATTCCTTCTACTTAGCTAACAAGAAATCAGGTACAAGGAGACATTGGTGGAGGACAAGGCATATTCTAGAAGGCTGTTGTGGAAGAGGCGTAGGCGGAGTTGCACAATCTGCATAGTGTACAATTGTCACTTATTTTATCCTCTAGTGCCTAGGAACCTTATCCTTTGTATTCAAATAATTTTCCCTCTTTTTCTCAGCAAAGATTCCCTCCATTTCCATATTTTTTTATGCTTTCCTTGAAGCTATCTGCATTCATTCTTATTTTCCCTTTTCCTCTAAGTCCATCTTCTTTCTTCATCTAGTGCTTCACGCAGTAGATTATTGCAGTCATGCCTCAACTCAGCAATGCTAACCTTCACACAAAAACACATTAAAACAATAAAAGGGAGCACCTACTGTGCTCTAAGGTAAACATATAAAAACAACTAATAATGCAATAAATTAAAAATTAAAAATAAAATTAAAACCTAATAAATACATAGATTAAGGTATGTATTAACTTACAAAATATGGGTTAACACACCCCTAAACTTGAATCATTACATGTTCTCAGGTGATGCGACAGGACTCGGTAGAGAAACTTCTTTTAGAAACAACCTTTTAGCAGAACCAACCTCATCAAGAACTCAAAAATCATCTCAAAGTATTTGTTTCAAAAACTGGCACAACTCAGTCTAGAGGCACAATCACAATTCTTTGAACTCTTTATATCTCAGATACACCCTGTCATGCTATAACTCTTCAGTCAAGTGAGCCAACTTAGTTTTAACTTTGGTTGCCTACTTTTATGACTACTTGAGTCATGACAGAGGTTATCATAAACTAAATAATTCATAATAGATACTTCTCCAGACTTTGTTTCTAGAAATTGTTAAAGTGCAATTACATTTTCTCTAAGTTCTTCTAAAAAATTTTGTCTTTAAGGAGTTAACATTAGTCATTTCTCTTTTTATATTATGTTTTTGTTTTTGTTTTTTTAGCATAAAAATGAAAATTAAAAACAAACTATTATAAACTAAAATTGAAAATAACTTCATTCAACAAACAGGTTGCAAGCAGCCAAAAACAACAACATTAATCATAAAAAAACTAACAAAAACTTAATCAAAACAAAATTTAATCAACACAATAGAATAATGATATGATTGAGGGATGAACATGGTCACAATGCAAGCCACCATTCCCCCATACTTAAAGTAAGGACAGGTCCTCACTGTCAGCATATGGGAAAAAGGCGCGCCAATGGTTGCCTTTTCTTACCAGCTAGGCTTTACGCCTGTTGATCTTGTGCATAGGGTCTTCCCTCTTCTTCTTTCTAGCCTCCGTCTTAGCAGGCTCAGGGGAAGATGATTTCTTTGCAGCTGGTGGTGCCTTAGGGACAACTTCAGTTGTGATAGTTATTTGCACCTATGATGACTTGGCAGGGACCTTCTTAGTGGGAGTTTTGGCTTTTGGCTTTGTAGGGGACTTGGATTTTGCAGGGGAAGCCTTCTTCTGATTCTTCTTTACTGGGACTGGAGTTCTCACTTTCTCAAGAAAGACTACATGAGTCTCATCAGCACTTGACACTTCTTCAGATTCCTCGAGAGGCTCCAATTTATGTAAGACATTTGAATAATCTTCTTCCTCTTCACCTCCCCTGCCTCATTTTTATCATTTTCATTCTCATCCTCCTCAGAGTCATCCTCAATCTCGTCACATTTCTCCTACACATCTTCATCTTTGCCCTTATTCACTTCTTCCATAGCTTACTTTTTGGATTTCACTTTTTCAGGTGCTTCTGCCCATAGCTCCTTCTTTTCTTTGGTTGCTTGTTACGGAATTTCATTCAAAGTGTCCTTATCTCTCTGCTCCTCATTCTTCATTTCTACTTGTTTGGAAACTTTCTTGGAGGTGTCCTTTGCAAGCATGCCTCCTTTCTTCTTAGGGGTCTGCTCATTTCTTGGTTTCTTTTTAGGTTTCTCAGGGGTGTTTTCCTTGTCCACGCCAGAAGTATACGCCCCAATAACTCTAGTAGACACATGTTTTACATGTTTCTTGCCCTTCCCTTTCTTGTCTTTCTCCTCGTCTTTCTTTTGCCCATCTTCCTCCAATTCTCCAAATACATGTTTGGGGAAAACTGGTGTTAGTTCCTCATTTAAATTCCAAGTATTTGCCTTTAATTACTAGTCAAACTTGTCCCTCTTAAACCTAAAGAAATCCCTCTGATCTTTCTACATATGTAACAACATCTTCCATAACATGCTATTAGTCTAAAAGTTGGTCTCTACTTCAGCTGACTCTAGACCTACCTCCACTTTCCTTTTTCTCATCTTTGGTTTCATCAGGGTCTGCAATGTTGTCTTGTCAAAAGAAACCTGAGGATTACAAATCTCGTTTGCATTCCTAGGACGCATCCCATGTTTCCTTCATAAAGCAGTGATTAAACAAGGGAAATTCATCCTACCCTACTTCTTCTTGGAGCAAGCTTGTATTTCTTGGAGGATGATTTTTCCAACATTGATATCTTCTTCCACAGTGATGCATTAGAGCAACACCAACCTAGCTCGGTTCACAGTTTCATTGAGTGAGGTTGGCCTCAATGAATGCTTCACAAAGTGATACCAGACTTTTGCTTCAGGCCTTCGGTCCATTCTCTTCACATTTCTCTCACCACCTGATTCTAGCCACTTAGTATTCGCATTACACAAAGACTCTATGTACACATCAAAGTCTCCATCATCTGATGCCCTCAACAGTTCTTAATAATGGTCCTCAGTGTTGCTCAATCCAAAGATCATGTTGATAGTTCCATCATATTAAGAGACATTAACTCCTCTCACAACTACCTCAACCCTTCTATTGTTTGTGTCCCCCAAGTTGGCATAAAATTATTTCACCAACTTAGTATTTTATGGGGGCGGCTGTTGAAAAAATTTCATCCATCTCTTAGGTCTGATCATACTCCTAATATCTCGAGATAGACCCAAGTTGTCTTCTTGCTTATCCAAAACAAAGCCACGCTCTGAGAGCATGCTCATTCCAGAAAAGTAATCGGAAAACCTTGGGCTTGCATCCATGTTAACAAAAGTCTCACTTTTGGATCCTTTCTCATTAGACAAGTTAATTTGGGATGTAGCGTTATTGTGGGCAGAGCTCTTGTAACGACCTTGTGGGTAAGATGACTTCATTTTTTTAGCGTTTGAGTGAAAATAACTTTGGGAATTTAGGGTTTGCAGAAAATAGAAAACTTTGGAATTTGGAATTAAATGTTAAGGGACGGTTTTAGGGAGATGAGGGTGGTTTATAGGAGTTGGGAAGTTGTGATGGGATGGAAGTTGGTGAGCTATCCTTTTAAAAAGAAAATAAAGAGGAAAGTTAATAGGTGTAACATGTGAGAGGTTTTTGAAACTAGCCAACGAATTAAGGTAGCAGGTTTAGGGTATTATGAGGGTTAACTTGTAATGATTCCCTCAGCAAAAGCGTGAAACAACTCATTAATGTGCTTATCCCCTTGCTGATGTCACGTACATGCCAACATTCTCCTGACGCACGTGCGTGCTTACTTTTCCCTCTCCTCCTCAATTTTGTCTTTTTGCACAAGAATCAAAATTTCCACTAACATCATTTCTTCTGAGTTTCAAGTGACAATAATTTCTTTCCTTTTTCATGAATACCCTAAGAAATAGTGACGACTTGAGTCATCAGTGACCTTTCCCAACTTTTTCTCATCAATCACATCATCTGACAAATAAAATGAACTAAAAACAAAAGTTAATATAGGCTGCCTCCCAGTAGCGCTATTTTATAGTCTTATAGCCTAACTTCAGCAAAAATCAAGAAGATTATTTTAAATCCATAGTGACCTTATGTTATGCAAGGATTCACCATGATAAGCTTTCACGCTTTGTCCATTCACTTTAAATACCTCACATGTTCTCTCATTCATTAAGTCAACAACCCCATGAGGATAAATATTAATTAATTTGAATGGGCCAGGCTATCTAGACTTAAGTTTTCTAGGGAAAAGCTTCAATCTAGAATTAAACAAAAGAATAAATTGTCCTTCAATTATTTCCCTCTTCAGGCACTTCCTGTCATGCCACCTCTTGGTCTTTTCATTGTACAACTCAACATTTTCATAAGAGAACAACCTATTATCCTCTAGCTCATTAAGTTGAAGCATTCTAGCTTGGCCATCCTTAGGTAAGTTAAAGTTCAGAGTCTTGGTTTCCCAAAAAGCCTTGTGCTCTAACTCAATATGCAAGTAACATGCCTTTCCATAGACAAGTCTATAAGGAGACATGCCTAACAGGGTCTTATAAAATGTTCTATATGCCCACAAAGCATCATCCAAATGCTTAGACCATTCTTTTTTAGAGAGGTTAACAACTTTCTCTAAAATCCTTTTTATCTTTCTATTAGAAATTTCAGCTTGTCCACTACATTGTCGATGGTAGGCTGTAGCAACTTTATGTTTCACTCCATACTTTTCCATCAAATTTTCAAATATTTTATTGCAAAAATAGGTTCCTCTATCACTAATGATTTCTCTAGGAGTGCCATGTCTAGATACAATATTTTTCACCAAAAATGTGGTCACTACCTTAGCATCATTAGTTGGGGTTGCTACTTCCTCTATCCACTTAGAAACATAATCCAAAAGGTTAGGGAAATATCCCCATGAAGTCAATGCCCCACACATAAAAAATTTCAATTTCAAGGATGTTAGTGAGAGGCATCTCTTACCTCATGGAGATATTTCTTACTCTTTGTCATCTATCACATTTCCTAACCAGATGATGAGCATCTTTAAAAAGTTCTAGGTCTGTGATTTTATGATTCAAAACAATTTTGGTAAAACATGCTTCATTTGGAAAAACATGTATCACATCCACATGTTGAGCAAGATGTCATGACATCTTGACCAACTGCGATGACAGGTTCTGGTTTTATGTATTTCAGACATATGTTGAGCCATATGTCTTGACATCTTGTCCAATTGCTCAACAAGTGCTTCTATTTCTTGGCTGATTTGATTTGTTTTTGTGAGATTCTCTTGGATATATCTCACTTATTTTCGCAGGTCAAGAAGATTTCATTAGGAACATTGAAAATTTGATTTGGTTTCATAAAAATGATCTTGGAGACTTTGTAGAAAACTTTGAAGATTTGTTCTTATTTTTGTGGAGAAGATCTTGCAGCTGATTTAGAATTGGAAGATTGGATTTTTTTTGAAGAGTCCAAGCCCATATTGCAAGAGTCTCAATATGAAGACTTTCTAAACCTAAAATAAGCAAGAATTCACATCAAGAAACCATGTGTGGTTGAAATAAGGGTTTAGGGTTTTGATAGTACTTTAGGTGTTTTGTTTGATATTTTTATGTCACCCATGTATCTTCTGATACATTGAGGTAGACTGATCATTCATTGTTACTTTCCAATCACTCATGAGCTTTTAAGTATAGAGTAGATTGTGTGTCAAGTTATTGTTCTTAGTTAAAAGATTTTAAGCAACACTAAATATTGTAATTGGAAGTGCGTTCTTCTGTTTTTGTTATTGTTAGTGAGGTGGTTGTGGAAAGTGAAAGAGGGATCTCATATCTAGAAGGTTTCTAGGTAGAAGTAGCACAAGGTAGTGAGTAGGAATAAGTTGTAAACTAGGTTTGTTTAGCTTTTAACTAATACTATCATAGTGGATTTCCTTCTTGGCTTGGATGCCCCCAGAGTAGGTGAGTTTCATCGAACTGGGTTAACAATTGATTGTGTCTTTTACCTTCTGCAATTTACTTCTACATAATTATTGTTTTGGTAAAAGTTTTTTATATCAGTAGATGATGTCTTAACATCTGTCTTGACATTGTGTTTTTGTGTTGGGACATTAGTCTTGACATCTATTTTTAAAGTGCCTGAATTTCAATTGGCATTAGAGCAAGCACCGTGTTCTGTTTTTAGGTGAGCTCTAGGGAGAATAATTTCTTGTACTATGGATAAGGAAGGAGGATACAACAACAGACCACCTCTATTAGATGGTGCACATTATGACTATTGGAAGGTTATAATGGTAGCCTTTTTGAAATACATGGATAGCAAATCTTGGAAGGTTGTGTTGAAAGGATGGAATCATCCTGTTGTTAAAGATAAACATGGGAATGAGTCCTTGAAGCCAGAAGAAGATTGGTCTAAGGAGGAAGATGAATTAGCTCTTGGAAATTCCAAAGCTTTGAATGCTCTATTCAATGGAGTGGACAAGAATATTTTCAAGTTAATAAATTCATGTATTGTAACTAAAGATGCTTGGGAAATCCTCAAGACAACTCATGAAGGTACATCCATAGTGAAGATGTTTAGACTTCAACTTCTCACTACCAGATTTGAGAACCTAAAGATGAATGATGATGAAAGCATTCAAGACTTTCACATGAATGTTCTTGAAATAGAAAATGCATCTAGTGCATTGGGAGAGAAGATGTCAGAAGAAAAGCTTGTTATAAAGATTCTCAGTTCTCTACCTAAGAGGTTTGACATGAAGGTGACAGTCATTGAAGAAGCTCATAACATCAACAACATGAGGGTTGATGAACTTGTTGGGTCACTTCAAACTTTTGAATTGGCTATTATTGACAAATCTGATAAAAAGAACAAAAGCATAACTTTTGTATCCAAATCTGAAGATAAAGAGAGTCAGTAAGATCTGGACACTAAGGAAGGGTTGTCAAATACCATTGTATTAGTTGAGCATAAATTCAATAGAATTCTGAAAAGAATGGACAGAAGAGGAAGACCAAAAGTCAGGAATATCTCATCTAACATCAGCAATGATGATGATTTTTAGAAAAATACCAGAACTCAGGAGAAGTCTAGTCAAAGCAAAGGGATTCAATGTTTTTAGTGTGAAGGATTTGTTCACATTAAGCCAGAATGTCCAATATATCTCAAGAAACATTAAAAGGGACTTTCTGTATCTTGGTATAATGATAATGAGTCAGAAGATGAGCCTAACTTAGAGACTGCCAAGCTTGAGACTGCTCTTGCTGGAAGATGGGTAGATGAAGTAGAATCTTATGATAAAAATGTTCTCTATGAAAATATGGATGTGTCCTACAAGGAAATTTGTGACAAGTGTGAAGAAAGTCTTAAGACAGTAGAAGATCAGAAAAGAATCATAACTGAATTTGATAATGAGAATAAGGAACTTCTGTGCAGTGTTTCTCATCTACAAAATGAGGTAACTCTATTAAATTCCAAGCTTAATAACATGATAGATTCCTTGAGAAAAATGAAAAATGGAGTTGATATGATGAAAGAGGCTGAAGATACCGGAGTTAATTATTCATATGATAATCATCAAAAGAGAAGATATGTTGAAAAGTTATTTCCTTGTGAAAAGAAAAGAATGATCACCATGTCCACCCACATGTTACAACATCCTGGAAGACATGATGTAACCTCAACTGAATTCCAATCCTCAACTTAGAAATTTCGTTAATATGGTGAGTATGGTCATATAAAGCCTTTTTGTTACAAACTGTATGGAGTTCAAAAACCTTCAGCTCATTGCAAGGCTAATCAAGTAAGTAAAAAGTGAAATTATAAAGATAGAGATGCCAACTTTGTAGCTCATACTTCATTGAGAGATTCAACTAGGGAAGAGTGGTACTTTGACAGTGGATTCTCTAGACATATGACAGGGGTTCATAAGTTTTTGGTAAATATCAGGTCTCAGCCCACAGACTCTATCATAATTGGTGATGGATTCAAAGGTAAAATCAAGGGAGTTAGAAAATTGTTGTGTGATGGCTCTTCTAGTCTAGAAGATGTTCTTCTTGTAGAAGGACTAACTGCTAACCTTGTCAGCATTAGTCAATTGTGTGACCAAGGCTTGTTAGTTAATTTCTCAAAGTCAAAATGTTTAGTCAAAGATGATAAAGATGATGTTCTAATGAAGGGTACAAGGTCTAAATATAACTGTTATTTGTGGGAACCTCAAATAACTACTTACTCTTCCACATGTTTAACAATCAAGGAGGATAAGGTGAAGCTATGGCACCAGAAGCTTATACACCTTCATCTCAAAAGAATGAAGGAAATCATATCAGGACGAGCCATTAGAGGAATGTCAGAACTCAAGGTTGAGGAAATCATATCTAGAAGGTTTCTCAAGGGAAATCATATATAAGGGATCTCATATCTAGAAGGTTTCTAGGTATAAGTAGCACAGTAGGAGATAAGTTGTAAACTAGGGTTGTTTATCTTTGAACTAATATTATCGTAGTGAATTTTCTTCCTGGCTTGGATTCCCCCAGAGTAGTTGAGTTGCATCGAACTGGTTTAACAGTTGATTGTGTCTTTTACCTTCTGCAATTTACTTCTGCATAATTATTGTTTTGGTAAAAGGTATTTTCTGTCAATAGATGGTGTTTTGGTATTTATCTTGACATTGTGTTTTGGTGTTAGGACATCAGTCTCGACATCTATTTTTAAAGTGATAGAATTTCAAAAAGAAAGGGCGGAAAAAACTTGATTGAAGAACCTTGGTAGCAATTTTGGTTCCTCTAAAATGTCCTCCATAAGGAGTCTCGTGACAAGCAGACAAGATCTTTCTTGCCTCTGGTTAATCTACACATCTCCTTAGCCGCTGGTCATCACATTTTTTTGTAAAGGAAAGGTTCATCCCAAAAATAAATTTTGGTCATACGGAATTTTTTTTTTCCTTTGTTGAGAATTGAAATCAGGGGGGACAAATCTGCTAACCAAATAGTTGACAATATTAGCATACCAGGGTGTCACGCTAGAGGTTATCATCAACAATTGCTCATCAGAAAAGGTTTCCTGAATTTCTACCGGCTTATTATCTTGGACTTTCTCTAGTAATCTTGAGAGATGGTCAACAACCAAATTCTCAACACCCTTCTTATCTCTTATCTCCAGGTTAAACTCTTGTAACAATAGTACCCATCTGATAAGCCTCAGCTTGGCATCTTTTTTGGCAATTAACTACTTGATGGCAGCATGATCAGTGTACACAATGGTCTTGGTTCCTACCAGGTAGGATCTAAACTTGTCAAATGCAAAGATAACAACTAGCAGTTCCTTCTTAATTGTGGTGTAATTGAATTGAACTTCAATTAAAGTCCTACTAGCATAATACATGGTCTGGAAAACTTTGTTATGTCTTTGACCAAGTACATCTCTAATAGCAAAGTCACTTGCATCACACATCAACTCAAATGGTTTTGTCTAGTCACGAGTCTTCACAATGGGGGTAGAAATTAGAGCTTCCTTCAAAATATTAAAGGCATTCATACAGTCTTGAATGAAGACATAAAGCACGTCATGCTACAACAATTGACAAAGTGGCTTGGTGATCTTAGAAAAATCCTTGATAAATCTTCTGTAAAATCTAGCATGGCCCAGAAAACTTCTAACTCCTTTGATGTTAACTAGAGGCAATCGCTTCTCTATTACTTCCACTTTTGTGTGATCCACTTCCAAGACTTTCTTTGAGATATCGTGCCCTAAAACAATTCCTTCTTTTACCATGAAATGACACTTTTCCCAATTCAGCACAAGATTGTTTTCTTCACATTTGGTTAGCACTAGATCCAAGTTGTCCAAGCATGTTTTTGAATGATTCTCCAAAAATAGAAAAATCATCCATGAAAACTTCGATGAAACTTTCAATAATGTCAAAGAATATGGCCATCATGCAACATTGGAAGGTGGCTGGAGCATTGCATAGTCCAAATGGCATCCTTCTGAAGGCAAATGTACCATAAGGACAAGTGAATGTTGTCTTCTCTTGGTCTTCAGGTGCAATGGAAATTTGATTGTAGCCCAAATATCCATCCAAGAAGCAATAATACTCCTTTCTAAGCAATCTATCCAACATCTCATCAATAAATGGCAAAGTGAAGTGGTCCTTCCTGGTGGCCTTGTTTAGCTTTCTATAATCCATACAGATTCTCCATTCGATGATAGTTCCAGTAGGGATTAGCTCATCTTTTGCATTTCTAACCACTGTCATGCCTCTTTTCTTTTGCACACATTGAATAGGGCTTACCCGGACACTATCTAATATGGGGTAGATAATACCAGCATTTAACCACTTGATTATTTCCTTTTTGACCACTTTCTTCATAATAGGATTCAACCTTCTTTGACTTTCTATGATATTCTTGGAATTCTCCTCTAATAAGATTTTATGCATGCAAACTGTGGGATTAATCCCCTTAATATCAGAGATTTCCCAAGTAATAGCTCTGTTGTGTTTCTTCAAAATGCCAAGCAACTTACTCTTTTGCTCTTCATCTAAATATGTAGCAACAATCATAGGAAACTTTTGTCCTGCCTCCAAATAAGCCTATTATAAATGAGCAAGTAGTTTCTTAAGCTCCAACTCAGGGGGGGGACCTCTAATGAAGGTGAGTTGTGCTTTTGTAATGCAGTGGACAACTCCAACACCTCCAGAGGTTCTTCTTCTATGCATTTATTTCTCAAGGGTCCACAAATGATTCCATCATTTTGGGCTTCTTCCTTTTCCAACTTTGCTAACTCTTGCTCCAACACATTACTTGACTTGAGTAATCTTGTGAATCATTAATTCCCAGTTAGAGATCATGGAACATTTAACTACATCTCCCTCAGGGTAGTGTAAAGCATTGAGGACATTGAACACAACTTGTTGTACATTAACTATCATGGGAAGTTCTCCTCTTTCTACATCAATCAAGGTTCTTCTTGTAGCAAGGAAAGGTCTTCCCAACAAAATGAGAGTCTCTTCATCATCGTCAAAATCTATAATGATGAAATCAGCAAGGAAGGCAAGCTTGTCAACCCTTACTAATTCATCTTCTATATTCCCTAGAGGATTTCAAATACTTCTATCTGCCAATTGTAGAGTAATGGTTGTAGGCCTGGCGGATCCTATCCCTAGATTCTTAAAGATATATAAGTTCATAAGATTAACGCTAGCCGTAAGATCACATAATGCTCTTCCACAGAAAGTGTCTCCAATTGTACAAGGTATGGTGAAACTTCTATGGTCTTTCAACTTTGGATGGAGCTTGCCTTAAACTAATTGACTACACTATTGAGTGAGTGCAATAGTTGCAAGCTCTCCCAGTCTCTTCCTCTTGGTGAGTACATCTTTCATGAACTTAGAGTAATTTGGCATCTGTTGAGTAGCTTCAATCAGAGGTATGTTCATGTGAAGCTGTTTCAAAATTGTCATGACTTGCCAAATTGTTGTTCCTCTTTAGCCTTCATAATCCTTTGGGGAAAAGGAGGTGGAGGTATTTCTTGGACAAACTTTTATGCTTTGTCATCTTCTTGCATGACTCCTTGTTGTTTTTCTAAATTGGAAGTCATGCATGTAATCTCTTTGTCCACATTTTCTTCATGTCGTCCAGATGAGGACGGTTCCTCATTAGAATTTTCTTCATCTTCATAACTGTCCAGGAAAAATAGTATTCCAATTGGCTTTTTGCTTCTAGGTACGGGTTCTTCACATTATTTCCTACTTCAAAGCTTGATTACTTGACATGTTTTAACATTCTTAACTCCAGATGTTGTAGGTAGAGTTCTAGTAGAGCTTGGGAGTGCACCCATGTTTCTTGAACTCAAGGCATTAGCAATTTTTCCCACTTCACTCTCTATATTTTTAATGCTCACTCCTTGTGCTTGAAACTGGTTCTTAGTCTCTTAAATGAAGGAGTTCAAAATGTTTTCCAGTTGGTTGTTACCTTGGTTTTCCACAACATAGTTAGGGGTAGCAAAACCAGGTGGAACTTGTGGTGCTTGAGTTGGTTGAGTTTCTTGAGGCTTAGGTTGATTTTGATTATTACTCTAAGAGAAATTTGGGTGGTTGCACCATCCAAGATTGTATGTTTACTGTAAGGATTGTTGTATCTGTTATTGTTATTATTACCAACATAGTTGACATATACATGATTTGTAGAACATTCTTCAAACAAATGGTCTCCTCCATAATACACACAGGCGAGTGCAGGCGCATCAGTAACCATCTTCACAGGCTCAGGCTTTACCACTTCAGGAGTCATCATGTTCATCATCATATGGTGGATCTGAGCCACCTGAGCAGTAAGAGTTGTTGTCTCATTTACGTCATGAACTCCATAAGGTTTCTTTTGAGTTGAATTAATAGTAGATCTTGTGGCTGGCCATTTGTATGTATTTGTCGTAACACTCTCAATCAATCTATAACCTTCTTCATAAGACTTAAACAAAAGAGGTCTACCACTTGAAGCATCTAGCATATTCCTTGAAGAAGGAATTAATCCATTGTAAAAAGTCGCAAGTTGGATATATATGGGTATGCCATGGTGAGGACATTGTCTAAGTAACTCTTTAAATCTTTCCCAAGCATCAAATAAAGATTCATCAGCTCCTTGCCTAAATAAAGTAATTTCATTTCTCATCTTTTCATTCTTGGAAGGAGGAAAATACTTAGCTAAGAATTTCTCAGCAAGATCATTCCATGTGGCAATGGAATTAGGTTATAAGGAATTTAACCAACTCTTGGCTCTATCCCTTAGAGAATACGGAAATAGCCTCAATTGAAAGGCATCATCAATCACGCCAGGAATCTTGAAATTACTAGCAACATCCAAGAATTATCTCAAGTGCAAATGAGGGTTTTCATTAGGAGAACCTGAGTGTTGGCTAGTGGTTTGCAGCATCTGAAACATCATGGGATTGAATTCAAACTGAGCTGCAGTGATTTCTGGTAAGATGATACCAATACACATGGAATTTGGATAAAAAATTGCATAGTCTATGATGTTGCATTCCCTATCATTAGCAATGCCAATAATGTTGTTATCAGCCATGACAGGGATTGGCTCCTCTTCTTCTTCTTCTTCTTGCACTGGTATATCTGGGTCTCCTAAATCTTCCAGATTAATAAGAGTAGGATTCCCAAGTGGATGTCTTGTAATTTGTTTCCTTTTTGGCGCCCCGAGAGTTCTTTCTAGTTCAGGATATCCATTATAAACTGGGCGTAACAACCTGTGCATACAATAGTTAAAAATCTTTCGTGACACCAGATTACAACAAACATTAAAGGATCAAATTCTTAAAAATAAACAAATAATAGTAAATAATACAATATCAGAAAATGTAACAAAACATTCCCTAACAACGGTGTCAAAAACTTGTTGGTAGTCAAAATGGAGGTGTCACATGCAAGTATACATGTATGTTTGATTGCAATAAGTGATAAAGATAAGAGTGTTGAACCCACATGGAGTGATGTAGCTATTAGGATGATTTTGCAAATAACTATATTTGAGTTTTAAGCATAAGCATAGAGAAAAATGATATGTGTGTGTGTTGTGTTTAGCTTTCACTTAAAACAAATCTAAACAGTGTAGAGAGAGAGAGAGAGGAAATATATCAAGAGTGAATAAGTTAAGCCATGATCCATTAATATTTTATAAGTAAATGTATGTGATGATGTGCAGTGTCATGACATGTAAGGTCAAGTGATCTTGTGGCATATCTCTACAACATCAAAGTATGCATATAAAGGGAAAAAGAACAAATCTCTAAGCCTCACTTATAACCCTAATACGCGTCTATTTATATTCTGAAATCCTCAATAGTTGTAGATCATTATCTCTAAGAAATCTAGGTGAGTGGATATTTATATCCTACTCGTTTAACCATTTTTATTAAGAAAACCACTTGTTGGATATCTCACAACAACAAGTTGTTATCTACTCCTAAGTTGATCATTCAAAGAAATAGACTTATAACAGGTTAACATATAATAAAACAAGTCACTTAACCATACATCATATAACATAAAAACAACTTAATATTAACTTCATATTGCTTAACTACAAAAGGTTTAGCTCATAATGAACTGAGTATAAACTACAAGAATAGTTCTCGGAAAGAACATCCTTAAACAAATAATGAAAAAGAGATATAAACCTAAGAGATACATGAGAACTTCTTGAGATGCGTAATCTTCAAGAGGGAACTCTAGTTGCAGCATAGCTCAGCAGCAAGTACAAGACTGGGTGAGAATAATAAAACTCTTTCTTCTATCCACTTTCCTTACACTTAGTATCTTCTGTATTTTCTCTTTGAAATGTTGCACCCTTTTCTTCAATGTTCAAGGTTCTATTTATAGACTTAATGTTGCATTGGATCATGGGCCTAAAAAATGAGGAATTCACATCAAGCACATGTAGAAATTAGCGCCAACACTACATTCATTCTTCTTAGCTAACAAGAAATAGGGTACAAGGAGACATTGGTAGGGGACAAGGCATATTCTGATAGATTTTTTTGGCAGGGTGCAGGCGGCACTGCACAACTTGCACAATGTACGGTTCTACCTTTTTTTGTCCTATAGTGCCTCGGAACCTTATCCTTGGTATTCAAATAATTTTTCCTCTTTTTCTCAACAAAGATTCCCTCCATTTCCATCTGCCTTTTACGCTTTCCTTGAAGTCAGTTGTGTACATTCTTATTTTCCCTTTTCGTCTAAGTCCATCTTCTTTCTTCAGCTTGTGCTTCATGCAGTAGACTATTTCAGTTATACCTCAACTCAACAATCCTAACCTTCACACAAAAACACATTAAAACAACAAAAGGGAGCACCTACTGTGCTTTAAGCTAAACTTGAAAACAACTAATAATGCAATAAATTAACAATTATAAAGCAAATTAAAACCTAATAAAGACAAAGATTAAGGTATGTATAAACTCATAAAATATGGGTTAACATTTACTAATTCAAATTTTCGCAACAGTCGATTTGCTATTACAAAATACATTATTAAATTCTCTTTAAGACATTTATATTCTCTGATTATCTGTTTTATAACCAATTCAAAGTCTCCACTTATTTCGAATCTAGTTGCCCCCAATTCCAACAGAAATTCTAGGCCAGCTATCAAAGCTTCATACTCAGCCTCATTTTTTGAACAAGGACCATCTATCCTATACTTGAATTTTGTTGGAATTTTATTAGGAGAAATCATTAGCATTCCAATACATGTCCCATCTTTATGAATAGAACCATCAGAATATAATTTCCGTGACTCGAGTTCGAGATAGTTTTAAGGGTTTTCGACCATGGCATGGTCGACTATAAAGTCTGCAACCACTTTCCCCTTCATATCCATCATAGGCATATAAGTCAAAGAATATTCATTCAAGGCAAGTACCCACTTTCCAATTCGACTATGCAGAATTGGCTTGGATAGCATATGTTGGTAATATCAAAATGAGAAGAAACATACACATCAACCGACTTTATGTATTACTTTAAGTTGGTACAAGAAAAATACAGACACAAACACAACTTTTCAACCATGTTATATCCAATTTCTGCATCATTTAGAATCCAACTAAGATAATAAATGGCCCTTTCGACGCCATTTTCATCCTCTTGAACAAGCAGGCTCCCTATGGTTACATCATATGAAGAAATGTACAATCTCATACTCTTACTTCTACAAGGAGGTGACATGATTGGAGGACATACAAGATATTCTTTAATCTTCTCAAACACTTCCTGATGTTTCTGCTACCATTCAAAACCTTCCCTTTTTAGTCGGAGAAGAGGTGAAAAATCTTGAGTCTTGCCACTTATATTTGAGATGAACCTCCTTAAGAAGTTAATCTTCCCCAGCAAAGGCTACAATTCCTTTTGTGTTCATGGAGTTTTTGCATTCATAATGGCCTTGGTATTATTTTGGTTGATTAAATCCCCTTTTTATGGACAACAATACCTAGAAAATCCCCAACATGCACATTGAAAGAAAACTTGAGAGGATTCATCTTTAAACCATGCTTCCTCGTCCTTTCAAATGACTGCCGAAGATGGTCTATATGACTTTTCCCTGATACAGACTTAACGACTATATAGTTAATGTCAATCTGCATAAATGACTCAATAAAATCATGGAAAATAGATTTCATTGCTCTTTGGTAAGTTGCCCCAAAATTCTTTAAACCAAAGAGCATCACTACCCACTTGTAAGTGCCCAAGGCTCAATGGCATCGAAATGCCATTTTTGGCACATCTTCGTCAATAATAAATATTTGATTATATACATAATATCCATCGAGCATACTAGATACTCAAAGCATGCAGCTGAATCAACAAGCATTTCTGCCACTGACATTGGATATTCGTCCTTTGGTGTTGCAACATGCAAATCTCTTAAGTCAATGTAAACCCTCAAAGTCCCATTCTTTTTAATAACATGAACAATATTAGCAGTCCATTCGACATACCCGGTTGTATGGATGAACTTACACTTGAGAAGCCTTTTGATTTCTGATTTGATCTTTGACAGGATTTCTGGTGCAAATTTCCTTGGAGTTTGCTTGATTGGCTTTCTTCCAGGCTTTATAGGCAAATTTAATTCCACCAATTCCCTTCTCAATCCAGGCGTCTCATCGTAGTCCCAAGTGAAGCAATCTTTGTACTCCTTCAATAATTGGATTACTTCGACCTTGAAATTTGGGCTAAGGCTTGAAATAATTTATGTTGGCCTCTTGTTCTCTCCATCTCCTAGGTCAATCTCTTCTACAGGATCTTGTGCTAGTATATTTGTGTTGGTTTCTATTAGATCCTTTTCAAATCCCAAAGGCTCGTTATCATAGATGGTATCGATCCTCTTGCTTGTCGCATCAACTTGTAACTTGTCAGGTGGCTCTGGTTCAAAATCTACACCAGTCCTTTCAGGTGCACTTCACTCTTGTTGGCTTCGACATCCATGTATTTAACTTCGGCCTCTAAGGCCGCTTTCAACCTGTTTTTGGATATGTAAGCTGAAATATTTTCTATTACACTAGACTCAAACATAATCATTATCTTCATCTCCCTAACCAATAGGTCAGAGTCCTGGAACCCCTTCGACTCCATCCTCTTTGCCCATGGTCTCTCTATCCCACTGAAAGCCATGGGTTAGGTGTAGATTTAGAAAATAAAGTGCCTTATCCGAAGGCATATAAGCAAATCCGACAGGGAAACAAGGCGCTATGTTTGCCAAGTTCCTGTCAAAGTGTCGTTTGTCCACATGGTTAACCTCCGCCATATAATAGTTTTAGTCAGCCTCTATATTCTCTACTATACCATCGTATCTCTAGATAGAAATCCTCTGATGTAATGAAGATGGCACTGCTCTAATGTGGTGTATCCACTCACGGCCCAAGGATAGATTGTAATTATCCCTTGATGTTATGACCATAAAAATAGTTGGCTTGGTGATAGATCCAACAATTAGGTTAACTTGAATCACTCCTGTGGTTTGGCCAACATTCCCTTTATAATTCGACAAGACCATATTATGTGGCTTTAGGTCAGTGTCGAACTTTCTAATCCTCTTCAACATGAAGTTTGGTATCAAGTTAATTGCTTCCCCACCATCCACTAGAATCTTGTTGACTCATGTATTCTCGACCTTCCCTTGAATGAACAAGGGCTTCAAGTGAATCCTCATTCATTCATCAGGTCTCTCGAAGAATGAATTTTGTTCTTCGGCACATATGTTATTCATAACATAATAACAAATTGGCCTGTGTCTGGCCATCTATGCTTCATCAACCTCCTCAGTCTCATCGACCTCGGTTACCTGATCATATTCTAAAGGTAACGTGGAGACTACATTGCAATTGATATTCAAAGAAGACTTCGACCCTGAATCAAAGTTATCAGTTAGTATGTCATCATCTGGTGTTGGTTACGTCTTTGATTTCTCTTTGGGTTCTTCCTTCTTCGACCCAAAAAATTTCCTCCCAAATGGTTTTCTTTCTTTGATTCTATCTTTTTTTAGGCTGGTTACTACTGGACTCCGCCATGCCTCTTTCAGAAGCTTCTCTCTCAACCTTTCATCTCCTCTGTTGCCTCTTCCACTGGGACCTTGACATATGATTTTTCCCTTATAGTTTCCATACCCCATATGTTTGTTGTCTCGCCACTTGGAATCCCTTGCAATAAGAAACTTAAGATCCTAGACCCACTTCGAAGCTTCTCTACTTATTTAGACCATGCTACCTCCTTTCAGAAGGCCTCACCCATTTTCCCCCTGGGGCATCAGCAATTGGCTTGAAAGTTGTTGGCCTATTCGCCTAGAGATTTCTGCCTTTATGTTTTTGTCTTCGGGGGACTCCCTTCTTGGCGAAGACGTATTGAATCTGTGCATCCTTACAATTTCCTCTACGGTTTCCTATTAAAACTCTTTCCAGATTGTTGTACCCCAAAATTTTCCCTCTCATATTTCTCAAAACATTGCAAGAAAATCTCCAAGTGGCTCAAGGTTGCTCAAGAGTTGGACAGTCAAGCTATCTCCTAAGGCAGTCAACCCCAAATTAGGGTTTTGTGTTGCATCAAGATCCTTGAATACAAATGGACTCAAGTGCTCCATGATGTCCTAATATACTCTCAAGATCATCCATGTCAAATTTCAAGCCTTGCAGAGAAGTTTGCTCAGTCAATTGCTCAAAGGTCCAAAAATCGACTATGCTAGGGCAAAAGTCAACTGTGACCCAAATACAGTCAAACTTCAATATTTTTTGTCAAAATTCTAATTTTGAAGGATATTTAATCATTTTATCAAGGGTTGATCATGATTCATCAAGGATTGCTCAAAATTCATCAAGACTCAAAAGTTGCTAAATTAGGGTTTTATAGGAAAAGTCAACTCAACTTTGACCAAGCATAACTTTCTCATACTTTATGAGAAATGACCCATCCAAATCTCATTTTTAAGAGGATGAAATTACCTACAATCCATCTTCATACCCCAAGATCAAGAAATTCACTCACAAGAAGTTACAAATTTGGACATTATAGGTCATTTTTGAAAGTCAACAAAAACACCTTTTTTTTCCGAAGCTTATAACTTGATCATGGAATATCAAAATGAGATGAGACCAAAAGGGTTGGTTATAGGACATCTCAAGACTTTTAAAAAGTCCTAGAACACCTCCAAACGTTCAAAATTGAAGAAGTTATGCATTGTTGAAGTTGGGCATTTTTGCAAAATTGCCAAAAGTCAATTATCCACAAAACTTCAAATTTTGTCAAATGGGCCCATTCTTTTCCACTTGATTTGAGCTTGCATAATTTTCCACGTGTCCTAGCTTCAGCCATGAGCTTATATTTTATTTTTATTATTTTATTTGATTTTTATTGAATTTATTCATTTTAAATCAAAATTAAATCATATAAAATCTAAAACTTGATGACATGAGATTTCTCTGCTATTTTAGGATTTGATTCACATCATTATCATCATCAAAATTCGTATCAAGCATATCATGTACAAAAAGATGGAGATTTGGCAAATTTGGAAATGGTTTAAAGGGTGAACCAAATCAAATCCCAAAGCATTGATGGGAGAAGATTGAATCCATAATTCTTACCCTAGCACATTGTATGATACATAAGGAAGACAAAGGCACGAAAATAAAGGTTAGAGGCTGCAAGAAGAGGCAGAAAAAAGTTTGAAAAAAGTGGTGAAAAGCTTGAATTTGAAATCATACTTAGAGGCAATTTCTGAAGCTTAGACTAATCCCAATCGTTTTCTAGACGTACACTGTATCTTCTTGGATCAAGAGCAAGCATTCTCACATACCACAAAGCACTGTAAGTGTCACGATAATCACCTTGGTTCTTGAATTCGTGATTCATCATTCTTGCATCATTTGAATAAATCATTGGCACATTTATACTCCTCACAACATTTGTAAACGTTTGGCATTATTCAATTGCGTTTTTCTGGCCTAAATGAAGAACCCCCATAGCTAGGGTTCTTCATTTGTGTTTTAGGGTTTTCTTTTTCAGGAAAAATTAGGACTAAAGAAGGGCATGGTGTTAATCAGGAAGCCAAGACGAACTCAGCCATGTTTTTGGAATTGATTTATGTGGCCTAGGGAAGATTTTAGAGCAAGCTTGCGCATTTAGCTGCGGATCCAAATCCGCAGGTAAAATTACAGTAGTGGAAGGACAGGGACGAAGAGTTGGCATGCTCTCATTGGCCCATCCAAACGTTTTTCGCGCGTTTTATTTATTCTGACCAATAATTGCTTTTTTGATATATTATTATTATTACGTAACATATTAACAAATGAATCAAAACAGCCTAGTGGCAAGCGTGCAAGCAATCACTTTCAAGACCTGGGTTCGAATCCCAGGTCCCCCACTTTCATTCATAATTTTATTTTTCAGGTGATTTGGTGCATTTGCCTTGCTACAGCATACCGTGCACCTCCATACATCCAGTAGCCAGATGGCCAAAGGCCAGATCTGGTGGTCCAAGAGTGAATGTCCACATGAAGCCAAGTCAGCGCACACGCACCAAATCCAGGAAAAGTCAACAAGGCCAGATCTAATTGGGCCTCAGCATTGCTATATACACCACAAAATTCAGGCCCAAACCTCTTTTCTCTCTTATTTATTTATTTTGTTTTAATTAATTGTTTTTATTGTTTTACTTAATTTCTAACCAATTGAAAAATTCTTTTCTTTTATAAAACAAAATCACAAAAAATATTTTTTATCAAATTAAACTTTAACTTTTATTTTTATTAATAAATACTAATAAATAAATTTAGGTTTGAATTCTAGAATAATGTTAACATATTTTTGTGAATAATTAAAATTAACTAGACTTAATTAGGTTTTACTAATTCAATCAATTTTTATTTCTTTCTTAAAATAACAAAAATCCCAAAAATAAGTTATTTTTATTAATTAATTTATTTATTAACTTAGTAATTAATTTAGATTTATTTCTTTCTTAAAATAAAAAACAACAATAATCTTTTCTTTAACAAAAAGGGTCAAAACCCTAGAACGTTGCGCCCGATTTAATTTCCCGCACGTGAGTCATTTTCATTTATCCTATTATGTATCTGATTCCGGTTTGTAATAGTAAATAAGACCTTTATTTATTTTTTATCGCTTTATTTATTTTTTAAAAGGGTTTGTCTTTGGCGATGTAAATACCCGACGCCTTGTAATTTAAATTCCGCATTTTATTTCCGCAAAATATAACTGTTAGATGTTTGATAATAGGGATGCATGACAAGACTGAATGTTTTAACCTAAAATCAACTTAGATCACCTTTAACATGTACAAATACAAAAATAACTGAAAACGACACACTCGCACATGCGCACTCTTAGGGTATACCCCACTTGGTTGCCTTCGTACGCGGTCATTGAGTATAGGTCACTTTAGAGGTCGTCCTCTTGTCCAAAGATCATAGTTGCCTCGAAACGGTTGCCTCGGATATTGTTGCCTAAAACAAATGATCTAAGACATTAGGGTTACCGCTAAGGCGTCCTAACATTGCTTTTGTGACCGTAAGTCCCTAAATTCGAATTGACCCTTAAAACTCCAACGATGGTGCTACCTACTCATCAATAGTAGGATAGCATTGTATAAAGGACATTGGCATAGAAAGATTCCTTTTTCGAGTAGGTAGATGGTTCTTAAGTACTTGCTCTTTCAAAAACAAAAACTTTTCACACTTACGCTCCTTTTCGAACAAAGTTTTCAAAAAACACTTCATACGCTCTTGAGGATAGAAGCAAGAGTTAAATCGAAGTTTCAAACAAAAACTTTTTCAAACCCACAAGCACAAAGAAAGCAATTTTGAAAACAATTGAGCAAGTACCTAAGAGCCTGTGGATAACCACAGATAGAAAGGGTGCTAACACCTTCCCTTTCTATAACCTACCCCCCGAACCCGAGAAATATCTCAAAAAAGGAATTTTTCTGTGCTTTTTTCCTTTCCTTGTTTGATAAAATAAAATTCGATGGCGACTTTTGCTTACCGCGACATTTTGCAAAAACAAACGCAAAACGCAAACCAGCATTCCGAAAAACAGTCAGTTCTTCCCACCGTATCACAAAACTGGCGACTCTGCTGGGGACGCTTATAAGTGGGGTGTACCTTAGGATTAGTTCATAATGTTTTCAATTGCATGATTTGCTTGCTTTATCTTTGTGGGTTTGAATCGGAGTTACTATAGATCCTAACTCGGATCTGAGGGATACCCTTTAGGTAAGTAGAAATAAACTGTGAGGGAACTGTACGACGTAGACCGATACGGTTGAAGCAGTAGCTACGTTGGTGTAGCACTTTAGTTTGTACCGATATCCCTTGTGGCGCAACAAGGATAATATGGGTCTTCTAAGGGGTCATTTAGCACCAACTGACCTTAGCACCTTTAAATTGACCAACTTGGCCATAGAACAGTAGCAGTATGCTACACTCATTGAGACTAAACTCTCGCGATGATTCCGGCTGCAAGAAAAGGTAGCTAAACTGGAATTATGACTGATCGAGGGTAGTCAGTGATATTGAGATCCTCTAGAACCCGGTTACTATTTTTAGGACAGGTTGAACCAACTAAACTGAAAGAGGGTAATACCTAAAATCCATGCCAGCCTGAAATTTAAGGGCTGTTGTGTGACTTATGTGCTTTCAACTTGAACTACTTGCACATGTTTGTTATCTAACAACTTGAGTTCCTTGTAGGTTTTGTTTACAATCCTTATCCAGTAACTTAGATTTCTTGCCAGATTTACTTGTTTACATCACCTCGCATTTTTGCTTAAACGCATAGCATACACCTCATAACATCATGCCTTAACATTTCCTTAACCATTTCAAGGATCTCAAGGGTTTGTGATGCAGGTTATGGTAAATCAAATGTCTCGCAAGGGGCAAAGGGGATTTATTTTCCTCTAGCCAATGTTGTCAAAGGATCTTGAGTCAGGGGCTATGACCCACTCGATATGGTGAGCTTGACTCTTGAAGAAGGACTCTTAACGACACGAAGTTTCTTCAAACAAATTCTAACAGTTTCTTGTTTACCTTGCGAGATACTTGAAAACATTGTATACATATATCATACATATCATTGCATAACAGGTCTCCCAGTACATGTATCTCATGTTCTCTCTATTTATTTCAGCAATGGCTTTCCAATAAGACAACCAAGATCTTCAAACTCAAGAAGCTCAATTCAGGGACGTACTCCTAAACCTATCCAAGGGGCAGGAAGAGTTGAAAACACTCCTCGTTGGGAACTTGGTCAAGAAACGTCCTGAAGACAATAAGGACGAATGGCTGGAACAATTGAAAGTTGAGGTAGATTCAATGAGAACCCAAATGGCTAGGGCAGATGGCTTTTATCCAAAGCTTAGCCCGGAACAAGAAGAGCCGAGAACCATTATCAGCCAGCTTCATCAAGACAAATACAACAGCATGAAGCAAACAGTCAAGGCCGGGGACCAGGTCATTGATCAACCTCCAAGAAGACAAAGATTTGGTTTGATGAAGAATAGATCTCTCCAAGTTTCTACTACCTCACGGGTCCAACAACGACTTCGCCAAAAGCAACGGGTTAATCAGAGTAAGCCAGATACACCCAAAAGGTAGTTCGCCGAGCTCAACATGCCGCTGTCTCAAGCTTTACAACACCTGTTGAGATTGAATCTGGTGACGTCAAGAGACCCTCCTCAGAATCCCCACATAGCCTCCCCAAGGTACAATCCTGCTGCAAGGTGCGCATACCATTCTAACAGCCTGGGGCATGATACTGACGACTGTTGGAAGTTGAAGTACAAAATTCAAAACCTGATTGATGAAGGAGCATTGGAATTCACACAAGATGGTTAGGCTGAGTTCTTCTACCATCCCTCCAAGGCTCACCATTTGAAGTGACAATTCCTGAGACGAGAAGACTTTTTGTTCATTAGAATTTTCAATTTGTAATTTTCTTTTGATTGTTCAAACATTTATTCATGTCAAACTTTGTTACTTTATCAATGCATTGCATATGTCTGTTTTGAATCAGTCCATTCGTATTCACTATATTTAAATTGCTTTCATTTTTGTGATGTTCAACTCTTGATTTAAAAATTCTAAGCCTTTAGAGGGAGGATGACGAAAATGATATCAAAATCTCTACAATATGCTTTTGAACAGACTCCGCTGACGAGGTACATGCATTGTTTCAAATCCTAAACAGTGGAGTTATAAGGAAGATAATCCCTAGTCAACCCCTTTGAGCCAAAGAAGTAGGAGTTTTTCTTTTCACACAAATTAAAACCCTTAATCATAACCTGGGGCAGGGTAATTTTCTCAGTTAATCCAGGTGCACAATGAATGGCATCAAAGAAGTCCTTCCAAAATAAGAGACGGTGATGGTTCCTTATAATCGTCAAGACAGGCAGTCATTATCTCTTAGAAATAAAAACCCATTAAGTCAAAACCTATGAAGGAGACTTACAAAACTGGGGCGTCCCGCTGACTGTAATCACAAAAAGAAACAGTTCAGGCAAAAGACAGGTGTGATACGGTGGGAGAACTGACTTGGGGTTTTCCGTTTGTATTCGCACTTGTTCGGTTTAGCAAGAGTCGCCACCGACTTTTTATTTTATCCTAAAGGAAAGGTTAAAAAGCACAGGAAAAACCTTTTGAGATGTTTCGTGGGTTCGGGGGGTAGATTATGAAAAGGGAAGGTATTAGCACCCTTTTCATCCATGGTTATCCATGGGCTCTTAGTTACTTGTTTTAGATCACTTGCCTTGATTTTTGATTGCTTGAAATGGTGTGTGTGTGTGTTTGAAAATGTTTTGAAAAAGATGCATTGTCTAGGCAACCGTTGTAATAATTCTTTACTCGAATGTTTTACAAAGGTGTGTGTCTTTTCGAAAAGATATTTCAAATGTTTTTGGAAGTTGTTTTGAAAGTGTATTGAAAGTGTGTTGTGGAGTGGGTTTTGAAAAGTAGGAAAGCGTGTTTTGCAAGTTTGATCAAGTAACTAAGAGTTGTCTACCCCTAAATTTACTCAAAGGTTTTTCTCATGTTTTAACCCTTTTAACAGTATTGTTCCACCATTGTATTTGGTGGACAATCTTGCGTTAGGATGTTAACGGGACATGCGCGGGTCATCGTATGGACCATGATAGCAATTTTGCAAAGTATCTTAGCATTTTTTTGAGGGACTAAAATCATTTTTGTAAGGCAGCTTTGGAAAGCGTCATCGAGGGACCATGATCTTTTGATTTTGTTTGTTTTACCAAGATACTTTGCATGCGTAACATGGCCCATTTTTGAAGGCAACAAGTGGATGTAACCCTAGGGGTGTTAGTGTGCAAGTGTGTTTTATTGCATACAAGAGTTTATCTTTGAATTAGGATTTTCTATTTCATTGATTTTATCTTGCCATACACACCCTAATTACTAGCAAAAAGCAGAAATATAAAATCCTACGCTATTACAACAATTAGGGGGTGGGGATACACATTTGTACATGGGGTGGTTCAACAAGAAAAATAGACAAGAAAAGAAAATAACAAAAACAAGATAGAGAGAAAGAGAGAGGGAGCCAGCGCGCTGCTGAGAGGTCATCAGAAGTTCTGACTCAGGCCCGCTGCCAGATGATCAACCTTTTGGTTAAACTGTATGAGTCAGAACTTCTGACTCTGGCACCTGCAAAATAGAAACCTGTTAGTGGGAAGATCAAAAGTTCTGACCCCCATGCGCTGCAAGACAATAGTTTGTTAGTGGGGATATCAGAAGTTCTGATCCTGCTGGAAATACAATAATTCTCAGAAGTTCTGATATTATTGACAGCAGAACAGGCTTCAGATGTGCTAACGTCAAAGTCAGCACATGGCTTCTCCATGTGCTAGTCAGAACATCTGCAATTTTGTTATTTTTCCACAAAACAGAAAACATATTTGGAACAGCTCCAGCAACTTTCAAAGTTTTTCAGGGGATAGAACCAACAAGGCCACATGTAGGTTCTATGCTGGCTCAAAATGTTCTGAGGTAAACGTTCTGAGGTATGAAAAATCCTCAGAACACAAACAGCAGCAATATGATATTTACATTATGTTCATTTGAACATGCAAAGCTGATGATGCTTAGCAGCGTGATGAAGGTCAGCAGGTGCTTACTTGGCTGTTGGAAAAGTTTGTGGATGAGAGCTAGCTTTTGGCTCTGATGGTGTTCTGGACAGGTTCTTTTGAAAGGGGTGGATGAAGATGTATGTATATGTATGGTCAGAGGTTGAAAGGGTGTTCTTTAGTCACAAAGAAAACTGGGTATTGAAGAAGTTTGAAGGTAAGAAATTCAAAGTTATGAAACACTGGAGATTTTGGCAGAGTTTCACAACACTTTCTTGCTAAAGATTTCTGTTTCTCTTCTAGCAATTTTTCTGTTTTTTTTGGACGCCCCTTTTTCAGTGGACAATGGTTCTCTATTTATAGGCAAAGCTCTTGTGGATTTCTTGAACATTAAAGGCGCCAACAGAGGTTGAATTGTTCTTTGAAAGAAATTTCTGGGAAGTTGTGATAACAGATAGCCTTTCAGTCTAGGCTGGAACAGCAGGCATGGATTGGGGAGAAGTGACCTCTTAGGTGGACGGTGGCACGTAGACCCATGCTTGAACCTGCATAAAGACGTTTACCAAGCCACACGTGAAGGGACTACTTGGATGAACGTTCAGGAGTGGTTGGGAGCATTAATGAGCATTAAATAATGATGAGACTTATCAACACCAAGATTCTGGTAATAGGAGAAAAACTTGAACCAGCAGTTCTGCTTTACCAAAAACAACGTAAACCATACTCTGGTCTTGGTCTCTTGTTGTTTTAGCAAATTCTTGGGATTCTCTTGACTTTCTGACACGTTCCTTGGATTTGCTTCTGGAAATCCTGGATTTAGAGATTCTGTATCAGTGTAACACCTACTCTTCTGACCCTTTCATCTTCTGATTTCAGCCTGTTCTGAAGGAGCCTTCAGACTTCCTTGCTTCTTTTGCATTTCTTTAGCAAACTCTGGCTGAACTTGCATAACTGCTGAAAGAGTCATGTTCTGTTTGAGGCTTACGTGTTGAACCACGTTTGCAAATTCTGACTGAGTTGATGTAGTTGCTGAAGAGCCAGCTTCTGATTGCGTTGAGCCAAGCTTGCAACTTCTGACCGTTGAGCCAAGCTTATAACTTCTGACCGTTCCTATCTGGGGTTTGGTCCAGAAGTTCTGAAGCGCTATTTTCTTCCTACACACCCATTTTTAGAGAAAAATTCCAAATGTTTAGAATTTAATTTTCTCTCAAGATAAAAGCGTTGCTTTTAGAGCTTGTGTGATCATTTTGCTCTTGTAAATGGTTTACTTGGGCAAAAAATGATAATTCAGGACTTGGGTTCATTTCAGAGGGGCTCTGAGAATCCAGGGTGATTTCCTGAAGAAAGAGAGGGCAAATTTTGGGGTACAACAGTTGCCCCTGTTCAATCTGCTTGGACCTGAAGAGTTAGATTGGCAGATTTTCCTTTCGTGGCTCGAAGGTAAAGGGAGATTGGACACTAGAGTGCCCTTAAATTTGCACTCGTCAAGGCGTGGATGCGGGAATGGGCTTAAAGATGCCATTTGAAGATGGGCTTAAAGATGCCATTTGGAGATGGGCTTAAAGATGCCATTTGGATGTTTGTTGAACTGCAATGTGACTGGTCAGAAGAATGAGGATCAAAATGGTATCCGTGTTTGGAATGCATTTGAACTGTATCTGGAGACTGAGTTTGTATGAGCAAAAGAAATGGCCTCCGTGTCTGAGGCGTATCTGAGCTGGGAATGAGTTTAAAGGTAGAATGAATATCAAAATGACTGCCGTGTCTGGAGTGTATCTGTATTGTATCTGGGTAACAGAGAAATATCTGTATGGAGCAACTGCGTGCTGGGGATAAATTCTGAATGAGTGACATAATGGCAACCGTGTTTGGAGCGTATCTGGACTGTATCTGAAGTTGAAAGTTGTATGAGTAGCATAATGACTTCCGTGTCTGGAGTGTATCTGAAACTGTAACTGGGATCTAAATGAATGACAAAATGACTTCCGTGGCGAACGCACTGGGGAGAATCAAACTGCTGTTGTAAAGGTCAGAATGGTATCCGTGTTTGGAATGCATTGAACCTTGAGGTGGATAAGTGAATCTGAATGAGAGATAGAATGGTTGCCGTGTCTGGAGTGTATCTAGTCTGTATCTGATTGCTGTAGTCTGAATGACTAGTAGAATGACCGCCGTATTTGGGGTGTATCTGTACTGTATCTGACTTGAAAATCTGAATGAGTAATAGAATGACCGCCGTGTCTGGGGTGTATCCATACTGTACCTGAATTGAAATTCTGAATGAGTGATAGAATGACCTCCGTGCCTGGGGTGTATCCATACTGTATCTGAATTGAAATTCTGAATGAGTGATAGAATGACCGCCGTGCCTGGGGTGTATCCATACTGTATCTGAATTGAAATTCTGAATGAGTGATAGAATGACTGCCGTGCCTGGGGTGTATCCATACTGTGTCTGAATTATTGTTAATGATAGCCTTTTAATCTTATCCTGAAAAGGATGAAATGTTAGCTAAAACACAAAGTTATGTTGCATGATATGTATGATGCAATATATATGTTATATTAATGTTTATGATATGAATGTAAATGAATGCGCATGTAAGCTGAAGAGCTGTCTTGCTGAGGATAGATGAGTCTTGGATGGCTGGAGACAAAAGAATCTTGACTGCTGCCGGGGAAAGTAATTCCTTGACTACTGCAGGGGAGGGCAAGAATCTTTTGATTGTTGAAAATGAGAAGTCCTGGGACCACTGTTGGGGAATCAGGAGCTTGGGTTGCATGCCAATCTACTGGGGATTCCTGTCTTGAGGAGATCTTTACTAGGGAATATTCGAATATCATGTGAGGAACTGAGAATGAGAGTCTCCATTCTACTTGGGGGTTGATAGTTGGAAGTTTTAGTTCCGCTGGGGATTGACAGTTTTGGCTCCACTGGGGATTGCAAGAATCTTTTGATTTTGAGGGGAATTAGATTCTGCAAGGCTCTCTGGCTGGGGAAATTAGCTTTGAAAAAACTCTTGTTCTGCTGAGGATCCTGAAGTTAAACTCTGTTTGGGGAATTGAGAACTCAGGTCATGCCACTTTGAGAATGAGAATCTTCATTCTGTTGGGGGTCAGAAATTGGGAGTGTACCAATCTTCTGAGGTGACGAGAATCTTCATGCTATTAACGGTCAGAAACTGGGAGTGTACCAATCTTCTGAGGTGATGAGAATCTTCATACTGTTAACGGTCAAAAACTGGGAGTATACCAATCTTCTGAGGTGATGAGAATCTTTATACTGTTAACGGTCAGAAACTGGGAGTATACCAATCTTCTGAGGTTTTAAGGATGAGAGTCTTCATTCTTGAGAGAAACAGATTTTTCAGTTGTCTGTTATCTTGTTGGTGGTTGTAATTTCCAGCAGGTGATGATGGAAATTTTTTTTTGATGATTACTACTCCAAAAGATGAAGGAACCTTTGATTACTACTCCAAAAGATGAAGGAACCTTGATGATTACTACTTCAAAGATGAAGGAACCTTGATTACTACTTCAAAAGATGAAGGAACCTTGATGATTACTACTTCAACAGATGAAGGAACCTTGATGATTACTACTTCAAAAGATGAAGGAACCTTGATGATTACTACTTCAAAAGATGAAGGAACCTTGATTACTACTTCAAAAGATGAAGGAACCTTGATGATTACTACTTCAACAGATGAAGGAACCTTGATGATTACTACTTCAAAAGATGAAGGAACCTTGATGATTACTACTTCAAAAGATGAAGGAACCTTGATGATTACTACTTCAAAAGATGAAGGAACCTTGATGATTACTACTTTAAAAGATGAAGGAACCTTGATGATTACTACTTCAAAAGATGAAGGAACCTTGATGATTACTACTTCAAAAGATGAAGGAACCTTGATGATTACTACTTCAAAAGATGAAGGAACCTGGATGATTACTACTTCAAAAGATGAAGGAACCTTGATGGTTACTACTTCAAAAGATGAAGGAACCTTGATGATTACTACTTCAAAATATGAAGGAACCTGGATGATTACTACTTCAAAAGATGAAGGAACCTTGATGATTACTACTTCAAAAGATGAAGGAACCTTGATGATTACTACTTCAAAAGATGAAGGAACCTTGATGATTACTACTTCAAAAGATGAAGGAACCTTGATGATTACTACTTCAAAAGATGAAGGTACCTTGATTATTACTACTTCAAAAGATGAAGGAACCTGGATGATTACTACTTCAAAAGATGAAGGAACCTTGATGATTACTACTTTAAAAGATGAAGGAACCTTGATGATTACTACTTCAAAAGATGAAGGAACCTGGATGATTACTACTTCAAAAGATGAAGGAACCTTGATGATTACTACTTCAAAAGATGAAGGAACCTGTCGATCAAACTGCATATGTTAAGAATGTTGTTGAAATGTAATTTGTTTTGGAGAATAAATCCTTGACAAATGTTGGGGAAATAAACCCATGACTGCAGGTCTGCTAGAGAAGTGTCATCACTGCCGCCAGTATCAGATGTATGTGATATTGCCAGGAAACTAGGACTATTCATAACCCTTGAGATTGACATTCAAATGCCCCAAGTGATGGTGACGGGGACTTGCCCCAGGTTAATCTGCAGTTGAGAGATTTTGTTGAAATCTTGACTGGACTGCCCCAGGTTAAGTGAACTTTGAAAGATTTGTTGAAACCTTGACTGGACTGCCCCAGGTTAATTGAATTTTGAAAGATTTTGTTGAAATCTTGACTGGACTGCCCCAGGTTAACTGAACTTTGAAAGATCTGTTGAAACCTTGACTGGACTGCCCCAGGTTAACTGGATAGTGACATGTCATGCCCCTTTGTGGATAGGAGATTTGTAAATGGAAGTGTCATCCTTTTTGAAGTGATTTTGCTCACTGAGAGAGTTTTCGTTCCTCCGAACATTCGCTGTATGAATTTCTTCGCTGTCAAACAAATAGTCAAATGCAAACAGTGATATTCAAGTAATGCAAAGTTTATGATTGTCTCGAAGTTTTAAAAAATGCGTTTTTTAGCAGAAAACTTTTCATAAGACAAAATCAACACAAGATTTAGAGCAAAGCCTTACAGGAGTCAGGATACCTTTTGTAACAGTATGCTTTCGAACTAACCCATGCTTCAATTAGGACTTTTGAAGGGTTGTAACGTGGCTTGGTTCACGGTTTAAGAAACAAAGGATAAAGGCTCAATGTATATTTGTACCCACCCGCTCTTCGCGATGTTCTTCAATCCTAAGCTCAGTTAATTGTGTGTCGCCCTCTATTCGAATTTGGAACGACTTTTGGGTGATGGTTCACCAGTTGAATTTGGAGGGCAGTCATTATCTCCTTTTTCTTTTGCAACATTTTTCATGTTGTTCAGGATTTGTAATGACCTCTTTCTTTTGTTATCCCTAACTTTTGCCTGACTGTTCCTGTTTTCGAGATTACAGTCAGCGGGATGCCCCAGCTTTCTTAAGCCTCCTTTATAGGTTTTGGCTTAGTGGGCTTTTCTCTTTTGAGAGGTAATGACTTCCTATGAGATAAGGAACCATCACTGTCTTTTGATTCCAAAGGAATGTCTTTTTTTTATGTCGTTCGTTGTATTACGAACTGAGAGTTTGCGACTTCAATGCGCATTTTCTTTTGAATTAACTGAGAGACTACCCTGCCACAGGTTTATATCAAAGGTTTTAATTTGTTTAGAACAGAAAACTCCTACTTCTTTGGCTCGAAGGGGGTTGACTAGGGATTATCTTCCTTATAACTCCAGTGTTTGGGAATTGAAAGAAATGCTTGTACATCATCAGCAAGGTCTGTTCAAAAGTATACTGTATGAGATTACGGTATTGTTTCGTCATCCTCCCTCTAAAGGCTTGCAGCTTTTTATCAAGAGTCAAATATCATAGAGAAAGTAGAAAGCATAGTTCAAGTGTAATGAAAATGAGTGGATCAAATCAAGACAAACATATGCAATGCATTAATGAAACAGAGTTTGACATTAACAGATAATTGTTTGAACAATAAAAGAAATTACAACTTTGAAAATTCAAATGAAACAAAGGCGCTCCCAATGATTTGGCATAGTAGCAGTGATCACATTTGGATTCTCCGGAGGGTCAAAACTTGATCTCTTCGGCATCAATCAAGTCTTGAATCTGGTTCTTCAAAGTCCAATAGCTGTCGGTGTCATGCCCAGGACTGTCAGAATGGTAGGCACATCTCACACTCAGGTTATACTTGGAAGAGGAAGTATCAGGATTTTGAGGAGGATCCTTTAGTGTGATTAGCTTCAACTTCAGCAAATGTTGTAATGCTTGAGACAAAGGCATGTTGATGTCAGTGTACTGCCTTTCTTGATATCTTACCCTACGCCTCTTGCCCCGTTTTTGTTGAACAGTCGTGGGATCAGAGATCAGGATTGCCTCTACATGTTGACCATGACGACTCTTTTGACCAGTCACTGCATTGGACTCTTTCTTTCCGTTGTAGGGAATTATCTGAGTATCCGAGGGTGTAGCTCCTTGGATCTTCCCACTTTTGATACCAGCTTCGACCCTTTCGCCGGTCAGTATTAGCTCGGTGAACCCGACTGAGGAGCTTCCAATTTAGTGATTGAAGAAAGGCCCTGTCAAAGTTCCCATGAAGATGTCAATCATCTCTCTGTCAGTTAAAGGGGGTTGCACCCTACCAGCCAGATCTCTCCACCTTTGGGCATATCCTTTGAAACTCTCGTCAGGACCCATGGTCATGTTCTGCAATTGGACACGAGTAGGTGCAAGATCAGCATTGTACTGATATTGTTTGTAAAAAGCAGTAGCCAAGTCCCCCCAGGTGTGGATGCGAGAACTCTCCAATTGATAGAACCACTCGAGTTGAGCTCCTACCAGGCTTTCTTGGAAGAAATGGATCCAAAGCTTTGGATCAGTTGTGTATGGTTGAATCTTGCGGACATAAGACTTTAGATGCATCTTAGGGCAAGAGACTCCATCATACAGGGCCAAGGTAGGGACTTTGAACTTTGGAGGGATGACCAATCCAGGAACCAAACCCATGTCTCCCAAATCCAAGCCAGGTATTTGTTGAACCTCCATAGCATTGAGGCGATCCTCCAACTGTTTGTACTTGTCGTTAGCGGGAGGATGTTGTTCCTCGGAGTAGTCAGCTTCAGCTTCATCAATCTCCAAGTTGTGGGCTTCTTCAAGACTGACCCCTTTGTCCTTGAGAAGGAGAGCTTTCAGGTCTTCTTGCCCTTTACCCATAGCCAGAAGCATTTGCTGGAATTGAGCGTTTTGAGCTTGGAGATCTTTCACCGTTTGTTCCATATCCATCTTACTGAAATAAGCAGTAAGAAGATAAGGAAACCTGTATGGGAAACCTGTCATGCAATGATATGTATGATATATATGCAATGTTTTCATGGATCTCTTGGGGTAAACACAAGAGAATGTTAGAGGTTGAACTTCGATCTTTGATTGGAGAACTTTGCACCTGTGGATGTCTTTCCACGAGAATCAAGCTCACCATGTCGAGTGGGTCATAGCCCCTGATTCAAGTTGTTACACTTGATCTTTGATGGCATTTATTTTAGAGGAGAAACCTCTTGCCCCTTGGTAGACGTCTGGTTCAACGTGACCCTGCATCAAAAGACCCTCGAGATCCTTGAAATGGTTAGTGAAAAAATGCTATGGTATGATGTCATGATGTTGTGTACATGCATGCAAAAGCAAGTAAGTGTATATACAGGCAATCATATTTACACAAAGTAAAACAAGTCCTTAGGTTTAGGCTTGCATGGGGTTGTAGGTAAGTACCCTCTTGAAGTTAGTTGGCTCATCCTGTCCTAAAATAGAAACCGGGTTCTAAGGAGCTCAATATCAATGGATTGTTTTCTGTGTTCATTGTTTTGGTTTAGCCACTTAACTGGCGACCAAAATATTCCAAGAAAACAACCCTCAATGAGTGTAGTATAGAGTATCTACCAACTTCGGACTGCACCAAAGTCGGTCATCTCACTACCCCTAAAAAGGCTAGGATGGTCAATTAAGGTTCTAAGAGTTCGTTAGTGCTTCACGACATCACTCAGCGGCCCCGTACTCTCCTTGATTGAACTCAAGGGTTACCGGTACTCACAAATATGTCACACTAACATAGCTTACTGCTTCAACCATGTCGGTATACCCCGCACATTTCCCTCACAGTTTTATTGCTATTTACCTAAAAAGGTGCCCCCAAATCCGGGTGTAGGATTTACAACAAACCCAAACAAGGACCCAAAAAGTAAAGCAATCAAAAGCAATCAAAGCAAGAATGTAAATGTGATCTAAAACCCTAAGGTAACCCCACTTTTAAATTAGTCCCCAACAGAGTCGCCAGTTCTGTGATACGGTGGGAGAACTGACTTGGGGTTTTGCGTTTGTATTCGCACTTGTTCGGTTTAGCAAGAGTCACCACCGACTTTTTATTTTATCCTAAAGGAAAGGTTAAAAAGCACAGGAAAAACCTTTTGAGATGTTTCGTGGGTTCGGGGGGTAGATTATGAAAAGGGAAGGTATTAGCACCCTTTTCATCCATGGTTATCCATGGGCTCTTAGTTACTTGTTTTAGATCACTTGCCTTGATTTTCGATTGCTTGAAATGGTGTGTGTGTGTGTGTGTGTGTGTGTGTGTGTGTGTGTGTGTGTGTTTGAAAATGTTTTGAAAAATATGCCTTATCTAGGCAACCGTTGTAATAATTCTTTACTCGAATGTTTTACAAAGGTGTGTGTCTTTTCGAAAAGATATTTCAAATGTTTTTGGAAGTTGTTTTGAAAGTGTATTGAAAGTGTGTTGTGGAGTGGGTTTTGAAAAGTAGGCAAGCGTGTTTTGCAAGTTTGATCAAGTAACTAAGAGTTGTCTACCCCTAAATTTACTCAAAGGTTTTTCTCATGTTTTAACCCTTTTAACAGTATTGTTCCACCATTGTATTTGGTGGACAATCTTGCGTTAGGATGTTAACGGGATAGGCGCGGGTCATCGTATGGACCATGATAGCAATTTTGCAAAGTATCTTAGCATTTTTTGAGGGACTAAAATCATTTTTGTAAGGCAGCTTTGGATAGCGTCATCGAGGGACCATGATCTTTTGATTTTGTTTGTTTTACCAAGATACTTTGCATGCGTAACATGGCTCATTTTTTAAGGCAACAAGTGGATGTAACCCTAGGGGTGTTAGTGTGCAAGTGTGTTTTATTGCATACAAGAGTTTATCTTTGAATTAGGATTTTCTATTTCATTGATTTTATCTTGCCATACACACCCTAATTACTAGCAAAAAGAAGAAATATAAAATCCTACGCTATTACAACAATTAGGGTGTGGGGATACACATTTGTACATGGGGTGGTTCAACAAGAAAAATAGACAAGAAAAGAAAATAACAAAAACAAGATAGAGAGAAAGAGAGAGGGAGCCAGCGCGCTGCTGAGAGGTCATCAGAAGTTCTGACTCAGGCCCGCTGCCAGATGATCAACCTTTTGGTTAAACTGTATGAGTCAGAACTTCTGACTCTGGCACCTGCAAAACAAAAACCTGTTAGTGGGAAGATCAGAAGTTCTGACCCCCATGCGCTGCAAGACAAAAGTTTGTTAGTGGGGATATCAGAAGTTCTGATCCTGCTGGAAATACAATAATTCTCAGAAGTTCTGATATTATTGACAGCAGAACAGGCTTCAGATGTGCTAACGTCAAAGTCAGCACCTGGCTTCTCCCTGTGCTAGTCAGAACATCTGCAATTTTGTTATTTTTCCATAAAACAGAAAACATATTTGGAACAGCTCCAACAACTGTCAAATTTTTTCAGGGGACAGAACCAACAAGGTCACAGGCAGGTTCTATGCTAGCTCAAAATGTTCTGAGGTAAACGTTCTGAGGTATGAAAAATCCTCAGAACACAAACAGAAGCAATATGATATTTACATTATGTTCATTTGAACATGCAAAGCTGATGATGCTTAGCAGCGTGATGAAGGTCAGCAGGTGCTTACCTGGCTGTTGGAAAAGTTTGTGGATGAGAGCTAGCTTTTGGCTCTGATGGTGTTCTGGACAGGTTCTTTTGAAAGGGGTGGATGAAGGTGTATGTATATGTATGGTCAGAGGTTGAAATGGTGTTCTTTAGTCACAAAGAAAACTGGGTATTGATGAAGTTTGAAGGTAAGAAATTCAAAGTTATGAAACACTGGAGATTTTGGCAGAGTTTCACAGCACTTTCTTGCTAAAGATCTCTGTTTCTCTTCTAGCAATTTTTCTATTTTTTTTGGACGCCCCTTTTTCAGTGGACAATGGTTCTCTATTTATAGGCAAAGCTCTTGTGGATTTCTTGAACATTAAAGGCGCCAACAGAGGTTGAATTGTTCTTTGAAAGAAATTCCTGGGAAGTTGTGATAACAGATAGCCTTTCAGTCTAGGCTGGAACAGCAGGCATGGATTGGGGAGAAGTGACCTCTTAGGTGGACGGTGGCACGTAGACCCATTCTTGAACCTGCATAAAGACGTTTACCAAGCCACACGTGAAGGGACTGCTTGGATGAACGTTCAGGAGTGGTTGGGAGCATTAATGAGCATTAAATAGTGATGAGACTTATCAACACCAAGATTCTGGTAATAGGAGAAAAACTTGAACCAACAGTCCTGCTTTACCAAAAACAACGTAAACCATACTCTGGTCTTGGTCTCTTGTTGTTTTAGCAAATTCTGGGGATTCTCCTGACTTTCTGACACGTTCCTTGGATTTGCTTCTGGAAGTCCTGGATTTAGAGATTCTGTATCAGTGTAACACCTACTCTTCTGACCCTTTCATCTTCTGATTTCAGCCTGTTCTGAAGGAGCCTTCAGACTTCCTTGCTTCTTTTGCATTTCTTTAGCAAACTCTGGCTGAACTTGCATAACTTCTGAAAGAGTCATGTTCTGTTTGAGGCTTACGTGTTGAACCACGTTTTCAAACTCTGACTGAGTTGATGTAGTTGCTGAAGAGCCAGCTTCTGACTGCGTTGAGCCAAGCTTGCAACTTCTGACCGTTTAGCCAAGCTTATAACTTCTGACCGTTCCTATCTGGGGTTTGGTCCATAAGTTCTGAAGCGCTATTTTCTTCCTACACACCCATTTTTAGAGAAAAATTCCAAATGTTTAGAATTTAATTTTCTCTCAAGATAAAAGCGTTGCTTTTAGAGCTTGTGTGATCATTTTGCTCTTGTAAATGGTTTAATTGGGCAAAAAATGATAATTCAGGACTTGGGTTCATTTCAGAGGGGCTCTGAGAATCCAGGGTGATTTCCTGAAGAAAGAGAGGGCAAATTTTGGGGTACAACAACAGGGATAATAAAAATCAAAAGGAAAGAGATCCCTTCATACTCTCAACAAAAATGACTGCCTATTCAAAATAAATTGCCAGTATCCGAACCATCACTGGGATATCAAAGCAAAGACTCAAACGGGATCTAAATGCATGATTAGCTGAGTTTAGGATCGAAGAACATCACGGAGAACGGGTGGGTACAAATAAAATTTGAGCCTTTATCCTTTGTTTCTTAAACCGTGAACCATGCCACATTATAAACCTTAAAAGTCCTAGCTGAAGCATGGGTTAGTTCGAAAGCATACTGTTACAAAAGGTATCCTGACTCCTGTAGGACTTGCTGTCCATCCTGAGTTGACATCACATTTTACAAAAATTCGCTTGTTTTACTAAAAAAATTCATTTTCAAAAATTTCAAGACATACATAAGCTTTGAATTCTTAAAATAACATTGTTTGCATATGACTATTTGTTCAACAGCAGAGAAATTCGCACGACGAATATCTAGTGAACAAAAACTGTCTCAAAAAGGATCACCTCAAGTGGAAAAACACTTTCGATCAAGGGGCAGACATGATCATTGTCCATCATCTGGGACAGTTAAGTCAAGATTCAAGGAATCTCTCAAAGATGCCAAATAGCCAGGGGCAAATCTCCATCTGAATCACCTGGGGAATTGGACATAAATTCCAGCAACGAATCTTGCATGATCAAACGAACATCTTCTGGTAGTATGGCAACACAACACTACCGACAGTGACAACCCCCTACACCCTGAGAGCGTGGATATAGTCAGAAAATACTGCGCATGAACAAAGACCCGCTAGGTTGACAGGCCTAGGCGAAAATAAGGGCTTCCCGGAAAACCAAAAGGGTTCGGACAAAAATAAGGGATGAAAATGAAAAATGTACACCCGGCAAGTCGAAAACCCGAAAGGGAGGCTTGGGCAAAAAAGGGTATCCCGGTGGACTGAAAACCCGAAAGGGCGGTCCAGGAAAAAATTAGGGATTAAAGCGTACGACTATGTCCCGTCATCTCGTCACTTGCCTACCAGAAGAAGATTTATCATTTCAATCGGCAATTACCAAGCACCTCATAGGTTGGAATAATACTCGATACACAAGGCCTCCGTAGGCACCTTCTCCCGCAGATACAGGGGCAGAAAAGTCTCGATGCAAAGCCATCGTCATATCCTCAGCATGCGCCCCAGTAATATTCACTCCCCGTAGGGTAAGGAAAAGACAGTGATGTTAACTCTCCCCAGCTGAGACTTGCAGCTGCAAATGAATCGGTAATATTCTCCCCGAGCAAATTTTATCTACCATCAACACTGAAAAGGCTTAATATCCCCTACAATCTTAATATTCCCCAATGGAGTATAAGAATATTCCCCGGCAGAATACAAGATATCCCCAGTGGAGTTAAAATTTTTCCCAGCGCAGTCTAAAAAAAAAAAGCTTCCCCAGTGGAATTTGGAGAATCATCCCCAGTAGAATTTGGAAGATTATCCCCAACAGAACTCAAAGGATTATCCTCACAAGAGTTTAAAAGGTTATCCCCAGTGAAGTCGCAACTGAAAAATCATCCCCGGCGGAGTTCATTCCTTACACAAACAGGAATTCAAATCCCCAACAGGATTCAGTATCACCAACAACGGTAGTTCATCCCCAACGGAACCTATCGGTAGAATCCTCAGCAGAGCATCTCTTCCCCACAGAGTAATCTCCTCATCAGTTTATTCCCCAACAAAGTTATCCTCTCCTACAGGTTTATTCTCGCAATCATCTTCGTTCGTCATCCCCAACAGAAACGAAGAATTCAACTCTATTCTCTAGCAGCTATCCGGGATTTATTTTCCCCAGCTAAAAACATTACATTTCCATACATCATGATACATGCATATACGCATCATACAAAACAATCTCATTTATTTTGGGAACATCATTGCTTGATATATATCATGCATTGCATACGACTGACATCTACCTTTCAGGAAAGATACAGTTAAAAGTTCTCAGCTATGTCGAAGACCTGACCAGTTCTTAAATCTCAACTGAGTTATCCTCGGTTGAATTTCAGATAAGGTTCTCAATCTCGACAATTTTCCTCCGTCGAAGTGTGGACGAGTTCTACAATCTCAACAGAATTATACTCCGTTGAAGACCAGACAGTTCCTAGATGTTGATGAAGATGTTTCCCTTAGTCGAAGACCTGACCAGTTCTTAAATCTCAACTGAATTATCCTAGGTTGAATTTCAGATAAGGTTATCAATCTCGACAATTTTCCTCCATCGAAGTGTGGACGAGTTCTACAATCTCAACAGAATTATACTCCGTTGAAGACCAGACAGTTCCTAGATCTTGATGAAGATGTTTCCCTTAGTCGAAGACTTGACCAGTTCTTAAATCTCAACTGAATTATCCTCGGTTGAATTTTAGATAAGGTTCTCAATCTCGACATTTTTCCTCTGTCGAAGTGTGGACGAGTTCTACAATCTCAACAGAATTATACTCCGTTGAAGACCAGACAGTTCCTAGATCTTGACGAAGATGTTTCCCTTAGTCGAAGACCTGACCAGTTCTTAAATCTGAACTGAATTATCCTCGGTTGAATTTCAGATAAGGTTCTCAATCTCGACTATTTTCCTCCGTCGAAGTGTGGACGAGTTCTACAATCTCAACAGAATTATACTCCATTGAAGACCAGACAGTTCCTAGATCTTGATGAAGATGTTTCCGTTAGTCGAAGACCTGACCAGTTCTTAAATCTCAACTGAATTATCCTCGGTTGAATTTCAGATAAGGTTCTCAATCTCGACAGTTTTCCTCCGTCGAAGTATGGACGAGTTCTACAATCTCAACAGAATTATACTCCGTTGAAGACCATACAGTTCCTAGATCTTGATGAAGATGTTTCCCTTAGTCGAAGACCTAACCAGTTCTTAAATCTCAACTGAATTATTCTCGGTTGAATTTCAGATAAGGTTCTCAATCTCGACAGTTTTCCTCCGTCGAAGTGTGGATGAGTTCTTCAATCTCAATAGAATTATACTCCGTTGAAGACCAGACAGTCCTAGATCTTGATGAAGATGTTTCCCTCAGTCGAAGACCTGACCGGTTCTTAAATCTCAACTAAATTATCCTCGTTTGAATTTCAGATAAGGTTCTCAATCTTGACAGTTTTCCTCCGTCGAAGTGTGGACGAGTTCTACAATCTCAACAGAATTATACTCCGTTGAAGACCAGACAGTTAATAGATCTTGATGAAGATGTTTCCCCCGGTTAAATTATGGACAAGTTCTTAAAACTAAGCAAATATGTTCTCTCAGCTGAGGTACAGGCAAGTTCCTAAATCTCAATAAAAGTTAGACTTCCCAAGCGGAATCTTCTACAACAACAGGTATGCAAGTTCTCGCTAAGGAATCTCTTATGAGATCGAAGCTCTTGCAGATGGCATCTGTAATCCCATCCTTCTACCAACAATCTCCAAATGGCATCTATAAGCGCATTCCCGACATCACCAGGCTGATACCACTTCATGCGAGTGCAAATTTCTGGGCACTCTAGTGTTCAATCATCTTCCACCTTCGGATCACGAAAGGCACGAAGGCCAATCTACATCCTCAGGTTTAAGAAGATTGAAAAGGGACAGCTGTTGTACCCCAAAATTTTCCCTCTCATATTTCTCAAAACATTGCAAGAAAATCTCCAAGTGGCTCAAGGTTGCTCAAGAGTTGGACAATAAAGCTATCTCCTAAGGCAGTCAACCCCAAATTAGGGTTTTGTGTTACATCAAGATCCTTGAATCCAAATGGCCTCAAGTTCTCCCTAATGTCCTAATATACTCTCAAGATTATCCATGTCAAATTTCAAGCCTTGTAGAGAAAGTTTGCTCAATCAATTCCTCAAAGGTCCAAAAATCGACTGTGTTAGGGCAAAAGTCAACTGTGACCAAAATACAGTCAAACTTCAAGATTTTTTGTCAACATTCTCATTTTGAAGGATATTTCATCATTTTATCAAGGTTTTATCATGATTCATCAAGGATTGCTCAAAATTCATTAAGACTCAAAAGTTGCTAAATTAGGGTTTTGTAGGAAAAGTCAACTCAACTTTGACCAAGCATAACTTTCTCATACTTTATGAGAAATGACCCATCCAAAGCTCATTTTGAAGAGGATGCAATTCCCTACAATCCATCTTCATACCCCAAGATCATGAAATTCACTCACAAGAAGTTACAAATTTGGACATTATAGGTCATTTTTTAAAGTCAACAAAAACACCTTTTTTTTTCAAAGCTTATAACTTGATCACGGAATATCAAAATTAGATGATACCAAAAGGTTTGGTTAGAGGACATCTCAAGATTTTTAAAAAGTCAAAGAAGACCTCCAAACGTTCAAAATTGAAGAAGTTATGCATTGTTGAAGTTGGGCATTTTTGCATAATTGCCAAAAGTCAATTATCCACAAAACCTCAATTTTTGTCAAATGGGCCCATTCTTTTCCACTTGATTTGAGCTTGCACCATTATCCACGTGTCCTAGCTTCAGCCATGAGCTCATATTTTATTTTTATTATTTAATTTTATTTTTATTGAATTTATTCATTTTAAATCAAAATTAAATCATATAAAATCTAAAACATTGATGACATGAGATTTCTTTGCTATTTCAGGATTTGATTCTCATCATTATCATCATCAAAATTCGTATCAAGCATATCATGTACAAAAAGATGGAGATTTGGAAAATTTAGAAAGGGTTTAAAGGGTGAATCAAATCAAATCCCAAAGCATTGATGGGAGAAGATTGAATCCATAATTCTTACCCTAGCACATTGTATAATACATAAGGAAGGCAAAGGCACGAAAATAAAGGTTAGAGGCTGCAAGAAGAGGCAGAAAAAAGTTTGAAAAAAGTGGTGAAAAGCTTGAATTCGAAATCATACTTAGAGGCAATTTCAGAAGCTTAGACCGGTCCCAATCGTTTCCTAGACGTACACTGAATCTTCCTGGATCAAGAGCAAGCATTCTCACATACCACAAAGCACTGTAAGTGTCACGATAATCACCTTGGTTCTTGAATTTGTGATTTATCATTCTTGCATCATTTGAATAAATCATTGGCATATTTATACTCCTCACAACATTTGCAAACGTTTGGCATTATTCAATTGCGTTTTTCTGGCCTAAATGAAGAACCCCCATAGCTAGGGTTCTTCGTTTGTGTTTTAGGGTTTTCTTTTTCAGGAAAAATTAGGACTAAAGAAGGACATGGTGTTAATCAGGAAGCCAAGACGAACTCAGCCATGTTTTTGGAATTGATTTATGTGGCCTAGGGAAGATTTTAGCGCAAGCTTGCGCATTTAGCTGCGGATCCAAATCCGCAGGTAAAATTACAGTAGTGGAAGGACAGGGACGAAGAGCTGGCATGCTCTCATTGGCCCATTCAAACGTTTTTCGCGCGTTTTATTTATTCTGACCAATAATTGCTTTTTTGATATATTATTATTATTACGTAACATATTAACAAATGAATCAAAACAGCCTAGTGGCAAGCGTGCAAGCAATCACTTTCAAGACCTGGGTTCGAATCCCAGGTCCCTCACTTTCATTCATAATTTTATTTTTCAGGTGATTTGGTGCATTTGCCTTGCTACAGCATACCGTGCACCTCCATACATCCAGTAGCCAGATGGCCAAAGGCCAGATCTGGTGGTCCAAGAGTGAATGTCCACATGAAGCCAAGTCAGCGCACACGCACCAAATCCAGGAAAAGTCAACAAGGCCAGATCTAATTGGGCCTCAACATTGCTATATACACCACAAAATTCAGGCCCAAACCTCTTTTCTCTCTTATTTATTTATTTTGTTTTAATTAATTGTTTTTATTGTTTTACTTAATTTCTAACCAATTGAAAAATTCTTTTCTTTTATAAAACAAAATCACAAAAAATATTTTTTATCAAATTAAACTTTAACTTTTATTTTTATTAATAAATACTAATAAATCAATTTAGGTTTTAATTCTAGAATAATTTTAACATATTTTTGTGAATAACTAAAATTAACTAGACTTAATTAGGTTTTACTAATTCAATCAATTTTTATTTCTTTCTTAAAATAACAAAAATCGCAAAAATAAGTTATTTTTATTAATTAATTTATTTATTAACTTAGTAATTAATTTAGATTTATTTCTTTCTTAAAATAAAAAACAACAAAAATGTTTTCTTTAACAAAAAGGGTCAAAACCGTAGAACGTTGCGCCCAATTTAATTTCCCGCACGCGAGTCATTTTCATTTGTCCTATTATGTATCTGATTTCGGTTTGTAATAGTAAATAAGACCTTTATTTATTTTTTATCGCTCTATTTATTTTTAAAAAGGGTTTGTCTTTGGCGATGTAAATAGCCGACGCCTTGTAATTTAAATTCCGCATTTTATTTCCGCAAAATATAACTGTTAGATGTTTGATAATAGGGATGCATGACAAGACTGAATGTTTTAACCTAAAATCAACTTAGATCACCTTTAACATGTACAAAGACAAAAATAACTAAAAATGACACACTCGCACATGCGCACTCTTAGGGTACACCCCACTTGGTTGCCTTCATACGCGGTCATTGAGTATAGGTCACTTTAGAGGTCGCCCTCTTGTCCAAAGATCATAGTTGCCTCGAAACGGTTGCCTCGGATATTGTTTCCTCAAACAAATGATCTAAGACATTAGGGTTACCGCTAAGGCGTCCTAACATTGCTTTTGTGACCGTAAGTCCCTAAATTCGAATTGATCCTTAAAGCTCCAACGACGGTGCTACCTACTCATCAATAGTAGGATAGCATTTTCTAAAGGATATTAGCATAGAACGATTCCTTTTTCAAGTAGGTAGATGGTTCTTAAGTACTTTCTCTTTCAAAAACAAAAACTTTTCACACTTACACTCCTTTTCGAACAAAGTTTTCAAAAAACACTTCATACGCTCTTGAGGACAGAAGCAAGAGTTAAATCGAAGTTTCAAACAAAATTTTTTTCAAACCCACAAGCACAAAGAAAGCAATTTTGAAAACAATTGAGCAAGTACCTAAGAGCCCGTGGATAACCATAGTTAGAAAGGGTGCTAACACCTTCCCTTTCTATAATCTACCCCCCGAACCCGAGAAATATCTCGAAAAAGGAATTTTTCTGTGCTTTTTTCCTTTCCTTGTTGGATAAAATAAAATTCGGTGGCGACTCTTGCTTACCGCGACATTTTGCGAAAGTAAACGCAAACGCAAACCAGTATTCCGAAAAACAGTCAGTTCTTCCTACCGTATCACACATATTTTCTATAGCCTTCCTATCAAGACAGAGCTACACTTGGGGCACAACATCACCTCTAATTTATTTCTCTCACAATGTTGGAGGAACTCGACCACGTTCTCATCATTCTTTTGATATGCAACCATCATTTAATCCTCATTTCGCTGGGAGCTTTCTTCATCGGCTTCCATGTCATCATCTTCACTTATATCGACCATGTTAACCTCTAAATTAGGACCATTAGTAATCCTACCTTCTTCAACTTGACCCCGAGGCCCCCAGTAGCCTCATCTATTTCGACTGCATGTTTGAAACCCTCGGTGGCTTCAATCATATTGCTTTCCTTGCGAAGGCCTTCGGTAGCCTCGATCATGTTGACATCAGCAGGTCAATATAATGGGAATCTGCCACCTGTAAGGGATCTGAATCAATCTTCATCTGGGGATTTCCCTTGTCTTTGTACTTCATCCTTTCGTCCTTGATTGTGTTCTGCACAAGATCCCTGAAAAGAAAACATTGTGAGATTTTGTGGCCTAAGAAATTGTGATATTTACAAAAACCTATTTTTTCTGTTGTTCTAACGATGGTATTTTAGCACCAGGTGGAACTATCATCAGGCCATCTTTAACTAACAAATCAAAAAATTTATCACACTTTGTAATGTCAAAAGTGTATGTTCTCTTAGGGAATTTATCATTCTTTTCTGGTTCGACGGGGGTTTTTTTTTTTCTATTTGAAGGTGCAAGAACTTTGCAAGAATAAGGTGGACTATGTTTTAATTCAACCATATTGATTTAGCTTTCTTCGAAACCTATAGGATCACTGTATATCTCCTGGTCATCCTTATCCATTTCTATATACGCTAACCTTTCTCTTCTATTATTCTTACTTGCCCTAGCGTTTTCAGCTTTCAGGAACTCTATCTGTCGAACTATGTCTGCCAATTGGGCCATATCCCTTAAGTATTAGGTATCTAGTTTCTTCTTAATGGAATAATCTAACCCACCAGCAGTCATTTTGACTAATTCATGTTCAGGAACTTGTGTGAAACACCTTCTTTAACAAACAGAACCTATTCAGATAATCATCTATTGGCTCAGTAAACTTGCGCTTGATACTAGCCAATTCCTTAAGATTGATCTTCGACTGTCCCCAGTAGAATTATTTATGGAACAATCTCTCCAAAAGAGTCCAATCATGGATGGAGCTCTCTAGGAGTGTGGTGAACCAAGTAAAAGCGTTTTTGGTGAGGGAACTGGGAAAATATCTTATCCTCAGATTTTCATTATTAGCAATGTCCCTTGCCTCAGTCAGATACCTTGTTATATGCTCGACAGTGGATTCGCTGGTATATCTAGAAAATTTTGTGAATTTTGGGACCTTCCATCCCCTAGGTAATTCAGTCTACAAGACGTACTCAGATAACGGGGATGTATAATTTGGCCTACGAAAGCCTATGTTTACCCCATTTTATGCCATAATTCTTTTGACCATGGCATCCAAATTATTTTCTCCTACCATATCATCCTATCAAACTCAAAACACGATCTTGTTTGCATCTTGGTTTCAATTAACCATCGCAACCTTTAGGGGTTCTCTCTCCCTAGGTATCGGTTGTTTGACCCTAAGGGGTTTGATCTGATTTCCCTGATTGACTTTGCCCGTATTGGGTGCAAACTATTGGGCCTGGTTAATAGTTGGGTCTTCTTTTAAGACTGCTCCTTGGTTTTCCACCATTCATTCCCGTCGAGGTTGTTGAACTAGCGCTCGTGGAGCGCCAAAGAAATATGCAATTCGCATCATCTGGGCTGTCAATTGTTGATTGGTCTAATAATTTTGCTTATTAGCTTGGGTATTATTTTGGATCAAAGGGTTGAATATTGTGCCCATTGGTTAGGCAAGCATATAAACCATATCTTGGTTGATTTCGTCCATTTGTTGCCTTAAGACTGCCGCAAAATTTGTAGTAAAAGTAGGCATTGGTTGGGAAGAAAATCCTGCCCCCTGGGGGTTGGGTATTTTGACCCATATTATTAATAGTCGATCCCGACCCTTTCAATGGTGAGTATGTAGTTACCAGTGTATCATCAAATGTTGACGTACTATTGTGCAAACTTGTCATCATTGAAGTTGACATGCCATATGGTTGTTCACGATCATTCATTGGCATTATAAATACATACACATAAGGCCTAAAACTACTAGTCCCCACAGGTCTTGGGGTTGACCCCGTGTTCTTACAAGGGATAGTATTGGACTACTCTGAGTGTTCAACGGTATAGTCGTCATACTCATCGTAGAGGGTATTGCTTCGGTCACAGTCATTACGGCTGTATTTTCCCCTGTGGAATGAGAGGGTTGTTCTTAATTATTACTTGGTCGATTTACCATCCTTGTAACATATTTCCTTTTTGGTAATTTTATGTTGGTTCTGGCTATCCTACCACTCCTCAATCTCATGCAACAAAGTTTGAGAAATTTATGTATGAAGAACTAAATGCAACAAAAATCTTTAAAATGACTAAGCACAAGGAATCCACCGGGTGCGCCAATTTGTTTACCTTGGATTTTGGTAAACAATCACTAGTCTTCCAAAATTGATACTTCGGTTACTTACAGGATCGACTAGATTGATCCTAGAACATATGTGCCTAGTTTTGTTAAGTTTTCTTGATAACGAACACTTCGACACTACTAAAGATATTAAAATTAATGCAAAGACGATTTATAAAAGTGCATGAATGTAAACTAATTTCGACTGAAACTAAAATGGAATCAAAATGACATTAATGTAAACTGTTTGACATTGAATGTAAATGTGGTGATTCATACATACATTTTACTCAGAAAACTCTTTTCTCAACACACTTAAATACTTTGAGTGACTTTGAGTTTGGTACAATTGAACACCCTGAGTCCTAATGCTAAGACCCCCTATTTATACTACTTTGACAATAACGGTAACAAACAGTCATTTCTCCAGAAAATGACATGTTCTCGCTTGCATGAACTTTGCCCTTCACAGGCTTCCACACGTCTTTTAAAGAAAACAGATAAGGCCAAGAAGCAGTTATCAACCTTATTTTAAATTATCTCGCTGAACTCGTTTTTTAACCAAGCTCCAAAAATCTTAAGTCCCATACAAATATCACCCTTCAGACAGGGGACTTCTCTAACAAATTCTTGTTGAACTCTGATCGAAGTCTTCCTAGTCGAAGTCGACTAGATTTCTCCAAAATACTTTCTTTAGCATCATTTGGCATCTCAAATTCTCTTGAGCATCGAAATTCCAGCTAACACTATTATGGTCTTTAATATTGAAGCATATGTGTCAGCGTGAAAATCGTATGTGCCGGCGTATGCAACTGGTTTTTGTGTAGAGACTGATTTTTCATGATTTTGGCCAATTTCAAACTTGTTTTGAATGCTTCCTAAGACCTCTAATGCAAGGGTGCACCAAACGACACATATATACTATCCAATATACAGAAATGCTAAGTGTTAGATCTGTGATTTTATGATTGGCAACAATTTTGGTAAAATATGTTTCATTTGGTAAAATATGTATCACAACCAGATGTTGAGCAAGATGTTGAACCATCTTGAACAACGGTCATACCAGGTGCTGCTGCCTCCAGATGTAGAGCAAGATGTCATGACATCTTGAACGAATGTTACAGCAGGTTCTACTATTACTTTTTTGACATATTTGATTTGATTTTATGATATTCTCTTGGATACATCTCACTTATTTCTGCATGTTAAGAAGATTTTATTTGGAACAATTGATTTAATCTCTAACTGTACATTAGTTTCTAAAATTGGATGTTGAGACAATTTAGGAAACTTATGATGTTTTATTTCAAGATTCAAGGAGATATTTCTGCATAAATGGTGCAGTCCTCATCTTGTGGATCAACAACAAATTGGGTTAAAATTTCAAAGCCCATGGACTGCTGAGGAGTTTATAAACGAAAAACCTAAACCTAATGTTATGAGAACTTAAGAAAATATAAGGGGAAGCTTGATGTTCAAGAGTCTTAGGGTATGAGAGTTTTTTAGTGTGATATTCTATTTTGGTCTTTTGTTATTGTCACTGAGGTAGCAGTGGAAAGTGAGAGGGGGTTCTCATATCTAGGAGGTTCCTTGGTAGAAGTTGCATAAGGTAATGATTAGGTGATAAGTTGTAAACTAGGGTTGTTAAGCTTTGAACTAACACTATCATAGTGAATTTTCTTCTTGGCTAGGATGCCCCCAAAGTAGGTGATGTTGCACTTAACTTGGTTACCAATTAACTATGTTATTTATGTTCTGCAATTTACCTTCTGCATAATTCATATCTTTTGTAAATTGCAGTGTGTAACACCCCGTTTTTCTTTAGTAATTATTTTAATAATTATTTATTTTAATTAATCATTATTTGATATAGTAATTAATTAAATTGTGTGATTTTGTGAATATTTGGATTAATTGTTTAATTGTGTTTTGGGTTAATAAGTGTTAGAATAGATATATTGAGTATTGGGTTTTAAGTGTCACATTAGAATGGATGGATGAGATAAGCCCATTAGTGAAATAAAGGTTAGTTAGGTGTTGTGAAACAAAAGAGATAGAATTGTAAAACTAGAGAAGAGAAGAAAAGAAGAAAAGAAAGGAAGAAGGAAGAAAAGGATAAGAGAAGAGGAAAAAGCTTAGAAAGAGTCTACATCTAAGGTAAGGGTTGGATTTCTTGTTATTATGAGATTATATATGAGTATGTAATGGGTAGTAACATGAAACTAGGGATTTGTTTTTCAATTTCTAGATTTTGACATGTTAGGGTTTGAATATGAAATCATGAAATTGATGTTAGAAATCATGTTTTGATATTTGTATTTGATGCTATATGTTAGATATAGGTTATAATACATTTAAATGATGAAAAATGGCTGATTGGGGTGGGTTTTGGTAACCCAATTCGTAGAGGACAGAAGTTGTCTTCGCAGAATTTTTCTAGGTTCAGTGAAGTGCGCTTAGCACAGTGAAGGCTGCCAAGTTGGTTTTACCAAAATGTATGCCAACCATAATTTCAGAGATATAACAATCTCCCCCATTTGGCACATTTTGGCTAAAACACCCAAATACTCCTTGCTCAAGAAAAACAACATAAAGTATGCTTGAAAATAAATCAGACACACACATCAAAGGTATAGCAGCGGCAAAACAGAAGCAAGGTTAGAACCACAAAACAGGTTAGTAGCAAAAAACCAAAACACGGTTGGTAGTTAGAGGATCTACTAGCACAGTTGTAACATAAAATAGAGAATCTAAGTTTCACAACACCATGATGTCAAGACATCACGTCTGACATCTCCTCAGAGCCTTTAGTTCAGAACAAAGCAGGGACCCCCCCTTAAAATCTGCTACCAAAAATAGAGAACCATAGAATTCTCTCCCCTCAACAGTAGAACCATAATAGCACCAACTAGTTCCAGCTTCAACACCCTCAATATCATACTACCCCCACCCCCTTTTAATCATAATATGACAAAGATAAGTAGAAAATACAAGTAAAAATTTAAGCACCTAAAGTTTAAGTATCAGGGTGCAAAAATTAAAAATATCATGGGCATTTAAACCTTACAAAATTGTAAATCAAAATAAACAGAATCAAAAGGAAGATCCAAATAAAGTCCTATGAGCAATTATCCATTAGATGCAACACCATCCTTAGCATTTTTATCAACAGATGCAACAACAACAGTAATTGCTACAATTCTTCATGAATACATATTCCAAGTCCCCTCCTTATATTCTCACAATGAACTACATCAAGAGCTTTTTATAAATATATCAACAAGTTGATTCTCAGTAGTGACATGCTCAAGCTTTATGACTTTATCCTCCACAAGTTCTCTGATGAAAGGATGCTTGGTGTCAATGTGCTTTGTCCTACTATGCTGAATAGGATTTTTGGAAATATTTATAGCACTTAAATTGTCACAAAATAATGTCATAACATCTTGTGTGACATTGTATTCAGACAACATTTGCTTTATCCACACCAGTTGAGAGCAGTTGTTTCCTGCTGTTATGTACTCAGCTTCAACAGTAGATAGAGAAACACATTTTTTAGTTCTTATTTAACCAATAAATCAAGTTGTCTCCCATAAAGAAACATCCTCCATAGGTACTCTTCCTATCATCAACACTTCAAGCCCAATCAGCATCGCAAAATCCCACCAACGAGGAATTTGTATCATGGGAGTACAACATACCATAGTCATATGTTCCATTTACATATTTCAGAATCCTTTTTACTTGGTTAATGTGACTTACCTTAGGTTCTTCTTGATACGTTGCACATACTTCAACAACAAACGTGATGTCTAGTCTGCTAGCAATAAGATATAGAAGGCTTCCAATCATGCTTCTATATAAACTATGATCAACACTAACCCTTTTTTCATCTTTAGATAACTTCAGGTGTATAGGAGCTGGAGTTCTCTTATGGCTGGAATTTTCCAATCCAAATTTCTTCACAATATTCCTTGCATATTTGCTTTGACAGAGAAAATTTGAGTCTTCCAACTGCTTGACTTGCAACCCAAAGAAGTATTTTAGTTCACCTACCAAACTCATTTCGAATTCAGATTGCATTTTCCTGACAAAAAGTTGGATCATTTCATCCAACATCCCTCCAAAAACAATGTCATCCACATAGATCTGAGCTATTAACAATTTTCCAGCCTTATCTTTGACAAAGAGTGTCTTTTCAATTCCACCCTTTTTATATCCATGATTGACTAGAAATTCAGTCAGCCTCTCATACCAAGCTCTTGGAACTTGTTTCAAGCCGTACATGGCCTTTTTCAGTCTAAACACATGATCAAGAAAGGAAGGATCTACAAACCATTTTGGTTGTTCATCATAGACTTCTTCATTTAGGTAACCATTTAGAAAGGCACTCTTGACATCCATTTGATAAAACTTGAACCTTAGATGACACGCTACTCTAAGCAGTAATCTGATAGACTCCAAGAAAGACACATGAGCAAACATTTCATCAAAATGTATTCCCTAATTTTTAGTGTACCCCTGAGCAACCAGTCTGACTTAACTTCTGATGACACCACCTTGTTCATCTGTCTTGTTCTTATACAACCATTTTGTACCAATGATATTTGTCCCTTCAGGTCTTTGTACCTGTAGCGGTAGAAATGTTCAAGACTAAGCCATTGGATTGACTAGACTTTATACAAATCAAAATAAAAATCGCCATTGCGCTTTATTGTTTCCAAAGGAATGGGAAAAGAACGAATAACCTAAAAAAAAGGGGGAAAGATTCAAGGTAAGGGGGTTGGTTATGCAAAGGGAAGGTATTAGCACCCTAAACATCTACGGTACTCCACAGGAACCTCTTTGAAAAAAATTGTATATTTTGGCTATAAAAATGTGTTATATATAAAATGGATGGTGGAGGTGAGAAAAGAAATATTTTTATGATTTTTGCACCCGCCGCGGTTGTGAACCTTTAGTGCCTACGTACCACCTTTCGTGCAATAGGGGATCAGGGTACACGTAGTTCCTCGTTTAAAAATTTGAAACACAAGTGTGTTGGTTAATTTTATGAGATAAGACATCATCGTCATTGTCCGTGTGGAAAAAAATACTTACTACCCACAATAATGAGAAAGGAGAATTTGCATCATCTCAAAGTGGAGGATATGGCTTGGATTTTAAAATCAACAATGCCTCACTCAACACCCAAGTGGAAAATATATCTCTTTACTACATATTATAGAAGTATAGTTGTTTGCAGCACTACAAGGATTGGCGAGAGTCTAATCTTTTAAGAAAAGTTTTAAAATAAAAAAGCCAAAGTGGTAAAAATGGTTTGAAATGAGATTGATTGACTTTTAGTCTTCTCACAAAAATGTCAAGGTATTATTAAATTGATTGAAATTTATTTATGAAAACGTTTTGAAAATGCATGGACCTAAGTCCAAGTTTATTATGAAAGTGTTTCAAGTTTAGAAATAAGAAGAGTTTTTTAAAAGGAGGGAGAAGATTTTTGAAATTAAAGAAGATGGGAGGATATGAAGAGACTATCCTAAAGCATAAGGTAAAAGCTAGGGATAAGAACCATCTAACCAACAAGAAGCCAATGATTGATATTATGAGTCAATATAGAATTCCAATTCTTCTGATTGAAACCAAGCAAGCAAAGATATTAGACCTCTTGAGAGAACCAAACTTCAAGTGTATTAAGTCTTCGCAAAAATTTGGCAGAGTAACAGCTGTATACAGGTGTATTTCAGATTATAAACAAAGTATGTAATCACAATAACCTGCACACAAAACAAACAAACAACCCAATGTCTTGAGGTAAACCTCAAGAACTCCAGACAAAATAATCAAGTAAGATCACAAGGTCTCCAAGATAGGCCAAGGTTTCTAATCCTAAGTCCAAAAAGTCCAATACTCCATAATGCCAAGGATAGTAACCAAATAGTCCAAGTATCATTAAAGATTTTTATGGTTCATGTTGATTATTAGGTGTCTTTAAAAGGAAAAGAAAAGCTCAAGTGAACAAAAAATAAAAAATGACATAAAAGTAAATGCTCAAGTGAGCAAAACTAAAAATAAAAGCATGAAATGTAAATTCTTAAAGTAAATAGTACATAAAGCATAAAAAATAACAAATCATAAGATAAAACAAGTCAATAATTAGTGGTTAGTTGGATGACCATCTTGAAACTTGCATTTTGAACTCATTAGAGGATTGGTAGAACCAAAGCCTCCACGCAACAAGTTGCATTTGCTTTTTGTCAAGTATATCATCCATTTTGGAATCCTCAAAAGTAACATTTAATGATCAACGATGTTTAAGTGATCCGCATTGACCAAAGGTGTTGTAGATCCATTAGAGGATTGGTAGAACCAAAGCCTCCACACAATAAATCTCAAGGTTATTGGACCAAAGAGATCAAATTAACATACTTGGGCTTGCAATCATAAGTTTGGGCCATGAATGATCATTTATTCGAATCGGGACAAAATTTAGCGCTATGTTAAGCAATCGTAAGTGGACTTATGTAGAAGTCGCACCTATTTTGAGGCCGGTCAATAGCAATCTATGTACTTCATGTTTGGATAAATGATACAGAGATCATCATCCATTAACATGTCGCACAATTAAAAAAAGAAAATGATAAGATGAAGAGGGAGGGGGAATGATAAGTTAATTTGGATCACCATCTCAAAATTCTTTTATCTTTAAATTTAACCACTCCTCTAGATGGATTAAAGCACTAAACATATCATTAACCCAAAGCACCAAAAATGAATTAAATAATTCACTCTTTGATAGATTTGAATTGATGAACATTTATCCAACTTTATCTACATCACAAAGTCCATTGAGTTTAAAGACAAATTAGACATTTAAATTGCAATCCAAACCAACAATCAAAGGAGTGAGTAGAAAAAATATTTGAGTCAAAACAACCCCAAAATAAGGCAGAAAAAGTTTTTTGGCACTGTTACAATCAATTGTGCTTAGACAGTAACCAATTGCATCAGTGCAATTTTTTTTCAAATCAATTTTCTGTGACAATCGATTGCAATGTTACAAGAATTGATTGCAACCTGCTAAAATCAGTAGAAAACAACATTTCAAGGATCAAATTCTTGTTCCAACTTTTCATCAAACACCTTATGATCATGGATCCAATCGAGCATGAAAATTCCATCAAATTATGAGAAAACAGCACTAATGGAATCATAAAACAGTGCTCAATGAATGAAAACCAGAAATCCACAAGAGATCACATTGTGAAAGATGATGATCCAACTTACCAAAGGTAGAATTAGAGAATTATCAAACAACTTCCAGAATTTGCTTCAATTCAACCACAAGAATCAATTACCAAAGCTTGGATGTAGAGAATTGATGAAGAAAATATGTTTAGATGAAGGTTTAGCTCAAAGATTAGTAAGCTTCGATGCAAAGCTTACTAACTTTTATTGAGAATGGAGCTTTGAGTGAATTTGGTAGATAGAGAGAATTGAGAGATTTTTTAGCAAAGTGATTTTGGCTATCAAAAGCTTCAAATTTGAATGAGATGAGGGCTCTATTTATAGAGTTTAGGATTGGGATTAGTGGTAATTTGGTAATTGATTCTTGGAGCCAAAAATTGAATTAATGATATAATTTTCAAATTATGCAGAAAAATTGGAGCCAAAAAGATGACAGATTTGAAAATGCTGGCTTTTTTCAAAAATCACGTGTTTTTTGCTGTTATGAGTCGACACAAGAGTCGTATGCGTCGACACATGCTAGTTGTATAACACAGCATGAGTCGACGCAAGCTTCAATGGGTCGATACAAGCTGCTATTTCAATACAAAACATAATCAATCAACTTGCATGAGTCGATACATAACATGTATGTGTCGATACATGCTAGTTATACAAAGCAGGATGAGTCGATACAAGCATCTATGTGTCGATGCAAGCTGCTACTTTGACACAATACAGGATCAATCAACTTGTATGAGTCGACACAAGCCTCTATGTGTCGATGCAAGCTGCTACTTCGACACCATACAGAATCAATCAACTTGCATGAGTCAATACATAACCTGTATGTGTCGATGCAAGCTGCTACTTCGACATAATACAGAATCAATCAACTTGCATGAGTTGATACATAACATGTATGTGTCGACACATACTAAATTTTTTTTTTATTTTTGAAGGCTGAAAACACAGTTTTTTTTCAAAGATTGTGCACAATACATTATGCAATCGATTGCACTATGGGAGCAATCGATTGTACAGGAAAACAAAAAAATGAAAAAAATTTATTTTTATTTTTCTTTGTAAAAAAGAGATTTTTAGGGAAATAATACCGGAAAACCTTATTTGCTGGATGCTTCGACTTGGTACCTACAAAACACAATTTTGCAAAGACAAAGACAAATATTTTCTGTATTTTGGTTAGAGGTTAATTATCAATGCATATACGAAATACACAACTAAGGTGCTTGGAGATTCCTCAAGAGCAAACTTAAAGATAGGAGATAGAAAAAAGAGGAAGAACCAACCCTAATGTGATTTTGTTATGATCAAGTTGACATGATATGATAGGGGAATCTTAGGGGCAAAAATTGGGGTACAACAGCTACCCTTATTTAAGTGTCTTCTATCCGGAGATACGAAGGTGTGATCGGTGGATCTGGAACTGACTGTTTAACGCTGGTTCGCGAAATGTCGCGGAAGCAAGAGTCGCCACCGTCTTTTATTTTCTCCAAATGGAAAGGACAAAAGCACAGAAAAATTCCTTATAGAGATTGCTCTCGGTTCGGGAGGTAGATTATAGAAAGGGAAGGTGTTAGCACCCTTTCTATCCATGGTTATCCATGGGCTCTTAGATACTTGCTCACTTGTGTTTTCAAAATGGTTTGTTTGCTTTTCAACTGTGGGTTTTAAAAAGTTTCTTTGAAAATTCCAGTTCGACTCTTGTATCGGTCCTCAAGAGTGTTTGAAAAATTGCTTTCGAAAGCTTTTTGAAAAGGTGTCGGTGTGAAAAGTCCTTTTTTGTTTGAAATTAGAGCAAGTATCCTTGAGAACCTACCTACCCTAAGGAATTCGTCTGTGTAAATGTCCTTTAAGGTAGTGCCATCCCACCATTGAGAGGTAAGTAGCACCACCGTTGGAGGTGTTCGGGTCAATTCGAGTTTATAGGGACATGGTGATCACCAGAGCAATAGGAAGACACCTTAGAAGCTACCCTCATGCCAGGTTCCCGGATCATGAGGACTTACTAAGACATCCTCTACTCGACGATCACCTTTCGAAGGCAAGGCAACAGTGAGGCGTACCCTAGGGGTGGTGTGTGCAAATTGTGTGTCATATTTCAGTTATTTGTCTTGTCATGTTTAAGTGATCTACGCTTGATTTTATTATGTCCATCCATTCTTGCATGCTTATTTAACAGTTAATATTTGCGAGAAAAATAAATCTAAAGCTATTACAAATGGCGCGGGTCCACATCGCCAAAATTAAACCGGACCCGATTTGACAGAAAATAAATAAAGCAAATAAAAGAAATTGAAAAGTGCGAAAAGTTTAAGTTACAACGCTTTGGGAGAGATACATAATGAATTAAGCGAAATAACATAAATACGTAAATTAAACAATTAAAAATATGGGCGTTGGACCCTTTTGCAAAATTAAAATTAATAAGGAATTAAAATTAAAATTGAATGTTTTTTGGTATTTTTTTGTGTTTTTTAGATTTAATAGAAAAAGAGAATTAATTATAATTAAAATAAAATGTCAAACCCTAATTCTAATTACTTTTTTAGTTATTATGAAAATGTTAAATTAACCTAAATTAAACCCTAATTTTCACTTATGTACATTTAATTATGAAAAATAAAACAAATATTATTATTGTGAAAAAAGAAATAAAAAAAGAATAAAAATTAACTAAACCTAATTCTACTTCTTTTGGATTTTTTTATTATGAAAAGAATTAAAACCTATTTTAACCAAATAATTACATATTAATTTATTTATGAAAATATTAGAATAAAATAATTTATTACATTTTTTTATCTTTTTCTGGTTTTTAGGCATTTTTTGTATTTAGCAAAAATAATTAATTAATTTAAAACAATAAAGGGAATAAAACAACAATTGAAAATAAAATAAATAAAAAATATGGAGAATGCAAACCAGGGGGGTTCAGGCCCCAAAGTGGAGGCTTTGTTGTGAAATTCTGGCCCAACGAATTTGGCCCTTTTTGACCTTTCCAGTTTGTGTGCTAGCGCGTTGACCGGAGTTCAGGATGTCCCTTCAATCTCAGCCTTTAGATTGATCTCTAAGTGGACGTGGCACGTTGATGATGGAGGGAATATGGTACGTCCTGTCATAAGCGCTGCATGGGAAACGTTATGGAAAAATAATATGACAATTATACAGACCTGGGGTTCGAACCCAGGTCTTGGAGGTTGAAGCACTAAGTGTTTGCCAGCTGAGCCAATGAAGCCATCTGTTAAACAAATAAACAATAAATATTATAAAAAGAAAACGGAGAGTTAGTGGTTTAACGCGCCAATTTTCAAACCGGCTTATCATGCTTTGACAACGCATCATCTTCTTCGTGTTATTATTTTTTTTTCTGAAACACGAGCATACAACAACGGTTTTAACGCGTGGTTTTAGGGGTGTTTCCAGAAAATAGCGACTAGCCCCTCAACGCTCATAAATTGAGCGCGAGGGTTCCATCATCTTCGTCTTCAAGCGCTGAGTCCAATGGTAGTGGCCTTGAAGCTTAATTTTGCCTTATTGCAAAAGCCCCAAATCAAAGTCCTGTAAACCCTAGTTTTCAAGCATGGTGAAATCGCGTGTGGTGCAGAAAAAAGCAATTGAATACATGGGTTAGCTTCAAAACATTATAATGAACATGAATCCATAAACAAAAAATGCAAAAGATGCTTAGATCATGATGCACGACTCTGAAATTTTCCTTGCACAGATACGGTTTGCTTTACCAGTTCTTGGAGTTTTGATGGTGGTTAATGAGTGAGAATCGTTCAGTGAGACTTGAGGATGCTATTGGGATCAAGATTAAGGCTTGAATCGTCCTCCAACAATGAATTCAGTTTTGAGTTTTATGGCAATTTTTCAAGTTTGCAAATTGGTTTCTAGCGCAGCTTTTTAGTGTCCAAGGATTAGGTTTGTGATCCTGATTATGTACTGAGGCTATTAGGTCAACAAAATTCATAAAAATCTCTTGCAATTATGGATTAAGGATTTGATTTGTTAAGGATCTTTTTGAATCTTTTTCATGTGTATTTTGCTCTCAATCATGCCAATCAGCTCCAAATCTTTCCCCATTTGTATTTACACGAAATATTGAGTATCAAACATGCATAAAAAGATTGGTTAAGGCAAGTTAGATATTTTTCATGTATTTAAATAATTTAAATGAATTAATATAAATAATAATTCAAATAAATAAATAAAAAATGAGAAAATACTTCCCTTTGGGCCAAGTGGTCGTGCATATGCTTGGAATGATGAATCATGGAAGAAAAATGGGCCCATTAGCAATTTTAGGTCATTTGGATCAAAGTTGACTTTTCAAAATATCCAAAAATTTCCCAACTTCCACAAGGCATAACTTGCTCAATTTTTAAGCTTTTCTCATGTTCTTGGACATTTTGGAAAGGTCTTTGAGTCCTTTAACCAATGCCTTTGGTCCCATGTCATTTTGATTTACCAATATCAAGTTATGGCCTTTGACTTAAAGTCCCTTTTTGTTGACTTTTGAAAATGACCTATAATGTTGAAATTGATAACTTTTTGTGAGAGCATCTCTTGGACTTGAAGTATGAAGATGAGTTGTAGGAAATGTCTTTCTATTCAAAATGAGCTTTGGATGGAATTTTTCTGATAATCCATGTGAAAGTTATGCCCTGGTCAATTTCAGTTGACTTTTTCAGCTGTCCAAATATAGTAACTTTTGCATCTTTGATGATTTCTGAGCCAAATTTTGAGAATCATGATCAAGCATTGATCAAATGATGTTTGTGGCTTCAAAATGATATGTTGACCAAAAATTTGAACTTTTGACTGTCAAATGACCATTTTGCCCCTACAGTTGACTGTAGTGCAATTAGGGTTTTTTGACTGTGCAATTTTGAGCTGAATGCCTTGAAACTTGATATGAGGATGCTTGACCACACTTGTAGGCATGTGAGACTTGATTGGGCCTTTGAAAACTTCAATTTCTTGATCAGAACACAAACCCTAGTTTTTGGTTGTATAGGAGACTGTTGGACTGTGCAACCCTTGGGGAATTTTATGACTTGGCTTGGCAATTTCTTGAAGAATATGGGAGGGCAAATTTTGGGGTACAACAGTTGCCCCTGTTCAATCTTCTTAGACCTGAGGATGCAGATTGGCTGACGCGCCTTTCGTAATCCGAGGGTAGAAGATGATTGGACACTAGAGTGCCCAGAAATTTGCGCTCACATAATAGCAATGCGATGGGAATGGGCTTATAGATGCCATTTAGAGATTGCTGGATAGGATGATGGGCTTATAGATGCCATCTGGATGTTGACTGCGTAAGAGATTCCTTGGCAAGAACCTGCATACCTGCAAAAGAAAAATGAGTACCTGACACGTTGCAGGAGCTGATTTTAGGTGCTTGGTATAGATGTGTCCTGACTGGTTACAGGAGCTGGATCTGGAGCTTCAAAAGATGATGAATGGACCAGGTATGATTACTACCTTAGCATGAATGGTAAGATAACCTTGGGTGATTTTAACTTCAACAACGCTCGTTGAGAAAAAATCTTAGTGGGAAATATCATCTTCGCAGGATCGGAACGGGAACCATAGACCATTATAATCTGAAAGGGAATCACCTCACTCGCCGTTGGAGAGGGAATCATAGGGAAAGGAATTGTCACCTCACTCGCCGTTGGAGAGGGAACCATAAGAGACTATCACCTCACACTCATCGTCGGAGAGGGAAACATCTGAAAAAGGACTTATCACCTCACACACCGTCGGAGAGGGAACCATAAGAGACTATCACCTCACACTCATCGTCGGAGAGGGAAACATCTGAAAAAGGAATTACCACCTCATGCACTTGTCGGAGAGGGGACCATAGGAGACTATCACCTCACACTCATCGTCGGAGAGGGAAACATCTGAAAAGGAATTACCACCTCACACTCACCGTCGGAGAGGGAAACATAAGAGACTATCACCTCACACTCATCGTCGGAGAGGGAAACATCTGAAGAAGGATTTACCACCTCACGCACTTGCCGGAGAGGGGACCATAAGGAGACTATCACCTCACACTCATCGTCGGAGAGGGAAACATCTGAAGAAGGAATTACCACCTCACGCACTTGTCGGAGAGGGGACCATAAGGATATTATCACCTCACACTCATCGTCGGAGAGGGAAACATCTGAAAAAGGAATTACCACCTCACGCACTGTCGGAGGGGGAACCATAGGAGACTATCACCTCACACTCATCGTCGGAGAGGGAAAACATCTGAAATGACTTCTATTGAGTCTTTATTAGAAAAAATCTGTTGGGATTCGATTTAGCTGGACTAAAGGAGGCCTTGAAATATGTTTGAGCATTTTAACTGCGTCTTTCCTGAAAGGTAAAGGTCAGTCATATGCAATGCATGATATGGATCAAGCAATGATGTTCTCAACATAAATGAGATTTGTATGATACGATGCGTTATGCATGCTATAATGATGTATGTATGTGATGTTTTACGAATGTTTTCGTCTAGGAAAGTAAATCCTTGACGGGTGCCGGGAAGTCACTCCTGGGCTGATATTGAAAATAGATTTTTCTTCCGCTGGGGATAACAGTTGCAAGAATACCGGTAGGAGAAGATGACTCCGTTGAGGAATAAACTTGGCGAATGAGAGATTCTGTGGGGAGACAAGATACTCTAGCGATCGTGCTGGGAAGCAATACTCTGTGGGGAGAGAGACGCCTTGCTGAATTGTTGATGACTTTGCTGAGGATACCCTTGTTGTTGGAAGTGCTGACAGACTTCGCTGGGGTAAGAAGACTTCGTTGACGATGATCTTTCCATGGCTTTTGGCTGAGGATAACCCAGTTATATCCTATTGAGGAAATAACTCTTTGAATAAAGCCGGGCAACGCGTTCGTGCTTTGCGAGGGATAAGCTTCCAGAATTTACTGGGGATAAGCTTACTGCTTGGGGATATGAATTCCAACCTTCCTGGGGAACTGGATTGGACTCTCTTGGGGAAGTTTTGGCTGCGGGGAAATGATTCTTTTGAATATTGAGATACCTCCGGGGAACAATCTTTAGGCCAAGACTGCCGGGGATGCTTGTATTGAATATATGCTGCTGCTGGGGAGGTTGAGATCTACGGAAGGATACTCAATTTCCTTGATTTGATGATTCTGCTTGGAGAAGAGTGCACTTTTGTTGGCTCACTCTCTGGGGAATTCAGGTATACTGGTCATGTTCTTTAGCTGAACCTACCTTGGCACCTTCGGAGGATAGAACAATTAGACTGCTCAGACAACTCTTTTATTGCCCCTGTTTCTAGTGTCACCTGCAATTAATTCCTTTGTTTCGTATGCAAATATTTATGAGTTAGCAAATTATTGTCAATGCATATATCACAAATTGAACCTTGGACGTTCTTCGCAAAACAAAACAGAAAAAGAAAAACACTTGGCACGTTTAACTGAAAATATATTTGTATTGATTTTGAATGGCCCGTGAATAGGCGTTTTGTATACAAGAGGCTGACGTCCTAGTAAGAGGACGCCGCCGAACAAGAGAGTTTATACAAGTTTTGTACAAAAGAAAATAAAACAGCTGTGTGAAATATGAATGATCCCACTGGGTTTCAACTCTGCTATGGCCTTTATAACTCTGAGCGTCTCATCACTTGATGACCTTGGTTGAAGGTGAAGCTGACTGATCGATGCCGTCTGAACTTGATGTAGATACCGGATTCTGGATGCAAAGTGATCCGATGAGACATAGTATTACGCTTTATCCCTAATTTTTGCCTGGACTGCCCTTTCGGGTTTTCAGTCCACCGGGATACCCATTTTTGCCCAAGCCGCCTTTTCAGGTTTTCGACTTGCCGGGTGTACAGATTTTTTTCATTTTCATCCCTTCATTTTGCCCGAACCCTTTTGGTTCGACGGGAAGCCCTAATTTTTGCCTAGGCATGTCAGCCTAGCGGGTCTTTTTTTCATGCGTAGTATTTTTTTACTATGTCTGCATTGGCAGGGTGAGGAAGGTCGTCACCATCCATGTTGGTCAATATCATGGCTCCTCCTGAGAACACATGCTTAACCACAAATAGCCCTTCATACGTAGGGGTCCATTTTCCCCTTGGATCACTCTGAGGAAGGATGATTCGCTTGATTACCAGATCCCCGACTTGATATTCCTGTGGTCTGACCTTTTTGTTAAATGCCCTGATCATCCGTTTCTGATACGTCTGACCATGACAGATAGCAGCAAGTCTCTTTTCGTCAATGAGATTGAGTTGGTCAAGTCGTGTCTGGATCCAATCATCTTCGTTCAGATTTGCATCCTTCATTATCCGGAGAGAGGGAATTTGTACTTCAATCGGCAAGACTGCCTCCATGCCATAAACCAGAGAGAAAGGAGTTGCCCCAGTTGACGTCCTAGCTGAGGTACGGTACCCATGTAGAGCGAACGGTAACATCTCGTGCCAATCCTTGTAAGTTACTGTCATTTTCTGCACGATCTTCTTGATGTTCTTATTTGCTGCTTCTACAGCCCCATTCATCTTCGGTCTGTAAGGAGAAGAATTATGGTGTTGTATCTTGAACTGTTCGCAAAGCTCAGCAATCATCTTATTGTTCAGATTGGTATCGTTGTATGTAATAATCCGCTCAGGGACGCCGTACCGACAGATCAGATTGTGCCGAATGAACCGTGCCACAACAGTCCTGGTTACCGTAGCATAGGATGCTGCCTCAACCCACTTCGTAAAATAATCAATCGCCACTAAGATGAAGCGATGTCCATTGGATGCCGTAGGTTTTATCTCGCCGATCATGTCTATGCCCCACATTGCAAACGGCCAAGGCGCAGTTAGAACATTCAGGGGAACCGGAGGAACATGCACCTTATCTGCATAAATCTGACACTTATGGCATGTCCTGGAGTGTTGGTAGCAGTCAGCTTCCATGGTGGACCAGTAGTATCCTGCCCGTAGGATTTTCTTGGCCATAGTATGTCCACTGGAATGTGTACCAAAGGTCCCTTCATGTAGCTCTTCCATGATTCTTTCTGCTTCAGTCTTATCCACACAACGCAGTAAGGTCGAATCATGGTTTCGCTTGTATAATATGCCGTTGCTTAAGAAGAACTTGGCTGCAAACCTTCTCAGAAACTTCTTATCATTGACAGAGGCACCCTCAGGGTATTCCTGAGCTTCCAGATATCTCTTCACTTCGTGGTACCAAGGTTTCTCAGTTACCAATTCAGTTTCGAGATCACAACAGTATGCCGGTTCGTCCAGTTTCCAGATGATGATCCGGGGAGCTTAATTATCCCATTTGACCTTGAACATTGAAGACATTGTAGCTAACGCGTCCGCTAGCTGATTCTCTTCTCTTGGAAAGTGCTCAAAGGTTATCTCCGTGAAGTGGGGGATTAGGGTCAACACACATTCTCTGTAAGGAATCAAGTTTGGATGTTTCGTATCCCACTCTCCTTTGATCTGATTGATCACAAGAGCGGAATCTCCGAAGACACTTAGAAATTTGATCCTTAGGTTGATCGCAGCTTGGAGACCCATGATACATGCCTCATACTCCGCCATGTTGTTGGTACAGTTGAAACATAGCCGGGCAGTGAGTGGAGTATGAGTACCTTGTGGAGATATGATTATGGCGCCGATACCGTTTCCCAAAGCATTGGAGGCTCCGTCAAAGTGCATAGACCATCGGGATCCTGGCTCAGGTCCTTCATCCGGTCCAGGTACTTCACAGTCAGTTACAATCATAATGCTTTCATCCGGAAACTCGAAGTTCATTGATTGATAGTCATCTACAGCTTGATGTGCTAGGTGGTCTGCCAATACACTTCCCTTGATGGCTTTCTGGGTTGTGTACTGAATGTCGTATTCTGTCAAGATCATTTTCCATCTTGCAATCCTCCCAGACAGAGCAGGCTTTTCGAATATGTATTTTATCGGATCCATCTTTGAGATTAACAAGGTAGTGTGAGTCAGCATATACGGTCTCAGCCGGCGAGCAGCCCATACCAAAGCGCAGCAAGTTTTCTCAAGCAGTGAGTATCGGGTCTCACAGTCGGTAAACTTTTTGCTAAGGTGATAAATGGCATGCTCTTTTCGGCCAGACTCGTCATGCTGCCCCAGCACGCACCCCATTGAGTTGTCCAACACCGTCAGGTATAGTATCAGAGGTCTCCCTTCAACCGGTGGCATAAGGATGGGTGGTTCTTGGAGATACTCTTTGATTCTGTCAAAAGCAGCCTGACATTCATCGTTCCAACGTACTACCTGATCTTTCTTCAGCAGCTTGAAGATTGGCTCACAGGTAGCAGTCAGATGTGAGATGAATCGAGCGATGTAATTCAGGCGCCCTAAAAAGCCTCTGACCTCCTTCTCTGTCTTAGGAACTGGCATCTCTTGAATAGCTTTGACCTTAGCAGGGTCCACTTGAATACCTTTATCACTGACCACGAAGCCTAGCAATTTCCTAGATCTTACCCCGAAGGTGCACTTGTTCAGGTTCAATCTCAGCTTGTACAGTTTCAACCGGTCAAACAACTTCTGCAGATGATCTAGGTGCTCTTCCTCAGTTTGGGACCTTGCGATCATGTCGTCAACATACACCTCTATCTCGTGATGGATCATGTCATGAAATAAGGCAACCATGGCACGTTGGTAGGTTGCCCCAGCGTTCTTTAGTCCAAAAGGCATGACCTTGTAACAGAAGGTGCCCCACTGAGTAACAAATGCAGTCTTCTCCATGTCTTCAGGTGCCATCTTGATCTGATTGTAGCCTGAGAAGCCATCCATGAAAGAGAATACCTTGTGCTGAGCTGTATTATCAACAAGGACATCAATGTGAGGTAAGGGGAAGTCATCCTTGGGGCTGGCCCTGTTCAGATCCCTGTAGTCGACACACATTCTGACCTTACCGTCCTTTTTAGGTACCGGCACCACATTAGCAACCCACTGAGGGTAAGAAGTTACTGCAAGGAACCCGGCATCAAACTGCTTCATAACCTCGGCCTTAATCTTCTCTGACATCTCTGGACGCATCCGACGGACCTTTTGCTTAACTGGAGGGCAATCTTCCTTAGTCGGCAAGTGATGGACCACAATATCGGTATCCAACCCTGGCATGTCTTCGTAGGACCAGGCAAAGATCTCCATGTAATCATGCAGCATCTTGGTTAACCGTTGCTTCACGCTGAGCTCTAGGTTGGCACCAATCTTTACCTCTCTCCTGTCTGCTTCAGTACCCAGGTTTATGGTTTCCACTGGCTCTTCATGAGGTTGAATTGCCCTTTCTTCCTGAAGCAACAATCTTGCAAGCTCGCCAGGCACTTCGCAATCATCTTCACCTTCGTCTTCGGCTAAGTTGATCGGATTTTCGAAGTCATAATTGGCAGTAGCAGAGTTGTTATCAGTAAGATCCAGAGTGGATTGGAACCTGTATGAGTGAGTGTGTGTGTAAATACAGCTGTTTTTGAAAATTTATGTAAAGGAAAAGAAAGACAGAAAAGGAACACAATATTTGCAATGCGAAAAATACGTCCAAGATTTTCATTCATGATATATGAAATGACAGTTCGTATGCCCTCACAAATAGAACCACGGTGCCTCGGGTAAGACACCGGGCCATAGAGTTTATCATTGTTTATTACAAAATAACAAAACATAGGAATTCATTACTTAGTAACAAAAGAAACAGGGAGATTGTCCTTTGCGCTCCAATTGTTAAGTCCTTTGTCAGTTGCCGGATAGATCCAGCTATCAAACTCAGCTTCATCCACTTCCTCTTCATCCCCGATAGCATTAACTCCATGAGCAGGCAGGGGAGCTGTTACTACGTTAGGCTTGTCAGACGCCTCAAACTGTACCTCCTTAGCGTCAATGAGGTCCTGTAGCTTGTTCTTTAGTGCCCAACAGTCATCGGTAGAGTGCCCCGGGCTGTCTGAATGGTAGGCACAACGAGCATTCGGGTTGTACTTGGGAGACGTTGTATTGGGGAACTTCGGGGCTTCCCTGACAGTCACTAAGTTGGTGGCTAGCAACTGTGGCAGAATCTGCGATAGGGTCATGTTTAACCGGGTAAACTCTCGCCGGGGTCTTTCATCCCTTTGAGGATTATTCGACCGAGGAGCGGCAGCAGGCTTAGCAATCATCACCGCGCTGACAGATTGGCGGTGCTCAGGTCTCTCTGATTTCCTAGAACCATATACGGCACTAGACTCCTTCTTGAAGGGTTTCTTTTCCGAACTAGATGATGCACCCTTTGTAATCTTCCCAGACTTCAGCCCAGCCTCAATTCTCTCTCCAGTCAGAATCAAATCAGTGAACCCAACAGAAGAATTCCCGATGAGATGGTTGAAAAACGGCCCAGATAGGGTCCCCAAGAACATGTCAACCAACTCCCGATCAGTCAATGGTGGCTGCACCCTGCCAGCCAGGTCTCTCCACTTCTGAGCATACTCCTTAAAACCTTCGCTTGCACCTAACGCCATACCCTGGAGTTGGGTACGTGTGGGGGCAAGGTCGGCATTATATTGATACTGCTTGTAGAAAGCAGTAGCCAACTCCTCCCAGTTACGAACCTTGGTCCCATCCAGCTGATAGAACCATTCGAGATGAGTCCCTGAAAGACTCTCCTGGAAGAAGTGGATCCATAGATTCTTATCCGCAGAGTACGGCTGAATTTTCCGAACATAGGACCTCAGATGCAGCTTGGGACAAGACGCCCCGTCATATTTGGAGAAGGATGGTGCTTTGAACTTGTGGGGGATGATTACACCAGTTGACAAACCCAGATCTCCGAAATCCAGCCCAGGTGCCTGTTGAACCTCCATAGCCTTCAACCTGTCCTCCAGTTGCTTATATCTGTCATCTGCAGGAGGGTACTGCTCTTCATCAAAATCCGTCTCGTTGTCGGAGACCACCGGACTAGGGACCTTTACTTCTGCCTGAGAAGGACTCTTGCCAACAGAAGAACCAGCCTCTTCATGCTGCAGAGTATTGCCAAACCTTCGGCCCGAGTTGAACAGAACAGTTCTTCTCTTCTTCTTCTTCTCCTTCTTCAGGAGCATAGCCTTTAATTCTTCTTGGCCTTTAGCCAGACCCTTGATTAGTTCTTGAAACTGCGCATTCTGCGCCTGAAGAGCCTTGATTGATGTCTCGGTTGATGCAGATTCGGGATTCATGATGCTGAAATAAACAGCGAAGAACTGTAAGCAACCTGAAAAGGGGAAAAACCTGCTATGCACATGATGTATGAAATGCGTATGCAATGCATTCAAGGGTTCGAAAGTTCAAACTTGTTGTAGACAAAAAGGAACACACGTTATCATTAAAGAAATCATTGTTTAATACATCAAGCCTCATGGGCAAAGGTACAAAAATCAAATCAATCCCAAAATACGCTGCGCATCCTCTTCGGAGCTATGTATGTGTTGAGATTCCTCTCTTCATGCAACAGGCGGGTGAGCTCCAAGACCTTCTTTTCACTGGCATGCAGACTAGTCTCAAGAGAATTCCGTTCTTCCTTAAGCTGGATCCAGCTCTTCTGCATCTCTTCCCAGGATGTGGGCATATCAGGGTGCTGAATAGTGTAGGACACTTCCCCTTCCGAGACTGGTTCTTTGATTACTGGGAGCATGTGAGGATAAGGCATCACTAACTTCTGAGAGCGGGCTCGTACCCACTTGAGATAAGGTTCCAACGGGATGGAATTCCGGTGCCCCAGTGCTTTGCTGTCCATCCTACTGGGCATCCTCCAGGCTCTGATAAATCTCTGACGAAGTCCTTGAGTATCGTTGTCGAAGTCAAAAACTATGTCGGGAATTAACATGTCATGAGGACCATCGCTCCGAGCATAACCAAACTGTCTCCAGGCCAGGCATGGGCTATAAGTAATACCTCCTCTGATTCCAAGTAAAGGAACATTAGGGTACTCCCCGCAACGATCAATGATAGTGACATCTCCTCTGGACCTAGGACACCAATGTATATCTGCATGCGTAAGAGTCATCAACCGTTGTGACCATCTCAAACCCCGCTCATTCTTCAAGACTGATTGTGGAAGGTGCGAAATAAACCACCTTCCCAGGAGAGGAGTGCAACACATAAGGACACCTCTTTTTCTCATGGTTCGAGTGTAACATGAGTGAAGGATGTCCCCCAGCAACGTAGGTATAGGATTCCTGGACATAAAGATCTGGACAGCGCTGATATCAATAAGTTAATCTGGGTTAGGGAACAACACCAAACCATAGACAAGGAGGGCCACAATCTCTTCAAAAGCTTGCAAGTCAAGGGAGTTCCAACATTCAAGGGCTTTTTCAAACAGAAACCTGGCTAAGAACCCTTTGATACCACTTCTAATTTCCCAATGTCCCTTGAGGTCAGATGACTGTAGGTGCAAGGCTTTAGCAATCTCTTCAAGCTTAGGTTCCTTTTCTGTACCGTTGAAAGGTAGCTGATCAAGGATAGGGATCTTCAGGAGTCGGGAGAACTCCTCCAATGTAGGTACCAACTGATAATCCAAGAAGGGAAAACAGTGATGCAGAGGGTCAAAGAATTGGAACAGGACCTTTATCATGTCCTCCTCAATGTTGGTGTTGACCAAGCTGATGAGGCTTCCATGTCTTTCACTGAATGAAGAGTTCTCGGGAATCCTGGATATAAGCTCCTTAAGCTGAGGAGGTACCCTTACAAGACTGATTTGAATTGTCTTTCTACGAACAGTTTCCATGTCCTACAAAACAAGAACAAAGATGAAAATTCGAACCCCTGAAATGGTTAGTCAATGCATATGATGCTGGATGATGTCATGATGCTATGATTAAACACACCACAGATATTTACAAAGACAAACATGTAAGGCACACAAGGCACACAAGACAAGCCCTTAAGGTTTAAGGCCAGCATGGGGTCTGGGTAGTACCCTCTTGAAGTTGGTGGGTTCAACCTGTCCTAATCAAAGTAACCGGGTTCTAAGGTTCCCAATATCACGGAATTGCTTTCATTGTTCATCGTTTCGATTTAGCCACTGAACTGGCGACCGAAATATTCCAGGAAAGCAACCCTCAATTGAGCGTAGTATCGAGTATCAACCAACCTCGGACTGCACCAAAGTCAGTTATCTCACTACCCTAAAGAGGCCAAGATAGTTCAATTAAGGTTCCTAAGGTCTGTTGATGCTTCACGACACCACGCGGAGGCCCCGTACTCTCCTTGACTGAACTCAAGGGTTACCGGTACACACCAAAGTGCCACATCAACATAGCAGACTGTTTCAACCATGTCGGTATACCCCGCACAGTTCCCTCACAGCCTTGTTGCTACTTTCTAAGAAAGGTATCCCCCAGATCCGGGTTTAGGATCTATAGAACTCCCAAGCAACCCACAATGATAAAGCAAGCAAAGAAGACAATTGAAAACATAGTTATGACCTAGCCCTAAGGTACACCCCACTTTAAGTTTTGTCCCCAGCAGAGTCGCCAGTTCTGTGATCGGTGGATCTGGAACTGACTGTTTAACGCTGGTTCGCGAAATGTCGCGGAAGCAAGAGTCGCCACCGTCTTTTATTTTCTCCAAATGGAAAGGACAAAAGCACAGAAAAATTCCTTATAGAGATTGCTCTCGGTTCGGGAGGTAGATTATAGAAAGGGAAGGTGTTAGCACCCTTTCTATCCATGGTTATCCATGGGCTCTTAGATACTTGCTCACTTGTGTTTTCAAAATGGTTTGTTTGCTTTTCAACTGTGGGTTTTAAAAAGTTTCTTTGAAAATTCCAGTTCGACTCTTGTATCGGTCCTCAAGAGTGTTTGAAAAATTGCTTTCGAAAGCTTTTTGAAAAGGTGTCGGTGTGAAAAGTCCTTTTTTGTTTGAAATTAGAGCAAGTATCCTTGAGAACCTACCTACCCTAAGGAATTCGTCTGTGTAAATGTCCTTTAAGGTAGTGCCATCCCACCATTGAGAGGTAAGTAGCACCACCGTTGGAGGTGTTCGGGTCAATTCGAGTTTATAGGGACATGGTGATCACCAGAGCAATAGGAAGACACCTTAGAAGCTACCCTCATGCCAGGTTCCCGGATCATGAGGACTTACTAAGACATCCTCTACTCGACGATCACCTTTCGAAGGCAAGGCAACAGTGAGGCGTACCCTAGGGGTGGTGTGTGCGAATTGTGTGTCATGTTTCAGTTATTTGTCTTGTCATGTTTAAGTGATCTACGCTTGATTTTATTATGTCCATCCATTCTTGCATGCTTATTTAACAGTTAATATTTGCGAGAAAAATAAATCTAAAGCTATTACAAATGGCGCGGGTCCACATCGCCAAAATTAAACCGGACCCGATTTGACAGAAAATAAATAAAGCAAATAAAAGAAATTGAAAAGTGCGAAAAGTTTAAGTTACAACGCTTTGGGAGAGATACATAATGAATTAAGCGAAATAACATAAATACGTAAATTAAACAATTAAAAATATGGGCGTTGGACCCTTTTGCAAAATTAAAATTAATAAGGAATTAAAATTAAAATTGAATGTTTTTTGGTATTTTTTTGTGTTTTTTAGATTTAATAGAAAAAGAGAATTAATTATAATTAAAATAAAATGTCAAACCCTAATTCTAATTACTTTTTTAGTTATTATGAAAATGTTAAATTAACCTAAATTAAACCCTAATTTTCACTTATGTACATTTAATTATGAAAAATAAAACAAATATTATTATTGTGAAAAAAGAAATAAAAAAAGAATAAAAATTAACTAAACCTAATTCTACTTCTTTTGGATTTTTTTATTATGAAAAGAATTAAAACCTATTTTAACCAAATAATTACATATTAATTTATTTATGAAAATATTAGAATAAAATAATTTATTACATTTTTTTATCTTTTTCTGGTTTTTAGGCATTTTTTGTATTTAGCAAAAATAATTAATTAATTTAAAACAATAAAGGGAATAAAACAACAATTGAAAATAAAATAAATAAAAAATATGGAGAATGCAAACCAGGGGGGTTCAGGCCCCAAAGTGGAGGCTTTGTTGTGAAATTCTGGCCCAACGAATTTGGCCCTTTTTGACCTTTCCAGTTTGTGTGCTAGCGCGTTGACCGGAGTTCAGGATGTCCCTTCAATCTCAGCCTTTAGATTGATCTCTAAGTGGACGTGGCACGTTGATGATGGAGGGAATATGGTACGTCCTGTCATAAGCGCTGCATGGGAAACGTTATGGAAAAATAATATGACAATTATACAGACCTGGGGTTCGAACCCAGGTCTTGGAGGTTGAAGCACTAAGTGTTTGCCAGCTGAGCCAATGAAGCCATCTGTTAAACAAATAAACAATAAATATTATAAAAAGAAAACGGAGAGTTAGTGGTTTAACGCGCCAATTTTCAAACCGGCTTATCATGCTTTGACAACGCATCATCTTCTTCGTGTTATTATTTTTTTTTCTGAAACACGAGCATACAGCAACGGTTTTAACGCGTGGTTTTAGGGGTGTTTCCAGAAAATAGCGACTAGCCCCTCAACGCTCATAAATTGAGCGCGAGGGTTCCATCATCTTCGTCTTCAAGCGCTGAGTCCAATGGTAGTGGCCTTGAAGCTTAATTTTGCCTTATTGCAAAAGCCCCAAATCAAAGTCCTGTAAACCCTAGTTTTCAAGCATGGTGAAATCGCGTGTGGTGCAGAAAAAAGCAATTGAATACATGGGTTAGCTTCAAAACATTATAATGAACATGAATCCATAAACAAAAAATGCAAAAGATGCTTAGATCATGATGCACGACTCTGAAATTTTCCTTGCACAGATACGGTTTGCTTTACCAGTTCTTGGAGTTTTGATGGTGGTTAATGAGTGAGAATCGTTCAGTGAGACTTGAGGATGCTATTGGGATCAAGATTAAGGCTTGAATCGTCCTCCAACAATGAATTCAGTTTTGAGTTTTATGGCAATTTTTCAAGTTTGCAAATTGGTTTCTAGCGCAGCTTTTTAGTGTCCAAGGATTAGGTTTGTGATCCTGATTATGTACTGAGGCTATTAGGTCAACAAAATTCATAAAAATCTCTTGCAATTATGGATTAAGGATTTGATTTGTTAAGGATCTTTTTGAATCTTTTTCATGTGTATTTTGCTCTCAATCATGCCAATCAGCTCCAAATCTTTCCCCATTTGTATTTACACGAAATATTGAGTATCAAACATGCATAAAAAGATTGGTTAAGGCAAGTTAGATATTTTTCATGTATTTAAATAATTTAAATGAATTAATATAAATAATAATTCAAATAAATAAATAAAAAATGAGAAAATACTTCCCTTTGGGCCAAGTGGTCGTGCATATGCTTGGAATGATGAATCATGGAAGAAAAATGGGCCCATTAGCAATTTTAGGTCATTTGGATCAAAGTTGACTTTTCAAAATATCCAAAAATTTCCCAACTTCCACAAGGCATAACTTGCTCAATTTTTAAGCTTTTCTCATGTTCTTGGACATTTTGGAAAGGTCTTTGAGTCCTTTAACCAATGCCTTTGGTCCCATGTCATTTTGATATACCAATCTCAAGTTATGGCCTTTGACTTAAAGTCCCTTTTTGTTGACTTTTGAAAATGACCTATAATGTTGAAATTGATAACTTTTTGTGAGAGCATCTCTTGGACTTGAAGTATGAAGATGAGTTGTAGGAAATGTCTTTCTCTTCAAAATGAGCTTTGGATGGAATTTTTCTGATAATCCATGTGAAAGTTATGCCCTGGTCAATTTCAGTTGACTTTTTCAGCTGTCCAAATATAGTAACTTTTGCATCTTTGATGATTTCTGAGCCAAATTTTGAGAATCATGATCAAGCATTGATAAAATGATGTTTGTGGCTTCAAAATGATATGTTGACCAAAAATTTGAACTTTTGACTGTCAAATGACCATTTTGCCCCTACAGTTGACTGTAGTGCAATTAGGGTTTTTTGACTGTGCAATTTTGAGCTGAATGCCTTGAAACTTGATATGAGGATGCTTGACCACACTTGTAGGCATGTGAGACTTGATTGGGCCTTTGAAAACTTCAATTTCTTGATCAGAACACAAACCCTAGTTTTTGGCTGTATAGGAGACTGTTGGACTGTGCAACCCTTGGGGAATTTTATGACTTGGCTTGGCAATTTCTTGAAGAATATGGGAGGGCAAATTTTGGGGTACAACAGAAGGTTAAAAATCTTTGTGTCGACGCGATTGAAGATACTTAAATATAAAACAAGCCCTATTTTTGTCTCTAAGATGTCATGAAATTCTTATGATTATGAATGCATATGAACATAACAAAAGAGACGCAAAGTAACACTGAGGATGCCACAAAAATGAAGAAACAAAGGAGCAACCCCACCAGGAAAATAAATCACTGGTGGACCAAAATAATTGAATCAGAGAGGAGGATAACAAGCATCGACGTTCACTGCCGATGTCTACCAACGTTCACTGAAGGTAGAGAGAAAATATCATACCACCGCCGTTCACTGACGATGAACTATCAACGTTCACTGATGATAGCAAAAGATAATAAACACCGACGTTCACTACCAATGTACTACCAACGTTCACTAAAGGTAGAGAGAAAATATCATACCATCGTTGTTCACTGACGATGAACTATCAACATTCACTGAAGATAGAAAAAAGATAACAAACATCGACGTTCACTGCCGATGTACTACCAATGTTCACTGAAGGTAAAGAGAAAATATCACACCACCGCCGTTCACTGACGATGAACTATCAACGTTCACTGAAGATAGAAAAAAGATAAGAAACACCAACGTTCACTGCCGATGTCCTACCAACATTCACTGAAGGTAGAGAGAAAATATCATACCACCGCCGTTCATTGACGATGAACTATCAACGTTCACTAATGATAGCAAAAAGATAACAAACACCAACATTCACTGCCGATGTACTACCAACGTTCACTGAAGGTAGAGAGAAAATATATCATATCACCGTCGTTCACTGACGATTAACTATCAACGTTCACTGAAGATAGAAAAAAGATAAGAAACATCAACGTTCACTGCCGATGTACTACCAACATTCACTGAAGGTAGAAAGAAAATATCATATCACCGCCGTTCACTGACGATGAACTATCAACGTTCACTGAAGATAGCAAAAAGATAACAAACACCGACGTTCACTGCCGATGTACTACCAACGTTCACTGAAGGTAGAAAGAGAATATATCAAGTTTCCCCAAGATTCTAATGTTTCACCTAGAACGGGTCTCAACTTCTTCTTTAACCAAGGAAATCTGCCTGGAAAGGGTAATACGTAATTTATCTCAAATAAAGAGACTTCCACTAATTTTCAAGGGCAATTGCAAAGAGAAATGACTTTCTAGGGATAGAAATATGGTTTCCTGGGGAAAGAGATATGACTTCCTGGGGATAGAAATATGGTTTCTCGGGGAAAGAGATATGACTTCCTGGGGATAGAAATATGGCTTCCCGGGGAAAGAGATATGGCTTCCTGGGGAACGAGATATGACTTCCTGGGGAAATGCCACGTTATTCCTGCTGAGGAGATAAAGTCTTCTCGTGCAAAATAAATGCACAAACCAAAACTCAAAGTTCTCAGAAATCCAAAGTAAATAATATCGTAATACAACCACGAATCCAATTAGAAACAAACTGGACTAAGACGGCCAACCGAAGATACATCCTTTGAGAAATAAACTCAAGAGGGAAAACCAAATCCACCTAAGCAAGGAGCGCTGCATGAAGGTTAGAACACAATGTCAATAAAAAATGATTTGTATCAATGCATGATGCATGTATGAATGTATGGGTGATATCGTGCATATGCTGGTAAAAGGATACATAATCAGTACAAATAAACAAAACCATCTCAGGTACCAACAACATTGGGCTAAACTTCAACCAGAAAGATCAATCCAAGAAAGGTAAAAGCAACTGCGGAAACCAAACCTATTGCCTGTCCTAACTTCACCAAGGAGAAACATAATTCGGATGTAGCTAAATCAAACAGATACCGGGATAGAACATCTTTCTTCCGGTTTCATCGGAGAAACCAGTTTTTCAAAAGCAACATCCCTACTGGAGATTGCAAGACCAGTCTCAAATAAAGCAGACTGACGCCGAGACAATCAAACCTCACTGGGGAATTCAAACTCACTTTGAAGGAGGAAAAACATACGGACTTCACTAAGGGAGACAATGCTTCATCATCGAGACATCTATAGGGGACTTCATGCTAACTTCAATGGGGAGGTCAAAACCACATCATTGAGGGGAAACCAAGATACGTTCTTCACTGGGGAAACCGGAGATACGTGTTCTTCGAGAGTAATTATTGCATAACTTCTTTGGGGAGAAAGGACTTCTATCAAATAAACGAGGCCTTCACTGGAGAATATTCGATTAAGTCTTCATATGATACAAACTATTCCAACAAAAGATTCCCTGGTATAGTCTTCTTGGGAAATCAAGAAGTCAACACTACTGCCAATACTGCAAAAAGAGCGATATCTTATCACACCAAGGGAATAAAACCTTTCATCATATGAGGGAAAACTTCGTTGGGGAATCTGGGACGGAGGCTTCTGACCATGCAAACCCAAAATCAAAAGCGAACCAAGACTTGACGGGGGATAATGGGATCACAAACCTAATATCGTACCTTGTACCCACCGGTATCGTCTTTAACTATCTGAGAAACACACGAAGATTGCGCATATACCAACAAGATGACCTGAGAAAAACCTTCATGAAGGAAGTAAATCTTCTTAAAACAACCGGAGTTTGTTCATTCCTGGGATCGCCATTTTTGTTGTCATTGTTTCATCATAAATCCCAAAGTAAATTGAATTGTGAAGATCTCCCCTTTTTTTTGAAAAGTCAATTTTGCTTTTTAATCTTTTTGATTTAAAAATTATTATCAGTAATAAATGGAGTATTTGTAAGCTAAATAAAAATAAGAACACAAAGAATTGGGAAAAAGCTCGAATTTCATTAATAGAATGGTAGTCTGCGAATGGCGAGACTCCATGGATGAGTACAAAGTTTGGGAAATGGTAATATATAATGGAAAAGATACATTGAGATACAATGACCACCATTCTCCCTAACAACTTTTGAAATCCTGAGCAGCAGCTTTTGTTGAAGTATGGTGAGGATCCGAGAAGATTGTTGCTTCAACGATCAAGTCTTGTCTGACGTAGTTACTTGCTAAGAAAAATCCCTAACTTTTGCCTAAGCTTCCCTTGCGGGTTTTCAACTTAGCGGGAAATTTATTCTGTTTATGTCTCTAATTTTTGCCTAGACCGCCCTTTCGGGTTTTCAGCCTACCAAGACGCTCTTTTTTGCCTAAGCCTCCCTTTCGGGTTTTTAACTTAGCAAGCTGTTCTTTTATTTCTTTAGGCAAAGTACTTCTTGACTGTGTCAGCATTCATGGGACGTGGGAACTCCTCGCCATCCATAGTTTCAAGAATTAATGCACCACCAGAGAAGGCTTTCTTGACAACATACGGGCCTTTAAAATTGGGAGTCCACTTGCCCCTAGAATCAGTGTTAAAAGACATGATCTTCCTGAGCACGAGGTCACCTTCTCTGTATTCATGAGGTTTGACCTTTTTATCAAATGCTTTCTTCATCCTTTTCTGATATAACTGCCTATGACACAAAGCTGTCATTCTCTTCTCTTCAATCAAATTCAATTGGTCAAATCTGTTCTGGACCCATTCAGCCCCTGTCAACTTGGCTTCCATTATCACACGCAACGAGGGGATCTCTACCTCAACAGGGAGTACAACTTCCATTCCATATACCAGGGAGAATGGGGTTGCTCCTGTTGAAGTGCGGACATATGTTCGATATCCATGCAGAGCAAAAGGGAGCATTTCATGCCAATCCTTATAAGTAACAACCATTTTCTGGATGATTCTCTTGATATTCTTATTAGCAGCTTCAACAGCCCCATTCATCTGTGGCCTGTATGGAGACGAATTATGATGGACAATCTTGAATTCTTCACACAGTTTTATCATCATCTTGTTGTTCAAATTCGAGCCATTGTCAGTGATGATTCTACTCGGCACACCATACCGGCATATAAGATTGTTTTTGATGAAACGCATAACCACTTGTTTGGTAACATTGGCATAAGAAGCAGCCTCTACCCATTTGGTAAAGTAGTCAATTGCTACCAAGATGAAACGATGCCCATTTGAAGCTTTGGGTTCTATCATCCCGATCATGTCAATACCCCACATAGAGAAAGGCCATGGGGAGGAAATCACATTGAGAAGTGTCGGAGGCACATGAACCTTGTCTGCATAAATCTGGCATTTGTGGCACTTCTTTGCAAATTTGTAACAATCAGATTCCATTGTCAACCAATAGTAACCTTCCCTTAGCATATTTTTATCCATCGAATTCCCATTAGCATGAGTGCCAAATGAACCTTCATGAATCTCATGCATCAACATGTGTGCTTCGTATCTATCCACGCATCTGAGCAAGACCATGTCATAATTTCTCTTGTATAACACATTTTCACTGAGGAAGAAACTGCCTGCCAATCTTCTCAGTGGCTTTCTATCTTTCCTCGACGCACCAATCGGGCATTCCTGAGTCTGAAGAAAATGCTGGATGTCATAATACCAAGGTTTTTCATCTGCTACCTCCTCTGTCGTAAACAAATGAGTGGGCTTATCCAGCCGTCGAACTGTAATACGAGGTATATCATTCCAAGTATTCACTTGGTACATGGAAGCCAGAGTTGCCAGAGCATCCGCCATTTGATTTTCATCTCTAGGAATGTGATGGAATTCAACTTTATTGAAGAAGGGTAGTAATCTTCTAGCATAATCTTTGTAAGGGATCAAGCCAGGGTGACGAGTATCCCATTATCCTTTAATCTGATTTATTACCAAAGCTGAATCACCATACACATCTAGAATTTTGATTCTGAGATCAATAGCTTCCTCAAGACCCATGATGCAAGCCTCATATTCCGCCATATTATTAGTGCAATCAAATGTTAACCTTGCAGTAAAAGGAATGTGCGATCCATGAGGAGTGACGATCACAACACCAATTCCTTTACCATACACATTCACCGCTTCATCAAATATCATAATCCAACAAAATTCAGAGTCGGGGCCTTCCTCAGGAAATGGTTCATCATAATCTTTCACTTTCAGGAACATCACATCCTCATCGGGGAATTCATATTATGCAAATTGATGATCTTCCACCGGCTGGTGAGCAAGGTAATCTGCCAACACACTACTTTTGATAGCTTTTTGAGTGCGGTACTTAATATCATATTCAGATAACAACATCTTCCAGCGGGAAATTCTCCCAGTAAGAGCAGGCTTCTCAAAAATATAATTGATTGGATCTATTTTGGAGATCAACCAAGTGGTATGATTCAACATATACTGCCGCAAACGCTTTTCCGCCCAGGCCAAAGTACAACACATTTTTTCTAGCGTGGAATACCGCGACTCACAATCAGTGAACTTTTGCTGAGATAATAAATGGCGAACTCTTTCTTCTCGGTTTCATCCTGTTGTCCCAGAATACAACCCATGGATTTATCTAACACTGTTAGATACATAATCAACGGTCTTCCTTCTACGGGAGGGAGAAAGATAGGAGGTTCAAGCAGATACTCTTTAATACTCTCAAATTCCCTTTTGTAGTCATCCGTCCACACAGAACCTTGATCTTTCTTTAACAACTTAAAGATCGATTCACACTTTTCAGTCATGTGGGAAAAGAATCTGGAAATATAATTCAAACGCTTGAGGAAACCCCGTACTTGCTTTTCAATTCTTGGTGCTGGCATTTCTTGAATTGCTTTGACTTTATCAGGGTCAACTTCAATTCCTTTCTGGCTAACAATAAAACCCAACAATTTCCCCGATCTAACTCCGAAGGTGCATTTATTTGGATTCAAGCGGAGACGATACTTCTTCTATATGCCCTTCTTCAGTTTGGGATTTTGCAAACATATCATTAACATATACTTCAATTTCCTTGTGCATCAGATCATGGAATAGGGTTGTCATAGCCCTTTAGTATGTTGCACCAGCGTTCTTCAACCTGAAGGGCATCACTCTGTAACAGAATGTTCCCCAGGGTATGATAAACGTTGTTTTTTCCATGTCCTCTGGAGCCATTTTTATTTGATTATACCCAGAAAATCCGTCCATGAACGAGAATACCTTGAATTTTTTTGTGTTGTCCACTAACATGTCAATGTGAGGCAATGGAAAATCATCTTTCGGACTAGCTTTATTTAGATCTCTGTAATCTACGCACATGCAGACTTTTCTGTCTTTTTTCGGTACTGGGACAATATTGGCAATCCATTGAGGATACACTGACGTCACAAGAGAACCAACATTAATCTTCTTTAGGACCTCCTCTTTGATCTTTACTGCCATATCTGGGTGGGTTCTTCTCAACTTTTGTTTAACTGGCGGACACTCTGGCTTCAACAGCAAACGATGCTCGACAATGTCTGTATCTAGACCATGCATATCTTGATAAGACCAAGCAAAAATATCCACATACTATTTCAACAGCTCAATCAACCTGCTTTTTACATCAGGATGCAACGATGCTCCAATTTTAACTTCCTTCGGATCTCCTTCTGAACCCAAATTAATCACTTCCAAAGGCTCCTTATATGGCTGAATGGTATTTTCCTCGTGCTCAAGCAACCGTGAGACCTATTCTGGAATCTCATCATAATCTTCTTCTTCAGCCCCAAACACAGGACAATCAAGGTTGGGAGAGGGTGCAGGGTCATTGTATTCAATGTGTTTTTTAATTAATCTTCACATGTGATTTATGATTGCTTTTAGAGACTGACACAAAAAACAAGTGATCATGCAGATTAATTTTCAGTTATTATTTATTTTGAAAGGGTTTTTTATTTGATTACCATTTCCCAAGAAAAAAGCAGAAAATAAAGACATATTTTTGGAAGCAAAGACAACTTTTATTAATGATCTTAAAAATCAAAGCAAACAGATAAGCCCATACAATACTTTCACCTTGGGCAGAGTGAAAGCTTTTCAAAAGAAAGAAACAGATTAACAAAACAAATTACTTTGAAATATGTATGCAAGAAGGAACATCAATGGTGACCCAGTTCTGAACTCGGACTCCAGAAACCATATTCACTTCCTCTTCATATTCCGCCCTAGGCCTGATTATATGGATTAAACATTCATCCATCATCTCCTGTAAATTAGCCTTTATCTTCTCGCAACCCTGTATATTTGTACTGCAAATAGCACAACCGGCGTGGTCATGCGTATAAAAACTGAATTCATAGAGGTCTGCGTGCATCTTCACCAAATCTACTCTAACCAGATTAATGTCAAAAATTCGAAAGTCGATTGGACAACCGGCCACCATATTTACAGCATTCACTCTCCTGTGCTTGGATAAAGGATTGTCTTTCACATTAGGTCCCACGTCTTTGAAAGATAAAATTCCAGACTTCACCAACCTTTGCACTTAAATCCTCAAAGGATAACAATTCTCAATACTATGCCCTGGTGCTCCCTGATGAAAGGCACACGTCTGGTCTGCTTTGTAATACCAAGGCAATGGTGATGGTATGGAGGGAGGTGGTCGTGTCCGGACCAACTTCTTCTGAATCAATGCTGGTAGTAGCTCTGCATAGCTCATGGGAAAAGGATCATAGTTCTCCCTTCTCTGATTATACCCTTGATTCCCCTGCTGGGACAGTCTCTAATAAGCAACGGTAGTCGTAGCGACATTCATAATAGGAGTAACTGAGGCGACTTACTGATGACGCTGATAATTCTTTCTAGGAGCGTTTACCCTTCTCTCTTGCATAATAGCATTTGTATCCCCCTCTTTCTTCTTTGTAAACCCATAAGCTGGCTTTTTCACCCCTTCGGATCCTTCACCCTTTGTCAAACGGCCTTCTCTTACTGCCTCTTCTAGGTGGACACCCATTCCTACCATCTCTATAAAATCAATTGGGGCACTTGCTACCATTCTTTCGTAGTAGAAAGCGCCTAGCATCTTCAGAAAAATCTTAATCATTTCTTTCTCCTCCATGGGAGGAATCATTTGTGCATCCACTTTGCGCCATCTCTACGCATACTCTTTGAACGATTCTCTGTCTTTCTGAACCATGGCCCTAAGCTGGTCACGGTCAGGTGCCATGTCCATATTGTACTTGTATTGTTTAATGAATGCTTCTCCCAAATCATTAAAAGTATGGATGTTTGCGCTGTCTAAACTCATGTACCATTTCAACATTGCACCGGTCAAACTATCCTGGAAAAAGTGAATTAGCAGACGCTGATCATCGGTGTGGGTAGACATTCTCCTCACATACATTACCAAGTGAGCACGAGGGCAAGTTTTGCCCTTGTACTTCTCAAATTCTGGGACCTTGAACTTAGCAGGCACTTTAACATTCGGGACCAAACACAGCTCATTCACATTCTTCCCAAATAGCTCTTTTCCTCTAAGAGCCTTCATCTCTCTTTGCATTCTATCAAATTGTTCTTGGAAATCATCCATTCTGTCATAAAGACCCAAGTCTTCACTCGGCGGAGGGAAAGGATGACATATATCTTCATTAACAAACGGAACCAAATTCACCGAAGGAGGTGCAGCATGAATAGTATGCACCACAGGAGGTGCAGGAGTAACAACATTTTGAACCACTGGAGCATCTTGAGGGCCAAGATTGAAACCTTCAGGTTTAAAATTCTCTGGCATTCCACATGAATAACCCTGAGGCATACGGTTTTGAACAACAGCTGGAGTAGCGGATACAGGAATAGTAGGAACTTCAGCATTTGTCCTTGTTTGTTGAGGTTGAACACTCGGTGGCTGATTCTGAGAAACCACCAGAGCTTCCATCAGAGTAGTCAAGTTGGCCAAGCCAGCCTTCAAAGCAGAAACTTCTTCGCGTAGCTCGTGATTCTCCTGTTCTAAGTTGTCCATCTTCTTTTTGAAATTAGCCCGAGTGTTGTAGTGATGAGTCAGCTTGCTGAGTGAAGTAAAGAAGCTGGGTAAGACACCTGGATATGCATAACAAATGCAATAAATATGTGCAATATGATGCATGATATGCAACGCATATGATTATTTTTACTTTATCATTTGATATTTCAAGGGATTTATGGTTTATAGACATATTGTAAACATCCAAGTAATAAAGCTTTTGAAATACTAAACTTTTTTTATTATAATAACTTCAAAATGGATTACAAGTTTCAATGATCCCAAGTACAAGATGAAAATACGATCAAAAATCCTGAGAAGAGGAACTAACGGAGATCAATCTGTACGCTGGCGCTTCCCTGTGAGCCTGACAATCTGAGCCCCCAACCTTTGGTTTTCTTCCACATGTCGGATGGCAACCTCCTTCCAATCATCTGAAGCAGGAAGTGAGTAATCAACACCTGTTTGAGGCTTAGGGGAAAATAAATCCCCTCGCCTCTCCATAGACTCCACCGCTCGACTCTCAAGGATCTCGAACAAATCATCTTTCTCCTTCAGGTCTACTCTGTAGGAACTCTCTAAAGTCTGGAACTTGTTCTTCCAAGCATCCCTTTCCTGTTGGATCCTAACCAAAGCAAGCTGCAGCTCTTCTAGATCATCTAATAAGGGAGAAGTGGTCTTCGCAAACAAATCAGGCATGAGTGTCTCCCGAGTATACGACATCTTCAACTAAATGGCTCTCGATCAGACCCACTGAAGATATGGCTCCAAAGAAACAACACCTCTAGGTCCCAAATCCTTCCTACTATTCTTATGAATGTGACGCCAGGCCTTCGCAATCTGCTCCCTAGCTTCCCTGTGGTCTTCTCCTTCCTTGAGAAAGAAACTACTCAAATGAATACTATTCGGTTTATCCCTCATCGGGTAACCAAGCTGTCGCCGTGCAAGAACAGGGTTATAGTTAATTCCTCCCTTTGTACCAAGAAGAGGTACATTGAGGAAACTACCACAACTGTCAATAACCTCCACATCCTGGTAAGTTCGATGGTACCAATCAATATCCGAGTGAGTAAGTGCCATGATCTTAGGAGCCCAACGGGGTTCTTTCTTGACATCCCAAAAAGCATCAGACTAAGGCATATGAGAGATAAACCACCGGTACAACAAAGGCGTGCAACAAATAATTATTCCCCCATGATAGGAACTCTGAAGATGAAAAGAGTAATAAGCATCACCCAACAGTGTAGGAACCGGGTTTCCAATCATGAAAATCCTGATAGCGTTAATGTCGACAAACTTGTCCACATTAGGAAATAAGAATAATCCATAGGCGAGTAAAGCAAAGATGGCCTCAAAAGAAACCGTACTCTTCATCCTGGAAAAGTAACGAGCTTTATCCAATAAGAACTGAGCTGGTAATCCTCTAATCCATCCTTTGGTAGTCATATGGGCTTCCACCTCAGACTTCCCCAGATGAATCAAAGCAACAATCTCATGTGGTTTTGGCTCACACTCCAAACCAGTAAAAGGAACACGACCGGTAACAGGTAAATCCAATAGATAGGAATACTCTTCCAATGTTGGCATTAACTGATAATCGGGAAAAGTAAAGCAGTGATACACCAGATCATAGAACTGGACCAAAGTTGAGAGAATACCCTCCTTCATCTTCAGCTTCATGAGAGGAATAATGGATCCATACTTCTTCCGAAAGTCTGCAGAACACTCGATCTCGGGAATTAGACTGATCAACTCATCTATCTTAGGATCCTTGAAACTGTATTTCCCGGTTTTCTTTTTCCAGAATCCATGGTTTAAAAGTACCTGAGATATTCACAAATAGTCAACCTTTAAATCCCTTGAAATATTGTTTTCTTCAAAAGATGCTTATGAGTGCATGGATGCATGATGCAACAATCACATACAAGATCACACATATAGGGTTCATAGGTTCAACGTCACGAGCATGAGGTCGAAGGTACTACCCATAAGGTATTGGTCTAAAAATTTATCACCTTCCGAACAAGGTTCTAAGAAGTTCCCAGAGTCTATATCCTTCCTTCGGATATTACCAACTTCCTGATTAACTCGGTAATTAATAATATTCTCAAGAAAGACTCGTCCAAGCGTAGTATCGCGTGACAACTATTTCTGGATTACTCCGTCATAGCTTCCGCACTACACCTAAAAGGCCAAGATGGGTTAGGTAATCTACGGTCCTCAGCTTCAGCAGGCTCCCAGGTCGAAAGCAGTACGTCTTCCTGATTACTCGGTAAATGACACTACAATCAAAGGGGACTCCACTGAGTGGGGGATCTCATGCCTCCTTTTTTGGGATTACTCCCTCAAAGTTAACATGACTATACCGCCCGTCCTATCTTAAAGTTTTCCCAAGTCCGGGAATAGGACTTATGAGTAATCACCAAGCACCCTGTAAACCAGGAAAATCCAGACAAACATATATACAAAATATAACACATAAACACAATAACACATATACAAATATAAACAAAGATAGGCTCAACCCACTTAGGGATGAACCAGCAAGAGGTCAATCTCTCCCCAGTGAAGTCGCCATTTTTCTGTAGCGGTAGAAATGTTCAAGACTAAGCCATTGGATTGACTAGACTTTATACAAATCAAAATAAAAATCGCCACCGCGCTTTATTGTTTTCAAAGGAATTGGAAAAGAACGAATAACCCAAAAAAAGGGGGAAAGATTCAAGGTAAGGGGGTTGGTTATGCAAAGGGGAGGTATTAGCACCCTAAACATCTACGGTACTCCGCAGGAACCTCTTTGAAAAAATATGTATATTTTGGCTATAAAAATGTGTTATATATAAAATGGATGGTGGAGGTGAGAAAAGAAATATTTTTATGATTTTTGCACCCGCCGCGGTTGCGAACCTTTAGTGCCTACGTACCACCTTTCGTGCAATAAGGGATCAGGGTACACGTAGTTCCTCTTTTAAAAATTTGAAACACAAGTGTGTTGGTTAATTTTATGAGATAAGACATCATCGTCATTGTCTGTGTGGAAAAAAATACTTACTACCCACAATCATGAGAAAGGAGAATTTGCATCATCTCAAAGTGGAGGATATGGCTTGGATTTTAAAATCAACAATGCCTCACTCAACACCCAAGTGGAAAATATCTCTCTTTACTACATATTGTAGAAGTATAGTTGTTTGCATCAATACAAGGAATGATGAGAGTCTAATCATTTAAGAAAAGTTTTAAAATAAAAAAGCCAAAGTGGCAAAAATTGTTTAAAATGAGATTGATTGAATTTTAGTCTTCTCACAAAAATGTCAAGGTATTATTAAATTGATTGAAATTTATTTATGAAATTTTTTTGAAAATGCATGGACCTAAGTCCAAGTTTATTATGAAAGTGTTTCAAGTTTATAAATAAGAAGAGTTTTTTAAAAGGAGGGAGAAGATTTTTGAAATTAAAGAAGATGGGAGGATATGAAGAGACTATCCTAAAGCATAAGGTAAAAGCTAGGGATAAGAACCATCTAACCAACAAGAAGCCAATAATTGATATCATGAGTCAATATAGAATTCCCATTCTTCGGATTGAAACCAAGCAAGCAAAGATATTAGACCTCTTGAGAGAACCAAACTTCAAGTGTATTAAGTCTTCGCAAAAATTTGGCAGAGTAACGGCTGTATACGGGTGAATTCCAGATTATAAACAAAGTATGTAATCAAAATAACCTGCACACAAAATAAACAAACAACCCAATGTCTTGAGGTAAACCTCAAGAACTCCAGACAAAATAATCAAGTAAGATCACAAGGTCTCCAAGATAGGCCAAGGTTTCTAATCCTAAGTCCAAAAAGTCCAATACTCCATAATGCCAAGGATAGTAACCAAATAGTCCAAGTATCATTAAAGATTTTTATGGTTCATGTTGATTATTAGGTGTCTTTAAAAGGAAAAGAAAAGCTCAAGTGAGCAAAAAATAAAAAATGACATAAAAGTAAATTCTCAAGTGAGCAAAAAAAAAGCATGAAATGAAAATGCTTAAAGTAAATTGTACATAAAGCATAAAAAATAATAAAGCATAAGATAAAACAAGTCAATAATTAGTGGTTAGTTGGATGACCATCTTGAAACTTACATTTGGAACTCATTAGAGGATTGGTAGAACCAAAGCCTCCACACAACAAGTTGCATTTGCTTTTTGTCAAGTATATCATCTATTTTGGAACCCTCAAAAGTAACATTTAATGATCAACGATGTTTAAGTGATCCGCGTTGACCAAAGGTGTTGTAGATCCATTAGAGGATTGGTAGAACCAAAGCCTCCACACAATGAATCTCAAGGTTATTGGATCAAAGAGATCAAATTAACATACTTGGGCTTGCAATCATAATTTTGGGCCACGAATGATCATTTATTCGAATCGGGACAAAATTTAGCGCTATGTTAATTAATTGTAAGTGGTCTTATGTAGAAGTCGCACCTATTTTGAGGTCGGTCAATAGCAATCTATGTACTTCATGTTTGGATAAATGATATAGAGATCACCATCCCTTAACATGTAGAACAATTAAAAAAAGAAAAGGATAAGATGAAGAGGGAGGGGGAATGATAAGTTAATTTGGATCACCATCTCAAAATTATTTCATCTTTAAATTCAACCACTCCTCTAGATGGATTAAAGCACTAAACATATCATTAATCCAAAGCACCAAAAATGAATTAAATAATTCACTCTTTGATAGATTTGAATTGATGAACATTTATCCAACTTCATCTACATCACAAAGTCCATTGAGTTTAAAGACAAATTGGACATTTAAAATTGCAATCCAAACCAACAATAAAAGGAGTGAGTAGAAAAAATATTTGAGTCAAAGCAGCCCCAAAATAAGGCAGAAAAAGTATTTTTGGCACTGTTACAATCAATTGTGCTTAGACAGCAACCAATTGCATCAGTGCAGTTTTTTTTCAAATCAATTTTCTATGACAATCGATTGCAATGTTACAACAATTAATTGCAACCTGTTAAAATCAGTAGAAAACATCATTTCAAGGATCAAATTCTTGTTCCAACTTTTCATCAAACACCTTATGATCATGGATCCAATTGAGCATGAAAATTCCATCAAATTATGAGAAAATAGCACTAATGGAATCATAAAACAGTGCTCAATGAATCAAAACCAGAAATCCACAAGAGATCACATTGTGAAAGATGATGATCCAACTTGCCAAAGGTAGAATTAGAGAATTATCAAACAACTTCCAGAATTTGCTTCAATTCAACCACAAGAATCAATTACCAAAGCTTGGATGTAGAGAATTGATGAAGAAAAAATGTTTAGATGAAGGTTTAGCTCAAAGATTAGTAAGCTTCAATGCAAAGCTTACTAACTTTTATTGAGAATGGAGCTTTGAGTGAATTTGGTAGATGGAGAGAATTGAGAGATTTTTTAGCAAAGTGATTTTGGCTATCAAAAGCTTCAAATTTGAATGAGATAAGGGCTTTATTTATAGAGTTTAGGATTGGGATTAGTGGTAATTTGGTAATTTATTCTTGGAGCCAAAAATTGAATTAATGATATAATTTTCAAATTATGCAGAAAAATTGGAGCCAAAAAGATGATAGATTTGAAAATGCTGGATTTTTTCAAAAATCACGCGTGTTTTGCTGTTATGAGTCGACACAAGAGTCGTATGCATCGACACATGCTAGTTGTATAACACATCATGAGTTGACGCAAGCTTCTATGGGTCGATACAAATTGTTATTTCAATACAAAACAAAATCAATCAACTTGCATGAGTCGATATATAACATGTATGTGTCGACACATGCTAGTTATACAAAGCAGGATGAGTCGATACAAGCCTCTATGTGTCGATGCAAGCTGCTACTTCGACACAATACAGGATCAATCAACTTGCATGAGTCGACACAAGCCTCTATGTGTCGATGCAAGCTGCTACTTTGACACCATACAGAATCAATCAACTTGCATGAGTCGATACATAACATGTATGTGTCGATGCAAGCTGCTACTTCGACACAATACATAATGAATCAACTTGCATGAGTCGATACATAACATGTATGTGTCGACACATACTAATTTTTTTTTTGATTTTTGAAGGCTGAAAACACAGTTTTTTTCAAAGATTTTGCACAATACACTGTGCAATCGATTGCACTATGGGAGCAATCGATTGTACAGGAAAACAAAAAAAATGAAAAAAAAATTAATTATTTTTATTTTTCTTTGTAAAAAAGAGATTTTTAGGGAAATAATACCGGAAAACCTTATTTGTTGGATGCTTCAACTTGGTACCTACAAAACACAATTTTGCGAAGACAAAGACAAATATTTTTTGTATTTTGGTTAGAGGTTAATTATCAACGCATATACAAAATACACAACTAAGGTGCTTGGAGATTCCTCAAGAGAAAACTTAAAGGTAGGAGATAGAAAAAAGAGGAAGAACCAACCCTAATGTGATTTTGTTATGATTAATTTGACATGATATGATAGGGGAATCTTAGGGGGAAAAATTGGGGTACAACAACACCAAATCCCAAACTTCATTTCTCTTGAATTGACCAAGCTCATCTTGCATAACACTGATTTAGAACTCATCAGTCAAAGCTTCATTTACATTCTTAGGCTCAATCTTTGACACAAAACAAGCATTTGATAAAGCTTCCCTTGATCTAGTGACTACTCCTTGTCTAGGATTTCCAATTATCAGCTTGTTAGGATGATCCTTTTGAATCAGCACTTGAGCCTGCAACATTTGTGGTAGATGTTATGACATTTTCATCAGTAACCACAACTTCTGTAGGAATAGTTGTCTCAACTTCTTCTGGGACACCATGTTCTTTAGTTGATTCATCAACAACCACATTTGAAGACTCCATCATCACCTTGGTTCTGGAGTTGAATACTCTATATGCTTTACTGTTTATAGAGAATCCCATAAATATTCCTTCATCACTCTTAGCGTCCAGCTTCCTTCTTGGCTCACGATCAGCCAGAACATAACATTTACTTCCAAAGACATGAAAATACTTGACAGTTGTCTTTCTTCCTCTTCACAATTCATATAGAGTAACAGAATTTCTAGTTCTAATTGTCACTCTAGTTCTTGGCATGAAGCATAACTTTGGCACACTCTTTAATAGCCTGGTTTTTTCGCTCAACCATACCATTTTGTTGAGGAGTGATGGGTGAGGAAAACTTATGAGTAATCGCTTAAAAGGTACAAAATTCCTCAAACTTGTTGTTCTCAAATTCCTTCCCATGGTCGCTTCTGATCCTGACAACACCATAGTCTTTTTCTCTTTAAATCTTGTGGAATAATTATTTGAACACTTGAAACACCTCATACTTTACTTTGATGAACTTCACCGAAGTGAATCTTAAGTGGTTATCAATAATAACATAGAGATACCTTTTACCTCCAAGACTTTTAACTTGCATAGGTCCCATCAAGTCCATGTGAAGAAGCTCTAGAACTCTTGAGGTAGCAAGATGTTGAATCTTCTTATGGGACATACTTGTCTGCTTCCCAATTTGACATTCACCACAAATTCTCCCTTCATCAATCTTTAGCTTGGAAATATCTCCAATAGCTTCCTTTGACATGATCTTCTTCATTCCCTTTAGATGTAGATGTCCAAGATTTTAATGCATATGTTTACTTCATCATCCTTTGACAATAAGCATGTTGAGAGACATTCTGGAAAATTCCATAGGTAGCAGTTGTCTTTTGACCTAGTTCCCTTCATAACCACTTCGTTCTTATCATTTGTAATCAGGAATTCATATTGAGTAAAGTTAACTTTGAGACCTTGATCACAGAGTTGACTGATACTTATCAGATCAGCCGCTATCCCTTTCACAAGAAACACATTATCTAGATTAGTTTGTCCAACATAATCCACCTTTCCCACACCTTTGATTTCCCTCTTTGACCCATCTCCAAAAGTGACATAGCTAGTGGCATGTGGTTTAATGTCCATAAGAAATTTCTTAATACCAGTCACGTGTATGGAATAGCCACTTTTAAAATACCATTCTTCTCTAGTTGAGGCTTTGAGCAAAGTGTAAGCTATGAGTCCATATGAGTCATGATGAGGATATTTTATTTAATTGGCATTAGTATTAACATCTTTCCTTCTGTAAGGAGTCCTATGGTGGGAATAACCATAAAGTTGGTAGCAGGAGGGTTTCGAATGACCAAAGAATCCACAATGGTGACATATCCATGGCTGATACATGGGACTATAGTATCTTCCCTGATGTCTTGGCTGATGTTTGGACATGTGTCTTGACATCTTCTGTTCTTGTTTTATCTTTTGGGGAACAAACTGCACAACTTGATTGTGGTTCTTCTCAGCTTTATTATTGTAACCATGACCCTTCATATTTCTAGCATTATTCCTAGTATGAAAAATCTCATTCAGCATAGTAGTGCCATTATTTAACATTCTCACATATTTGGTTATATTGTCAAACTTTGATTTTTGCAATATTACCTCCTCTCTAAGATTTGTAATCATAGATATGTGCTCTTCTTTCTCCACCTCCAGTTGAGCAATAAGTATCTTTTTATCCAATATTCTTTGACCTATTCTCTCATTTGTTAGGCACATCTATGTGAACCCAATAGCAAGTTCACTAACTATGATTTCTCCAACATATGATTCTTTATCGGATTCACAGGATTCTTTATCAAATCCACAAATTCCAGTCAAGGCAGTCACCTGCTTGGCTGAAACTTCCTCATGATCACTTTGAGATTCTCCATCTGACCATGATACATATAGGTTTTTCCCTTGATTTTAGAGATAGGTGGCACATTCAGTTCTTATGTGACCATATCCCTCACATTCATGGCACTGGACACCTTTCCCTTGGTTTGGCTTGTCTTCAAATCTTGACTTCCTACCCTGGTCCTAGTTTTTGTTGATGTCATATGACATATTCTTAGCACCAACCTACACTTCCTCAACAACATGTTAAACTATCTTCCAAGCAGCACAAGATCCTCATAAACTCCTTCTGAGTTCATGTTTCCTTTATCCTCTGAGTCTTCAGCACTAGAAGAAAAAGATATACTCTTCTTCTTTTCAGATCTTTCATTGATAGAAAACTCAAAAGTCTTAAGCAAACTTATAAGTTCATCTACTGACATAGTGTTTAAATCTTGGGATCCTTCAATAACAATCACCTTCATGTCAAATCTCTTGGAAAGAGATCTGAGCATCTTCTTGATCATCTTATCCTCTGATATCTTCTCTCTCAAGTCTTCTAAGTCATTAGTAATATCTAGGATAGTCATGTGAAAGTCTTAGATACTCTCATCCTCCTTCATCTTCAATTTCTCAAATTTGGTGGAGAGAAGTTAAAGCTTTGCCAATTTAACCTTAGGATTTCCTTCATGGAGCTTTCTCAAGGTCTCCCATGCAACTTTTTCATGTTTAAAATTCTTTATCAGCTTGAAAATATTTTTATCAACTCCATTGAATATGACATTTAGTGCTTTGGAGTTTCCTTGAGATAATGCCTCATCATTATCAACCCAATCTTCTTCAAGCTTCAGCAAATCAATGGCCTTCCCTTCTGCAACCACAACCTTCGGTGGATCCCATCCTTTGACATCATTTTTTCAAGCCTTGTCACCCAAGAATTTTATGAAGGTTTCCATACGAGGTTTCCAACTATCATAGTTGGTACCATCCAAAACAGGTATTTTAACCACAATTGTAACATCCTTGTCCATTGCACCATAAAGTAACTTCCCTAAATCTCACCCAGAGTCAGAGCAGGATGCCTGATCTGATACCAATTGAAATTCTGGCTATCAGATCCCGAATATCCTAAGAGATATCGAGACACCAAATATGACTTCACACGCAACAACAAGATGTATGGAAAAAATAAACAGTGTTGAAAGTAAATAACCTAGGATATGTTTACCCAGTTTGGAACAACCTTCCTACTCTGGGGAACAACCTTCCTACTCTGGGGGCTACCAAGTCAGGTACAAAATTAAATAGATAGTATCAATTTGTAGACCTCACAGCAAACATCCCAGTTTACAAGCTACGCACTTAATCACTACCCTTTTCTTAACTTCCACCTAATACACACCTAGGTATGAGGCCCTCCTCAAATCCCTCTTCAATTACACTCGGCAATTGGAGCAACTCTAAACATAAGTAGAGAACAAAACCGAAAGTCAATCTTCCAAAACACACAAAACTCAATGCTTAAAAGTTTATGAGAATTGACACATAAATACTCAATGCTTAACAGCTTATGAGCATCTGACACACAAATGTTCAATGCTTAAAAGCTTATGAACATCTAACACAGAACTTACAACCCAATAATAAGGATTCTAAAAACCCTAACAAAATACACACATAAGTTCCACCTAATACTAGGTATACATCGGTCTATTTATAACTTTATTCTAGACTGGATTGGGCTTCAAAACCACGGTGTTGTACCCCAAAATTTTCCCTCCCATATTCCTCAAGATTTGTCAAGAATAATCTTCAAATCACTCAAGATGGCTCAAGAGGTAGACAGTCAGACTACCTCCTAAGACAACTGAAATTAGGGTTTTGGTTCTTTCAAGGAATTTGGGGTTTTCAATGGATCAATCAAGTCTCATAGGCCCATATGCATTCTCAAGCACCTACATGCCAAGTTTCAAGACTCACAGTGTCAATTTGCACAGTCAAAAGCCTCATTGGATTCACAGTCAACTGTAGGGGCAAAATGGTCATTTTGCAGTCAAAAGTCAGAATTTTTGGTCAACATCTTATTTTGAGTCCACAATCATCATTTGATAAAGCCTTGATCATGATTCCACAAGAATAACTCAAAAATCATCAAGGATGCAAAAGTTACTATTTTTGGACAGTAGAAAAGTCAACTGTATCTTGACCAGGGCATAACTTTTTCATGGTTCATCAAAAAAATTCCATCCAATGCTCATTTTGAAGGGGATGACATTTCCTACAAACCATCTTCACATTCCAAGTCCAAGAAATGCTCTCACAAAAAGTTATCAATTTCTACATTATAGGTCAATTTCAAAAGTCAACAAAAATGCACTTTGAGTCAAAGGCCATAACTTGAGATTGGTAAATCCAAATTACATGGGACCAACGGAATTGGTTAGAGGACTTCAAGACCTTCCCAAAATGTCAAGGAACATGTTCATATGATCAAAATTGAGCAAGATATGCATTGGAGAAGTTGGGAAATTTTTATGAATTTGCAAAAGTCAACTTTGCTCAAAACACCTTATTTTTGCTAATGGGCCTCAAATCTCTTCTTGAAACTTCATCCATGGCCTATGCACGACCCATCAAGCTTAATTGAATTTATTTTCTTATTTTTATTGATTAATTGGATTTTTAATTAATATTAATTCATTTAATTAATTTAAATTGTAGGAAAATACAAAGATTTGGTTTTTCAATCTTTTTGTGAAGCAAATGTGGTCAAGAAATGCTGGCAATTTCGTGTACAAATCAAATATGCAAAAATCTCCAAAATTGGCAACTTTATTCATTCATGAAGATTCAAAAATATGTGATTTCCAATCAAAGATTCAATCATCAATTCCATGGATTTTTGCTCAAGATTGTGACTTAATTTCATTCCTCTATATATATGCAAGCAAACCCTATTCCCATACACGTGAAAAAACTGCAGGAAAAAAGTCATTGCAATTCAAGAAAATTGGAAAAAAACTCAAAATTGACTTTTGCATTCTAGCACGATTCAAAGGCTTTTGTGGATTCTAATACCTTGCAGGAGTTCTCAGGGACGTTTTGCAATCAAAACCAGGCCTTAAAGCTACAAGAATCGCCCTAAACAGTTTGACAGTTTTCCACTTTTTTTCATAATCGTAACTCGTGATTCATAAGCATTTAACATGATTTCTTGATCGTTTTGTGTTGCTAGGGACTGTGCAAAGCTAATGGTATAGTTTAATTGCATTGAAACGTCAGAAATCAAAAGTTGCCATGGATGATTTCTAGGGTTCTTAAGCTGTGAATTTGGGGCTTTGCCATCCAGGAAAAATTAGAACCCTTAAGACCCATGGTTGGAATCGTTGAATCCAGACGAACACGATGCAACCCTCGCGAAACATTTATATAAACCAGGGCTTTAGTCGCTATTTTTCCTCGTATCATGTTGTGGGGGTTAAAAACCCCCGCTATCTAATGTGTTTTTATGCAGAACAAAGGAGGAAGATGATGAGGTGTTAGCGTCTCATTGGTTAATTCAAAATACGCGCGTTTATTTTTTTTTTTAATTTTACAGCGTTTTAGTTTGTTTCACATATAATAATTGCCTTTTATTATAATATCAAAAGCAGGCAATTGGTGTTGCGGTTGAGCGCTTGTCCAATAAACACTGGGACCTGGGTTCGAATCCCAGGTCCCCCAAAACGTTTATGGTATTTTTCCTAACATATTCACATGCAGGCTTCCCAATGTGATCCACCATGTGCCTCACTTACCAACACTCCAGGTGGCTTCCAGCTCACATCTAATGGCCATGAGATGATGACCATTGTACTCCTTAGTCAACCAGCCCCTGCACAATCATCAAAGTCAAAGCAGGCTTGAGGTTAATGGGCCACAAATTGCCAGGAACACCTCCATAATGGGCCAACACCCCCTGGGTTCTTCTTTTCTTTTCTTTTTTCTTTTTCTTTTATATTTTTCCATTTAACTATTTTACTAATTATTATTATTATTATTTAATTAACATAATTAATTATTTTTCATAATAAAATCAGTAAAACTAAAAATAACATTTTTCTTAATTAAAATTAATTTCACTTTATTATTTTTGTAAATAAATACTAACCAATTAATTTAGTCCTTTTTTTTAATTAGGTTAACTTCAATAGTTTTTGCAATAAATAAAATAAATTAGACTTAGGGTTTTTACTAACTTTTGACTATTTTTTATTTATTTTCCTTAACACATAAAAAACTAAAAAATTATTTTTTCTTTTAATTAATTAATTAATTAGTTTTTTAGGTTTAATTTAATTAAATGCAAAAAGGACAAAAACTTCTTTCTTTCTCAAAAAAAGGGTCAAAACCCTAAGGACTTCTCCGATTCAATTTTTATTCGCGCATATTATTTTTTGATCATATTTATGTAATTGCTCTGAGGATGTAATAGCTTTAATTAGGACTTTTTATCGCTTTCCTTTATTTTCTCGCAATTTATTTTCCAAAGGTTTGTTTTTGGCGATGTAAATACCTGACGCCTTGTAATAGCGTAGATTTACTTTCCACAATTTATTTTCCGGACAACTTTTAACTGTTAGATGTATGTTAATTAGGCTATGCATGACAAGACTTATTCTCAAAATAAAATGAACCCGTATCTCACCATAACATGTGCAAAGATAATTTAACTGAATCCTGACACACTCGCACATGCCACTCTTAGGGTACGCCTCACTTGGTTGCCTCGACGTGGTCATTGAGTATAGGGTGTTTTAGAGGTCGCCCTCCTGTCTAAAGATCCAAGTTGCCTCGAAACGGTTGCCTCGGATAAAAAGGATCTAGGAGACTAGGGTTACCGCTAAGGCGTCCTACTATTGCTTTAGTGACCACATGTCCCATTAATCGAATTGACCCGAATAACTTCAACGACGGTGCTACCTACTTATCAATAGTGGGATAGCACTGTCTAAAGGACATTTACACAACTTAATTTCTTTTGAGTAGGTAGAGGTTCTTAGATACTTGCTCTTTCAAAAAACAAAAATACTTTTCGCACCTACACTTTTCTGACAAAAGTTTTCAAACAAACACTTCATATACTCTTGAGGACCGATACAAGAGTTAAATTGAAGTTTTCAAACAAAACTCTTTTCAAAACCCACAAACACAAGAAAAGCAAACATTTTTGAAAACATAGTGAGCAAGTACCTAAGAGCCCGTGGATAACCACGGATAGAAAGGTTGCTAACACCTTCCCTTTCTATAATCTACCTCCCGAACCGAGAAACATCTCGAAAAGGAATTTTGTTGTGCTTTTGTCCTTTCCTTGTTGGAGAAAATAAAAGACGGTGGCGACTCTTGCTTACCGCGACATTTCGCGAACCAGCATTTCAAAATAGTCAGTTCTATTTCCACCGATCACAGAATTGGCGACTCTGCTGGGGATATTATAAAGTGAGGTGTACCTTAGGATTAGATCATTCTATGTTTTCAATTGTATTGCCTTGTATGCTTTAATTTTGTGGGCTTGCATCGGAGTTTCATAGATCCTAACCCGGATCTGGGGAATACCCTTTAGGTAAGTAGCAATAAACTGTGAGGGACATGTCCGGCGTAGACCGACACGGGTGAAGCAGTAGCTACGTTGGTGTGACACCTTGGTCTGTACCGATATCCCTTGTGTTGGAACGAGGAGAATATGGGTCTTCTGAGGAGTCATTAAGCACCAACTGACCTTAGAACCTTAAATTGACCAACTTGGCCATAGAACAGTAGCAGTATGCTACACTCATTGAGGCTAAACTCTCGCGATGGTTCCGGCTGCAAGAAAAGGTTGCGAAGTTAGAGTTATGACCGATTGAGGGTAGTCAGTGATATTGAGATCCTCTAGAACCCGATTACTATTTTTAGGACAGGTCTTAACCAACTGAAACTGAAAGAGGGTAGTACCTAAACTTCATGCTGGCCTAAAATCTAAGGGCTGTCTTGTGTGACTTGTGTGCCTTACCATGTTTGCCTTTTGTGAATACTTGTGGTGTGCCTTTATCATAACATCATACCATCATAACATTGCATACATCCTGCATAAGGACTAACCCATTTCAAGAATCTCGAGGGTTTGTGATGCAGGTCATGATGAACCAAATGTCTAGTAAGGGGCAAAGGGGATTTATTTTTCCTCTAGCCAAGGTTGTTTGGAGATCAAAACATGAGAACCTGAGTCAGGGGCTATGACCCACTCGATATGGTGAGCCTTGACTCTTGAAGAAGGACTCTTAACAACATGAAGTTTCTTCAATCAAAGCTACAAAATTCAAATCCTAACAGTTTCTTGTTTACCCCGCGAGATCCTTGAAAACATTGCATACATACATATCATTGCATAACAGGTCACCCTTTGCAGGTTTCTCATGTTCTCGCTATTTATTTCAGCAATGGCTCTCCAATGAGACAACCAGGATCTCCATACTCAAGAGACTCAGTTCAGAGAGATCTTCCTAAACCTATCCAAGGGGCAGGAAGAGTTGAGAACACTCCTCATGGGGAATTTGGTCAAGAAAAGTCCTGAAGACAATAAGGACGAACGGCTAAAACATCTGCAAGCTGAGGTAGATGCAATGAGAACCCAGATGCTGGGGCAGATGGCTCTTATCCAAGGCTTAGCTCGGGAGCAAGAGGAGTTAAGAACCATGATCAACCAGCTTCATCAAGACAGATACAACAGTATGAAGCAAACAGTCAAGGTTGAGGATCAAGTCATTAATCAACTTCAGAGAAGTCAAAGGTTTGGTTTGATGAATAGACCTCTTCAAGTCGCTGCTACCTCACAGGTCCGACAACAACCTCGCCAAGAACAACGGGTTGATCAGAGCAAGCCAAACAAGCCCAGGAGGCAATTCACCAAGCTCAACGTGTCACTGTATCAAGCTTTACAACGCCTGTTGGAGGTCAACCGGCTTACATTAAAGGATCCTCCCCGGAATCCCAACACCTCTTCTCCTACCTATCATCCCTATGAAAGGTGTGCATACCACTCTGACAGCACGGGACATGACACCGACGACTGTTGGACTCTGAAGAACAAGATCCAGGACTTGATCGACGAAAGGGTGCTGGAGTTCATGCCGGATGGCGAGATGAAAATCTTTCGCTGAGAATTCTCCATCTGAGATGACTAGTTAAAACTAAGAGATTGTTGTTCATTTGAGTTCTGAAGTTGTATTTTTCTTTGCTTGTTCAAACAATTATTGTCATGGCAAACCTTTTTATTTCATTAATGCATTGCATATGTCTGGTTTGAATCAATCCATTCGTATTCACTATATTCAAATAGCTTTCATATTTGTGATGATCAAACTCTCGATTAAAAATTCTAAGCCTTTTGAGGGAGGATGACGAAAACGATACCACGATCTTTACAATATGCTTTTGAACAGACCCCGCTGATGAGGCACAGGCATTGTTTCAAATCCTAAACAGTGGAGTTATAAGGAAGATAATCCCTAGTCAACCCCTTTGAGCTAAAGAAGTTGGAGTTTTTCTTTTCACAAAAATTAAAACCCTTAATCATAACCTGGGGCAGGGTAGTTTTCTCAGTTGATCCAGGTGCACAATGAATGACATCAAAGGAGTCCTTCCGAAACAAAAAAAAACGGTGATGGTTCCGTATAATCGTAAAGACAGGCAGTCATTATCTATCAAAGTAAAAGCCCATTAAGTCAAAACCTATGAAGGAGACTTACAAAACTGGGGCATCCCGCTGACTAATCACAAAAGAAACAGTTCAGGGAAAAAGACAGGGATAATAAAATCAAAAAGAAAGAGGTCCTACAAACCCTCAACAAAAAAGAAATGACTACCTATTCAAAATAAACTATCAGTATCCGAACCATCACCGGAATATCAGAGCAAAGACTCAAACAAGATCTAATGCACGATTAGCTGAGTTTAGGATCGTAGAACATCACGAAGAATGGGTGGGTACAAATAAAATTTGAGCCTTTATCCTTTGTTTCTTAAACCGTGAACCAGGCCACGTTATAACCCTTAAAAAGTCCTAGCTGAAGCATGGGTTAGTTCGAAAGCATACTGTTACAAAAGGTATCCTGACTCCTATAGGGCTCGCTGTAAAATCTTGAGTTGACATCACATTTTACAAAAATTCACTTGTTTTATTGAAAACTGCATTTTCAAAAACTTCAAGACAGACATAAGCTTTGCATTCTTAGAATAACATTGTTTGCATATGACTATTTGTTCGAACAGCAGAGAAATTCGCACGATGAATATCTTATGAACAAAAACCTTTTCAATAAAAAAGATCACCTCAAGTAGAACAACACTTCCAATCAAGGGGCACGGCATGATCATTGTCCGTCATCTGGGGCAGTCAAGTCAAGATTCAAGGAATCTCTCAAAATGCCAAATAGCCAGGGGCAGATCTCCATCTGAATCACTTGGGGCATTGGACATGAATTCCAGCGATGAATCTTGCACGATAAAACATCTTCTGGTAGTATGGAAACACAACACTACTGACAGTGACAACTCCCTGCGCTCTGAGAACGTGGACATAATCAAAAAAATACTACGCATAATCAAAGACCCGCTAGGTCGACTGGCCTAGGCAAAAATAAGGGCTTCCCGGCGAACCAAAAGGGTTCGGGCAAAAATAAGGGATGAAAATGAAAAAATTTGTACACCCGGCAAGTCGAAAACCTGAAAAGGCGGCTTGGGCAAAAAAGGGTACCCCGATGGACTGAAAACCCGAAAGGGCAGTCCAGGCAAAAGTTAGGGATCAAAAGCGTACGACTATGTCCCGTCATCTCGTCACTTGCCTACCATAAGAAGATCTGTCAATCGGTAGTTATCAAGCACCTCCACAGGTACCTTCTCCCGCAGAGACTGGGGCAATAAAATTGTCCAAACTGTACAGCTGCTCTGTCCACCAGGTACAAGGTAGATTCAGTTGAAGAGTATGACCAAGGTACCTTCACTCCCCAAGAGTAAGACAGTAATGGTAGCTATTCCCCGCTGAGACTTGCAACTACGGACAAATCAACAATACTCTCCCCAAGCAGAGTCGGTCTCCCATCAGCCCTAAAAAGGCACAATATCTCCAGCAAGTCATCAATACTCTCCCCCAAGCAAAGTTGGTCTACCATCAGTCCTGAAAAGGTTGGATATCCTCAGCAAGTCTTAATATTCCCCAGCGGAGTATAAAGATATTCCTCAGCAAGCATCCCCGACAGTCTTAATATTCCTCGACAAAATATAAGATTGTTCCCCGGTGGAATACAAGATACCCTCAGTGGAGCCATTTCCCAGCACAGTCTGAAAAGCTTCCCCACCAGAGTTGAATCATCTTCCCAGTAGATTCTGGAAGCTCATCCCCTGCAGAGTTCAGAAGGTTATCCCCACCAGAGTCTAACTGGGTTATCCTCAGCAGGTTGCAACTGAAAGATCATCCCCAGCAAAATTATTTCCATCCCCAGCAGAGTTCATCATCGAAATCCCAACAGAGCTTATCAACGGAACCCCCAGCGGAGTTATCGTTAAAATCTCAGCGAAGTATCTCTCCCCCACAGAGTAATTCCCCGTAGAGTAATCTCTTTGCCATGTTTATTCCCCAACAGAGTCATCCTCTCCTACAGGTTTATTCACACAATCATCTTCGTCATCATCCCCAGCGGAAACGAAGAATTCAACTTTATTCTCCAGCAGCTATACGGGATTTATTTTCCCCAGCTAAAGCATCACATTTCCATACATCATGATACATGCATATACGCATCATATCATACAATCTCATTTATTTTAAGAACATCACGACGCCATGCACTTCATACATCATGACATGCATACGCATCATCCAACACAAATCTCATTTATTTTGAGAACATCACGACGTCATGCATTTCATACATCATGACATTGCATACAACTAACGTTTTACCTTTTCAGGAAAAGTTCAATCCAAAGATGATTACCATCAACCTTTCTCAAGTTCTGGATTAATACCTGTAGTAAGCCAGGAAAATATCTGTGGACGATTGATTGTAGATCTATACCTGTAACTAGCCAGGAAAGTTATCTACATGAAGAGATTGAAGAGTAATACCTGAAGCAAGCCAAGAAGCCTTTCTTTCTCTGGTCAGAGATCAATACCTGAAACAAACCAGGACAGTATCTCCTTGACCAACCTTTTTAAGTTCCGGAGTAATACCTGTAGCAAGCCAGGAAAATATCTGTGAATGACTGATTGTAGATCTATACCTGTAACTAGCCAGGAAAGTTATCTACATGAAGAGATTGAAGAGTAATACCTGAAGCAAGCCAGGAAGCCTTTCTTTCTCAGGTCAGAGATCAATACCTGAAACCATCCAGGACAGTATCTCCTTGACCAACCTTTTTAAGTTCCATATTAATACCTGTAGCAAGCCAGGAAAATATCTGTGGACGATTGATTGTAGATCTATACCTGTAACTAGCCAGGAAAGTTATCTACATGAAGAGATTGAAGAGTAATACCTGAAGCAAGCCAGGAAGCCTTTCTTTCTCAGGTCAGAGATCAATACCTGAAACCAGCCAGGGCAGTATCTCCTTGACCAACCTTTTTAAGTTCCGGAGTAATACCTGTAGCAAGCCAGGAAAATATCTGTGAACGACTGATTATAGATCTATACCTGTAACTAGCCAGGAAAGTTATCTACATGAAGAGACTGAAGATTAACCCCTGTAACAGGCCATGAAACTATCTTTCTTTCTCAAGTCATAGATCAATACCTGAAACCAGCCAGGACAATATCTCCTTGACCAACCTTTTTAAGTTCCGGATTAATACCTGTAGCAAGCCAGGAAAATATTTGTGGACGATTGATTGTAGATCTATACCTGTAACTAGCCAGGAAAGTTATCTACATGAAGAAATTGAAGAGTAATACCTGAAGCAAGCTAGGAAGCCCTTCTTTCTCAGGTCAGAGATCAATACCTGAAACCAGCCAGGACAGTATCTCCTTGACCAACCTTTTTAAGTTCCGGATTAATACCTGTAGCAAGCCAGGAAAATATCTGTGAACGACTGATTGTAGATCTATACCTGTAACTAGACAGGAAAGTTATCTACATGAAGAGATTGAAGATCAATACCTGAAACCAGACATGAAACCATCTTTCTTTCTCAAATCAGAGATTAATACCTGTAACTAGCCAGGAAAGCTATCTCGACCAACCTTCTTGAGTTCCAGATCAACACCTGTAACTAGCTAGGAAATATCTATGGACGACTGATTATAGGTTAACACCTGAAACCAGACAGGAAAACCACCTATAGTAGATCTATACCTGTAACTAGCCAGGAAAGTTATCTACATGAAGAGATTGAAGATTAACACCTGTAACAGGCCAGGAAACCATCTTTCTTTCTTAGGTCAGAGATTAATACCTGAAACCAGACAGGAAAACTATCTCATCGGCCAGCCTTCTCAAGTTCCAGATCAACACCTGTAACTAGCCAGGAAATATCTGTGGACGACGGATTATAGATTAATACCTGAAACCAGACAGGACAACTATCTACTTGACCATCATGAAGCAACCCTACACCAGTTCCTTCTCTTCCAAGATGCAGTTTTACACGGACTCGTCATCAAGAAACCCTACTGTTGTACCCCAAAATTTGCCCTCTCATTTCATCAATATTTTCTCACCACAAGATCCTTGGAGCTCAAGATCAAGTTAGGGTTTGCTCTGCTCAAGACTCCACCTTGCACTATTGACCCAAATTAGGGTTTGAGTTTGCACAAAGATGTTTTGACCTAAAGTGCCCAAAATCACTTTCATGCTTCATGTTGGACTCTCAAGTTTACCCATACCAAGTTTCAAGCCTTGATTCCAATCTTTGCCCAGTCAATTGGACAGTTGACCTAGAAATCAGCTGTATTGGGGAAAAAGTCAACTGTGGCCAATTAACAGTCAAACTTCATGATTTTTGACCCACATCAACATTATGAACTCATATGAACCATTTGGTCAAGTTTGGATCACAATTCCACAAGAAATTTGATCAGATCATCAAAAGGGCAAAATGGTCATTTTTAGGGTTTTTGACTGCACAAAGGCAATTTTTGACTGTTTGACCTAACCAATGGCAAACCAAGCTCATATATGGACTCAAGGACCTCAATGGCATTGTCTTGACATATTCAAAAATTTCAAAAGATCCCAAATGCACAAGATTGACAGATGAATTTTCCAGTCAACTGAGCCAAAGTTGACTGTATACTGAAAAGTCAAACTTTGACTTTTTGGTCAAAATCAAGTATCAAGATTCATTTTTCATCAAAACATGTCAAATTATGAAACTTGTTCATCAAGAAATCAAAAATCACAAATTAGGGTTTGAAATGAAGAATTTTCATAACTTAGAATTTTTCTAAGTTATGAAAATCCCTAATTTTTTTCCTAACTTTGTCCCATCTTTTCACCAAGATTCATTTGGATTCAAACAAAAGTCAAAACATGAAAGTTGTATTTAATTGCAAAATCTACAACTTTGATTCACAAAGTTTCCTCAAAAGAAGCTTGTAGCTCAAGTTATGATTTTTGGAACAAGGGTGCAAAACATTCTTAACTTAGAAAATTTTTGACCTATTCTAGGCAGGATTTTTGCCTAACTTCATGGCTACTTTTCACATGCTTCCACTTGGAATTTCAATTTGCATTACAAAGATGGATTATAGTACACATTCCAAGCTTTCCAAAATGTCCAAGAACTCATCAAACAACCTTGTGGTTAGGGAGAATCGAATTTGGCAATATGGGCAAAACTCACTTTGTTCATGAACCATTTCCATGTCCATAACTTTGCATTTTTGAACTCAGCATGCTCTAAGCTAGATTACAGGCCTCTAATATCATTTACACTCATAAATTTAATGCCAATCCTTTGTGTTTAAGCCTTATCTTGTGTGTTTAACCATTGCATACAAGATTGAGCCAAAAAAGGAAAAAGCAATTTATCCATTTTTGAAAAGTTGAACTTTATGTCAAGATTGCAATCTTTGAGGTACAATGTAAATCCTTTTGGCACAAGTTCAGGGATATATCCCACTGATCAAGACAAAGCTTTGCAGCACATTTGAGGGGCATGCACAAGTCTAGAAACCAAGTTGACATTTTTTGCTTAAGTTAGAAGAAACTTGGCATATTGATAGACAACTCTCATTGCTGCAAGAACTAGCTTAGACAAACTGGTTAGACACATTCCAAACAACATAACTGAGTTAAGGCACGACCAAAACACCTTCAAAACCTCATCATTCATCAAAACACCATCCTACTGCAGAAAACAGAGTCACCTCTGCAGTTGGACTTCCACAACTCAATCCATTCGTGCGCCTTGGCCAAAACCAGTTCATACACACTCCATACCACCTATACAAGCTATCCCAAGCATTGGACACGACCTGTAACACCTCTAACCAACTTCACCATTTCACTTTTTCTGTTTTGCAGGTTGATTGCTATAGCTTGATTCACTTGGTTTCAAAGCATACCAAGTATTGGAATAACATCCCTGGACTTCAAGTAAGCTGTACAAGTCTTCACCTTGCCTTGAAAGTACCTCCATTGTCAGATACGATCCAAGCGGAACAGGTAAGTTCATGGACTTCTATCTCTCAATCTAGGAAGAGTTAGGTTTAGATTTATGAATGAAAAATGTCATATTCATGTCCCTGAAGCTATACATATCCTCACTTTCCATTTATATTGCATATGCTGAGAGAATTTAAGACCTGAACATTGACAAAAACCTAGGTCAAGAATTAGGGATGGAGAAATTCTCTCTCATTTCTGAGAGTTAAGTTAAGTTTTTTATATGTATGGAATCGTGGCTTGATGCTTGACATCTTTCATGTTATAAGTTTGTGCTAAAAGTCCAGGAATCAGGATGTTTGAACCAGGAGGGAAAGGCGCGCGTTTTTGACATTTTTGTGCTGGAGGTTGAAGACAACCTCTATTGGGCTGGGCCTGTGATATTTTTCCTTTTTGCACCATGTTTTTACATTTGCACCCCCTTGGCCCATTGCATTTTATTTTCATTATTTTTGACTTTTGATTTTTGTTTCTGACTTATTTATTTTTGTCAAAGCATAAAAAATATTAAAATTATTTTTCTCACTTTTTTTTTTGCATTTTTAGGTATTTATTTGTTCTAACTTGATATATGTAAATAAATAAACATAGATACTTTTATTTTAAAATACAAAAAAAAAATAGTACAAACACTTTTATTTTCTGATTTTTATTTTGTTTTATCTTTTGAAAACATTTTATAAAAATATACTCTTTTTTTTGTAAATTTTAAATATTTTATTTTTTGTACATATTTAATATTTTTTGTAAATAATATAAAGACTTATATATTTATTAGTATATTTAGGTTAAAAAACACAAAATTAATACATTTTATTTTTATTAATATTTAACTTAAAAAATCATTTTTGACAATATACTTCCTTTTTATTTATTTTTTGTACATAATTAATAAATATTGCATATATTATATAATAAATACCTTTTATTTATAAAATTAGGGTTTTGCCCTAAATACATAAAAATACCAAAAATTAATTCATTTTATTTTTGTTTATTTGACACATGAAAAATACTTTTTCTACATATATGAAAATCATTTTTGCATCTTGCATATTTATTTTATTTTATTTTATTATTGTGTAATTAAATACCTTGTAAAATTTCAATTTGGATGTAATAGTTTAGGTTTAAATTTCTTACTAAAATATCTCCATTTGAACATTTGTACCCCCCATCCCATATTTGTGTTGTAATAACTTAGGACCTTTAAATTTCTCACTTTAAAGCTTTCTAAGTATGCCATGATATAATTAGGGATTTGTATGTAAATCAAAAACAACAAATAGTTTGACCTAAATTCAAGATAAACAAGCATGAAAATGGACAACAATAATCACACTTGCACCCCTAGGGTATTCCACTTGTTGCCTTCAATAATGGGCCATATTGCATGTTAGGTGTCTTTGGCAAAAACAAAACAATTCAAATGATCATAGTCCTTCGATGACGCTTTCGAAAGTTGCCTAAACATGATCAAGTCCCTTAAAGGAAAAGCTGCCAAAGATACTTGGCACTATTGCAATCATGGTCCAAACGATGACCCGCGCCCGTCCCGTTCACATCCTAACACAAGATTGTCCATCAAATACAATGGTGGAACAAAATTGTCAAAAGGGTTAAAACATATCAATAATCTTTGAGAAATTTAGGGTAGATAGCTCTTGGTTACTTGCCAACTTGCAAAACAAAAACACTTGCCTATTTTTCAAAACCACTTCACAAACACAAACTTTCAAAACAACTTTCAAAAACCTTGAAACATCTTTTCAAAAAGACAAACACCTTTTGTAAAACATTCGAGTAAAGAATTGTTACAAGGGTTGCCTAGACAAGGCATCTTTTTCAAAACATTTTCAAAGCCACACATACAAAGCACCATTTGAAACAATTGAAAATCAAGGCAAGTTGATCTAAGCAAGTAACTAAGAGCCCATGGATAGCCATGGATAGAGAGGGTGCTAATACCTTCCCTTTCTATAATCTATTCCCCGAACCCAAGAAAACATCTCAAAGGTTTTTGCTGTGCTTTTTAACCTTTCCTTAGGATAAAATAAAAAGTCAGTGGCGACTCTTGCTTAACCGAAACATTTGCGAAAACAAACGCAAAACCTCAAGTCAGTTCTCCCACCGTATCGCCAGAACTGGCGACTCTGCTTGGGACGATTTTAAAGTGGAGTAACCTTAGGGCTTAGATCACCCTCTTGCATGACTAATTGTTTGCTTTGATTGCTTTATATCTTGGTTCTCTTGTTTGGGATTGAAATCCTACACCCGGATTTGGGGAAACATTCATAGATAGCAATACATTGTGGAAACTGTGCGGGGTATACCGACACGGTTGAAGCAATAGCTATATTAGTGCGACATATTTGTGAGTATCGGTAACCCTTGAGTTCAATCAAGGAGAGTACGGGGCCACTGAGTGATGTCACTAAGCACTAATGACCTAGAACCTTACTTGACCATCTTGGCCTTTCATTAGGGGTAGTGAGATGACCGGCTTTGGTACCATCCGAAGTTGGTAGATACTCGATACTACACTCATTGAGGGTTGTTTTCTTGGAATATTTTGGTCGCCAGTTAAGTGGCTAAACCAAAACAATGAACATGGAAAATAATCCAATGATATTGAGCTCCTTAGAACCCGGTTACTATTTATAGGACAGGTTTTTAAGCCAACTACACTCAAGAGGGTACTTACCTATGAAACCTCATGCAAGCCTGAAACTAGGGTTTTGTGTGATTTACTTGTACATATGTTTGTACATACATCATAAGCATCATGAAGCATCATATGCATACACTAACCATTTCAGGGGTTTAGATCTTCATCTTTGTTCTTGTTTTATAGGTCATGGAAATTCTTCGCAGGAAAACTATCCAAGTCAACCTTGTGAGAATCCCTCCTCAACTCAAGGAGCTCACATCCAGGATTCCGGAAAGCTCTCTCTTCAGTGAAAGACATGGTAGATTGCTCAGCCTAGTCAACACTAGCATTGAAGAGGACATGATAAAGGTGTTGTTTCAGTTCTTTGACCCCCTTCACCACTGTTTCACTTTCCCCGACTACCAATTGGTGCCCACTTTGGAGGAGTTTTCTCAACTCCTGAGAATTCCTATCCTTAATCAACTACCCTACAACGGTACGGAAAAGGAACCAAAGCCTGAATATGTTGCTCAAGCACTACACTTGCAACCATCTTACATCAAGGGGTATTGGGAAACTAGAAGCGGTGTCAAAGGCTTCTTAGCAAAATTCTTGTTTGAGAAGGCACAAGAATGTTGGAATTCATTGGACCTACAAGCCTTTGAAGAAATTGTGGCACTCCTCATTTATGGGTTGGTCCTGTTCCCAAATCCTGACCAGCTTGTAGATGTCAACGCCGTCAAAATTTTCCTATCCAGGAATCCCATACCTACATTTCTTAGGGACATCCTCCACTCGTTTTACACACGAACAATAAGAAAGAGAGGTGTTCTCATGTGCTGTACTCCTCTCCTTGCAAGGTGGTTTATTTCGCACCTTCCACAATCTGTCTTGAAGAATGACCAAGGCTTAAGGTGGTCACAACGGTTGATGACCCTCACTCACTCTGATGTACATTGGTGTTCTCGGTCCAGAGAAAATGTCATCATCGTCGATCATTGTGGAGAGTTCCCTAATGTTCCATTGCTTGGAATTAGGGGAGGCATTACCTACAACCCTTGTCTAGCTTTGAGACAATTTGGATATGCACGGAGGGATGGCCCTCATGACATGTTGATTCTTGACCTAGTTTTTGACTTTGACAACAATGCGCAAGGACTTCGCCAAAGATTCATCAGAGCTTGGAGGATGCCTAATAAGGTAGACAGCAAGACACTGGGGCACAAGAACTCCATCCCTCTTGAGCCTTATCTCAAGTGGGTACGAACCCGAGCCCAGAGTCTAATGATGCCTTACCCTCATGTTCTCCCTGTGATTAAAGAGCCCGTTAAGGAAGGAGAGGTTCCCTACACCATTCTATATCCTGACATGCCAACATCATGGGAGGAGATGCAGAAGAGGTTGATCCAACTCAAGGAGGAACGGGATACTTTTGAAGCCAGCTTCTACGCCAGTGAGAAGAAGGTTTTGGAGCTTACCCGCCGACTCCATGAGGAAGAGACCCTCAACACCTACATCGCACCAAAGAGGATGCGCAACGTCTTTTTACCTTGAGAAGTTCTTGTAATATTTGGCCCATGGGGCATTTATGTACTGACAGATTTCTTCTTATTAATATGACGTGCGTTCTTTTTGTTTGCGACAATTTTGAATTTTCTAAATCCTTGAATGCATTGCATAAACAAGCATATCATTCATCATACGCATAAGTAGGTCTCCACACCAGGTTTCCTTATCTTTCTGCTGTTTATTTCAGTAAGATGGATCTCGAACAGACGGTCAAAGACTTGCAGTCTCAAAACTCACAGTTTCAACATCTCCTGATGGCCTTGGCAAAGGGTCAGGAGGATCTAAAGACCCTGCCCGGGAACAAAGAGCAATTGAAAAAGAAGAAGAAAAGAGTGGGGGTGGCTACCCTGGGGAGAAGGTTCGAGGGTGAAGCCAGAAGAGTTCTTGAATTTCCCTCTGCATCGGAAGAGGGAACCGGTAAAGGGAAAGGGGCTGCGGTACCTTCCGAATCCGAAGATGAAGAAGAAGAGGCTGAAGAAGATGAAGACTACTCAGAACAACAATACCCGCCTGCCGATGATAAGTACAAAAACTTGGAAGACAGGTTGGTAGCTATGGAGCTGCAGAGAGTTCCCGGCTTAGATTTCGAAGATTTGGGATTAATTGCTGGAATTGTGATCCCCCCGAAGTTCAAAGTGCCAATTTTTGCAAGATATGACGGGCTGTCTTGCCCAAAAATGCATCTAAGGTCGTATGTCCGAAGAATCCAACCTCACACTTCCGACATAAATCTTTGGGTGCACTTCTTTCAAGATAGCCTGTCTGGCACTCAGCTAGACTGGTTTTACAAGCTGGAAAGGTCGGAGATACATAGTTGGGAGGATCTGGCAGCTGATTTTTATCGCCAATATCAGTATAACTCTGACCTGGCGCCAACCCGTACTCAGCTATAGAGTATGGGGATGGCCTCAGGTGAGGGATTCAAGGAGTACGCCCAAAAGTGGCGCGATCTGGCTGGAAGAGTGCAGCCGCCTCTTTCTGATAGAGAACTTGTTGATATGTTCCTGGGGACCCTATCTGGTCCATTCTTTAACCATCTGATCGGTAGCTCTTCCGCAGGGTTTACTGAATTAATTCTGACTGGCGAGCGGGTAGAAGCCGGTATCAAGAATGGGAAGATTCAGAAGGATGCCTCTGCATCTACAATTGCTAAGAAATCATTTCCAGCGAAGAAAGAAACAGCTGCTATGTATTCTCAGAGAAGAGCGGGGAAGACTGAGCGCCGGCCGACTGTGGGGGCCGTGATGATCCAAAATCCATCAAATGATCAGCCTCGTTATAACCAGTCCAGGCCAAATCAGCAACGGGTGGAACGGCCACAACGGCAGTTCACCCGCATCAATATGACAGCGGCGCAAGTTCTTCCCCATCTGTTGAAGTTGAATCTCGCCACTATCAAGGAGGCACCAAAAAATGTGAACACTTCTTCTCCGCATTATCACCCCAATGCTAAATGCGCCTACCATTCTTACAGTGTCGGGCACGACACCAACGATTGCTGGGCACTTAAGCATAAAATCCAAGACTTGATAGAGGCGAAGGAGGTTGAGTTCGATGCTCCAGAGAAGCCAAACGTGATATCGGCTCCGATGCCGAAGCATGGTCGAAATGTCCATGCTATTGAGGAAGATTTGTATGTTTCTGATGTCAATGACCTGATAACTCGGCTATTAACCATCAAGTTAAATCTGCTAAGGGCCGGGATTTTCCCAGGATGCAAAGAAGATTGTTACTGTTGTTACTCTCTACCAATTGACTGCCCGTTACTGAAGAAAGGCATCCAAGGCCTGATGGACAGTCAACAAATTCTGTTTGAAAAAGTTCCTGCTATTCCAACCCCTACTGAAGTTGTTTCAATTATCACCATTCACGCCAATCTTTCCAAGGCCGTCAAAAAGCCTGTTAAGATTACATCAGCTACAAAGTCTGTTCCTCTGAAGATAACTATGCCAGGGCCTGTCCCCTACGGTTCTGAAAAATCAATACCATGGAATTACGGTGGAGAAATCTACTACCATGGTATTAAACAAGTTGAAATAACCGAAGGAAGCTCTGATGAAGAAGATGCCAGCATTGGAAACATTGCCGGCACAAGCAAGATCACCCGAAGTGGGAGAATATTTTCTCCAGAGATTTCCCCCCCAAAGGCAATCTTTGGACCCTCATCTGCTGCCAAAGTTATTCCTGCACCGATAAAACTTTCCGCGAAGACTCTGTTGATTGAAGATGCTGTTATTCCTATTGTTGTCCCTCCTACTTCTGCTGATAAGGGTAAAGGGATCCAAGATGATCTCGTCAGGACGAGGGCTCAACCTTTGGTCATCCCGGAAACCTCTAAGAAGAAGATGGAGGAGATCTTGAAGATAATTTAAAAGAGTGATTATGACGTGGTAGAGCAACTGGGGCAAACCCCCTCAAAAATCTCCATGTTAGCATTGCTACTTTGTTCAGAGGCGCACGCCAAAGCATTGATAAAATTCCTGAAGACAGCCCATGTGCCCCAGGAAACCTCTGCCGACCAATTCCAAAATTGTGTAGCCAGTCTTACAGCAGACAACGGTTTAGGTTTATCTGATGCTGACCTAACCTCAAAAGGAAGAAAGCACAACGACGCCTTACATGTGTCAGTAGAATGCCAAGGAACTACCCTGGCCCATGTTCTAGTCGACACTGGTTCTTCCCTGAACGTACTGCCTAAGAAGGCCCTCGACCGATTGGATTGCGAAGGCTTGGAGTTAAGGCCAAGTAATATCATTGTAAGGGCATTTGACGGGTCGAAGAGAATGGTACATGGGGAGGTAAACATTCCCATTAAGGTTGGCACAGAGGTGTTCCCCTCAACTTTCTATGTGATGGACATCCGTCCGTCGTACTCTTGCTTATTAGGGAGACCATGGTTACACAATGCCGGGGCAGTCACTTCTTCCCTACATCAAATGTTGAAGTACCCTGTCAAGGGAAAGATCATAACCGTCCACGGTGAAGAGGAGTATATGATCAGCCACCTGAACTCCTTTTGGTATGTGGAGGTAGAGGGTGAATTCATTGAGACACCATTCCAGCACTTCGAGGAAGTCTCTCCTGAAGTAGAAGTAGCAAAAGTGGTAGCTTAAGTACCAAAGCAGATGGCCAGGATGGCATCTCTAAAAGACGCGAAGGCCGCAATGAAGGAAGGAAAGAGCTCAACATGGGGGCAGTTGCCGGATATTCCTCACAAAACAGACAAGTTTGGATTAGGATTCACTGCTGCGTGGCAGAAAGCTATGCGCCGCTCAAAGATTGAAAGAGCACCCATCAAGATCTCTCCTTATGGGATCAATGCTTTGGAAGGTGAAGACAAAGAGGCCAACATTGAAGATTGGATCTACCCAACCATCGAAGGGGGACTACGCAACTGGGAGGCTAAGGACTTTGTCCCCATTACTTCTATTAATCAGTAATTATTTGTCAAACATTTCCTATGGTCTGTAATAATTACTTTTGAACAATCCGTGCACTACTTTTTCACCTCATGCCTTGCCCGGGGCATGTAGGTCCATTTGTAAGGGTTTTGATTATCTTCATATCCATATGCCATGTTTAATGATTCATTGGACGTTTTTCATCGATAAACTGCTGTGCTCATTTTTCTTTCCTTTTTGCATTTTTTTTGTTTAAAGATGGCTATCCCTTACACACACCCACGCTCACAAATGCAGGTACCCATCCACTCTGGATTCTATGGGTGACTATTCTGCTATGTCCTTCAATAACTCTGAAGATCTGGTCAATCAGGCTGAGTATGAAGATGACGAAGGTTGTGAAGTACCAGGAGAGCTAGCCAGACTGTTACAACAAGAGAAAAGGGCCATCTTACCTCACGAAGAGTTGTTGGAAACTGTCAACCTAGGAACGGAGGAAGACCGGAAGGAAGTACAAGTGGGTGTCAATCTGGAACCAAGTGTCAAGGAGCGCCTGATACAGTTGTTAAATGAATACATTGAAATCTTCGCCTGGTCTTATGAAGACATGTCGGGTTTAGACACAGACATCGTGGTTCACCGTCTCCCCACCAGAGAGGATTGTCCCTCGATCAAGCAAAAAGTCCGCCGAATGAGGCCCGACACGTCTGAGAAGATTAAAGCAGAAGTAATGAAACAATTCAACGCTGGCTTTCTGGCTGTTACATCCTATCCACAGTGGGTTGCTAACATTGTGCCATTTCCTAAAAAAGATGGCAAGGTCAGAATGTGTGTGGACTACCGGGATTTGAATAGGGCCAGCCCCAAAGATGATTTTCCGTTACCGCACATTGACATTTTGATCGACAATACAGCTCAGCACAAAGTGTTTTCCTTCATGGATGGATTCTCGGGCTACAATCAGATTAAAATGGCCCCCGAGGACATGGAGAAAACAACCTTTGTTACACAATGGGGTACATTCTGTTACAAGGTGATGCCGTTCGGACTGAAGAATGCAGGGGCAACTTATCAACGCGCCATGGTAGCTTTATTTCATGATATCATACATCATGAGATCGAAGTTTACGTAGACGATATGATAGCTCGATCACAAACAGAGGAGGAACACCTTGAGCATCTAGGAAAGTTGTTTTCCAGGTTGAAAGAGTACAAACTCAGGCTGAATCCAAGTAAGTGTACTTTTGGAGTTAGGTCTGGTAAACTTCTAGGGTTTATTGTGAGCAACAAAGGCATTGAGGTCGATCCAGCAAAAGTAAAAGCAATACAGGAGATGCCCGCTCCCCGTATTGAAAAAGAGGTTAGGGGGTTCTTGGGGCGCTTGAACTATATTGCCAGATTCATCTCTCATCTGACTTCTACCTGTGAGCCAATTTTCAAATTATTAAAGAAAGATCAGGTAGTCGAATGGAACGACGATTGCCAAGCTGCTTTTGATAAAATCAGGGAGTATTTGCTAGAACCTCCTATTCTGATGCCACCCGTCGAAGGAAGACCATTGATCATGTATCTGACCGTCTTGGATAACTCAATGGGGTGTGTTTTGGGCCAGCATGACAAGTCTGGTCGAAAAGAGCATGCTATTTATTACCTTAGCAAAAAGTTTACCGACTGTGAGACTCGCTACTCACTGCTCGAGAAAACTTGCTGCGCTTTGGTATGGGCTGCTCGCCGACTAAGGCAGTATATGCTGACTCATACCACCTTGTTGATTTCCAAAATGGATCCTATCAAGTATATCTTCGAGAAGCCTGCTTTATCTGGAAGAATAGCTAGATGGCAAATGATCCTAACTGAGTATGACATCCAGTACACCACTCAAAAAGCTATAAAAGGGAGTGTACTAGCTGACCATCTAGCTCATCAAGCTATCAAAGATTATCAATCCATGAGATTTGACTTCCCAGACGAGGACATCATGAATTTGGACAACATTGAAGGTAACAGACCGTATGACGGACCCGAAAAGGGATCCCGATGGACCCTGTACTTTGATGGTGCTTCAAATGCACTTGGAAACGGTATCGGTGCGGTACTCATTTCCTCGGAAGGTTGTCACACACCTTTCAAGGCCCGGCTTTGCTTCAGCTGCACAAACAACATGGCAGAATATGAAGCTTGCATTTTTGGTCTCAAGGCTGCTATAGACTTGGGGATCAAATCTTTGATCGTATTTGGGGACTCGGCTTTGGTTATCAGTCAAATCAAAGGAGAGTGGGATACCAAACATCCTAATCTTATCCCATACAAAGAACATGTCCTAACATTGTTGCCTCATTTCGAGCAAATTACCTTCGAGCATTTCCCGCGAGAAGAGAATCAACTAGCAGATGCTCTGGCAACAATGTCTTTTATGTTTAAACTCAACTGGGATAACGAGGCTCCCAAAATCACCATCGAGCAAATGGATGAACCTGCGTATTGTCACGAGATTAATACCGAAGAAGTAGTGGAACAACCCTGGTTCCACGAAATCAAAAGGTATCTCCAGACCAGAGAATATCCCGAAGGAGCTTCCGTAAATGACAAGAAGTTCCTAAGGAAATTTGCTGCCAAGTTCTTCCTGAGCAATGGCATCCTCTATAAGTGCAGCCATGATTGTGTTTTACTCCGATGCGTAGACAAAGCTGAAGCAGAATTAATCATGACCGAGATACACAGCGATACCTTTGGCACCCATTTGAGCGGGCATACTATGGCTAAGAAGATCCTAAGGGCGGGATATTACTGGTCTACCATGGAAGCAGATTTCCATCAGCATTCCCGTACCTGCCATAAATGTCAAGTCTACGCTAACAAGATTCATATTCCTCCGGTTCCTCTCAACGTGCTGACAACTCCTTGGCCATTTGCAATGTGGGGCATTGACATGATTGGAGAGATCAAGCCCACGGCATCCAACAGACATCGCTTCATCCTTATTGCCATCGACTACTTCACCAAATGGGTCGAAGCAGCTTCCTTCGCCTCTGTTACTAAAATTATGGTTGCTCGCTTCATCAAGCAAAATCTCATATGCCGGTATGGTGTTCTGGACAGGATCATCACGGACAACGGTACAAATATGAATAATACTATGATCACTGCATTGTGCGAACAGTTCAAGATTTATCATCACAATTCATCTCCCTATCGGCCGAAGATGAACGGTGCTGTTGAAGTTGCGAACAAGAACATTAAGAAGATCATTCAGAAAATGACAGTCACTTACAAGGACTGGCATGAGATGTTATCGTTTGCTCTGCATGGATACCGTACGACGGCACGTAATTCAACCGGGGCAACCCCATTTTCTTTGGTATATGGCATGGAAGTTGTCCTGCCCATGGAAGTTCAGATTCCTTCTCTAAGGATTATGAAGGATGCAGGTTTGAATGAAGATGATTGGATTCAGAACCGACTTGATCAACTCCATTTGATCGACGAGAAGCGACTCGCCGCTGTCTGCCATGGTCAAACGTATCAAAAACGGATGATCAAGGCTTTCAACAAGAAGGTCAGACGTCAAGTATATCAAGTCGGAGATCTCGTAATCAAGCGGATTATCTTACCGCAAAGTGATCCCATGGGAAAATGGACTCTTACATACGAAGGACCATTTGTGATCAAGAGCGTATTTTCTGGTGGTGCAATGATTCTGACCACCATGGACGGCGGCGATTTGCCACACCCTGCGAACGCGAACATAGTCAAAAGATACTACGCATAAATAACCCGACAAGTCGAAAACCCGAAAGGGCGGCTTGGGAAAAAATGGGTATCCCGGTGGACCGAAAACCTGAAAGGGCGGTTCAGGCAAAAATTAGGGATAAAACAAAAAAAAATCTGTACACCCGGCAAGTTGAAAACCCGAAAGGGCAGCTTGGGAAAAAAGGGGTTTCCTGGTGGATCGAAAACCCGAAAGGGAGATTCAGGAAAAAGTTAGGGAATTAAAGCGTAAGACTATATCTCGTCGGATCACTTTAAGGACAATCTCTTCATCAACCAGCTCCAAGCTTCTGATCAATCCAGTCATCGGCAGACGAAGCATTAAATGGACAGATATTCAGAGTTATGAAGGCTATAGCAGAATGGAATCTCATGGAACTGTTTCACATAGCCATCTTTCTTTTGTATAAATTTTTCAATACTTACGACGACATCCTCTTACTAGGATGACTGTCTCCTTTGTACAAATATACTCATAGAAAGTTAATACAAATGCTTTTCCAAATACAGAAAGTTGCGTTGTCTTCCTTTTCTCTTTTCTTTTGCACTTATGTTTTATTTGAGAAACGTCCAATGTTTTGTTAAATAGGCATATGCATTTGAACATAATCATTTCCTTATGAATCAAGAAAGATGATTACTGATAGGTTGAAGGTGCAGATAGGTATCCTGATGCCCTTTCAGAGGAAATCCCGAGAAGATTTGAAATCCAAACTCCCCAGTCAGAACTTAATTCCCTAAATGGGGTTAAACTTCAGGATCCTCAGCAGAGAAAGTTTTCTCAAAACTGATCTCCCCAGCCAGAGGGCCTCTCAGAACTCAGTTCCCCTCAGAGTCAAATTCAGAATCCCCAGTGGAGCCTTAAAAATCTGAAATTCCAATCCCCAGCAGAACTAAAAATTCCAACCATCAACCACCAGCAAAACCAGACTAGTGAACCTTCTCCCCATAGAGATACTTCCCATCAGATTGAAGATTCTCAGTCTTGCTCCTCCAGTATGAGGCTCCCAGGTTCTGGACTCCCCAGTAGAGATCGTCAGAATTCTCATTTCCTGCAAGTCACCAAGGAATGCCTATTCCCCAGCATTGGTTCTAGGATCACTCAACAATTGAAGATTTTGCATTTCTCCAAGCAAAGTGAAGGCTCATTCTCGGTTCCTCGCGGGATAATCAGATATTCCTCAGTGAAGATCTCCTCAAGACAAGAATCCCCAGAAGATTGGTATACAACCCAAGCTCCTATTTCTCTAGCAGTAGTCCACAGAGATGTCTCCTTTTCAGCAATTAAAGATTCTTGCCCTCCCCGTCAGCAGTTAGGAATTATTTTCCCCGGCAGCAGTCAAGATTCTTTTGTCTCCAGCCATCCAGGATTCATTTATCCTCAGCAAGACAGCTCTTCAGCTTACATGCGCATGCATTTACATTCATATCATAATTATTGATACAACACATATTGCATCATACATTTCATGCAACATAGTTTTGTGTTTAGCTAACATTTTGTCATTTTCAGAATAAGAATGAAAGGCCATCATTAACAAATATTCAAGATGTAGTTTTACACGGACGCATCATCAGGAAACCCTACACCGGTTCCTTCTCCACTTCAAGACTTCTGAAAACAGTTCACGAGTTCTCCAGTAACGGATGTTAACCTATCACTTGTTCAGATTCTTCTCAACTTTTGAAAACAGTTTACGGATGCTTCCCAACAATGGATGTTGCTCTATTGCTTATTCAACTTCAAGACTTCTGAAAACAGTTCACGGGTTCTCCAGTAACGGATGTTAACCTATCACTTGTTCAGATTCTTCTCAACTTTTGAAAACAGTTTATGGACGCTTCCCAACAATGGATGTTGCTCTATTGCTTATTCAACTTCAAGACTTCTGAAAATAGTTCACGGGTTCTCCAGTAACGGATGTTAACCTATCACTTGTTCAGATTCTTCTCAACTTTTGAAAACAGTTTATGGACGCTTCCCAACAACGGATGCTGCTCTATTGCTTATTCAACTTCAAGATTTCTGAAAACAGTTCACGGGTTCTCCAGTAATGGATGTTAACCTATCACTTGTTCAGATTCTTCTCAACTTTTGAAAACAGTTTACGGACGCTTCCCAACAACGGATGCTGCTCTATTGCTTATTCAACTTCAAGACTTCTGAAAACAGTTCACGGGTTCTCCAGTAACGGATGTTAACCTATCACTTGTTCAGATTCTTCTTAAACTTCTGAAAACAATTTACAGATTCCTCCCAACAACGGATGTTAATCTATCGCTTGTTCAGACTCAACTTTTGAAGATAGTTTATGGATTCTCCAAACGCGGATATCAATCCATTGCTTATTCAAAACCCCCAGTTCAGAGATGTTCCAAAACATGGACACCTTTTCTGATACTCATTCCAGATGGCATCTTTAAGCCCATCCCCGACAAGATTCAGTCACCCCTCTAGATGGAATCTTTAAGCCCATCTCCAAATGGCATCTCTAAGCCCATTCCCGCATCCATCATTCTGACGAGTGCAAATTTAAGGGCACTCTAGTGTCCAATCTCCTTTTACCTTCGAGACGCGAAAGGCAAACCTGCCAATCTAACTCTTCAGGTGCAAGAAGATTGAACAGGGGCAACTGTTGTACCCCAAAATTTTCCCTCTCATTTCATTAATATTTTCTCACCACAAGATCCTTGGAGCTCAAGATCAAGTTAGGGTTTGCTCTGCTCAAGACTCCTCCTTGCACTATTGACCCAAATTAGGGTTTGAGTTTGCACAAAGATGTTTTGACCTAAAGTGCCCAAAATGACTTTCATGCTTCATGTTGGACTCTCAAGTTTACCCATACCAAGTTTCAAGCCTTGATTCCAATCTTTGCCCAGGCAATTGGACAGTTGACCTAGAAATCAGCTATATTGGGGAAAAGTCAACGGTGGCCAATTAATAGTCAAACTTCATGATTTTTGACCCACATCAACATTATGAACTCATATGAACCATTTGGTCAAGTTTGGATCACAATTCCACAAGAAATTTGATCAGATCATCAAAAGGGCAAAATGGTCATTTTTAGGGTTTTTGACTGCACAAAGGCAATTTTTGACTGTTTGACCTAACCAATGGCAAACCAAGCTCATATATGGACTCAAGGACCTCAATGTAATTGTCTTGACATATTCAAAAAGTTCAAAAGATCTCAAATGCACAAGATTGACAGATGAATTTTCCAATCAACTGAGCCAAAATTGACTATATACTGAAAAGTCAAACTTTGACTTTTTGGTCAAAATCAAGTATCAAGATTCATTTTTCATCAAAACATGTCAAATTATGAAACTTGTTCATCAAGAAATCAAAAATCACAAATTAGGGTTTGAAATGAAGAATTTTCATAACTTAGAATTTTTCTAAGTTATGAAAATCCCTAATTTTTTTCCTAACTTTGTTCCATCTTTTCACCAAGATGCATTTGGATTCAAACAAAAGTCAAAACATGAAAGTTGTAGTTAATTGTAAAATCTACAACTTTTATTCACAAAGTTTCCTCAAAAGAAGCTTGTAGCTCAAGTTATGATTTTTGGAACAAGGGTGCAAAACATTGTTAACTTAGAAATTTTTTGACCTATTCTATGCAGGATTTTTGCCTAACTTCATGGCTACTTTTCACATGCTTCCACTTGGAATTTCAATTTGCATTACAAAGATGGATTGTAGTACACATTCCAAGCTTTCCAAAATGTCCAAGAACTCATCAAACAACCTTGTGGTTAGGGAGAATCGAATTTGGCAATATGGGCAAAACTCACTTTGTTCATGAACCATTTCCATGTCCATAACTTTGCATTTTTGAACTCAGCATGCTCTAAGCTAGATTACAGGCCTCTAATCTCATTTACACTCATAAATTTAATGTCAATCCTTTGTGTTTAAGCCTTATCTTGTGTGTTTAACCATTGCATACAAGATTGAGCCATAAATGGAAAAAGCAATTTATCCATTTTTGAAAAGTTGAACTTTATGTCAAGATTCCAATCTTTGAAGTACAATGCAAATCCTTTTGGCACAAGTTCAGGGATATATCCCACTGATCAAGACAAAGCTTTGCAGCACATTTGAGGGGCCTGCACTAGAAACCAAGTTGACATTTTTTGCTTAAGTTATAAGAAACTTGGCATATTGATAGACAACTCTCATTCCTGCAAGAACTAGCTTAGACAAACTGGTTAGACACATTCCAAACAACATAACTGAGCTAAGGCACAACCAAAACACCTTCAAAACCTCATCATTCATCAAAACACCATCCTACTGCAGAAAACAGAGTCACCTCTGCAGTTGGACTTCCACAACTCAATCCATTCGCGCGCCTTGGCCAAAACCAGTTCATACACACTCCATATCACCTATACAAGCTATCCCAAGCATTGCACACGACCTGTAACACCTTTAACCAACTTCACCATTTTCACTTTTTCTGTTTTGCAGGTTGATTGCTATAGCTTGATTCACTTGGTTTCAAAGCATACCAAGCATTGGAATAACATCCCTGGACTTCAAGTAAGTTGTACAAGTCTTCACCTTGCCTTGAAAGTACCTCCATTGTCAGATACGATCCAAGCTGAACAGGTAAGTTCATGGACTTCTATCTCTCAATCTAGGAAGATTTAGGTTTAGATTTATGAATGAAAAATGTCATATTCATGTCCCTGAAGCTATACATATCCTCACTTTCCATTTATATTGCATATGTTGAGAGAATTTAAGACCTGAACATTGACAAAAACCTAGGTCAAGAATTAGGGATGGAGAAATTCTCTCTCATTTCTGAGAGTTAAGTTAAGTTTTTTATATGTATGGAATCGTGGCTTGATGCTTGACATCTTTCATGTTATAAGTTTGTGCTAAAAGTCCAGGAATCAGGATGTTTGAACCAGGAGGGAAAGGCGCGCGTTTTTGACATTTTTGTGCTGGAGATTGAAGACAACCTCTATTGGGCTGGGCCTGTAATATTTTTCCTTTTTGCACCATGTTTTTACATTTGCACCCCCTTGGCCCATTGCATTTTATTTTCATTATTTTTTACTTTTGATTTTTGTTTCTGACTTATTTATTTTTGTCAAAGCATAAAAAATATTAAAATTATTTTTCTCACTTTTTTTTGCATTTTTAGGTATTTATTTGTTCTAACTTGATATATGTAAATAAATAAACATAGATACTTTTATTTTAAAATACAAAAAAAAAATAATACAAACACTTTTATTTTCTGATTTTTATTTTGTTTTATCTTTTGAAAACATTTTATAAAAATATACTCTTTTTTTTGTAAATTTTAAATATTTTATTTTTTGTACATATTTAATATTTTTTGTAAATAATATAAAGACTTATATATTTATTAGTATATTTAGGTTAAAAAACACAAAATTAATACATTTTATTTTTATTAATATTTAACTTAAAAAATCATTTTTGACAATATACTTCCTTTTTATTTATTTTTTGTACATAATTAATAAATATTGCATATATTATATAATAAATACCTTTTATTTATAAAATTAGGGTTTTGCCCTAAATACATAAAAATACCAAAAATTAATTCTTTTTATTTTTGTTTATTTGACACATGAAAAATACTTTTTCTACATACATATGAAGATCATTTTTGCATCTTGCATATTTATTTTATTTTATTTAATTATTGTGCAATTAAATACCTTGTAAATTTTCAATTTGGATGTAATAGTTTAGGTTTAAATTTCTTGCTAAAATATCCCCATTTGAACATTTGTACCCCCCATCCCATATTTGTGTTGTAATAACTTAGGACCTTTAAATTTCGCACTTTAAAGCTTTCTAAGTATGCCATGATAGAATTAGGGTTTTGTATGCAAATCAAAAACAACAAATAGTTTGACCTAAATTCAAGATAAACAAGCATGAAAATGGACAACACTAATCACACTTGCACCCCTAGGGTATTCCACTTGTTGCCTTCAATAATGGGCCATATTGCATGTTAGGTGTCTTTGGCAAAAACAAAATAATTCAAATGATCATAGTCCCTCGATGACGCTTTCGAAAGTTTCCTAAACATGATCAAGTCCCTTAAAGGAAAAGCTGCCAAAGATACTTGGCACTATTGCAATCATGGTCCAAACGATGACCCGCGCCCATCCCGTTCACATCCTAACACAAGATTGTCCATCAAATACAATGGTGGAACAAAATTGTCAAAAGGGTTAAAACATAGCAATAATCTTTGAGAAATTTAGGGTAGATAGCTCTTGGTTACTTGCCAACTTGCAAAACAAAAACACTTGCCTATTTTTCAAAACCACTTCACAAACACAAACTTTCAAAACAACTTTCAAAAACCTTGAAACATCTTTTCAAAAAGACAAACACCTTTTGTAAAACATTCGAGTAAAGAATTGTTACAAGGGTTGCCTAGACAAGGCATCTTTTTCAAAACATTTTCAAAGCCACACACACAAAGCACCATTTCAAACAATTGAAAATCAAGGCAAGTTGATCTAAGCAAGTAACTAAGAGCCCATGGATAACCATGGATAGAGAGGGTGCTAATACCTTCCCTTTCTATAATCTATTCCCCGAACCCAAGAAAACATCTCAAAGGTTTTTGCTGTGCTTTTTAACCTTTCCTTAGGATAAAATAAAAAGTCGGTGGCGACTCTTGCTCAACCGAAACATTTGCAAAAACAAACGCAAAACCTCAAGTCAGTTCTCCCACTGTATCACACCTACACAGGTTCTCTCTTTCCAAAGATGCAGTTTTACACGGACTCGTCATCAAGAAACCCTACACAGGTTCTCTCTTTCCGAAGATGCAGTTTTACACGGGCTCATCATCAGTCAACCCTACACTGGTTTCCTTCATTCCAAGATGCAGTTTCACACGGACTCGTCATCAGTCAACCCTACACAGGTTTCCTTCCTTCAAATATGCAGTTTCACACGGACTCGTCATCAGTCAACCCTACACAGGTTTCCTTCCTTCCAAGATGCAGTTTCACACGGACTCGTCATCAGTCAACCTTACACAAGTTTCCTTCCTTCCAAGATGCAGTTTCACACAGGCTCATCGTCAGGCAACCCTACACAGGTTCCCTCTTTCAACTTACAGAGTTACAATTCAACAAACAATCTCCAGATGGCATCTATAAGCCCATCCTTCAACAAACAATCTCCAGATGGCATCTATAAGCCCATCCTTCTACCAACAATCCCCCGGTGGCATCTATAAGCCCATCCTCCTATCCATCATCTCTCCAAATGTCATATGTAAGCCCATTCCCGACATCACATTGCTGATACTACACCATGTGAGTGCAAATTTCTGGGCACTCTAGTGTTCAATTATCTTCCACCTTCGGATCACGAAAGGCTCGAAAGCCAATCTACATCCTCAGGTTTAAGAATATTGAACATGGGCAATTGTTGTACCCCAAAATTTGCCCTCCCATATTCCTCAAGATTTGTCAAGAATAATCTTCAAATCACTCAAGATGGCTCAAGAGGTAGACAGTCAGACCACCTCCTAAGGCAGCTGAAATTAGGGTTTTAGTTCTTTCAAGGAATTTGGGGTTTTCAATGGATCAATCAAGTCTCATAGGCCCATATGCATTCTCAAGAACCTACATGCCAAGTTTCAAGACTCACAGTGTCAATTTGCACAGTCAAAAGCCTCATTGGATCCACAGTCAACTGCAGGGGCAAAATGGTCATTTTGCAGTCAAAAGTCAGAATTTTTGGTCAACATCTTATTTTGAGTCCACAATCATCATTTGATCAAGCCTTGATCATGATTCCACAAGAATAACTCAAAAATCATCAAGGATGCAAAAGTTACTATTTTTGGACAGCAGGAAAGTCAACTGTATCTTGACCAGGGCATAACTTTTTCATGGTTCATCAGAAAAATTCCATCCAATTCTCATTTTGAAGGAGATGACATTTCCTACAAACCATCTTCACATTCCAAGTCCAAGAAATGCTCTCACAAAAAGTTATCAATTTCTACATTATAGGTCAATTTCAAAAGTAAACAAAAATGCACTTTGAGTCAAAGGCCATAACTTGAGATTGGCAAATCCAAATGACATGGGACCAAAGGCATTGGTTAGAGGACTTCAAGACCTTTCCAAAATGTCCAAGAACATGTTCATATGATCAAAATTGAGCAAGATATGCATTGGAGAAGTTGGGAAATTTTTATGAATTTGCAAAAGTCAACTTTGCTCAAAACACCTTATTTTTGCTAATGGGCCTCAAATCTCTTCTTGAAACTTCATCCATGGCCTATGCGCGACCCATCAAGCTTAATTGAATTTATTTTTTTTATTTTTATTGATTAATTGGATTTTTAATTAATAATAATTCATTTAATTAATTTAAATTGTAGGAAAATACAAAGATTTGGTTTTTCAATCTTTTTGTGAAGAAAATGTGGTCAAGATATGCTGACAATTTCGTGTACAAGTCAAATATGCAAAAATCTCCAAAATTGGCAACTTTATTCATTCATGAAGATTCAAAAATATGTGATTTCCAATCAAAGATTCAATCATCAATTCCATGGATTTTTGCTCAAGATTGTGACCTAATTTCATTCCTCTATATATATGCAAGCAAACCCTATTCCCATACACATGAAAAAGTTGCAGGAAAAAAGCCATTGCAATTCAAGAAAATTGGAAAAAAACTCAAAACTGACTTTTGCATTCTAGCACGATTCAAAGGCTTTTGTGGATTCTAATACCTTGCAGGAGTTCTCAGGGACATTTTGCAATCAAAACCAGGCCTTAAAGCTACAAGAATCGCCCTAAATAGTTTGACAGTTTGCCACTTTTTTTCATAATCGTAACTCGTGATTCATAAGCATTTAACATGATTTCTTGATCGTTTTGTGTTGCTAGGGACTGTGCAAAGCTAATGGTATAGTTTAATTGCATTGAAACGCCATAAATCAAAAGTTGCCATGGATGATTTCTAGGGTTCTTAAGCTGTGAATTTGGGGCTTTGCCATCCAGGAAAAATTAGAACCCTTAAGACCCATGGTTGGAATCGTTGAATCCAGACGAACACGATGCAACCCTCGCGAAACATTTATATAAACCAGGGCCCTAGTCGCTATTTTTCCTCGTATCATGTTGTGGGGGTTAAAAACCCCCGCTATCTAATGTGTTTTTATGCAGAACAAAGGAGGAAGATGATGAGGTGTTAGCGTCTCATTGGTTAATTCAAAATACGCGCGTTTATTTTTTTTATTTTACAGCGTTTTAGTTTGTTTCACATATAATAATTGCCTTTTATTATAATATCAAAAGCAGGCAGTTGGTGTAGTGGTTGAGCGCTTGTCCAATGAACACTGGGACCTGGGTTCGAATCCCAGGTCCCCCAAAATGCTTATGGTATTTTTCCTAACATATTCACATGCAGGCTTCCCAATGTGATCCACCATGTGCCTCACTTGCCAACACTCCAGGTGGCTTCCAGCTCACATCTAATGGCCATGAGATGATGACCATTGTACTCCTTAGTCAACCAGCGCCTGGACAATCATCAAAGTCAAAGCAGGCTTGAGGTTAATGGGCCACAAATTGCCAGGAACACCTCCATAATGGGCCAACACCCCTTGGGTTCTTCTTTTCTTTTCTTTTTTCTTTTCCTTTTATATTTTTCCATTTAACTATTTTACTAATTATTATTATTATTATTTAATTAACATAATTAATTGTTTTTCATAATAAAATCAGTAAAACTAAAAATAATATTTTTCTTAATTAAAATTAATTTCACTTTATTATTTTTGTAAATAAATACTAACCAATTAATTTAGTCCTTTTTTTTAATTAGGTTAACTTCAATAGTTTTTGCAATAAATAAAATAAATTAGACTTAGGGTTTTTACTAACTTTTGACTATTTTTTATTTATTTTCCTTAACACATAAAAAACTAAAAAAATACTTTTTTTTATTTTAATTAATTAATTAATTAGTTTTTTAGGTTTAATTTAATTAAATGCAAAAAGGACAAAAACTTCTTTCTTTCTCAAAAAAAGGGCCAAAACCCTAAGGACTTCCCCGATTCAATTTTTATTCGCGCATATTATTTTTTGATCATATTTATGTAATTGCTCCGAGGATGTAATAGCTTTAATTAGGACTTTTTATCGCTTTCCTTTATTTTCTCGCAATTTATTTTCCAAAGGGTTTGTTTTTGGCGATGTAAATACCCGACGCCTTGTAATAGTGTAGATTTACTTTCCGCAATTTATTTTCCGCACAACTATTAACTGTTAGATGTATGTTAATTAGGCTATGCATGACAAGACTTGTTCTCAAAATAAAATCAACCCGTAGCTCACCATAACATGTGCAAAGATAATTTAACTGAATCCTGACACACTCACACATGCCACTCTTAGGGTACGCCTCACTTGGTTGCCTCGACGTGGTCATTGAGTATAGGGTGTTTTAGAGGTCGCCCTCCTGTCTAAAGATCCAAGTTGCCTCGAAACGGTTGCCTCGGATAAAAAGGATCTAGGACACTAGGGTTACCGCTAAGGCGTCCTACTATTGCTTTAGTGACCACATGTCCCATTAATCGAATTGACCTGTATAACTCCAACGACGGTGCTACCTACTTCTCAATAGTTGGATAGCACTGTCTAAAGGACATTTACACGGCTTAATTTCTTTTGAGTAGGTAGAGGTTCTTAGATACTTTCTCTTTCAAAAAACAAAAATACTTTTCGCACCTACACTTTTCTGACAAAAGTTTTCAAACAAACACTTCATATACTCTTGAGGACCGATACAAGAGTTAAATTGAAGTTTTCAAACAAAACTCTTTTCAAAACCCACAAACACAAGAAAAGCAAACATTTTTGAAAACATAGTGAGCAAGTACCTAAGAGCTCGTGGATAACCACGGATAGAAAGGGTGCTAACACCTTCCCTTTCTATAATCTACCTCCCGAACCGAGAAGCATCTCGAAAAGGAATTTTGCTGTGCTTTTGTCCTTTCCTTGTTGGAGAAAATAAAAGACGGTGGCGACTCTTGCTTACCGCGACATTTCGCGAACCAGCATTTCAAAACAATCAGTTCTATTTCCACCGATCACACACGGCAATAAGGCTGCACAAAGTCTGCACATTCTTCTCCAAGATAATAGGTCTTCAATAATTAGTTTCCTAAAATGTATCCATATTTAGAAACTATGCAAATCTTTGAAAACCAACATAAAATATTATGATTTTTCAATCTTGGATGCCACATAAGCTGCCTGAATATTCCCCAAATATTTAGTAACTTAAAGATCAATTGAAACATCACTAACAGTTGTTGCAAACGCGATATCCTATCTCCTGATTGGGACATCTTTACTCGACATGTTGAAAAATGCTAGTTGGAACATCTTGTTCAACATGTTACTGCCAAGTTGGTTTTACCAAAATGTATGTCAATCATAATTTCAGAGAAATAATAATCTCCCCCATTTGGCACATTTTGGGTAAAACACCCAAATAATCCTTGCTCAAGAAAAACAACATAAAGTATGCTTGAAAATAAATCATACACATCATAGGTACAACATCGTAAAAACAGAAGCAAGGTTAGAAGCATAAAATAGGTTAGAAGCACAAAACCAAAACACAGTTAATAGTTAGAGGATCTACTAACACAACTGCAACACAAAATAGAGAATCTAAGTTCTCAACACCATGACGTATGACATATCTTTAGAGGCTTCAGTTCATAACAGAGCAGAGACTCCCCCTTAAAACCTGCTAGCAAAAATAGAGAATCGTATAATTCTCCCCCCCCCCCCTCAATAGTAGCACCACAATAGCACCAACTAGTGCCAGCTTCAGCACCCTAAATATCATATTACTTCCCCTTTTTAACCATAATATGCCAAAGGTGAGTAGAAAATACTAGTAAAAATTTAAGCCCCTAAAGTTTAAGTATCAGGGTGAAAAAATTAAAAATATCATGGCCATTTAAACCTTACAAAATCGTAAACCAAAATAAACAGAATCATAAGGAAGATCCAAATAAAGTCCCATGAGTAATCGTTCATTAGGTGCAACACCATCCTTAGCATTTTTATCAACAGATGCAACACCAATAATAATTGCTACAATTCTTCATGAATACAGATTTTAAGTCTACTCCTTAGATTCTCAAAATGAACTGCATCAAGATCTTTTGTAAAGATATCAACAAGCTGATTCTCAGTAGTGACATGCTCAAGCTTTATGACTTTGTCCTCCACAAGTTCTCTGGTGAAATAATGCCTGATGTCAATGTGCTTTGTCCTACTATGTTGAGTAGGATTTTAGGAAATATTTATAGCACTCAAATTGTCACAAAATAATGTCATAACATCTTGTGTGACATTGTATTCATACATCATTTGCTCCATCCACACCAGTTGAGAGCAGTTGCTTTCTACTGCTATGTACTCAACTTCAGCAGTAGACAGAGAAACACATTTTTGCTTCTTATTGAACCAAGAAATCAAGTTGTTTCCCATTAAGAAACATACTCCAGAGGTACTCTTCCTATCATCAGCACTTCCAGCCCAATCAGCATCGAAAAATCCCACCAATGAGGAATTTGTATCATGGGAGTACAACATACGATAGTCACATGTTCCATTTGCATATTTCAGAATCCTTTTTACTTGATTAATGTGACTTACCTTAGGTTGTGCTTGATATCTTGCACATACTCCAACAGAAAATGTGATGTATGGTTTTTTAGCAGTAAGATATAGAAGGCTGCCAATCATGCTTCTATGTAAACTATGATCAACACTAACCCCTTGTTCATCTTTAGATAACTTCAAGTGTGTAGGAGCTAGAGTTATCTTATGGATGGCACTTTCCAATCCAAATTTCTTCACAATAATCCTGTCATATTTGCTTTGACAGAGAAAAATTGAATCTTCCATCTGCTTGACTTGCAACCAAAAGAAGTAAGTCAGTTCACCTACCAAACTCATTTCGAATTTAGATTGTGTCTGACTTACAAAAGTTTGGACCATTAAATCCAACATCCCTCCAAAATCAATGTCATCCACATAGATCTGAGCTATCAACAATTTTCCAGCTTCATCTTTGACAAAGAGTGTCTTGTCAATTCCATCATTTCTATATCCATGATTGGCTAAAAATTCAGTCAGCCTCTCATACCAAGCTCTTGGAGCTTGTTTTAAGCTGTAAAGGGCCTTCTTCAGTCTAAACACATGATTTGGAAAGGAAAGATCAACAAACCATTTTAGTTTTTCAACATATACTTCTTCATTTAGGTACCCATTTAGAAAAGAACTCTTGACATCCATTTGATATAACTTGAACCTTAGATGACACGCTACTCCAAGCAATAATCTGACAGACTCCAAGCGGGCCCCAGGAGAAAACATTTCATCAAAATTTATTCCCTCAATTTGAGTGTACCCTTGAGCAACCAGTCTAGATTTATTTTTGATGACACCTCCCTGTTTATTCGTCTTGTTCTTGTACACCCATTTTGTACCAATGATATTCTTCCCTTCAAGTCTTGGTACCAAATCCCATACCTCATTTCTATTGAACTGACCAAGCTCATCTTGCATAGCATTATCCAGAACTCATCAGTCAAAGCTTCCTTCAGATTCTTAGGCTCAATCTTTGACACAAGCATTTGATAAAGCTTCCCTTGATCTGGTGACTACTCCTTGTCTAGGATTTCCAATTATCAGCTCCTTAGGATGATCCTTTTAAATTCTGAGAGAAGGTCCTATGTTAGTTACCTAGGGATCTTCAACTTCAGAATCAGCACTTGAGCCTGCAACATTTATGGTAGATGTTGTGACATTTTCTTCAGTAACCACATCTTCTGTAGGAATACCTGTCTCAACTTCTTCTGGGATACCATCTTCTTTAGTTGAGTCATCAACAACCACATTCGAAGACTCCATCATCATCTTGGTTCTGGAGTTGAATACTCTATATGCTTTACTGTTTGTAGATAATACCATAAGATTTCTTCATCACTCTTAGCATCCAACTTCCTTCTTGGTTCATGATAAACTAGAATATAACGTATACTTCCAAAGACATGAAAATACTTGGCAGTTGGCTTTCTTCCTCTCCACAATTCATACAAAGTAACAGAAGTTCTAGTTCTGATTGTCACTCTGTTATGAATATAGCAAGCAGTGTTCATGGTTCAGCCCAAAAGTAAAGAGGAAATTTTTTGGCATGAAACATAACTCTGGCACACTCTTGAATAGTCTTGTTCTTTCGCTCAACCACATCATTTTGTTGAGGAGTGATGGTTGAGGAAAACTCATTACTAATGCCTTCAGAGATACAAAATTCCTCAAACTTGTTGTTCTCAAATTTCTTCCCATTGTCACTTATGATTGTGACAACACCATAGTCTTTTTCTCTTTGAATCTCGTGGGATAATTCTTTGAACACTTCAATCGCCTCAGACTTCTCTTTTATGAACTTCACCCAAGTGAATCTTGAGTAGTCATCAAAAATAACATAGGCATACCTTTTACCTCCTAGACTTTCAACTTGCATAGGTTCCATCAAGTCCATGTGAAGAAGATCTAGAACTCTTGAGGTGGTAAGATGTTGAATCTTCTTATGGGACATATTTGTCTGCTTCCCAATTTGACATTCACCACAAATTCTCCCGTTATCAATCTTTAGATTCATAACTTCTCTAATAGCTTCCTTTGACAAGATCTTCTTCATGCCCTTTAGATGTAGATGTCTAAGATTTTAATGACATGTGTTTACTTCATCATCCTTTGACAATAAGCATGTTAAGAGACATTCTGGAGAATTACAAAGGTAGCAGTTGTCTTTTGACTTGGTTCCCTTCATATCCACTTCATTCTTATCATTTGTAATCAGGCATTCAAATTGAGTAAAGTTAACTTTGAGACCTTGATCACAGAGTTGACTGATACTTATTAGATCTATTGTTATCCCTTTCACAAAAAACACATTACCTAGATTAGGTTGTCCATCATAATCCACCTTTCCCACGTCTTTGATTTCAATATTTGACCCATCTCTAAATGTGACCTAGCTAGTGGCACGTGGTTTAATTTACACAAGGAATTTCTTAATACCACTCATGTGTCTGGAACAACCACTTTTAAAATACCAATCTTCTCTAGTTGAGGCTTTGAGCAAAGTGTAAGCTATGATTCATGATGAGGAGCTCTTCTTGAATTGGCCTTAGTATTAACATATTTCCTTCTGTAAGGATTCCTATGGTGGGAATAGCCATACAGTTGGTAGCAGGAGGATTTCGAATGACCAAGTAATCCATAATGGTGACATCTTCATGGATGATACATGCGACTGTAGTATCTTCTCCGACGTCTTGGTTGATGTTGGGACATGTGTCTTGATATCTTCTGTTCTTGTTTCATATTTTAGGGGGGAAATTCCACAAATTGCTTGTGGTTCTTCTCAGCTTTGATTATTGTAACCATGACCCCTCATATTTCTAGCATTATTCCTAGTCTGAAGAATCTGATTCAGCATAGTAGTGCCATTATTTAGCATTCTCACAGATTTGGTCATATTGTTAAACTTAGATTTTTGCAATATTACCTCCTCTCTAATATTTGTAATGATATATATGTGATCTTCTTTCTCCGCCTCCAATTGAGCAATAAGTATCTTTTGCTCCAATATTATTTGACCTATTCTCTCATTTTTTAGGCACATTTATGTGAACCCAGTACCAAGTTCACTAACTGTGATTTCTCCAACATATGATTCTCTATCAGATTCACAAGATTCTTTATCAGATCCATAAATTCCAGTCAAGGCAGTCACCTGCTTGGCTAAATCTTCCTTATGGTTTGGCACATTCAGTTCTTATGTGACCATATCCCTTACATTCATGGCACTGGACACCTTTCCCTTGGTTTGGCTTCTCTTCAAATCTTAACTTCCTACCCTGGTCCTGGTTTTTGTTGATATCATATGACATGTTCTTAGCACCCAACCTGGACTTCCTCAACACCCTGCTAAACTATCTTTCCAGCACCACGAGATCCTCAGATACTCCTTCTGAGTTCATGTTTATGTTATCCTCTGAGTCTTCAGTACTAGAAGAAAAATATATGCTTTTCTTCTTTTCAGATCTTTCATTGATAGTAGACTCAAAAGTTTTAAGTGAACTTACAAGTTTATCTACTGTCATAGTGCTTAAATCTTGGGATTCTTCAACAGCAATCACCTTCATGTCAAATCTCTTGGTAAGAGATCTGAGCATCTTCCTGGTCAGCTTATCCTCTAATATCTTCTCTCCCAGGTCTGTTGAGTCATTAGAAATATCTAGGGCAGTCATGTGAAAGTCCTGGATACTCTCATCCTCTTTCATCTTCAATTTCTCAAATTTGGTGGAGATACGTTGAAGCTTTCCAAATTTAACCTTAGGATTTCCTTCATGGACCTTTCTCAAGGTCTCTCATGTAACTTTTGTATGTTTACAATTCTTTATCAGCTTAAAAATATTTTTATCAACTCCATTGAATAAGGTATTCAGTGCTTTGGAGTTTCCTTGAGATAATGCCTCATCATTATCATCCCAAACTTCTTCAATCTTCATCACATCAGGGGCCTTCCTTTCTGCATTCACAACCTTCGGTGGATCCCATCCTTTGACAATATTTTTCCAAGCCTTGTCACGCAAGAATTTTATGAAGGTTTCCATACGAGGATTCCAACTGTCATAGTTGGTACCATCCAAAACAGGTATTTTAACCACAGTTCTAACATCCTTGTCCATTGCACCAGAAAGTAACTTCCCTGAATCTCACCCAGAGTCAGAGTAGGATGCCTGATCTGATACCAATTGAAATTCTGGCTATCAGATCCCAAATGTCCTAAGAGATGTCGAAACACCAGATCTGGCTTCACACGCAACATCAAGATGTATGGATAAAATAAACACTGCTGAAAGTAAATAATGCATGATATGTTTACCCAGTTCGGAACAACCTTCCTACTCTGGGGGCTACCAAGTCAGGGGAGAAACTAACTAGATAGTATCAATTTTTCGACCTCATAGAAAACATCCCAGTTTATAGCCTACGCACTTAATCAATATCCTTTGCTTAATTTCTACCTAAGACACACCTAAATATGAGGCCCTCCTCAAATCCCTCTTCAATTACACTTAGCAATTGGAGCAACTCTAAACACAAGTATAGAAACAAACTGGAAGTCAATTTTCTAAAACACACAAAATGCAATGCTTAAAAGCTTATGAGAATTGACACACAAGTACTCAATGCTTAACAGCTTATGAGCATCTGACACACAAATGTTCAATGCTTTAAAGCTTACGAACATCTAAAACAGAACTTACAACCCAACAATAAGGATTCTAAAAACCCTAACAAAATACACACGTAAGTTCCACTTAATACTAGGTATACAACAGTCTATTTATAACTTTATTATGGACTGGTTTGGGCTTCAAAACCACAATAATGAGGTTTCACAAATTCTGCACATTCTTCTCCAATATAATAGGTCTTCAATCATTAGTTTCCTAAAATGTCTCCATATTTAGAAACTATGCAAACTTCGAAAACCAACATAAAATATTCTGGTTTGTCAATCTAGGATGCCATATAAGCTAACTGAATATTCCCAAAATATTTAGTAACTGATCGGAAAAATAGTAAGTGTTTTATTTCGCCAATGTAGTAATAATGAGGAAAGTTCCCCGAATTTCGATCTCACGGATTGCGTACAATTATCGAGTTCAATTCATGTTCAATTAAACAAAACTTAATTTGGAGTTTTGGTTTTAAAATTGTCACTTAACAAATAGCAGGGATATAAATCGGCTTTTCAGTTATATGAGGAGCATGCTAGGGGTAAGTATGGGATTTCCCCCTGTAATAACCTTTACTCTTGATTTCTTCTACAAGTTCATTACCTTTAACTACCAAATCTTTATTTTGTTTTCCCCATTGTCCTTAGTGGGAAAACCTTTGGTCCTTCATCCTAATACCTAAGTCCTTAGAGAATTATGATGAAACCAAGCATTTATTTTGTCAAGATTTTACCGGTAACCTATAGGATATCCCTAGTCCTAGGTGATATCTATTATAGTCTAATAGTTCAAAAACCTTAACAATGGCAGTCCATCCCTAATTGTTAACCATGAATCAATCCTTATTGGTCCGATAGGAAAAGCATAAGAACATTGAACAATTAAGTTGAAAAGAAACTATTGTATCAAAATCAAGAATTCAAAATCATTACATTTGTGAATCAGGGACACCCCCTAGCTTTGGGGGGTTTAGCCTCTTATAGTGTTAAAAAGAAAAAGCAATAATAAAATTAGACATTACAAAGGGTGTGGATTCTGCAATCTTTAATTACTATCGCTCATGAAGGAATCTTCGTCTTCAAATATCTTAAAATCACCAATTTTTATCGTTCCTCGTCTTCTCCCGTCAAAAGTCCTCCCATTCATCGTGAAAACTCCTCTAAATAGAAAAAACTCATTTAGGTCGGTTGGAAATACCCAACACATCCTCACAGGCCAACTAAAGAACAAAATAACCTGAAATGCTGAAATCAGCATTGCAGCCCAACACAGGTCATGTCAGGTAACTCAGGTGCCCGTGCTAGACCTCTGGCAATTTAATTATTGAATTCTTGGTTCAGGAACCCCTGACACGGGAGCCTGTGTCATACCCCTGACTTCCCTTATTCATGGCTCTCATCCTGGCTATCATCCTAACACGGACCGTCTCAGGTGACACGGGTGGCCGTGTCGGGCCTCCTGTAAGTGGATATTTGCATTTCTTCCAAAACTCTGAGTTTTGCACCAATTTGTCCCGATTTATTCTTTGGAACCTGAAAACATTAAAACACAAAATCAATGCATAAAAAGTGGTAAACTGAAATAAAACATGCGACGATAAAAATAAAGGATAACATAAAACAATGGTAAGTGACTGTATAAAAACCACTGATCAGTAACTTACAGATCAAATGAAACATCACTAAAAGTTGTTGAAGACGCGATGTCCTATCTCCTGGTTAGGACATCTTTACTCGACATGTTGAAAACTGCAAGTTGGAACATTTTGTTCAACATGTTGCTGCCAAGTTGGTTTTACCAAAATGTATGCCAATCATAATTTTAGAGAAATGACATGCTCTTGATCTTGGATGTATATGATTTATCATTGATTTAAATGAAATTTAATAATTTATCCGATGTGTTTTGGATTGGTTTTGGGTGGATTTCAATGATAAATATGACACTTGATTTTGTGTATGTAATTGTAGGGAATTGATGATTGATTGAAGATAACATGGTTTGTACTTGTTTACTACATATTATAATGATGTGTTGAGATGATTAATGAAGAATGGAAAATAAAAAGAAGGGGGGTTGAATTGGGATCTTAGAACTTAAAGAAAAGAATACGTTGGTTATCCTGGTTTGTTTGAACTCAAACTACTCCAGTCAATCCGCCAAGGTGATTTCTCCTCTCTCAAGCGAGGTCTTAATCCACTAATCAAACTTGATTACACAATCACAATGAAAACTGTCAATGTCTTCTTGAGTCTAAAACCACAACCCGATTTTCTCAAGGATTTACAAAGTAATATATTTGAAAGTGTGTACAAATATGTTTTCTCAATAAAACACTATCACAATAGTGATGTATTACACAATTTAAGATAACTAGGTAGAACTGAGTAAATGTGATTTTCTTTTTCGTGCGCAGTAGTTCATCACTAGATTTCTTCTATACGTCTTCTTTATATAGGCCATGTAAGAGTGACATAAGAAGATGCTTTTGGAAGGAGATAAATAGGAATAAATGAACTTTCCAAACAAGGAGATTCTTGTCCTCTTTCAGCCGTTACATTTGATATGAATTGATTAAATTGTAACGCTTCAGAACATGCTCATATCAGAAGATGAAAGTTACCATTGGGAGTCCCTTACTTCTTATTTCAGAACTTTACAGATCAGAGATCCTGTTTCACAGTGTTGGTGCATTCAGAAGTTGTAACAGAACTTCTTCATATAAGCGTGTCACGTAGAATTGCTTCTAAGAAGGATGTGTATGATTATATCATAATACTCTCATATTCTATGCTCACATAATCAGAACTTCTAGGGATGTAGATCCACACTGTGTTCTAACAGATCTTCTCTCAACAGAACTTCCTTGCATATTAAGATGCTTTATTAGCGAGCATATTTGTTCTTTATATATATATATATATATATATATATATATATATATATATATATATATATATATATATATATATATATATATATATATATATATATATATATATATATATATATATATATATATATATATATATATATATATATATATATATATATATATATATATATATATATATATATATATATATATATATATATATATATATATATATATATATATATATATCATGTGTTTATTATCATCAAAACTCTTACAGGGATGTAGAACCCAACTATGTTCTAACAATCTCCCCCTTTTTGATGATGACAAAAACTTTTATATTTTGATGGAATATAAAGAAAAAAATTAAAAGGCTCCCCCTGAGTAGAATACTCAGATAATGAGAAAATAAAATACTTCCCTGAAGATATTTTGATCTAGCTTCTGATAGGAGTCAAAATATCTTTCATTCTCCCCCTTTTTGTAAAGAATTAAAAAGTAGTAAAGATTCTATTTGACTTGCTTTGACAGGATTTGCTTGAAAAGGTGTGACATCCTCTTCTGGATTCAACTGAGATTCTTTAGAGAGCTTCTGATACTGTATTCTCATTATCGTTCCCAATAGTTCCAGAGCTAATAACCTTTTCTTTCTGATTGCCTTTGAAACCCTCGAATCCTCCAGATTTAAGTTCCAGGCTTTGGAACATATGCTTTCTTCTCATCATGTGTAGAGAGCATCCAGAATCTAGGTGTTAAAACTGGTGTTTCAACCTTGATGTTAAAAGTATCTGCAACAAAGATGATTTTTTCCTTTGGTACCCATATCTTTTTGGGTCCATGATTGTTAGAGTTTCCAAAATTCTGTTTGAATTTTGGTTTAGCAGAAAATGCCTTACTAGTATATTTTGTATCATGTGTTTGCCCATAAGTGAAGTGAGAATAAAGGGGTGTGCATTATATAACCATATCATTGACCTTTTTAGGTTGAGATACTTTACCCTTGTATCCTATTTCTTTTCTGTCATTTCTGCTAACTCCATAGGTCATTGAAGCCATCTTGCGTCTATATATGTTTTTAGCAAGAAATATTTGAAAGCTCTGATCATATTCTTTTATGATTCTATCAGATTTACTAGAAATTTCTAAAGCAGTTTCTTTCTGAGCTTTTTGTAATTTGTTTTTAAGATTAGAAATTGTTTCTTTAAGCTCAGAGTTTTATGTTTTCAGTTTCTTAGTATCTTCAGAGTTAGAAACTAGATCATTTTTAAGGTTCTTGTTTATTGCTTGAAGTTCCTGATATCTTTCAAGAATTTCTGACAAACTCTCTTCTAATTGAGATCTAGAAAAGTTAGAGAATACCTCTTCTGACTCTGAGTCTGATTCCGATTCTGATTCAGATGATTCAGAAACATATGATAAGTTGACCGTTTGAGCTATATTGGCTCTTTCATCTTTTGAAATTTTTTCCATCTTCAGAATATTCAAAATCATCCCACATTTCCATAATACTTTTCTTCTTTTCCTTAGAGACCTTCTTTTTAGGTTTCTCTATTTGAAGATTTGGACATTCGCTCCTCTAATGACCTTTTTTATTGCATTCGTAGCAGGTAATGTTTCTATTACTGGATTTTCTGTATCCAGAAAATTGTTCAGAGTGATTCCCTGTTCTTCTGGAATTTCTGAATTTCCTCTGCATGTGCTTCCACAAATGATTTATTCTTCTACATAGATGGAACATTTCGTCTTCTCCTAACGAGGATCCACCAGAGTTTTCTGCTTCTGCTTTTGCCTACAAAAATTTAGGTTCATATTTATTAGATTTCAGAGCGAGAGACTTACCTTGCTTCTGAGGCTCGTCTTGTTCTAATTCTATCTCATGACTTCTCAGGGAGCTGACAAGTTCTTCAAGAGAGATTTTGTTCAGATCTTTAGGCAATTTAAGAGTTGTGACCATGGGTCTCCATTTCTTAGGTAAACTTCTGATGATCTTCTTTACATGATCAGCAGTTGAGTACCCTTTATCCAAAAAATTTAGCCCAGCAACCAGAATTTAAAATCTTGAGAACATTGTTTCAATGGTTTCATCTTCTTCCATTTTGAAGGCTTCATACTTCTGAATGAGCGCAAGAGCTTTGGTTTCATTGACTTGCGTGTTTCCTTCATGTGTCATTCTCAAGGAGTCAAACATGTGTTTTGTTGATTCTCTATTTGTGATCTTCTCATACTCTGTGTATGAGATAGCACTTAAGAGAATAGTTCTAGCCTTGTGATGATTTCTGAAATCTCTCTTTTGATGATATGTCATTCTTTTTCTGTCAATCTTCTGACCACTTTCATCAACAGGATGTATGTACCCATCAGTCACTATATTCAAGAGATCAGTGTCATAAGCTAGAAAGAAACTTCTGATTATGTCTTTCCAGTAATCAAACTTTTCACAGTTAAATATTGGGGGTTTGCTTCTCATTTTGTCTTTCTCGTCAAGATAATCATTGCTGATGTTCTGACTTGTTACCACCATAGTGTTTTCCCACCTTGGATCTTTTTCTGACATGGTTAAGTGTTTGCACCCAGATCCATATGCTCTGATACCAATTAAAGAATGGAAAAACACAAGAAGACGGGCTGAATTGGGATCTTAGAACTTAAAGAAAATAACACGTTGTATATCCTGGTTCGTTTGAACTCAAACTACTTGTCCACCCACCAAGGTGATTTCTCCTCTCTCAAGCAAGGTCTGAATCCACTAATCAAACTTGATTACACAATCACAATGACAACTGTCAATGTCTTCTTGAGTCTAAAACCACAACCCAATTTTCTCAAGGATTTACAAAGTAATATATTTGAAAGTGTGTACAAATATGTTTTCTCAATAAAACACTATCATAACATTGATGTATTACATAATTTAAGATAACTAGGTAGAACTGAGTAAATGTGATTTTCTTTTTTGTGCGCAGTAGTTCATCACTAGATTTCTTCTATACGCCTTCTTTATATAGGCCATGCAAGAGTGACATAAGAAGATTCTTTTGGAAGGAGATAAATAGGAATAAATGAACTTTCTAAACAAGGAGATTCTTGTCCTCTTTCAGTCGTTACATTTGATATGCATTTATTAAATTGTAACGCTTCAGAACATGCTCATGTCAGAAGATGAAAGTTACCGTTGGGAGTCCATTACTTCTTGTTTCAGAACTTTACAGATCATAGTATCAGAGATCCTGTTTCACAACATTGGTGTATTCAGATGTTGTAACATAACTTCTTCATATAAGCGTGTCCCGCAAAATTGCTTCTAAGAAGGATGTGTTTGATTATATCATAATACTCTCATCTTCTATGCTCACATAATCAGAACTTCGAGGGATGTAGATCCACACTGTAACACGGTGAGAGAACTGACTTGGGATGTTTTGTGTTTTATCGTAATTGTTACACATAGCAAGAGTCGCCACCAACTTTTCTTTTATCTAATAAGGAAAGGTTGAAAAGAACAGGAAACACCTTTCGAGATTATTTCTTGAGTTCGGGGCGTAGGTTATGAAAAGGGAAGGTATTAGCACCCTTTTCATCCGTAGTTATCTACGGGCTCTTAGTTGCTTGCTAGATCACTTGCTTTTTGTTTGAAAGTGTGTTTGTGATGTGGGTTTTGAAAGTATTTTGAAAAAGAATGTATTTGTAATGGTTCTCATCTCTATAAGAATGCATACAAAGTGTTTTGTCTTTTGAAAAATGTTTCAAAGTGAAGTTGTGGGTTTATAACATATTTTTGTTGTGAGAAAGCAAGCAACTAGGAGTAACCTACCCACTCAAAAGGTCTTAAATGTTCTTTTCCTCCTCCTTTAGGTGTTGCCATCTTACCATTTATTTGGTAAGAAGCCTCGTCATTGGATGTGAAGGGACGGGCGCGGGTCAATCGTACAGTCATAAAAGGCAACTTGTGAGACGCTTTAGCAATTTTCATGAGGTACTAGATCATTTTACTGAAGGAAACATCGAGGGATATCGAGGGACTACGATCTTTTTTATTGAAGGTTCTTTGCTAAAGCGTCCCATATTCGAGGGACATGACTGTTTTTCTGAGGCAACAAGCGAGGTTACCCTAGAGGTTCGCGTGTGAAAGTGTATTTTATTCAAGTTAATTTATTCTTTGATTAGGGTTATCTAGAGGTTGATTTTATGTCTTTTCATACACGCCTAATTACTATACAGTATAAGGAAAAACAGTAAATTGCGGAAATTAAAAATTCTACGCTATTACAGAGCTTTCGGGAATGGGGATACAGATTTACAAATGGGGATGGATCAATACGATTAAGATTCCAAATAGGCAATCAATACAACCAAATCGAATCGAATAATTAATTAAAACTACAACGATCTATGAAGTAAAAATTTAATTAACAAAATATGGAAATAAAATTTTTGGTATTTTGTTTGTGAGAAAATTTGAAAAGAAGAAAATAAAACCTATAAAATAATTGACTAAAATAAATTAAATCATATGTATTATTTTTTTGTATTTTTTATGAGGAAAATAAATAATTAACCTATTCTAAATTTTTAGTATTTTTGACATTTGTTATAAACAAATCTAAACAACTTAAAATAAACTAAAAAAAAGAACAAAACCCAAGGGTCGAACTCAGGACCCCAAGGTTACAACGAGATTGCGTTACCACTACACTACACCAATATTTCTGTTTTGTTCATGTTCCAAGTGAAATAAAAGGGTACAAATATGGTTGGGTTGGGCTTTAAGGCCAAGCCCATAACCCGGATCCATTAGAGAAAGGAGATGGAGGGTTTCGAAACCCTAAATGTGAAAGGGGCAGCCGCTAGTTTGTACAACACTAATTTTTTATTTAATTATAAAATCCAAAACGAATCAGGAAGAAGAAAAGAGATCCTACTATCTTAATCTTCCATTCTCACGCTTCTCCTCTCACTCAAATCACAGTTTTGAAGAAATAATCACTTAAAAATTTTGTTTTCCTCTCTCTCAGTCGCAGATCCTCACGAAAATCGCTTTGTCAACAACCTAACAAAGGTTGGCCGGCCAAACAATGGCGGCGACATCTCCACATGCCTCTCTCTAGAACCAACGATGACACAATCTCTCTAGCTCAGACTCGATTCGGTTTTGTTCCGCTTACATTTTCAGAACTAACGGTAATCTCTCTCACAATTCTCAGAGTTCGTCTCTTACGTTCTTACTATCTCTTTACGAATCTGATTTTGAAATTCAAAAATAGTTTCAGTTCGAAGTTCAAACCCTAAGTTAATCTAAATGAGAACTGTGCGCAGCATTGAGCAAATAGTGCATGAGTAAGCATCAACATAACAAGGAGATTACGACGGTAATAAGAAATTCAAAAAGAAATACTTACGATGTCAAATCTAGTGTGACAGTTCTGATGTCTGAGAAAAGTTCAGGTATTTGAATTGATCTTCCCTCTTTTGTCTACTCTTTCCCCTTTTTTTATTTCACTGATATCTCTCTGAAGATTGTTAGAATGAAGTATGTTATCAGTTCAATGTGTTTTATGTTTATATTATTTTGCAGGTGAAGCTTGAGTGTGCGAAATTACTGCTTAGTTGCAAATGTGGAGAAATAGGAAGGCTAAGGATTTTGTGAGGTTCTGAACTGATAAAGGTTTGGGGAATGATTGGTAGTAGGTTAGTGAAGGAGTTTTGTTTGTTGAGCTGAGCAATTTCTTTTGTTTTCTCTGTGGGATTTTTCGTGTGAAAATTGTTGATAGTTGATAGAGGGTTGAAAGAAACTGAGTTTTTGGGTGAGCTGATGAGGAGACAAATTTAAGGTTATTGGAGTGATTTTGTGTATTATTCTCATTGTTGGTTTTGGATGTTTTCTTTGCAATTTTCTATAAAAATTGTGATGATTCCCTTCTCCCTAATCCTTTGTTGTTAGCTTCTGTTATATAGGGGAGGTAGTAGGAAAATGGAGGGAAATTTGTTGAGTTTTGAACTGAATGTACTGCTGACTTTGGGCTTTCTGGTGCAGTCTTTTTAGTGTGTGCATTTTAGTGCAATCTTTGACCTTGGATAGCAGGCATATGTGCGGAATGCAGGTTTGTGGTGCAGCATAGTAGGTTGTTTGGATTGTTGTGTGGCTAGGTGATATCTTCCTGACCCCATCTCTTTCCCTCTTCATCTTTCTATGATATGAAGCAATTTTGCTTTTCTAAAATTTCTGAAGGGTTTGCATATATTAGGAAAATGATGACATAGGGCTTTAGGCATGTGGTAGCTTGTTGTTTTTATGAATAATGTTGTGTTGTTTTGGCTCTGTTTGGTTTTACATGTTGTTTTGGTTTTACCTGCTGTTTTGGTTTTGCCTACTGTTTTGGTTTTGCCTGCTGTGTTGGTTTTACCTGTTGTTTTTGGTTTTTCCTGCTGTTTGGTTTTGCCTACTGTTTTGGTTTTGAGTTGCGCTGTTGTTTGGTAGCTTTGATGTATATTTGCTGCTTTGTTTGCTTGGCAGTGGGCTGTTGTTTGTTGTGATGTTAGCCTGCTATTTTGCAGTATTGTTTGGCTTGTAGCTTTGCACATTTCTTTTCCATTTTTGTGAACCAAAAAAATCCACACTTTTTGTGATTTGTAAAAGTACGAGGAGATAACCCATGATTAAAAAAACAAACCCTTTTAATTTCTGATTCCAAAATGCAAACTCTAATGATGAGATAAAAACTCTTAACAATTAGTTCTTGAATTTTCACATGTTAGCTAACTTTTTCTTTTCTTGTTTCATGAGCACGAGGGTTGGATGGAAAGCGAGGTTGAAAGGAGAAGAAGCCATGGAGAGGAGTGGATGAGTTTCTTGAAGATGAAGCAAAAGAAAATTGAAGAAGCAATATTTCTTTTTTTCTAAACAGAAGAGTTGTAGTTTGTATCTTAAATTGTAACCCACTTTGAAAAGTATCTTGAAATTGTTCCTTTATAACATAAATTGATGGAACTTGAAGTTTTTAAATCTCATGTAGTAATGTAACAACTTTGAATGATTTTCAAGATAGAAACTCGAAATTTTCCTTGCGTAAATTCACTTGTCTCAAAAGCTTAAAGGAGATTGACACATAAGTGAATCAGCGCGATTTTGAACATGTGTTGAGTGAAGTTTGTTTGACAATATTGAATATGTTTTGAACATTGTATACCCTCTTGATTCCATAAAAATTGCATTGAAAATGAAACTCGCATGCCATGCTCGATTCAAATGGAACTTCATTGCTAAACTTGAATTCAATCTCTTGATGACAAAACACGTGCTTTAAGAAAATTCATCAATCTTGTAAAATTAACGACTTCAATATGAGAATCATAGTCCTGAGAAAACAATTATGGTATGAATTGAAATTAGGAGTTAAGAACATTCGAAATCAAGCAAATGACCTGTGATGATTCGATAACTTTCAAAGTCTTCCAAACACAATTTTCCTTTGATCTTTAAAGAGAAACTCGTAAACGACATCACTTATGACGATATGCAGAAATAAACGTCTCAAGATCTTAGAAATTGAAGAAATTACAATTTTTAGAGGTCAGGCGACAGTTACTTAAGATTAGGTCAAATTCCATAAAGCGACCTCTAAAGTATTCGAATTTTGATGATCTTTCGCACGTAATCAGTTCTTGATTTGTGAAGAGAAATTGGAGATGACGTCAAGGAGAGTCATACGCAAAAAGAATCGCTCAAAAGTATCAGATAATGAAGAAGTTACAATCGTTTGAACTTGATCTCTCAAAGGTAGATTTTTGGGTCAATGAAGTCATTTTTAGTCATCTAAACCATCGACTGAGCAAACTTGCAATGCAAAGTTTGAAAACTGGAACGAACATCCTTGAGGAGACATGAAGATCTATGAAGACCATTTGAAACCTTGGAGACTCAATTTTCTTTGGGAAATAACAAACCCTAATTGTTGACTTACTGCCTAGGAAGAGAATCTGTATGATCAACTTTTGAGCCAAATTGAGTATTCGAGAAACCCTAGGACAGTATCTTGAATGAAAATGGGAGGGCAAGTTTTGGGGTACAACACACATTGTGTTCTAACAGATCTTCTCTCAGCAGAAGTTCCCTGCATATTAAGATACTTTATTAGCGAGCATATATATATATATATATATATATATATATATATATATATATATATATATATATATATATATATATATATATATATATATATATATATATATACATATACATATATCAAGTGTTTGTTATCATCAAAACGCTTACAGGGATGTAGAACCCAACTATGTTCTAACAATTAATGTAATGAGGATGCATTGTATGTGATACATAATATATGTATGTTGTGAAATTTAGTGAGGATAATTCAAATGTGTTGAATTATGTGAAATATGCTTGTATGATTAAGATTGAGAGATGGTCTTAATTGCATATGATTATTGAGATTGCACATGCACATGCATCATTTGTGTCAAGAGGAAATGTTTAGTAATTCCATGGGAATCATTGACTTGTCCCAAACCTAACACTGAGTGGGGTTTTAAAGCTTAAGGACAAATCAATCTTTTATTGGTGGTTATCTATTTGAGGGATGGACTCGGTTGGACCAATAAGGATAACATTTGGTACCACATGCATATTGCATTGAGTTGCATTGGAGTCACATGTGTCAATGTGAAATGTTGAATTAGTGTATGTGATACGGTGGCAGAACCGACTGTTAATACTGGTTTTGCATTTTGTATTTGCAAATGTTGCAGTAAGTAAGAGTCTCCATCGAATTTTCTTTTATCCAACAAAGGAAAGGGTGAAAATAACAGAAAAACACATTTTTCGAGATTTTTTGAGTAAGGGGGTAGATTATGGAAAGGGAAGGTGTTAGCACCCTTTTCATCCGTGGTTTTCCACGGGCTCTTAGGTACTTGCTTATTTTTTAAAATTGCTTTCGTGTTTGTGTGTTTTGAAAAGGTTTTGTTTGCTTTATGATAACTCTTGTATCAGTCCTCAAAAGTGTGATAAAGCGTTTTTTAAAGTAGTTTTGAAAGTGTGGTGTGAAAATGAATTAGATTTGAGCAAATACTTAACAGCTATCTACCTACTCAAAAAAGGTGTTCTTTTCCTCCTTTCCTTTAGATAGTGTTATCCTACTATTAGTGAGTAGGTAGCCCTATCGTTGGATGTTGAGGGACTATCTTAAGGGACGTTCATGGTCATTGAAGGCAACATGTAAAGATACTTTAGCAGTTCGAAGGGACTGTCATCATATATTCAGAGGCAACATCGAGGGACAGGATCATTTCTCATAGGAAACTCGAGGGACAGTAAGGGACTATGATATTTTATGATGACATTAAACTGAGGGTATTTGCTAAGAGTATCCCTATGTTCGAGGGACATGACCATTTCTGAAGGCAACCAAAGTGGGAAATACCCTAGGGGTGCAAGTGTGCAATAGTGTGCTTTTTTCAGATATTTTTATCTTGATGTTAGTGATCTAAGATTGATTGATTATTTCTTTCCATACACGCCTAACTTACTAGCAATTTATATACAGGCATATAATATAGTGCGGAAAGTAAATTGTAGGAAATAAAAACTCCTAAGCTATTACATGGCCTTGGGGCAATTACAGTTATATAGGACTGAAAATGTAGAGTGCGAAAATTAAAAATCCTAATTAAGGCTATTACAATCCGGGAACAGTTACATAATAAAAAAGAATAAGAGTACGAAAATAATAACGCGCAAAAATTGAGACAGGAGTAAGTTCAAAACCCTAAAAATCTAATTGTTTAATGAAAATGTTTTTTTTGGTATTTTATGGAAAACAATTTGAGATTTAACCTAATTTCTGACTAATTTTAAATTAAAGAAAACAAGTTAAAATTTAATTTAATTAATTTGCAAGAATTAATTTTAATAAAAAAACCTAAATCTATTTTTTGTGATTTTTGTTGATTTTATGAAAGATAAAAAAACTGATTTTAAAACAATTAAAAAAAACAATAAAGAAATAAATAAAAAACAAAAAAAAAATGATAGATTGGGCCTGTCATTGTTTCCGGCATGGGGGTGTGAGTAGAAATTTGCTAGGCCCAGCTCAAAGGAGCCCAACATCCCTGCGTGATCCAGTGATGGGTGTGTTTGAGGGTCCATGGTAGGGACTGCTTGCTGGGCGCTGGATCTGAGTGAAGGTTGATCTAGTGGCTGAGCGTGAGGGTGCAAGATGGACGTCCAACCATGTATCACACTGGAACCTGCAAGAATTTTTTAGAAAATAACAAAACACTAGACCTGGGACTCGAACCCAGGTCCTCTCCCTTTTAACGCGCTGCCTTTACCATTTGTGCCAATTGGTCATTCATTATACAAAATAAACAAAAAATAATATATACAAAATAATGGCCAGAATATATTTAAATAAAAAAACGCGCGCTGATTCAAACCAGCCAACCAGGATGCCCCATGCAGTTGTCCTCCCCACCCATTCGTTGTATTATCTTCTGCACCTTTACCTACAGACAGTGTCCGTCACTACAGCACCCGCACCTTCCAAAATCCACAACACACAATATAAATTAAATCTAAATCCAAAGGCCTACAACTAGGGTTTTGAGTTTCTCAAGAAATATTAAGTGGCAAAGGTCTCAAGTGGTTTCCATGGTTCATCATAGGTCTTCAACAATGTTCATGTCAAATTTCAAGTCCTACATCACAAGTTTGCTCAGTCAATGGCCCAGATGATTGGAAATCAACTGTATTGAGCAAAAAGTCAACTATGGTCAACATACAGTCAAACTTTAAAGATTTTTGGTCAACATCAACATTTTGGAGTGATATTCATCATTTGATCAAGGGTTGATCATTATTCCTCAAGTAAAGTCCTCAAATCATCAAAAGTCAAGAATGGTCAAATTAGGGTTTCCTTAGGAGAAGTCAACTAAACTTTGACCAAGCATAACTTTCACATGCTTCATCAACTTTTTTCCAACCAAATCGCATTTTGAAGAAAATTCAATTCTCTACAACTTTTTAATTATGCTTAAGTCCAAAAAATGTTTCATTTGAAAGATATGAGCTAATACATTATAGGTCATTTTCAAAAGTCAACAAAAGAGACTTTTTGTCAAGGAAACTTACATCAAGATAATATCTCCAAATGCAAAAATGATTAAAAGATAAAGTGTAGAGGACATCTTAAGCTTTTCAAAAAGTCATAGATCCCCTTAAAAAGATGAAAATTGAGAAAGTTATGAGTTTCACAAGTTGGGAAATTTTGAAAAAATTCATGACATGCAAATTGAGAAAACTTACAATTTTGAACTAGTGAGCCTGATTGTTGATGCTCAAACATGTTTACAAGATGATAAAGGACCTCTAAATTCATTCATACATTTTTATGATTCTTATTTATTTTATTTGAATTTTATTCATTTAAAATAAATAAAAATTAAAAAATTACAAACCATGAACAAAGGTTTAGGCATGTTGATTTCAACCCTTTGCAAGCCCATTACAAACTCATGCAAGCCTGTCAGAGATGTCCAGATTCGTGCACAAACCAAAATGGCAAGAATACATCAAATTTGGTAAGTTTTCAATTTTTTTTTATTATTGATTAAACCATGGTTTGATGGCTTGATATCATACCATATGTGCTGAGCCTCTTATTCCCTCTACATAATGCCAACAAAATCAGAAGCAAAGACACGAAACACTGCATACAAAGGCTCTCTCAAAATTCTCTAAAAATTCAAAGAATTGGTGAAAATTATATCTCACGCTCTAGCCCATATCAATCCAAACCAAGGCCATCAATACATTCCTGAGATCCCCAGGAGTCTTCCAATGTCCAGATTCAACCCCTAAGCCTCCTAGATTCTCTTCATAACCATCCCACGGTTTTTTGGTAAAATTTTCATTTCAAACTCTCTGCCCATGTAATTTAAATCAGTATTATGCATACATTCATGTTATTTGTGATATCTGGAATGATTCTAACATGGTACATGTGAGCTAGCTCGCTTGAATTTGAAAATTCCATAGTTAGGGCATGAAGCTCCCTAAGCTTCAGATTTTGCGTTACGAGAACTTTCAACCCAAATAGACACCAGATTCATACTAAAGGGAAAATTTTAAGGGGGATACGGTATCTTATGCATCTTGATCTTACATTTTTGCAGGTTTTCAGAATCCCTCCTCGCCGAAGAAGATGGTGGAAACAACCCAGGACGATGGCTTGACTCGCTTGAGAATCGCGTAGCAGATTGGAGCATCCTGATTGGCTCGTTCAAATAAAAGAAGGCCCACTTGAGCGCGCGCGTGTTTGATTGCTGACATCAGCATGCATTTTGTATTATATTAATTTTGTTTACCTCATATACCAGATGAATCACGCCACCCTAGTGGCAACACACATCCACATAAGGCATTCATGCGCCTTGTCCTGAGTTTGATCCAGGCGCAAGGCGTTTTCATTTTTCTTGTATTATTCTTTTAGATCCAGTTTGTACAAAGCCAGTATGCACATCATGCAACTCACAGTTGGGCCATCAGATCTCAAAGTCTCAGATCTAACGCTCCAAAATCATCAAGACCGTGATGTACTCCAAGGCACGCTTCTCACTGGATCCAAAACAGACTCCTGGGCCATTCATTTTGGGCCTAGAAAATTATGAAACACACCCCTCATTTACTTTAAATCATGCCCATCTGAATTTCATTTTTTTAAATGCTTATTAATTTTTTCTTTTCTTTATTTAATCATGAAATCAGAAAATCACAAAAAGATTTGATTTAGGTTTTTTTATTAATTAATTTAATTTTCAAAAATAAAATTAATTAACTTAATCACTTTGTTCATACTTCATTAATTTAAAATTAATTAGAATTAATTTTCATAATTAAATTTTTTTTCTAAATAAAAAACACCAAAAAGATTTTTATTATACTTAGAATTTTTTTTAGGGTTTTAGATGTCTTTCCCTTTTCCACCTCCGCGCACTCGTTTTATTAGTTTCATGAATTATTGTAATTGCCCAAAGTTTGTAATAGCTAATTAGGCCCCTTTAATTTTTATCCCCCAATTTTTGGCTTGTATTCCCCCATTCCGGAAGCGATGTAATAGCGCAGTTTACTTCCCGCACTTTTATTTTCTTCCCTTATGTATATATCTGATTGCTAGATTAAATAGGAGTTCGTGATAAGACTTAAAAGCAAACACTAGAAAACCTAACATTCAAGATAAATAACTACAAACACAACACACTTTGCACATGCGCACCTCTAAGGTACCTCCACTTGTTGCCTTTGGAAAACAAAAAGTCGCTTCTCTCGAACGTAAGAAGTTTTAGCAAAGACCCTTTGGTTAAAAGATCATAGTCCCTCGATGACCCTTCGATGCTGCCTCGATAAATAATCTTAGTACATTAGGGTAATTGCTAAAACGTCTTACGAGTTTCCTTCGTGACTATACCATGACCCGTGCTTGTCCCTCAAGACATCCAATGATAGGACTACCTACTAACTAATGGTAGGATAGCACTATCTAAAAGTAAAAGAGGAAAAGAACAAAGACCATTCAAGTAGGTATACAACTTGTAGTTGCTTGCTCATAAAACAAAAAAAAATCTCACATATACACTCTCTTTCTTCTAAATATTTTCAAAGACAAAACACGTTGTTTGCATTCTCAACGACACAAGAATCATTACAAAGTTCACCGCACTAAGGCATCTTTTCAAAATATTTTCAAAAACACACTTACACAAAAATCATTTCCAAAGTGAGCTAGCAACTAAGATCCCATGGATAAACCACGGATGAAAAGGGTGCTAACACCTTCCCTTTTCATAACCTACCCCCCTTACTCAGAAAAATTCTCGAAAGGTCTTTCCTATTCTTTTCACCCTTTCCTTTATTGGATGAAAGAAAAGTCGGTGGTGACTCTTGCTAATCGTAACATTTGTGATAAAACGCAAAACCAAAAGTCACTTCTCCCACTGTATTACAGAACTGGAGACTCTGCTGGGGAAACTTAAAAGTGGGGTTACCTTAGAGATAGTTCATATTTAAATGCTTTCATTGTTTGACTTACCTGATTTATGTTTAAGGGTTGTTTGGGTTATTCTTATAAAGATCCTATACCCAGATCTAGGGCATTTAGGTAAGTAGAAATAGATCGTGAAAACTGTACGACATACACCGATAAAGTTAAAGAGATGGCTATGTTAGTGCGACACATTGGTTGGTGCCGGTGTCCCTTGAGTTAAGCCAAGGAGAATGCTGGGCTGCCGCGTGGTGTCATAAAGCACTAACTGACAGTAGAACCTTAGTTGACATAACTTAGCCATTAGAAAGTAGTGAGATAGCCGGCTTTGGTGCAGATTGAAGTTGGTTGATACCCGATGCTTCACTCATTGAGGTTGGACTCTCGGGATATTTCGGCCGTAAAAACAAATGCTTGAGCTGAAACAATTCCCGAGAGAAAGATCGATGATATTAAGACTCCTAGAACCCGATTACTTTCTTTTAGGACAGGTTGAGCCAACTAAAACTTCAACAGGGTATTTACGTATAACTCCATGCAAGCTTTAACCTAATGCCTTGTGTGTTTTTACTTGTGTATGATTAAAATTGTTCGAACATAACATCGTGCATCATAACATTTATACCATTTCATTTCTACTAACCATTTCAAGGACCACGGAATTTATCTTTGTTTTGTTTTGCAGACTATGGCCTCCGCTTGCAGAAACACTATTTGGGTCAGCTTTGTAAGGGAACCCCCTCAACTTAAAGAGTTAGTCTCAAGGTTTCCCGAAAGCTCTTCATTTATCAAAAGGCATGGTCGACTGCTCAGTTTGGTTACTCCAGGTTTTGATGAAGACATGTTGAGGCTTCTCTTCCAGTTCTTTGACCATGCACATCACTGCTTCACCTTTCCTGATTATCAGTTGGTACCCACTATAAAAGAGTTATCTTAACTACTGGGAGTTCTTGTTCTTGATCAGATTCCCTTTACCGGTTTAGAGGAAGCTCCGAAGCCAGAAGTTATTGCAGCAGCCCTACATCTGAAGCAGTCTAACATTATATCCAACTGGGAAACAAGAAGCGGAGTCAAAGGTTTTGTGGCTAAATTTCTATTTGAGAAAGCTCAACTATTCCTAGATTCTATGAGTTTCCAGGCCTTTGAGGATATTTTAGCTCTTCTAATCTATGGGCTGGTACTATTCCCAAATCTAGACCAGCTCATTGATGTGAACACCGTCAAGATTTTTCTCGCTCGTAATCCTAGCCTACCTTGCTCGAAGACATTTTGCATTCTCTTCACACTCGTACTATGAAGAGATGAGGAACTCTCATGTATTGTATACCCCTGCTATCCAGGTGGTTTATTTTGCACCTTCCCCGCTTGATAATGAAGAACGAACAAGGCTTGAGGTGGTCGCAAAGAATAATGTCCCTTTCTCATACATATATTTACCGGTGTTCCCGATTTCATGAAGATATCACTATTATTGATTGTTGTGGGGAATTCCCTAATGTTCCAATCCTTGGCATTAGGGGAGGTATTACTTATAACCCTTCTTTGTCTCTACGTCAGTTTGGTTACGCTCGAAGAGATGGTCCTCATGACTCACTTATCTAGGGTATTATGTTCAATTATGAAAGTGATCTTCAAAGTTATCATCGAAGGTTTATACGTGCTTGGGGCATGGTAAGCAAGATTGAGAGTAAGGCTTTAGGGCAGAAGAATTCCATCCCTCTGGAGCCTTATCTCAAATGAGTACGATCTCGCACTCAAAATCTCATGATGTCATATCCATCTATCTTACCAATGATCATAGAGCATATTGTCGAAGTAGACGTTTCTCGCACCACCCACCATCCAGACATGCCTAATAACCTTGAAGAGTTACAAAAGTCTTGGATTCAACTAAAGGAAGAAGGAGACACCTATGAGACTCAATTCTATGAGCAACGGAGTCTTAATGCATACATCAGCAAAAAGAGGAAGTGTTCATTGGAAACTTGAGTTTTAAGATTTTAGGAGTTCATTATTTTCATTGTAAGCCTAAAAGGACATTGTAATTTGAACTTTACTAATAAAATATTTGTTTTTGTTTCCTCTTGGTTAGAAAATTTAAATCTCCTAAAGTCCTTGAAATCATCGTATTTACATATCATGCATCATTTCATAACAGGTTTGTCTTACAAATTTCTCATTTTCTCACTGTTTATTTCAGCAGAAAAATGGCCCTCGAATAGAATGTTCAGGATCTCCAGGATCAACATGCACAATTCCAAGAAACTCTCATGAATCTGGCATAGGGACATAAAGAGTTATTGGCACTCGTCGCCAAGAAAAAGAAGACCAAGAAGTCGGCTGATGTCCTCAATATGGGGAGAAGGTTTAAAGGCCCTGCTCAACCCGTCTAAGTAGAAGATATCTCCTCTGAAGAAGATGACAACCATGATGAAGATGGTAGAAGCATAAAAAATGAAGGTATAAACAATCAGGGTTATGAGAATAGTCCTGAAGACGAAGACTTTTCTGACGAACAATATCCTCTTGCGGATGACAGATATAAGTAACTGGAGGACAGAATCAAGGCAATGGAAATCCAAAAGCTGTCTGAACTGGATTTTGGTGAATTAGGTCTGGTTTCGGGGGTAGTCACCCCACCTAAGTTCAAGGTCCCTGTCTTTTCTTAGTACGATGGGGTCTCTTGTCCAAAACTCTATTTAAATTCGTATGTTCAGAAGATACAACCTCACACTGCCGACTGGAAGTTATGGTTCCATTTCTTCCAGGAAAGTTTGGCTGGAACTCAACTAGAATGATTCTATCAGCTTGAGGGAACCAACATTTATACCTATGAAGACTTGGCTGCTGCTTTCTATAAGCATTATCAATATAACGCTGACCTGGCACCAACTCGAGTGCAACTGCAGAATATGTCCATGGGCTCTAATGAAGGGTTCAAGGAATATGCACAGAAATAGAGGGACTTGGCTGGAAGGGTGAAACCTCCCTTTACTTATTGGGAAATAGTGGATATGTTTATGGGCATTGTGACAGGCCCTTTCTTTATTCTGTTGATCGGAAGCTCTTCTCTGGGTTTACATATATGATTTTGTTAGGGGAAAGAATTGAAAGTGGCATTAAAAGTGGGAAGATCCCGATGGCTACATCTTTGAATGTTGTGAAGAAGCCATTTGGAGGTAAAAAGGAAGTCAATGTTGTCTATGGCCAGAAGAGCCATAGTAAAAGTAACCGGCATCAGTCTGTGGGAGCGGTATTGATATCTAATCCGGCACCTGTTCAACAACAATAGGTTAATTGACGAAGGCCAGACGCTCCACCGAGGAAGTTTACTAAAATTGGCATGCCTTTATATCAGGCGTTACAACATTTGTTGAAGTAAGAACTCATTTCACTACGGGATCCTCCTCAGAATCCCAACAGCTCCTCTCCAAAGTATGATCCAAACATGAGGTGTGCTTATCATTCAAAAAGTCCTGGCTATGACACCAACAATTGATGGGCTCTGAAGAGCAAGATTCAGGACATAATTGATAATAAATAAATTGAGTTTTATCCTTCGGAGACTCCAAATGTGATTACCGCGCCTATGCCCAAGCACGACAAAGGCATAAGTGTTGTTGAAGATATGTTGTATATTACCTCTGTCAATGATATGGTTACTCCCCTATCTACAGTTAAGAAGAATTTGTTACAAGTTGGTTTATTTCCAGGTTATGCGGAAGAATGTTATAGTTGTGCGGTGTAACCCAATGGCTATGGGTTACTAAAGGAAGGCGTTCAACGCCTGATGGACGAACATGTTATTCTGATTGAGAAGATTCTAAATCGGTACCAAGACTTATCTGTTATCTCCAGTACTCCTTTAAGAATCCCTTCCAAAGGGCCTATAAGGATTACCGTTAATCCGAAAGTTGCTCATTTGGTTATTACAACACCCGGGCCTATCCCATATTCCTCAGAGAAGGCTATTCTGTGGAATTACGGGTTTGACGCCTATTTCCATGGCGTTAAGCAAGAGTTGTCGGATGAAGAGAACAAAGAAGTTGATCTCAGTATTGTCAATATTGTCGGGACTAGCAAAATTACCAGAAGCGGAAGGATTTTCTTTCCGGAAATGTCTCCGCCTTCTCAGGTTACGGTTACCAAGACAATTGTTGAGGCTCGGGGTGAAAAGCCAGCATTAGAGCCTGCCCGGACGGAGGCGTCAAAGGAAGCTTCAGTCAAAGATACCTTTGGAAAGGACTTGGAAGAGGTTCTGAAGATTATTTGCAGGAGTGATTATAAAATTGTTGAACAGTTGGGGAAGACCCCATCCAAAATATCGATGTTATCACTACTGCTATGTTATGAGGCCTATGTGAAGGCTTTAGTGAAGTTTTGGAAGATTGTCCATATGCCGCAAGAAACTATGGCTGATCAATTTGGAAGCTATGTGGCTAGTCTGACAACTGATAATGATTTGGGTTTCTCCGATGTTGACTTGACTCCGAAGGGGAGAAATCACAACAGGTCCCTGTATATCTCCATTAAATGCAGGGGCACTACACTGGCCCATGTATTAATTGATATTGGCTCTTCTCTAAATGCTCTTCCCAAAGGCGCTCTGGAACGACTAGATTGTGAAGGGGTTGTACTGAATCCCAACAATATCATAGTTTGAGCCTTTTACAGGTCGAAGAGAATGGTGCATGGAGAAGTGGACCTCCCGATCAAGGTGGGTTGACAGATATTTAAGTCCACTTTCTATGTCATGGACATCTGGACGACTTACTGTTGTTTATTATGATGCCCTTGGATTCATGAGACAGGTGTTGTCACCTCCACCTTGCACTAGAAGCTAAAGTATCTGGTAAAAGGTAAATTTGTTACTATTTGTGGAGAGGGGGAATATATGGTCAGCCACCTCAACTTATTCTGATATTTCGAGATGATGGAGAGTTTATTGAAACGTCCTGTCAAACCTTTGAAGTAATTTCCTATGCTGCTATTGAAGATGTGTCTTCCATTCCTAAGATCACCAAAACCATGCACAAAATGGCCTCCTTGAAAGATGCTAAGGCTGCTATAGAAGAAGGTGGTGATACTATTTAGGGTCAGCTTCCTGATATCCCTGATAAATCTAAAAAGTTTGGTATGGGCTTTAGTGTAGAAGGTCAAAGGGTTGTTTGACGCGCTCGTGCTGGGAGACCTCCGTTCTACATCAGTAATAACGGGGTCAATGCTATAGAGGATGCAGACAGTGATTGTGACTTCCGCAGTTGGATATTCCCTACCTTTGGTGATAGACTGGATAACTGGAAGGCAGAAGACATCTTTCCCATCTCCTTTAGTCAGGAGTAATAGCTATATTCTTGTCTTATTATTTTCAAAAGTGTTTGGCTATCTAATAAACAATAACTTTAAAACCTTGTGTCTTACCTGGGCATAATGGTTCATTTGTTAAAGGGTTGATAATTCATAAACATTTGCTGATTCAATAAAAACATTGGACGTTTTGCATACAAATTTTGTGATCTCTGTATTTCTTTTTGCATTTTCAAAATAGTTATGTGTTCTTACACACATCCACATACTACATTGCAGATCCTTATCCACTCTGGATCTCATCAGTAATAATTCTGCTATTGCCGCATATGACTTTGAAAATCCGATCTACCAAGCCGAGGACAAAGGTGAGGAAGATTGTGAGATACCTAAAGAACTTGCCAGACTCTTAATACAAGAAGAGAAGTCTATCCAACCGCATGAAGATCTGGTCGAAGTTATAAACTTGGGTACCGAGACAGACAAGAAGGAGGTCAAGATTGGCGCCAACTTAGAAAGCGGTGTTAAGAGCAGGTTAATCTAGATACTGCATGAATATGTTGAAATATTTGCTTGGTCATACAAAGACATGCCAGGGCTCGATACCGATATTGTAGTTCATTGTCTGCTAATGAAAGAGGTCCGTGCTCTGATAAAACAGAAGGTTTGTCGCATGCATCCTGAAATGTCAGAAAAGATCAAAGTCGAAGTTATCAAGCAATTCAACGCAGGGTTCTTAGCAGTGATGTCATATCCTCAATGGGTTGTTAATGTTGTTCTTGTGCCAAAGAAAGATGGCAAAGTATGTATGTGCGTAGATTATAGGGACCTGAATAGGGCAAGCCCCAAAGATGACTTCCCACTATCATATATCGATGTTTTGGTCCACAACACTGCTCATCACAAGGTATTCTCTTTCATGGATGGTTTCTCGGGTTATAATCAGATCAAGATGGTGCCTGAAGACATGGAGAAAACTACCTTCGTCACACAGTGGGGTACTTTCTGCTATAAAGTTATGCCTTTTGGGTTAAAGAACACAGGGGCAACTTATCAGCATGCCATGGTAGCTTTATTTCATGATATGATTCACCACGAGATAGAGGTCTATGTTGACGACATGACAGCAAGGTCACAGACTGAAGAAGAGCACCTTGATCATCTGCATAAACTGTTTGAAAGGCTGAGGAAGTATAGACTGAGGCTAAACCCGAACAAGTGCACCTTTGGGGTGAGATCTGGTAAACTCCTGGGTTTTGTCGTCGGTGGCAAAGGTGTCGAAGTTGATCCTGAAAAAGTTAAGCCTATTCAAGAAATGCCGACTCCCAGTAACGAGAAGGAAGTCAAAGGTTTCTTAGGACGACTGAATTACATTGCCCATTTCATTTCTCATCTTATTGCTACTTGTGAGCCAATCTTCAAGCTGCTGAAGAAAGACCAAGTAGTAAAATGGAACGAGGACTATCAAACAGCCTTTGATAAAATTAAGGAGTACCTGCAAGAACCTCCTATTCTGATGCCACCATTTGAATGACGACCTCTAATCATGTACTTAACAATGCTAGAGAACTCAATGGGGTGTGTATTGGGGCAGCATGACGAGTCTGGTCGAAAAGAACATGCAATATACTACCTTAGCAAAAAGTTTACCGACCGTGAAACAAGATATTCACTGCTCGAGAAAACGTGTTGCACTTTGGCATGGGCTGCTCGCCGACTAAGACAGTATATGTTGACCTATACTACCTTGTTGATCTCTAAAATGGATCCCATCAAGTACATATTCGAGAAGCCAGCTCTCTCCGGAAGAATAGCTCGATGGAAAATGTTCTTAACAGAATACGATATCCAGTACACCACCCTAAAGGCAATCAAAGGAAGTGTATTGGCCGGCCATTTAGCGTATCTAGCTGTAGATGACTATCAGTCTATGAACTTCGAAGAGAACATTATGCTATTAACAGGTTATGAAGAACATGGGTAGTATGAAGGACCTAAACCATGATCATTATGGAATATGGTTTTTAATGGATCTTCCAATGCACTTGGTAACACAATCGGTGTTTTGATCATCTCCCCCTCAGGTTTCTATACGCCTTTCACTGCCATACTTTTCTTTGACTGCACCAATAATATGGCTGAATATGAAGCGTGCATCATGGGTCTTAGGGATGCTATTGATCTGAGAATTAAGTTCTTAAGCGTGTATGGATACTCAGCCTTGGTGATCAGTCAGGTTAAGGGAGATTAGGGTACGAAACACCTGAATCTCATTCCTTATAAAGAGCATGTGTTAACCTTGATTTCGTACTTCGAAGAGATTACTTTTGAGCATATCCCAAGAGAAGAGAATCAGCTGGCGGACGCATTAGCTATCTTGTAATCCATGTTCAAGGTTAGATGGGACAACAAGGCTCCCAGAATTACCATTGAAAGATTTGACGAGCTGGCAGACTATTGTGAAATTGACACTGATGGAGTAGAGGAAAAACCTTGGTTTCATGAGGTGAAAAGGTACTTTGAAGCTCAAAAATACCCTGAAGGGGCATACATCAATGACAATAAGTTCCTACAGAGGTTCTTGGCTAAGTTCTTCTTGAGCAATGGAATTATATACAAACACAATCATGATTCGACCCTGCTCCATTATATGGACAAGAAGGAAGCAGAATAAATTATGCAAGATATGCACGAAGGCGTCTTCGATACTCACTCTAGTGGGCATACTATGGCTAAAAAGATCTTGAGAGCTGGTTACTATTGGTTGAATATGGAAACTGATTGTCACCATCACTCGAGAACTTGTCATAAATGTCAAATCTATGCTGATAAAGTTCATGTGCCTCCAGTACCTTTGAATGTCATGACTGCTCCTTGGCTGTTTGCAATGTGGGGTATTGATATGATTGTAGAAATCAAGCCTACAGCCTCTAACGGACATCGCTTCATCCTCGTCGCCATTGATTACTTTATAAAATGGGTTGAAGCAGATTTGTTCACCTCTGTTACCAAGAATATGGTCGCCCGGTTCATCAAACATAACCTGATATGTCGGTATGGCATCCCTGAGAGGATTATCACAGATAACGGTACCAATATCAACAATACAATGATCATTGAACTCTGCACACAGTTCAAGATCAATCATCACAACTCTTCTCCATATCGACCTAAGATGAATGGCGCAGTGGAAGCCGCCAATAAGAACATCAAGAAGATCATACAGAAGATGGTTGTGACATACAAATATTGGCACAAGATGTTACTATTCGCTCTTCACGGCTATTGCACTTCAGCTAGAACATCAATTGGGGCAACCCCATTCTCTCTGGTTTACGGTATGGAAGCTATGCTACCCGTTGAGGTCCATATTCCTTCGCTAAGAATTATGAAAGATGCATACTTAGGCGAAGACGAATGGGTTAAGACCAGGTTGGATCAGTTAAACCTAATTGACAAAAAGAGGCTTGCAGCTGTTTGTCATGGTCAGATGTACCAGAAACGCATGATCAAGGCATTCAACAAAAAGATGAAGCATCGGGTATATCAAGCTGGTGACTTAGTAATAAAGCGTATCATTCTACCGTAGGGTGATCCCAGGGGCAAATGGACTCCCACTTACGAAGGGCCATTTGTGATCAAGAAAATATTTTCTGGCATTGTTATGATACTGACCACCATGGACGGTGAAGATTTCCTGCACCCTGTGAATGCGGACATAGTCAAAAAATACTATGCATGAAAACGACCCGCTAGGTTGAATGGTGTTGTACCCCAAAATTTGCCCTCTCAATTCTCAAGGCCTTTCTTACAAGGATTTTCAAGGTTCAAGCTTGAACAAGTGCATTGGGATTTTCCAATACCAAAATTAAAAGGAGACTGTCAAAGAGAAAACAGATAAAAATATTATTTTGACAAAAATTGGAGAAATACAAGTGTTCTTCGATTGGCCTTTTGGCCTCTTTCGACACAAGCTTGGCTTGCATCCTTCGATTGGGCTTTTGGCCTCTTTCAACACAAGCTTGGCTTGCATCCTTCGATTGGCCTTTTGACCTCATTCGACACAAGCTTGGCTTGCATCCTTCGATTGACTCTTGGCCTCCTTCGATTCCTCAAAGTGGCTGCTAGCATGCCTCTTTCGCCTGGGCATGTGACTTCTTGTTGCAGGTTTCGTTTGTGTCTTTTGCTGCCTGCATGCTTGCAATCGAAGGCCATGACCTACTGGTCACATGTACCCCCTGCAAGGCAAGTCTTCGTTTGGGAACTCACCTTCTGTGTGCCTGGATGAAAACTTCAGTTGAGCAAGAGCCTCCTTCGAATGCAACTTGGGAATACCCTTCGACTCAGAAGCCAGGAACCTCCCTCATGCTAAAAGGCAATGACTCCCTTTATGTTTGTTTCGATCCACATGCTTCGATTGGGCAACATTGTTTCCTTCGAACACAGACTTTCGATTGGAAAATATGTTTGCTTCGACCCAGGCTTCGATTGGGCAATATGATTCCTTCAAGCATGAGCTTCCGATTTGGCAATATGCTTCCTTCGAGCATGAGCTTTCGATTGGGCAGTAGTTTCCTTCGAGTTAGATTGTTTCGACCACAAGCTTCGACTGAGGCAAAGGCTTCCTTCAAACACGTGTGCTTCGATCTCACTCTTGCATTCGACACAAGATCAAATCTCGTTTGCCAGGCTGTGTTGCGTCCAAATCTTTACATAGTCAGAAGCTTGTACAAGGGTTTTAAACTTTACCTTTTGGATACTGCTATTCTGGGTTAAAGGCTACATACTCTTTCTTTTCATAGAGAGTACTTTAGTCATAAAAGCTGCTTTCAACCTAAATTTGGTCTGAGCACAAGCAACGTCAGAGGCATAAGTCACATCTTATGCACCCCAACTGCCAACAGGCCCCCCACTTGTACTGTCATGTTACATTATTTTATCTATTCTTTGCAAGGCTGGCTATGGAAAAACATGTCCATTCTTTCTCTATAAATACAGGAACTTTTGCAAAGATGGGAGAGGATCTTTTGGACCAGTGGAACGAATCACCCAAAGTTTCTCAAACACAACAAATCTCTCAAGTCCCTTCAACACTTGTGAGAACAAACCCAGAATTTACTTCATTCGATTCTGAAGAACAAGTATTCTTCAGTATCCTTTGAATCCAGTTTGGAAAGAAACATAAGACTTGTTTCTTTCCTTCCTTCGAATTCAGCAGTCCAAGCACAACTGTTGGCCCCCTCTGTCAAATCCAGAACCTTGGACCTCCACTCAAGGTCCCACACCCATTCAATGCCTCCATCAAGGTAAGTCACTCTTACCCTTGAATTTTTCATTTCATGACATAACATGTAAATAATCTCTTCGTTCGTTTCAAACATGTATATACCATTGTTCCTTCATTTCCATCCTGTTAACATGTTTTTTAAAAGTTAACCCTTTCGTTTGGGCTTTCTGTTTACCTGAACTAGCTTTAATTATTAAACTGTTTGAAAGATAAATATTAGCATGGCCTCAAGCCATGTTGCCATTTAATGCTTGAAATGAGAGAAACAGGAAACAGGAAGTAGGAAACGAAGCTTTTGGCTTCTATCCCCTTTCTCCAGGTCGAACGAAAGATACAAACAGGAGGAAAACCATACACTGACTTCCAGGCCCCAGTCGAAGGATACAACTTGCTGCTGCCTTTGCCTAATCGAAAGACGTGACTTTGCTGTTGCCATCCCCAATCGAAGGAGGCCAACAGAATGCAAATCGAAGGCTTCTAGTCCCAATCGAAGGAGGCCAGCAGAATGCAAATCGAAGGGTGCTACTGCCTGGGTCGAAAGAGCTCTGTTTTATTTCTTTTTATCTTATTTTTGCCTTTACATTTTCTTGCCTTTCAATATGGTTGTAATAGCGTAGGATTTTATCTTTCTGCACTTTATTTACTTTGTACAAATGCTAGTAATTAGGCGTGTATGGCAAGATAAAACTAACAAGTAGACAACCTAAAAATCAAAGACAAATGCATGCAATAAAACACACTTTGCACACATGCACCCTTAGGGTAATCTCACTTGTTGCCTCGGAAAATAGTCATGTCCCTCGAGCATGGGCGTTTTAGCAAAGACCCTCGATAAAAGATCATAGTCCCTCGATGACCCTCGACGTTGCCTTCGGTAAACGATCTAGTCCCTAAAATGACATTGCTAAAACATCCCATATGTTGCCTTCTATGACTATACAAAAGTCCCATGTTCGTCCCGTTCAAGATCCTAACACAAGGTTGTTCACCAAATACAATCGTCAAACAACACCGTTAAAAAGTATAAAACATAAGAAAGATCTTTGAGTAAAATAGGGTAGATACCTCTTAGTTACTTGATCAAACTTGCAAAACATCCTTGCCATTTTTCAAAACACACTCCACAACACAATTCCAAAAACAACTTTCAAAACATTGAAACATCTTTTCGAAAATACAAACACCTTTGTAAAACATTCAAACAAATTGTTACAAAGGTTGCCTAGACAAGGCATCTTTTTCAAAACATTTTCAAAACCACACACACAAAACACCATTTCAAGCAATTGAAAAAACAAAGGCAAGTGATCTAAACAAGTAACTAAGAGCCCATGGATAACCATGGATGAAAAGGGTGCTAGCACCTTCCCTTTTCATAATCTACCCCCCGAACCCACGAAAACATCTCAAAGGTCTTTCCTGTGCTTTTTGACCTTTTCCTTAGGATAAAATAAAAAGTCGGTGGCGACTCTTGCTAAACCGGAACATTTGCAAACACAAACGCAAAACCTCAAGTCAGTTCTCCCACCGTATCACAGAACTGGCGACTCTGCTGGGGACATTTTTAAAAGTGGGGTTACCTTAGGGTTTTAGATCACCTTTACATGCTTAACTTGTTTGCTTTGATTGCTTTACTTTTTGGGTTCCTTGTTTGGGTTTGTTGTAAATCCTACACCCGGATTTGGGGGCACCTTTTTAGGTAAATAGCAATAAACTGTGAGGGAAATGTGCGGGGTATACCGACATGGTTGAAGCTGTAGCTATGTTAGTGTGACATATTTGTGGGTATCGGTAGCCCTTGAGTAGTCAAGGAGAATACGGGGTCGCTGAGTGATGTCATGAAGCACTAACGAACTCTTAGAACCTTACTTGACCATCTTGGCCTTTTTAGGGGTAGTGAGATGACTGACTTTGGTGCAGTCCGAAGTTGGTAGATACTCGATACTACACTCATTGAGGATTGTTTTCTTGGAATATTTTGGTCGCCAGTTAAGTGGCTAAACCAAAACAATGAACATAGAAAACAATCCAGTGATATTGAGCTCATTAGAACCCGATTTCTATTTTAGGACAGGTTGAGCCAACTAACTTCAAGAGGGTACTTACCTACAAACCCCATGCAAGCCTAAACCTAAGGACTTGTCTACTTTGTGTGAATATGACTGTCTGTATGTACACTTGCTTACTTTTGCATACATGTACATAACATCATAACATCATATCATAGCATTTTCAATAACCATTTCAAGGATCTCGAGGGTCTTTTGATACAGGGGCACGTTGAACCAGACGTCTACCAAAGAGCAAGAGGGTTCCCCTCTAAACAAACACCGTCAAAGATCAAGTGCAACAACTTGAATCGGGGGATATGACCCACTTGACATGGTGAGCTTGATTCTTGTGGAAAGACATCCACCGATACAAAGTTCTCCAATCAAAGATGTTGATCGAAGTTCAACCTCTAACATTTTCTTGTGTTTACCCCGCGAGATTCTTGGAAACATGCATCCACATATCATGCATTGCATCATAACAGGTTTTCCTTTTTCAGGTCTCCTTATCTTTCTACTGTTTATTTCAGTAGAGATGGCTCTAGAGCAGACTATCAAGGACATCCAAGCTCAAAACTCTCAACTTCAAGAGATGTTCTTGAACCTACCCAAGGGACAAGAAGAGGTCAAGGCGCTCCTCACCAGGGGCATGATCATGGGAAATCCTGGGGACGACAGAGATGACCAGTTGGAGTGGCTACAAACTGAGATAGCCATAATGAAGGTCCTCCACTTGAAATGACAAAGCTCGAACTGGGAGACTTTTGTTCCATTTGAATTTTCAAGTTGTAATTTCTTTTGTATTTAAACAATTATCTATTAATGTCAAACTTTGTTTTATTAATGCATTACATATGTTTTTCTTGAATTCATCCACACGTTTTCACTATTCTTATACTGTCTTTATGATATTCAACTATTGCTAAAAGTTACAAGCCTTTAGAGGGAGGATGACGAAACAATTCCATAATCTCATACAGTATGCTCTTGAACAGACCTTGCTGACGATGTACAGGCGTTTCTTTCAAATCCTAAACACTAGAGTTATAAGGAAGATAATCCCTAGTCAACCCCTTCGAGCCAAAGAAGTAGAAGTTTTCTATTTTAACACAAATTAAAACCTTTAATCAAAACCTGGGGCAGGGTAGTCACTCAGTTAATTCAAAAAGATGCGCATTAAAGTCGCAAACTCTCAGTTCGTAATACAACGAACAACATCAGAAGCATTCATCTGGAATCAAAAGACAGTGGTGGTTCCTTATCTCATAGGCAGTCAATCTCTCAAAAGAGAAAAGCCCACCGAGCTAAAACCTGTAAAGGAGGCTTAAGAAAGCTGGGGCATCCCGCTGACTGTAATCTCGAAAACAGGAACAGTCAGGCAAAAGTTAGGGATAACAAATCAAAAGAACGAGGTAGCTACAAATCCTTAACAACATGAAAAAATGTTGCAAAAATGACTGCCTTCCAACAAATTCAACTTGTGTGAACCATCACCAAAAACGTCGTTCCAGACTCATTTGGAGTTCAAATGCACAATTAACTGAGTTTAGGATTGAAGAACATCACGAAGAACGGGTGGGTACAAATACATTTGAGCCTTTATCCTTTGTTTCTTAAACCGTGAACCAAGCCACGTTACAACCCTTCAAAAGTCCTAATTGAAGCATGGGTTAGTTCAAAAGCATACTGTTACAAAAGGTATCCTGACTCCTGTAAGGCTTTGCCCTAAATCTTGTGTTGAATTTGTCTTATAAAAAGTTTTCTGCTAAAAAATGCATTTTTCAAAACTTCGAGACAAGCATAAACTTTGCATCACTTGAATATCACTGTTTGCATTTGGCTATTTGTTTGACAACGGAGAAATTCACACAACGAATATCCGATGAACGAAAGCCCTCTCAGTGAACAAAATCACTTCAAAAAGGATGACACTTCCATTGACAAATCTCCTATCAACAAGGGGGCATGACATGTCACTATCCAGCACACCTGGGGCAGTCCAGTCAAGATTTCAAGAAATCTCTGAAGAAGTGCAGAGTAACCAGGGGAAAGTCTCCATCTCCGTCACTTGGGGCATTGAACGTCAACCCTGACAAAGGGTTACATACAATCAAACTTTTTGGCAATGCCACAAACATTCGCTACTAGGGGCAATGACAAGTCTCCCCAAAGCCCTTCTCATAGGATGATTCCCCAGCAAGAGTATAATCTCTGACCCCCTTTCCCAGCTGAATCAACCTCAAGAATCCTCGATGACTTCCCCCAACGAAGATGTCACCTCTCTAGCGGACTGACGACAGGGTTTATTTCCCCAACAACACCAGGATTCCCCAGCTTGAGTTTGCCTCTCCGACTACTACAAATCAAAGGACCACAACTCCTCTTCCCCAGTAGACTACTCTACAATCCCCAACAAGTTACTGCGAAACCTGGACCCGACCAGATATCAGTTCAACTTCGACTCCCCAGTAGAGCAACGGACGACTAAGACTCCTAAACTCCTTTTCCAAGAAGAAATAAACATACTCCCCACAGAGTTTTCAACTTCCCCCAGCGGAGTTCTCCTCAAACAACAAAACAGGAATCCAATGGAAATATTCTAAGCAAAGTTTGAAGACACACATACTCTTCAACAGCAGTCCAGGATTTAATGACTCCCCAGCTTTTGTCAAGGATTTATTTTCCCAGACAAAAATACATTCATTAACATTTCACATTTCATACATACATGATAAGTGCATACAACACAATCTCATTTAATTTTGAGAACATCATGACATTATGCATTTGATACATCATGACATTGCATACAGCTAACATTTTACCTTTTCAGGAAAAGGTCAATCAACAGATGGCTACCATCAACCTTTTCAAAGTTCTGGATTAATACCTGTAGCAAGCCAGGAAAACTATCTATGGACGATTGATTGTAGATTAATACCTGAAACCAGCCAGGAAAACTATATACATGAAGAGATTGAAGATTAATACTTGTAGCAAGCCAGGAAACTATCTTTCTTTCTCAGGTCAGAGATTAATACCTGAAACCAGACAGGACAACTATCTCGTCGACCAACCTTTTCAAGTTCCAGATTAATACCTGTAGCAAGCCAGGAAAACTATCTGTGGACGACTGATTGTAGATTAATACCTGTAACAAGCCAGGAAAACTATCTACATGAAGAGATTGAAGATTAATACCTGTAGCAAGCCAAGAAACTATCTTTCTTTCTCAGGTTAGAGATTAATACCTGAAACCAGCCAGGACAACTATCTCGTCGACCAACCTTTTCAAGTTCCAGATTAATACCTGTAGCAAGCCAGGAAAACTATTTGTGGACGACTGATTGTAGATTAATACCTGTAAGAAGCCAGCAAAACTATCTACATGAAGAGATTGAAGATTAACACCTGTAACAAGCCAGGAAACTATCTTTCTTTCTCAGGTCAAAGATTAATACCTGAAACCATCCAGGACAACTATCTCGTCGACCAACCTTTTCAAGTTCCAGATTAATACCTGTAGCAAGCCAAGAAAACTATCTGTGGACGACTGATTGTAGATTAATACCTGAAACCAGCCATGAGAACTATATACATGAAGAGATTGAAGATTAATACCTGTAGCAAGCCAGGAAACTATCTTTCTTTCTCAGGTCAAAGATTAATACCTGAAACCAGCCAGGACAACTATCTCGTCGACCAACCTTTTCAAGTTCCAGATTAATACCTGTAGCAAGCCAGGAAAACTATCTGTGGACGACTGATTGTAGATTAATACCTGAAACCAGCCAGGAAAACTATCTACATGAAGAGATTGAAGATTAACACCTGTAACAAGCCAGGAAACTATCTTTCTTTCTCAGGTCAGAGATTAATACCTAAAACCAGACAGGACAACTATCTTATCGGCCAACCTTTTCAAGTTCCCGATTAATACCTGTAGCAAGCTAGGAAAACTATCTGTGGACGACTGATTGTAGATTAATACCTGTAACAAGCCAGGAAAACTATCTACATGAAGAGATTGAAGATTAATACCTGTAGCAAGCCAGGAAAACTATCTTTCTTTCTCAGGTCAGAGATTAATACCTGAAATCAGACAGGACAAATATCTACTCGACCAACTATTGCTTATTCAACTTCAAGACTTCTGAAAACAGTTTACGGATTCTCTAAATACGGATGTTAATCTATCGCTTGTTCAGATTCAACTTCTGAAAACAATTTACGGGTTCTCCAAATACGGACGTTAATCTATCGCTAGTTCAGACTCAACTTCTGAAAACAGTTTACGGATTCTCCAAACATGGATGTCAATCTATTGCTTATTCATACCCCCATCTCAGAGATGTTCCAAAACATGGACACCTTTCTGATACTCATTTCTTTCACCTCTGGATGGCATCTTTAAGCCCATCTCCGACATACAATTCAACAAACATTCTTGGATGGCATCTTTAAGCCCATCTCTGACAAGATTCTATAACATTTTTGGATGGCATCTTTAAGCCCATCTCCAACAACTATCCATCATCTCTCCAAATGGCATCTGTAAGCGCATTCCCGACATCATAATGCTGATACTACACCATGCGAGTGCAAATTTTTAGGCACTCTAGTGTTCAATTATCTTCCACCTTCGGATCACGAAAGGCTCGAAAGCAAATCTATATCCTCAGGTTTAAGAAAATTGAACAGGGGCAACTGTTGTACCCCAAAATTTGCCCTCTCAATTCTCAAGGCCTTTCTTACAAGGATTTTCAAGGTTCAAGCTTGAACAAGTGCATTGGGATTTTCCAATACCAAAATTAAAAGGAGACTGTCAAAAATGGAGAAAACAGATAAAAATATTATTTTGACAAAAATTGGAGAAATACAAGTGTTCTTCGATTGGCCTTTTGGCCTCTTTCGACACAAGCTTGGCTTGCATCCTTCGATTGGACTTTTGGCCTCTTTCGACACAAGCTTGGCTTGCATCCTTCGATTGGCCTTTTGACCTCTTTCGACACAAGCTTGGCTTGCATCCTTCGATTGACTCTTGGCCTCCTTCGATTACTCAAAGTGGCTGCTAGCGTGCCTCTTTCGCCTGGGCATGTGACTTCTTGTTGCAGGTTTCGTTTGTGTCTTTTGCTGCCTGCATGCTTGAAATCGAAGGCCATGACCTACTGGTCACATGTACCCCCTGCAAGGCAAGTCTTCGTTTGGGAACTCACCTTCTGTGTGCCTGGATGAAAACTTCAGTTGAGCAAGAGCCTCCTTCGAATGCAACTTGGGAATACCCTTCGACTCAGAAGCCAGGAACCTCCCTCACGCTAAAAGGCAATGACTCCCTTTATGTTTGTTTCGATCCACATGCTTCGATTAGGCAACATTGTTTCCTTCGAACACGGACTTTCGATTGGGAAATATGTTTGCTTCGACCCAGGCTTCGATTGGGCAATATGATTCCTTCGAGCATGAGCTTCCGATTGGGCAATATGCTTCCTTCGAGCATGAGCTTTCGATTGGGCGGTAGTTTCCTTCGAGTTAGCTTGTTTCGACCACAAGCTTCGACTGAGGCAAAGGCTTCCTTCAAACACGTGTGCTTCGATCTCACTCTTGCATTCGACACAAGATCAAATCTCGTTTGCTAGGCTGTGCTGCGTCCAAATCTTTACATAGTAAGAAGCTTGTACAAGGGTTTTAAACTTTACCTTTTGGATACTGCTATTCTGGGTTAAAGGCTACATACTCTTTCTTTTCATAGAGAGTACTTTAGTCATAAAAGCTGCTTTCAACCTGAATTTGGTCTGAGCACAAGCAACGTCAGAGGCATAAGTCTCATCTTTTGCACCCCAACTGCCAACAGGCCCCCCACTTGTACTGTCACGTTACATTATTTTATCTATTCTTTGCAAGGATGGCTATGGACAAACATGTCCATTCTTTCTCTATAAATACAGGAACTTTTGCAAAGATGGGAGAGGATCTTTTGGACCAGTGGAACGAATCACCCAAAGTTTCTCAAACACAACAAATCTCTCAAGTCCCTTCAACACTTGTGAGAACAAACCCAGAATTTACTTCCTTCGATTTTGAAGAACAAGTATTCTTCAGTATCCTTTGAATCCAGTTTGGAAAGAAACATAAGACTTGTTTCTTTCCTTCCTTCAAATCCAGCAGTCCAAGCACAGCAGTTGGCCCCCTCTGTCAAATCCAGAACCTTGGACCTCCACTCAAGGTCCCACACCCATTCAACGCCTCCGTCAAGATAAGTCACTCTTACCCTTGAAATTTTCATTTCATGACATAACATGTAAATAATCTCTTCGTTCGTTTCAAACATGTATATACCATTGTTCCTTCGTTTCCATCCCGTTAACATGTTTTTTAAAAGTTAACCCTTTCGTTTGGGCTTTCTGTTTACCTGAACTAGCTTTAATTATTAAACTGTTTGAAAGATAAATATTAGCATAGCCTCAGGCCATGTTGCCATTTAATGCTTGAAATGAAAGAAACAGGAAATAGGAAATAGGAAACGAAGCTTCTGGCTTCTATCCCCTTTCTCCAGGTCGAACGAAAGATACAAACAGGAGGAAAACCATACACTGACTTCCAGGCCCCAGTCGAAGGATACAACTTGCTGTTGCCTTTGCCCAATCGAAAGACGTGACTTTGTTGTTGCCAGCCCCAATTGAAGGAGGCCAACAAAATGCAAATCGAAGGCTGCTAGTCCCAATCGAAGGAGGCCAGCAGAATGCAAATCGAAGGGTGCTACTGCCTGGGTCGAAAGAGCTCTTTTTTATTTCTTTTTATCTTATTTTTGCCTTTACATTTTCTTGCCTTTCAATATGGTTGTAATAGCGTAGGATTTTATCTTTCTGCACTTTATTTACTTTGTACAAATGCTAGTAATTAGGCGTGTATGGAAAGATAAAACTAACAAGTAGACAACCTAAAAATCAAAGACAAATGCATGCAATAAAACACACTTTGCACACATGCACCCTTAGGGTAATCTCACTTATTGCCTCGGAAAATAGTCTTGTCCCTCGAGCATGGGCGTTTTAGCAAAGACCCTCGATAAAAGATCGTAGTCCCTCGATGACCCTCGACGTTGCCTTCGGTAAACGATCTAGTCCCTAAAACGACATTGCTAAAACATCCCATATGTTGCCTTCTATGACTATACAAACGTCCCATGCCCGTCCCGTTCAAGATCCTAACACAAGGTTGTTTACCAAATACAATGGTGAAACAACACTGTTAAAAAGGTTAAAAACATAAGAAAGATCTTTGAGTAAAATAGGGTAGATACCTCTTAGTTACTTGATCAAACTTGCAAAACATCCTTGCCATTTTTCAAAACACACTCCACAACACAATTCCAAAAACAACTTTCAAAACATTGAAACATCTTTTCAAAAAGACAAACACCTTTGTAAAACATTCAAACAAATTGTTACAAAGGTTGCCTAGACAAGGCATCTTTTTCAAAACATTTTCAAAACCACACACACAAAACACCATTTCAAGCAATTGAAAAAACAAAGGCAAGTGATCTAAACAAGTAACTAAGAGCCCATGGATAACCATGGATGAAAAGGGTGCTAGCACCTTCCCTTTTCATAATCTACCCCCCGAACCCACGAAAACATCTCAAAGGTCTTTCCTGTGCTTTTTGACCTTTTCCTTAGGATAAAATAAAAAGTCGGTGGCGACTCTTGCTAAACCGGAACATTTGCAAACACAAACGCAAAACCTCAAGTCAGTTCTCCCACCGTATCACAGAACTGGCGACTCTGCTGGGGACATTTTTAAAAGTGGGGTTACCTTAGGGTTTTAGATCACCTTTACATGCTTAACTTGTTTGCTTTGATTGCTTTACTTTTTGGGTTCCTTGTTTGGGTTTGTTGTAAATCCTACACCCGGATTTGGGGGCACCTTTTTAGGTAAATAGCAATAAACTGTGAGGGAAATGTGCGGGGTATACCGACATGGTTGAAGCTGTAGCTATGTTAGTGTGACATATTTGTGGGTACTGGTAGCCCTTGAGTAGTCAAGGAGAATACGGGGTCGCTGAGTGATGTCATGAAGCACTAACGAACTCTTAGAACCTTACTTGACCATCTTGGCCTTTTTAGGGGTAGTGAGATGACCGACTTTGGTGCAGTCCGAAGTTGGTAGATACTCGATACTACACTCATTGAGGATTGTTTTCTTGGAATATTTTGGTCGCCAGTTAAGTGGCTAAACCAAAACAATGAACATAGAAAACAATCCAGTGATATTGAGCTCCTTAGAACCCGATTTATATTTTAGGACATGTTGAGCCAACTAACTTCAAGAGGGTACTTACCTACAAACCCCATGCAAGCCTAAACCTAAGGACTTGTCTGCTTTGTGTGAATATGACTGTCTGTATGTACACTTGCTTACTTTTGCATACATGTACATAACATCATAACATCATATCATAGCATTTTCAATAACCATTTCAAGGATCTCGAGGGTCTTTTGATACAGGGGCACGTTGAACCAGACGTCTACCAAAGAGCAAGAGGGTTCCCCTCTAAACAAACACCGTCAAAGATTAAGTGCAACAACTTGAATCGGGGGATATGACCCACTTGACATGGTGAGCTTGATTCTTGTGGAAAGACATCCACCGATACAAAGTTCTCCAATCAAAGATGTTGATCGAAGTTCAACCTCTAACATTTTCTTGTGTTTACCCCGCGAGATTCTTGGAAACATGCATCCACATATCATGCATTGCATCATAACAGGTTTTCCTTTTTCAGGTCTCCTTATCTTTCTACTGTTTATTTCAGTAGAGATGGCTCTAGAGCAGACTATCAAGGACATCCAAGCTCAAAACTCTCAACTTCAAGAGATGTTCTTGAACATACCCAAGGGACAAGAAGAGGTCAAGGCGCTCCTCACCAGGGGCATGATCGTGGGAAATCCTGGGGACGACAGAGATGACCAGTTGGAGTGGCTACAAACTGAGATAGCCATAATGAAGGTCCTCCACTTGAAATGACAAAGCTCGAACTGGGAGACTTTTGTTCCATTTGAATTTTCAAGTTGTAATTTCTTTTGTATTTAAACAATTATCTATTAATGTCAAACTTTGTTTTATTAATGCATTACATATGTTTTTCTTGAATTCATCCACACGTTTTCACTATTCTTATACTGTCTTTATGATATTCAACTCTTGCTAAAAGTTACAAGCCTTTAGAGGGAGGATGACGAAACAATTCCATAATCTCATACAGTATGCTCTTGAACAGACCTTGCTGACGATGTACAGGCGTTTCTTTCAAATCCTAAACACTAGATTTATAAGGAAGATAATCCCTAGTCAACCCCTTCGAGCCAAAGAAGTAGAAGTTTTCTATTTTAACACAAATTAAAACCTTTAATCAAAACCTGGGGCAGGGTAGTCACTCAGTTAATTCAAAAAGATGCGCATTAAAGTCGCAAACTCTCAGTTTGTAATACAACGAACACCATCAAAAGCATTCATCTGGAATCAAAAGACAGTGGTGGTTCCTTATCTCATAGGCAGTCAATCTCTCAAAAGAGAAAAGCCCACCGAGCCAAAACCTGTAAAGGAGGCTTAAGAAAGCTGGGGCATCCCGCTGACTGTAATCTCGAAAACAGGAACAGTCAGGCAAAAGTTAGGGATAACAAATCAAAAGAACGAGGTCGCTACAAATCCTCAACAACATGAAAAAATGTTGCAAAAATGACTGCCTTCCAACAAATTCAACTTGTGTGAACCATCACCAAAAACGTCGTTCCAGACTCATTTGGAGTTCAAATGCACAATTAACTGAGTTTAGGATTGAAGAATATCACGAAGAACGGGTGGGTACAAATACATTTGAGCCTTTATCCTTTGTTTCCTAAACCGTGAACCAAGCCACGTTACAACCCTTCAAAAGTCCTAATTGAAGCATGGGTTAGTTCAAAAGCATACTGTTACAAAAGGTATCCTGACTCCTGTAAGGCTTTGCCCTAAATCTTGTGTTGAATTTGTCTTATAAAAAGTTTTCTGCTAAAAAACGCATTTTTCAAAACTTCGAGACAAGCATAAACTTTGCATCACTTGAATATCACTGTTTGCATTTGGCTATTTATTTGACAGCGGAGAAATTCACACAACGAATATCCGATGAACGAAAGCCCTCTCAGTGAACAAAATCACTTCAAAAAGGATGACACTTCCATTGACAAATCTCCTATCAACAAGGGGGCATGACATGTCACTATCCAGCACACTTGGGGCAGTCCAGTCAAGATTTCAAGAAATCTCTGAAGAAGTGCAGAGTAACCAGGGGAAAGTCTCCATCTCCGTCACTTGGGACATTGAACGTCAACCCTGACAAAGGGTTACATACAATCAAACTTTTTGGCAATGCCACAAACATTCGCTACTAGGGGAAATGACAAGTCTCCCCAAAGCCCTTCTCATAGGATGATTACCCAACAAGAGTATAATCTCTGACCCCCTTTCCCAGCTGAATCAACCTCAAGAATCCTCGAGGACTTCCCCCAACGAAGATGTCACCTCTCTAGCGGACTGACGACATGGTTTATTTCCCCAACAACACCAGGATTCCCCAGCTTGAGTTTGCCTCTCCGACTACTACAAATCAAAGGACCACAACTCCTCTTCCCCAGTAGAGTACTCTACAATCCCCAGCAAGTTACTGCGAAACCTGGACCCGACCAGATATCAGTTCAACTTCGACTCCCTAGTAGAGCAACGGACGACTAAGACTCCTAAACTCCTTTTCCAAGAAGAAATAAACATACTCCCCACAGAGTTTTCAACTTCCCCCAGCGGAGTTCTCCTCAAACAAAAAAACAGGAATCCATTGGAAATATTCTAAGCAAAGTTTGAAGACACACATACTCTTCAACAGCAGTCCAGGATTTAATGACTCCCCAACTTTTGTCAAGGATTTATTTTCCCAGACAAAAATACATTCATTAACATTTCACATTTCATACATACATGATAAGTGCATACAACACAATCTCATTTACTTTTGAAAACATCATGACATTATGCATTTGATACATCATGACATTGCATACAGCTAACATTTTACCTTTTCAGGAAAAGGTCAATCAATAGATGGCTACCATCAACCTTTTCAAATTTCCGGATTAATACCTGTAGCAAGCCAGGAAAACTATCTATGGACGATTGGTTGTAGATTAATACCTGAAACCAGCCAGGAAAACTATATACATGAAGAGATTGAAGATTAATACCTGTAGCAAGCCAGGAAACTATCTTTCTTTCTCAGGTCAGAGATTAATACCTGAAACCATACAGGACAACTATCTCGTCGACCAACCTTTTCAAGTTCCAGATTAATACCTGTAGCAAGCCAGGAAAACTATCTGTGGACGACTGATTGTAGATTAATACCTGTAACAAGCCAGGAAAACTATCTACATGAAGAGATTGAAGATTAATACCTGTAGCAAGCCAGGAAACTATCTTTCTTTCTCAGGTCAGAGATTAATACCTGAAACCAGCAAGGACAAGTATCTCGTCGACCAACCTTTTCAAGTTCCAGATTAATACCTGTAGCAAGCAAGGAAAACTATCTGTGCACGACTGATTGTAGATTAATACCTGTAACAAGCCAGGAAAACTATCTACATGAAGAGATTGAAGATTAACACCTGTAGCAAGCCAGGAAACTATCTTTCTTTCTCGGGTCAAAGATTAATACCTGAAACCATCCAGGACAACTATCTCGTCGACCAACCTTTTCAAGTTCCAGATTAATACCTGTAGCAAGCCAAGAAAACTATCTGTGGACGACTGATTATAGATTAATACCTGAAACCAGCCATGAAAACTATATACATGAAGAGATTGAAGATTAATACCTGTAGCAAGCCAGGAAACTATCTTTCTTTCTCAGGTCAAAGATTAATACCTGAAACCAGCCAGGACAACTATCTCGTTGACCAACCTTTTCAAGTTCCAGATTAATACCTGTAGCAAGCCAGGAAAACTATCTGTGGACGACTGATTGTAGATTAATACCTGAAACCAGCCAGGAAAACTATCTACATGAAGAGATTGAAGATTAACACCTGTAACAAGCCAGGAAACTATCTTTCTTTCTCAGGTCAGAGTTTAATACCTGAAACCATCCAGGACAACTATCTCGTCGACCAACCTTTTCAAGTTCCAGATTAATACCTGTAGCAAGCCAAGAAAACTATCTGTGGACGACTGATTGTAGATTAATACCTGAAACCAGCCATGAAAACTATATACATGAAGAGATTGAAGATTAATACCTGTAGCAAGCCAGGAAACTTCTTTCTTTCTCAAGTCAAAGATTAATACCTGAAACCATCAAGGACAACTATCTCGTCGACCAACCTTTTCAAGTTCCAGATTAATACCTTTAGCAAGCTAGGAAAACTATCTGTGGACGACTGATTGTAGATTAATACCTGAAACCAGCCAGGAAAACTATCTACATGAAGAGATTGAAGATTAACACTTGTAACAAGCCAGGAAACTATCTTTCTTTCTCAGGTCAGAGATTAATACCTAAAACCAGACAGGACAACTATCTCATCGGCCAACCTTTTCAAGTTCCGGATTAATACTTGTAGCAAGCCAGGAAAACTATCTGTGGACGACTGATTGTAGATTAATACATGTAAAAAGCCAGGAAAACTATCTACATGAAGAGATTGAAGATTAATACCTGTAGCAAGCCAGGAAAACTATCTTTCTTTCTCAGGTCAGAGATTAATACCTGAAACCAGACAGGACAAATATCTACTCGACCAACTATTGCTTATTCAACTTCAAGACTTCTGAAAACAGTTTACGGATTCTCCAAATACGGATGTTAATCTATCGCTTGTTCAGATTCAACTTCTGAAAACAGTTTACGAGTTCTCCAAATACGGATGTTAATCTATCGCTTGTTCAGACTCAACTTCTGAAAACAGTTTACGGATTCTCCAAACATGGATGTCAATCTATTGCTTATTCATACCCCCATCTCAGAGATGTTCCAAAACATGGACACCTTTCTGATACTCATTTCTTTCACCTCTGGATGGCATCTTTAAGCCCATCTCCGACATACAGTTCAACAAACATTCTTGGATGGCATCTTTAAGCCCATCTCTGACAAGATTCTATAACATTCTTGGATGGCATCTTTAAGCACATCTCCAACAACTATCCATCATCTCTCCAAATGGCATCTGTAAGCCCATTCCCGATATCACAATGCTGATACTACACCATGCGAGTGCAAATTTTTAGGCACTCTAGTGTTCAATTATCTTCCACCTTCGGATCATGAAAGGCTCGAAAGCCAATCTATATCCTCAGGTTTAAGAAAATTGAACAGGGGCAACTGTTGTACCCCAAAATTTGCCCTCTCAATTCTCAAGGCCTTTCTTACAAGGATTTTCAAGGTTCAAGCTTGAACAAGTGCATTGGGATTTTCCAATACCAAAATTAAAAGGAGACTGTCAAAAATGGAGAAAACAGATAAAAATATTATTTTGACAAAAATTGGAGAAATACAAGTGTTCTTCGATTGGCCTTTTGGCCTCTTTCGACACAAGCTTGGCTTGCATCCTTCGATTGGACTTTTGGCCTCTTTCGACACAAGCTTGGCTTGCTTCCTTCGATTGACCTTTTGACCTCTTTCAACACAAGCTTGGCTTGCATCCTTCGATTGACTCTTGGCCTCCTTCGATTCCTCAAAGTGGCTGCTAGCGTGCCTCTTTCGCCTGGGCATGTGACTTCTTGTTGCAGGTTTCGTTTGTGTCTTTTGCTGCCTGCATGCTTGCAATCGAAGGCCATGACCTACTGGTCACATGTACCCCCTGCAAGGCAAGTCTTCATTTGGGAACTCACCTTCTGTGTGCCTGGATGAAAACTTCAGTTGAGCAAGAGCCTCCTTCGAATGCAACTTGGGAATACCCTTCGACTCAGAAGCCAGGAACCTCCCTCACGCTAAAAGGCAATGACTCCCTTTATGTTTGTTTCGATCCACATGCTTCGATTGGGCAACATTGTTTCCTTCGAACACGGACTTTCGATTGGGAAATATGTTTGCTTCGACCCAGGCTTCGATTGGGCAATATGATTCCTTCGAGCATGAGCTTCCGATTGGGCAATATGCTTCCTTCGAGCATGAGCTTTCGATTGGGCAGTAGTTTCCTTCGAGTTAGCTTGTTTCGACCACAAGCTTCGACTGAGGCAAAGGCTTCCTTCAAACACGTGTGCTTAGATCTCACTCTTGCATTCGACACAAGATCAAATCTCGTTTGCCAGGCTGTGTTGCGTCCAAATCTTTACATAGTCAGAAGCTTGTACAAGGGTTTTAAACTTTACCTTTTGGATACTGCTATTCTGGGTTAAAGGCTACATACTCTTTCTTTTCATAGAGAGTACTTTAGTCATAAAAGCTGCTTTCAACTTGAATTTGGTCTGAGCACAAGCAACGTCAGAGGCATAAGTCACATCTTTTGCACCCCAACTACCAACAGGCCCCCCACTTGTACTGTCACGTTACATTATTTTATCTATTCTTTGCAAGGCTGGCTATGGACAAACATGTCCATTATTTCTCTATAAATACAGGAACTTTTGCAAAGATGGGAGAGGATCTTTTGGACCAGTGGAACGAATCACCCAAAGTTTCTCAAACACAACAAATCTCTCAAGTCCCTTCAACACTTGTGAGAACAAACCCAGAATTTACTTCCTTCGATTCTGAAGAACAAGTATTATTCTGTATCCTTTGAATCCAGTTTGGAAAGAAACATAAGACTTGTTTCTTTCCTTCCTTCGAATCCAGCAGTCCAAGCACAGCAGTTGGCCCCCTCTGTCAAATCCAGAACCTTGGACCTCCACTCAAGGTCCCACACCCATTCAACGCCTCCGTCAAGGTAAGTCACTCTTACCCTTGAAATTTTCATTTCATGACATAACATGTAAATAATCTCTTCGTTCGTTTCAAACATGTATATACCATTGTTCCTTCGTTTCCATCCTGTTAACATGTTTTTTAAAAGTTAACCCTTTCGTTTGGGCTTTCTGTTTACCTGAACTAGCTTTAATTATTAAACTGTTTGAAAGATAAATATTAGCATAGCCTCAGGCCATGTTGCCATTTAATGCTTGAAATGAAAGAAACAAGAAATAGGAAATAGGAAACGAAGCTTCTGGCTTCTATCCCCTTTCTCCAGGTCGAACGAAAGATACAAACAGGAGGAAAACCATACACTGACTTCCAGGCCCCAGTCGAAGGATACAACTTGCTGTTGCCTTTGCCCAATCGAAAGACGTGACTTTGTTGTTGCCAGCCCCAATTGAAGGAGGCCAACAGAATGCAAATCGAAGGCTGCTAGTCCCAATCGAAGGAGGCCAGCAGAATGCAAATCGAAGGGTGCTACTGCCTGGGTCGAAAGAGCTCTTTTTTATTTCTTTTTATCTTATTTTTGCCTTTACATTTTCTTGCCTTTCAATTAGGTTGTAATAGCGTAGGATTTTATCTTTCTGCACTTTATTTACTTTGTACAAATGCTAGTAATTAGGCGTGTATGGCAAGATAAAACTAACAAGTAGACAACCTAAAAATCAAAGACAAATGCATGCAATAAAACACACTTTGCACACATTCACCCTTAGGGTAATCTCACTTGTTGCCTCGGAAAATAGTCTTGTCCCTCAAGCATGGGCGTTTTAGAAAAGACCCTCGATAAAAGATTGTAATCCCTCGATGACCCTCGACATTGCCTTCGGTAAACGATCTAGTCCCTAAAACGACATTGCTAAAACATCCCATATGTTGCCTTCTATGACTATACAAACGTCCCATGCCCGTCCCGTTCAAGATCCTAACACAAGGTTGTTCACCAAATACAATGGTGAAACAACACTGTTAAAAAGGTTAAAAACATAAGAAAGATCTTTGAGTAAAATAGGGTAGATACCTCTTAGTTACTTGATCAAACTTGCAAAACATCCTTGCCATTTTTCAAAACACACTCCACAACACAATTCCAAAAACAACTTTCAAAACATTGAAACATCTTTTCAAAAAGACAAACACCTTTGTAAAACATTCAAACGAATTGTTACAAAGGTTGCCTAGACAAGGCATCTTTTTCAAAACATTTTCAAAACCACACACACAAAACACCATTTCAAGCAATTGAAAAAACAAAGGCAAGTGATCTAAACAAGTAACTAAGAGCCCATGGATAACCATGGATGAAAAGGGTGCTAGAACCTTCCCTTTTCATAATCTACCCCCCGAACCCACGAAAACATCTCAAAGGTCTTTCTTGTGCTTTTTGACCTTTTCCTTAGGATAAAATAAAAAGTCAGTGGCGACTCTTGCTAAACCGGAACATTTGCGAACACAAACGCAAAACCTCAAGTCAGCTCTCCCACCGTATCACAAATGGCCTAGGAAAAAATAAGGGCATCCCGGCGAACCAAAAAGGTTCGGGAAAAAATCAGGGATATATATATGAAAAGACTGTACACCCGGCAAGTCAAAAACCTGAAAAGATGGCTTGGGCAAAAAAGGGTATCCTGGTGGACTGAAAACCCAAAAGGGCGGTCCAGGAAAAAAATTAGGGATTAAAGCGTACGACTATGTCTCCATTGGACCACTGACAGCAAGCTTTATTACCAAAGTCAAAGTTCAAACGATACAAATCAATTCACTCACTTTCTTTCGACAATAAGGGATGAGATGCTTGAAGACATAGGGGCAATAGCAGAGTTGGAACCTGACGAGATGATTTTCCACATAGCTATTATCTTGTTTACACTTTGTATTCTCTTCATTTCACGATGATTTCACCTTATTGGGATCTCCGTCTCTTTGTACAAAATCGTCTGCTTATGGGCAAACTATTAACAGAAATACAAATATTCACAATTCAAGCTTTTTGTTTTTACTTTTTCTATTTTGTTTGCAAAATGTCCAATGACTAAAATTGAATGAGCATATGCATATGAATACAATTGACTGTTAACAAATATATGCATAAAAATAGAAATAAGCGTTTACTCACGACTCTAGGAATTGGGATAATGTTCGAGTTGTCCACAAATCCCCACAGAGCCATTTCCATGAGTTTATGCCTATGAAGTAATCTTTGCAAGTTCATACATTCCCCGCAATTTCCCCGGAAGATCGCTCTGGCAGATAAAGGAGTATAGTCTTCTTCCCAGCAATATCGCCCATCTACGGAATCCCAACCATTACAGTTTATGGAAATTCTTCTCCCTAGCTGAGTTTTCAAAATTGTAAAAACCCCTGCAGACTACTTCTCTCCAGCAGAGCTCAGTCTCCTCTGCTAGGGGTTTCCCTCAGCAGAGTATTCCTCCATTAACATGGTTTATTTCCCCAGTGGAGTTCAGATTCCCGTCAACAGGGTTTATTTCTCCAACAAAGTTTATTTCCCCAACAAATTTCAATCTCTCTAGCTTAGGTATGCTTCTACCATAGGTGACCAGCAGGATCCCTGTCTCCAGAAAATGACAGCCCAGATTGTTATCCCCAGAGAGTTGCTACGGACTTGGAACCAGACCATATATCAATCAACTTTAAACTCCCCAGATGAGTCGGAAGGTTACCGAACTCTTTTATCCCTAGTCAGTGTATATAAGAATTATAATCCCCAGTAGAGAAAGGAACAACCAAAGTCCTGAAATCTTCTCTCCCAAGCAGAAATCAACATTCCCCAGCGGAGTTTCCTCAAACAGAGAGTAGGAATCCCTAGCAGAGACAATCCCCAAAAGATCGAAGATACACATACTCTTCATCTCCAGTAATAATCAGGGATTCATCTTCTTCATACAAAGATGCTGATCAAATTTACAAAAGCACGTCAATAACATTTTACATTCATACATCACTTACGAACAACATAGCGTATGCATATAAAACACATATAACACAATCTCATTTATTTTGAGAACATCATTACACAATGCATTTAATACATCATGACATTGCTTAAATCTAACTCTTTACCTTTTCAGGAAAGATTAATCAACAGACAAACATTGTCAACTACTTGTATGACCAGACAATCTTCTCAAAGACAGCATCTCCTAGCTCAGTTTAGATCGAGCATATATCTATTCTGATACTTCTCCCAGTTGAAGACGAGCATGGATATCTCCTGGCTCAGATTAAATCAACCATATATTTATTCTGATACTTATTCCAGTTGAAGACGGTCGTAGACATTTTCTGGCTCAGTCTAAATTGACCCTAGATTTATTCTGATACTTCTTCCAGTTAAATTCAAGCATAAATATCTGCTAGCTCAGTGTAAATCGAGCATAGATATACCCGATACTTCTTCCAGTAGACATTTTTCTGGCTCAGCTTAGATCAAGCACAAATATACTCTGATACTTCTTCCAGTCAAAGGCATTTTCTGGCTTAGTTTAAATTAAGCGTGTATTTATTCTGATACTTCTTCCAGTTAAAGTCGAGCATAAACATCTTCTGGCTTAGATTAGATCAAGCATAGATCTATTATAATACTTCTCCCAGTTGAAATCAGTCATAAAAATCTTCTGGCTCAGTTTAAATCAAGCATGTATTTATTCTGATACTTCTTCCTGTAGAGATTTTTTTGGCTCAGTTTAAATCGGCCAAAGATTTATTCTGATACTTCTTCCAGATGAAAACGAGCATAAACATTTGCTGGCTCAGATTAAATCGACCAAAGATTTATTTTGATACTTCTTCCAGCAGACCTTTTTCTCGCTCCGATTAAATCGGCCAAAGATTTACTCTGATGCTGCTTCCAGTTAAAGACAAAAGAGACCTCTTCTGGCTCTGACTAAATCAAGCGTGTATTTATTCTTATACTTCTTCCAGTAAAAGTATAACATATACATTTTCTGGCTCAGATTAAATCGACCAAAGATTTATTTTGATACTTCTTCTAGATATAAACAAGCACAAGTATCTTCTGGCTCAAATTAGATCGACCAAATATTTATTCTGATACTTTTTCCAATGAATCTTTTTCTGGCTCAAATTAAACCGACCAAAGATTTATTCTGATACTTCTTCTAGTTAAATACAAAGATACCTCTTCTTGCTCGGATTAAATCGACCAAAGATTTACTCTGATACTTCTTCTAGTTGCAGACAAGCACAAACATCTTCTGGCTCAGATTAAATCAACCATAAGATTTATTCTGATACTTCTTCCAGTTAAAGTCAACAGTTACTTTAGATGGAATCTCTAAGCCCATCTCTGATGAATCTCCGTCACCTCTCCAAATGGAATCTACAAGCCCATTCCCTGTATAATCAACCAATAACATTACTTCTTGCACGGGCGGGTGCAAATTTTTGGGCACTTAGGTGTTCAATCATCTTCTACCTGTAAGTCACGAATGGCCGGCATGTTAATCTAACTCTTCAGGTTTAAGAATATTGAACAGGGGTAGCTGTTGTACCCCAAAATTTTCCTTCCCATTTTTCTTCAGAGCATTCTTTCAAGGCTCCTCAAATACTCAAGAATCTTAAGGGATGACCATTGAAGTGGTTTCCATGGTTCATCATAGGTCTTCAACAATGTTCATGTCAAATTTCAAGTCCTACATCACAAGTTTGCTCAGTCAATGGCCCAGATGATTGAAAATCAACTGTATTGAGCAAAAAGTCAACTATGGTCAACATACAGTCAAACTTCAAGATTTTTGGTCAACATCAACATTTTGAAGTGATATTCATCATTTGATCAAGGGTTGATCATGATTCCTCAAGGAAAGCCCTCAAATCATCAAAAGTCAAGAATTGTCAAATTAGGGTTTCCTTAGGAGACATCAACTAAACTTTAACGAAGCATAACTTTCACATGCTTCATCAACTTTTCTCCAGCTAAAGCACATTTTGAAGAAAATTAAATTCTCTACAACTTTTTTTATGCTCAAGTCCAAAAAATGCTTCATTTGAAAGATATGAGCTAATACATTACAGGTCATTTTCAAAAGTTAACAAAAGACACTTTTTGTCAAGGCAACTTACATCAAGATAATGTCTCCAAATGCAAAAATGATTAAAATAGAAAGTGTATAGGACATCTTGATCTTTTCAAAAAGTCGAAGATCACCTTAAAAATATGAAAATTGAGCAAATTATGAGTTGCACAAGTTGGGAAATTTTGAAGAAATTCATGAAATGCAAATTGAGCAAACATACAATTTTGAACTAGTGAGCCTAATTGTTGATGTTCAAACATGTTTACAAGATGGTAGAGGACCTCTGAATTCATTCATAAATTTTTATGATTCTTATTTATTTTATTTTAATTTTATTCATTTAAAAATAAATAAAAATACTAACCATGAACAAAGGTTTGGGCCTGTTGATTTCAGCCCTTTGCAAGCCCATTACAAACTCATGCATGCATATCAAAGATTTCCATATTCGTGCACAAGCCAAAATGGCAAGAATACATCAAATTTGGCAAGTTTTTAAATTTTTTATTCTTGATTAAGTCATGGTTTGATAGCTTGATATCATACCATATGTGTCGAGCCTCTTACTACCTCTATATAATGCCAACAAAATCAGAAGCAAAGACATGAAACACTGCATACAAAGGCTCTTTCAAAATTCTACAAAAATTCAAAGAAGTGGTGAAAATTATATCTCACACTCTAGCCCATATCAATCCAAACCAAGGCCATCAATACATTCCTGATTTCCCCAAGAGTCTTCTAAAGTCTAGATTCAACCCCTAAGCCTCCCAGATTTTCCTCATTACCATCCCATGATTTTTTGGTAAAATTTTGATTTCAAACTCTTTGACCATGTAATTTAAATCAGTATTATGCATACATTCATGTTATTTGTGATATATGGAATGATTCTAACGTGGTACATGTGAGCTAGGTCTCTTGAATTTGAAAATGCCATAGTTAGGGCATGACGCTCCTTAATCTTTGGATTTTGCGTTACGAGAACTTTTAGCCTAAATGGACACCAGATTCAGACTCAGGGGAAAATTTTAAGGGGGATAGGGTATCTTGTGCATCTTGATCTTACGTTTTTGCAGGTTTTCAGATTTTCTCCTCACCAGAGAAGATGGTGGAAACAACCCAGGATGGTGGTTTGACTCGTTTGAGAATCGCGTGGCAGATTGGAGCATCCTGATTGGCTTGTTCAAATAAAAGAAGGCCCAATTGAGCGCGCGTGTGTTTGATTGCTGACATCAGCATGCTTTTTATATTATATTCATTTTGCTTACCTCATATACTGGATGAATCACGCCACCCCAGTGGCAACACACACGCACATAAGGCATTCATGCGTTTTGTCCTGGGTTCGATCCAGGCGCAAGGCGTTTTCATTTTTCTTGTATTATTCTTTCAGATCCAGTGTGTACAAGGCCAGTATGCACATCATGCAATTGTTAGATCCTAAATTCGACACCCGCGACAAAATGGTCTTATTGGTCTTATTGGCCAAAAGATTAGATTGAACAAATCTAAATTGGAAACACTTCGACAGAAGGGCTTGTAACAAAAAGGTTGTGTCGAAGTCTCGCTTGCTAAGAAGGAGAAAACACTTAGAAAATTTTCTAATTTAAAGTTAGTCTTCGACCAAGAGGTCCTTGTGGCCTTCGACTGAGAAGTTCTCGTGGCCTTCGACTTAAAGGTTCTCGTATCAGCAAGCGAGTAATTTTGAATCTGAAGAAAGGAGGGAAAGACAGTTCACTTGGCAATTGAGGAAAGCAATGTGGCATGAAGATAGAGGTCGAAGCATATGCAGAGGACACTCGTCCTCATCCTGGAATGAGGAAACTGCTCGACGGTCACTTAGTTTTAGTATAAACGTAGGAAGTTTGTATAGAATTATGTGTGTTCAACATATAGTACAAGTCACTCAAATATATCCAAGTACCCGCTGTGAGAGAAAAGATATTGAGAATGTACGTTTGAAACACCATCTTTAATTTCAATCAAAGTCTTTACAATTCCTTTACATTCCTTGCCATTTACATTTCCTTGTAAACTTTATCATTACTGCAAATTTACTCTATCTTGCCTTTACTTGCCCTTTTTATCGTTTTTAACCTTTATCCTTAAACTCTTCTCAATCCCTTTCTATTTACCTTTTTACTTGCACTTTTATCAAGTTTCGCCTACATCTCGCCTCTACTCTTAATTTTCTTCTCAACCGTTTTCACTTTAATTTACTAAACTTATAAACTAACTTAGCATACGTCCTAGGATTAATCTGATCGATCCTACAAGTCACCAAAATGACCCATTTTGGAAGATCAGCGGTTGTTTACTAATTTCCACGGTAAACAAAATGGCACACCTAGTAGGACGTTGCTAAGTTTTCCTTTTTTACAAACCCTGATAAAAATAATTTTTGTTGTATGTTATTAAGAAGTGTTAAAACAACCACCCACGAATACATACCTAAGAAAAGAAATAGTAAAATGGATAATCCGTCTAGTAGTGGAGAAATGCCTCCACCAATCTCTAGCATTGGAAATAATGTTATGTCAACAGTTAGTGAGCCTATGCCATCAACAGTTGGTTAGACACCAGCGTTGACGGCTACACAAAAAGGACCAATACCTTTTTATGTAGGTCCTAGGGCTCCACCAGGAACACCCCCACCAAGGGGAAATATAGGGGTTCGACCCTATGTCCCTCCAGGATTTTCGACAGCTTGGATGGGTCGAGAAAAACCTTATGGAATGCCAACTACTGAAATGGCAAGCCTTATGAATGCTTCATCCACATTTTCAGAACCTTTGGTGAGTGCATCTTCACCATTGCAGGGATCTGGAACTGGTATGGAAAATTTGGGTAGGAACCAATTCTTAGGAGGAACATCCCATGCGATGTCAAGCCTCGCAAATGCTTCTATAGCAATTTTGAGGCAACAAATGGATGAAAGAAACCATGACATGGTGCAAATGTTGGCACAAACTTTAAGTACAATGCTTAACCCTCTAATACAAAATACCACCCAGTCTAGTCATCAAATGACAATGCAAATGACGCACATGGCTGAATTTTTTGGAGTTCCCCAACCTATTCGACAACCCCAAAGAGAGTTGATAAGAGTAAATCAAGGTGTAGTCTTATAGGATGACATGACCATCAACCAAAATCCACAGCTGTTGTAACCCAAAATTTGTCCTCCCATTTTACTCAATGTATGTTCCATTTTTATCAAGATGTGTGAGCTCCAAAGATCCCAAATTCCTTATGTGGTCCCAATATCTTATCAAGATTGACCATGTCAAATTTCAAGCCTTGCACAAGAAGTTTGCTCAGTCAATTGCTCAGATGCTTGAGAATTGACTGTATTAGGTAAAAAGTCAATTGTGGCCCACATACAGTCAAACTTCAAGATTTTTGGTAAACATCAAAATTTTGAAGTGATATTCATCATTTGATCAAGGGTTGATCATGATTCCTCAAGGAATGCTCCTAATTCATCAAAACTCAAAAGTTGCTAAATTAGGGTTTCTTAGGAAAAGTCAACCAAATTTTGACCAAGCATAACTTCTTCATACTTTATCAGAAATTTTCCATCCAAGTCTCATTTTGAAGAGGATGAAATTCGCTACAACTCACCTTCAGCTCTCAAGTTCAAAATATGTACTCATCAAAAGATATGAATTTCTACATTATAGGTCCTTTTGAAAAGTCAACAAAAACAACTTTTGGGTCAAAGCTTCTTACATGAACATGGAAGACCCAATTGAGATGAGACCAAAAGGGTTGTTTAGGGGACATCCTAAGCTTTCTAAAAATTCCAATAACACCTCTCTAGGGTTAAAATTGGAAGAGTTATGTATTGTCAAAATTGACCTTTTTTGGAAAATTGTCAAAAGTCAAAAGTGCTCACAAATGCATTTTTTGCCAAATGGACCTAACTTTTTAAGCTTGCATTATGCTTCCAACATGATCCACGACCCAAACACTCTACCATATATTATTGAATTTATTTATTTAATTTATTTTTATTTTTTATCATTTAAAAGCCAAATTAAATCAAATAAATGATATAAAATATGGAAGATTTGTTTTTGATCTGATTTTGAATGGAATCATAATGCAAATATGCTGTCAAACCAAATCAAATCGTTCCAAGGAGGATTGGGATGAAAATGGTATGATTTGGATTGATATAGAAAGAAATAATGCAAAGATGGAAACAAATCAAATCTTAATAATTGGCAAAGATGTGCATGCCTTTTGTTAACCTAATGCAGTCTTAGACATATACACAACAAAGGCAACACACAAGGGGGCAGAAAAATCGTGTGAAACGGACAAGAACATAGTGCACTTTTTGTTAAAAAATCTCAGACAATTTCCATATCACAGCCATCCTCAAGGAGATTTAAGGGTTGCAACACGTTCCTGAAAATCTCCTGAAGCTAACTACACCTCTTGCACGCACCAAAGCGCCTTGAATCGTAAAATCCATAACCCTATTATTCAATTATTTTCGATTTTTGATTACGTGCATACATGCTCTTTTGATTAAATTCAATTATACATTCTTGTTTATTACAATGTTTCGATGCTTGTTGGATCATTTAATTGAATTTTAAGTGCAGGAATCACAGTTTTCCATTCTTAGGGTTTCTGAGTTCGTTTTAGGGTTTCTCCCTACAGGAAAAATTAGGGCTAGGCATGGGCACTATGATGTTTAGGGCTTCAGGCCCAATTGATTCATGGTCTTCAATGAAATTTATATTGCTTGTGTTAGATTTTTGAATAACACAGAGTTGTAGTTACGGGCATGAGACCGTAGGTAAAAGTCCCTAGGCTAAGACGACAGCTAGCGGAGGAAGACGAAGGCGTGGCATGATCTGGTTGGCTCATTTGAAATTTCGCGCGCTTTGATTAACATTGGCTTGCTTTTACATATAATATATTATTATTTTTATATACATGAATGACTTGGAAGCTCAGTTGGTGGTGATGCGCGTTGGTAAAGGAGAGGACCTGGGTTCAAATCCCAGGTCTAACATTTTTTCTATTTTTCAAACGAATTCTTGTGGATTCAATGCTTGCAGGCTATGGAGGTACACCATACAACTTCACACCATCATCATCAGATCTCATCACATCCATATCCAACGTCCCATATGCGCAGACGTACCATGGATCATCAGGAGACCGACGCACTGGATCTGGTGCATGTTGGGCTCAGAATAGAGGGCCTGGACAAAAATTCAACAATGCACCCCCCTGATTGCTGCTATACAAGCCCAAATCTCTCTTTTTTCTATTTAATTTTCTTATTTTAATTATTTACTAATTATTTCCCTTTTTTACAAAATAACCCAAAATCATTTTTTTATTAAATCAAAAAAATCACCAAAAACATAAAAAATCTTTTTTTTCATAAAATATTTTTATTTCTTTAATTAATTAGTTAGTGTAATTGTTTAGGGCAATTTAATTGTTTTTACATAATTCAAATTAATTAGAAATTAGGGTTTTTAATTTGTACATAATTTAATTAATTTTCTCAAAAAATAATAATAATAACCTAATTATTTTTTCAATTAGACTTTTAGGTTTTCTTTAATTCTCGCATTTTAAATCGTCGCGCGCATTTTAATTCTTTTTATTATTATTGTAATTGTTTCAAGGTTGTAATAGTAATTAGGGTTTATATTCTGCATTTTTATTTTCAGTCTAAAATAATCATGTATCTGCAAAATCCCTGTAATAGCGTAGGACCTTTACCTTCTCGCTTTTATATTCTGCATGCTTGTATATAACTGTTAGTAACTTAGGCATGTATGACTAATGAATCAATCCTAGATCACTAAATTACAAGATAAATAACTGAAATCAAACACTTTTGCACACTTACACTCATAGGGTTTGCCTCACTTTGTTGCCTCGAAAATAATGGTCGTGTCCCTCGAACGTAGGGATACCTTAGCAATGACCCGCGATTCAAAGTCGTCATAAAGATCACAGTCCCTACTTGTCCCTCGAGTTGCCTATGAATTGATCTTATGACGATAGTCCCTTCGAAACGCTAAGGTATCCCTACTTGTTGCCTTCAGTGACCATTTCGTCCCTTCGAACGTCCCTTTAAAACTCCAACGGCGATGCTACCTATTTCTCAATAATGGGATAGCATTCTCTAAAAGGAAAACGAACAGACCTTTTTCGAGTAGGTAGATTAGTTCCTAGGTACTTGCTCAAACAAACAAACAAATCTTGTTCACATCATAAACTTTTCAAACAAAGTTTTCAAAAACAATTTCGTAAGACTCTTGAGGACAGAAACAAGGGTTAAAACGAAGTAAAACAAAAATTCCAAAACAAGCACACACAAGCAATTTCAAATGAGCAAGTGCCTAAGAGCCCGTTGAAAACTACGGATAAAAAGGGTGCTAACACCTTCCCTTTCTACAATCTACCCCCGTACTCAGAAATATTCTCGAAAAAGGTTTTTTCTGTTCTTTTTCCTTTTCCTTTGTTGGATGAAATAAAAGTCGGTGGCGACTCTTGCTTAATGTGACATTTTGCGAACAAAAAACGCAAACCAATATTAACAGTCGGTTCTACCACCGTATCACAGAACTGGCGACTCTGTTGGGGATGTAATATAAAGTGGGGTTTATCTTAGAATCTAGGTCATTTTAAAATTGCTTTCTTGTTTGTTTGCTTTATTCTTAAAGTGTTTTTGCTTGGGTTACTATATATCCTACACCCGGATCTGGGGGCACTTTTTAGGTAAACAACAATAGATCATGGAGACTGTACGGCATAGACCAATATGGTTTAAGCGATGGTTGTGTTGGTGTGGAACTTTGGTTGGTACCGGTATCCTTCATGGGGAAACAAGGAGAATACGGGGCCGCTGTGTGGTGTCGTGAAGCACTAACGAACCTTAGAACCTTAGTTGAACAAACTTGGCCATTAGAAAGTCGTGAGATAGTCGGCCTCGGTATAGAGCTGAGGATTGGTTGATACTCGATGCTACACTCATTGAGATCAGACTTTCTGGATATTTCGGCCGCAAGAAAAGATTGTCTGAGCTGAAACAATGCCGATAAAGGATGATCAGTGATATTGAGAATCTTTAGAACTCGGTTACTCTTCTAAGACAGGTTGAAGCTAAATAAACTTCAAGAGGGTATGACCTTAAAACTCAAACAGGCCTTAAACCTAAGGGCTTGGTGTGATTTGCATGTGTTTGCTCTACCTGTGATTTATCATGACATCATGCATCATAACATATAATCTATTCTTAATGCACTAACCATTTCAAGGACCAAGGGAATTTATCTTTGTTCTGTTTTACAGATCATGGATTTCGCCCGTAGAAATACTATCTGAATCAGCTTTGTGAAAGTACCTTCCCAACTCAAGGAGCTAGTATCAAAGGTTCCCGAAACTTCTGCGTTCACTAAGATACATGGTCGACTTCTCAACCTGGTTACTTCAAACTTTGATGAAAAGATGATGAGTGTACTCTTTCAGTTCTTCGATCCCAAGCACCACTGCTTCACCTTTCCAGACTATCAGTTGGTGCCTACCATGGAAGAGTTCTCTCAGTTGTTGGATATACCAATTCTTGAACAGTTGCCTTTTACAGGCCTGGAAGAAGTTCCTAAACCAGAAGTCATTGCCTCAGCCTTGCATCTGAAACGGGTCGACATGGTATCCAATTGGGAAATAAGAAGTGGAGTCAAGGGTTTTCTGGCCAAGTTCCTGATAGACAAGGCCCAGCTGTTTTGGGATGATATGGATTTTCAGGCTTTCGAGGAGGTCTTGGCCCTTCTAATATATGGTTTAGTACTATTCCCTAATCCAGACTCATTCATAGATGTGAATGCTATCAAGATATTCCTCTCTCGCAACCCTTGCCTACCTTGCTCGGAGACATTTTGCACGCTCTCCATACTCGTACCATGAATAAAAGAGGGTTTCTTATGTGTTGCATACCGTTGCTGTCGAGGTGGTTTATTTCTCACCTCCCTAAGTCTATAATGAAGAATGAAGAAGGTGTGGGTTGGTCACAAAGGATAATGTCACTCGCTCACATGGATATTCTCTGGTGTTTACAAGCTATGGAAAACACTGCTATTATTGACTGCTGCGGGGAGTACCCTAATGTCCCGTTACTTGGAATCAGAGGGGGTATAACCTACAATCCTTTTTTAGCTCTGTGACAATTTGGTTACGCTCGAAGAGATGGTCCCCATGAGTTACTTATCAAAGGCATTATATTCAACTATGAGGATGATGTTCAAGAGTATCGTCGGAGGTTCATACGAGCTTGGGGCATGGTAAACAGATCTGGCGCCAAGGCTTTAGGGCCAAAGGCTTTCATTCCTATGGAACCTTATCTCCAATGGGTATGAGCTCGCGCCCAGAAACTTATGATGCCCTATATGGCCGTCCTACCAGTGATTGTGGAACCCACTACTGAAGGGGGTATTCCTTACATGATTCTCCATCCTGGTATGCCCACTGATCTTGGAGAACTGCAGAGGTCTTGGATTCAACTGGAGAAAGAACGGGATACCTACAGGGATCAGTTCTATGCCCAAGAGGGGAAGGTTTTAGAACTCACAAAACAGCTCCATGAGGAAAGAGGACTCAATGTCTATCTCGGCACAAAGAGGAAGCATCCATGGGAATTTTGATTTTTTCTAGTTTTAGATTTGTTTTTAATTGTAATGCCTAAAGGCATTTGAACTTTGAATTTAACTAATAAAATCTTTGTTTCATTTTGGTTTGAAAATTTAAATTTCCTAAAGTCTTTGAAATAATTGCATACGCATCCCATTCATAGCATTGCATGTACAGGTACCATTACAAGTTTCTCATCTTCTTCGTTGTTTATTTCAGCAGAAATGTCTTCCGAACAAAGCATCAAGGATCTTCAGACACAAAACGCCCAGTTCCAACAGATGTTCATAAATCTGGCAAAAGGGCAGGAGGGTCTGAAAGCCCTCATCTTGAAAGAGAAAAGGAAAAAGAAGAAGGCCGCCGGTATTCTGAATATGGGCAGAAGGTTTAGAGGGTCGTTGAAGCAACAAGTCGATCTGACCTCTTCATCCAAGGAAGGGGAGAATCAAGAAGAGACAAGGGAGAGGGACCCCAGTCCTAAAGTTTCTGACAATGATACCGACTATAATGATGAGCAATATCCTCCCGCTGAGGATAGATACAAGCAGTTGGAAGATCGTTTGAGTGTTATGGAAGTCCAGAGGATACCTGGGCTGGATTTCGAAGAATTAGGATTGGTGTCGGGAGTGGTCATCCCGCAGAAGTTCAAAGCTCTAATTTTTGCAAAGTATGATGGGGTGTCCTGCCCAAAACTCCATCTCCGCTCTTATGTCAGAAAGATCCAGCCCCACACCGCTGATAGAAATTTGTGGGTTCATTTATTTCAAGATAGTATGTTAGGGACTCAGCTTGAATGGTTCTACCAACCGGAGAGAGCCAATGTCCGAAATTGGGAAGATATGGTTGCTGCTTTCTATAAGCAGTACCAATATAACGCCGACCTTGCTCCTACTCGTACTCAACTCCATAGTATGTCCATGGGGGCGAGTGAAGGCTTTAAGGACTATGCACATAAGTGGAGAGACTTGGATGGAAGAGTCCAACCCTCGTTGTCTGATAGGGAGTTGGTTGATATGTTTCTGGGGATGTTATCTGGTCTATTCTTTAATCATTTGATCAACAGCTCGTTAGCTGGTTTCACTGAGCTGATTTTGACTGGAGAGAGTAGAAGTTTGGATTCGAAGCGGCAAGATACAGAAGGATGCCTCTTCGAGTTCGGTAAAGAAGCCTTTTTCTGTTAAGAAAGAAGCCAGTGCCATCTATAGCCCGAGGGGCCAAAGCAGAGTTGAACATCGTCAGATAGTAAGTGTCGTAATGATACATAGGCCCGCGGCTGCTCCAGAATGCAATAATCAACCAAGGGTGGAAAGACCACAACGGAAGTTTAACCGAATCAATATGACGTTGGGTGAAGTTCTACCCCATCTGCTGAGATCCAATTTGACGACCTTGAAAGAGGCTCCCAAGAATCCAAATACCACATCTCCCCGATATAATCCAAATGCTCGGTGTACCTATCATTCTGAGAGTCCTGGCCACGATACCAATGACTGCTGGGCTCTAAGAAATAAGGTACAGGATTTGATCGAAGCCAAGGAAATTGAGTTCGATGCTCCAGAAAAGCCTAATGTCATAATTTCTCCCATGCCTAAGCACGGTCGTGGAGTTAATGATGTTGATACCGACTTGTTTGTGACCTTGGTGGATGAAGTTTCTACTCCTCTCATGATTGTGAAGAAGAATTTGTTGTTGGACGATTTATTTCCGGGTTGTGGTGAAGGTTGCCACATGTGTTCATTTCTGCCTTTTGTTTGCCATTTGCTGAAGTCAGGTGTTCAACGCCTGATGGACACCAAAGAAATTTTGTTCGAGAAAACTTTGGTTCCTGTTGTTCCATCTGAATACGTTGCTATTATAACCATTTCCGCCAATCCTTCCAAGGTCTCCTCGAGAAGACCTGTTAGGATTACATCTGTTCCAAGAGTCGCTCCGCTAATAATCACTGTTCCTGGTCCTGTCCCATATGCCTCGGACAAAGTTGTCCCCTGGCATTATGGTGCCGATGTGTACTATCATGGAATCAAACAAGATCTGAAAAATGAAGAGGATGATCCTGATATTAGTAACATTGTCGGGGCCAGCAAGGTTAACCGAAGTGGAAGGGTCTTCTCTCCCGAGATTTCCCCTAAGACTGTCAACAGGCCTATTGTCATTTTGTCTGCTGTTCCTGCTGGTACATCAACTACGGCTCTTGTTCTTACTCCAATTATTACCCCTATCAGCGAATCATCTGGTACCCGCGGCAAAGAAGTTATAGGTGAGCCTGCCCAGATGGAGGCACCTAGAAAAATTTTCGTGGAAGCCTCTAAGTAAGAGATAGAGGAAATATTGAAAATAATCAAAAAGAGCGACTACAACATGGTCGAGCAGCTGGGTTTTTCAGATGCGGACCTGACACCGAATGGGAGGAAGCATAATGATGCTTTGCATGTCTCGATTGAGTGTAGGGGCACCACTATGGCTCATGTGCTGGTAGATACTGGTTCTTCGCTGAATGTCCTGCCTAAGAAGGCGTTGGATCGGTTGGACTATGAGGGCTTAACCTTAAAGCCTAGTAACATTGTGGTGAGGGCTTTTGATAGGTCGAAGAGAACGGTGCATGGGGAGGTGGACGTCCCTGTCAAAGTAGGCTCTCAAACCTTTGAGTCCACCTTCTATGTAATGGACATCCGACCGTCATATTCTTGTTTGTTGGGTCATCCTTGGATCTATGAAGTTGGGGCAGTCACTTCTACACTACACCAGATGCTAAAATATCCAGTAAGAGGAAAGATTGTCATTGTGCAAGGTGACGAGGAGTATATGGTGAGCCACCTCAATTCCTTCAAGTACGTAGAGATGGACGGGGAATTCATAGAGACTCCTTGCCATAATTTTGAAGAGGTTCCCAGATTTTGGCATCGGCTGAAGCTACTACCAACAAACCTCCTTTGAAGATGGCTTCCCTTAAAGACGCGAGAGCCGTGATTGAAGAAGGTGGTGTGCCAACTTGGGACAGCTCCCTGATTTTACATATAAAACTGACAAGTTTGGTTTGGGCTTTACTTCAGGAGCTCAAAGGGCTGTTCAGCGCGCTCGGGCTGGAGGACCTCCCCTACGCATCAGCAATTGGGAAATTAATGTCATTGAAGACGGCGAGGAAGACTCAAACATTGACAGCTGGATCTACCCAACTACCAACGGTGAACTGAGTAACTGGACGGCTAGGGACTTTATACCAGTTTCTTTTATTCCATAGTAATTGTCTTACTTGTTTTTAAGTTTTGTAATAAACAATTTAAAACTCTACAGCCTTGTGCCTTGCCCGAGGCACATTGGATTTGCTTGTGGGGGATATTATTTGTCATTTCATATATCATTAATAAAGCATTGGACATTTCTTGCATACAAATTTTATGCTCTTTGTTTTTTCATTCTGTTTTCACTTTATCAAAACAGTTATTCTCTTACACACACTCACGTATCATACTGCAGATCCATATCCACTCTGGATCCCATTGATAACAGCTCTGTTATTGCCAGTTATGACTTCGAAAATCCGATCGACCAAGCCAAAGACGAAAGAGAGGATAATTGTGAGGTACCTGGAGAGCTTGCTAGACTATTACAACAGGAAGAAATGGCTATACAGCCTCTTGAAGAGCTGGTTGAGACAATAAACCTGGGCACAGAGATAGACAAAAAGGAGGTCAAGATTGGTGCAAATTTGGAAGTTAAGGTCAAACAGTGCTTGATACAAATGTTGCACGACTATGTTAAGATCTTTTCCTGGTCATATGAAGACATGCCAGGTTATTGTGGTTCATCGTCTGCCGACCAAAGAAGATTGTCCTCAGGTTAAATAGACGGTCTGTCGTATGCGCCCTGAAATGTTCGAGAAGATCAAGGTAGAGGTCATGAAGTAGTTCGACGCAAGATTCTTAGCTGTCACTTCTTATCCATAGTGGGTTGCTAACGTTGTTCTGGTACCTAAGAAGGACGGTAAGGTGCGGATGTGTGTGGATTATAGAGATCTGAACAGGGCAAGCCCCAAGGATGACTTCCCTCTTCCTCACATTGATGTTTTGGTTGACAACACCGTGCAACACAAAATATTCTCCTTCATGGATGGTTTCTCTGGCTACAACCAGATCAGGATGGCTCCTGAATACATGAAGAAGACAATCTTCATCACACAGTGGGGCACCTTCTGCTACAAGGTGATGCCTTTTGGGTTGAAGAATGTTGGGGTAACTTATCAGCGCGCCATGGTCGCTTTGTTCCATGATATGATTCACCATGAGATCGAATTTTATGTTGATGACATGATAGCCAGGTCTCGGACTGAGGAAGAGCACCTTGATCATCTCCAAAAGTTGTTCGACAGGTTGAAGGTATACAAACTGAGGTTGAATCTGAACAAGTGCACCTTCGGGGTAAGATCCGGTAAACTTTTAGGTTTCATCGTCAGCGACAAAGGTATCCAAGTAGATCCTACAAAGGTAAAGGCTATACAAGAATGCCAGCTCCCCGTACGGAGAAGGAGGTTAGAGGTTTTTTGGGACGCTTGAATTATATCGCCAGGTTCATTTCACATCTGACTGCTACTTGTGAGCCCATCTTCAAGCTTCTGAAGAAAGATCAAGTGATAAGGTGGAATGATGAATTCCAGACCGCTTTCGAAAGAATCAAAGAATACCTTCAAGAACCACCAATTATGATGCCTCTGGTTGAAGGAAGACCTTTGATATAGTACTTGACAGTGCTAGACAATTCAATGGGGTGTGTGTTGGGGCAGCATGACGAGTCTGGTCGAAAAGAGCACGCAATATACTACCTTAGCAAAAAGTTTACCGACTATGAGACATGATACTTACTGCTCGAGAAAACTTGATGTGCTTTGGCCTGGGTTGCTCGCCGACTAAGACAATACATGCTGACCCACACTACTTTGTTGATATCTAAGATGGATCCGATTAAATACATCTTCGAGAAACCCGCCCTTTCTGGAAGAATAGCAAGATGGAAAATGATCTTAACTGAGTAAGAAATACAATATACAACCCAAAAAGCAATCAAGGAGAGTGTTTTGGCTGATCATTTGGCTCATCAGGTTGTGGATGACTACCAGTCCATGAATTTTGAGTTCCCGAATGAGAATATTATGCTGGTGATTGTCTATGAAGAACCTGGACTGGATGAAGGACCCGAGGAGGGATCCCGATGGACTATGTTTTTTGACGGAGCTTCGAACATAATGGGTAATGGCATCGGCGTTGTAATCATATCTCCTGAGGGCTGTCATACTCCTTTCACTGCCCGACTATGTTTCAACTGCACTAACAACATGGCGGAGTATGAAGCTTGTATCATGGGACTCAAGGATGCTATTGACCTCAGGATCAAATTCTTGGAAGTTTTCGGGGATTCATCCTTGGTAATAAGTCAGATCAAAGGCGAATGGGATACGAAGCACCCGAATCTCATCCCATAAAAAGAGTACATGTTGACATTGCTCTCACACTTCGAGGAGGTGACTTTTGAATATTTCCCACGAGAGGAGAACCAGTTAGCGGACGCGTTAGCTACCATGTCTTCTATGTTCAAATTTAGGTGAGACAATGAAGCTCCCCAAATCACCATTGAGAAGTTGGATGAACCAGCACACTGCTATGAAATTGATACCGAAGAAGAGGCAGACAAACCCTGGTTTCACGAAGTCAAAAGGTATCTTGAGGCTCAAGAGTATACCGAAGGGGCATCTATCAACGATAAGAAGTTTCTGAGAAGGTTCGCTACAAAGTTCTTCCTCAGTAATGGAATTCTCTATAAACGCAACCATGACTCCACACTACTACGGTGTGTAGACAAGAGCGAAGCAGAGAGGATCATGACAGATCTACATGAAGGAACTTTAGGGACCCATTCTAATGGACATACCATGGCCAAGAAGATCCTACGGGTAGGATACTATTGGTCCACTATGGAAGCCGATTGTCATCAGCACTCTCAAACTTGTCATAAGTGCCAAATCTACGTTGATAAGGTACATGTGCCTCCGGTCCCCTTAAACGTCTTGACAGCTTCATGGCCCTTCGCAATGTGGGGCATTGACATGATCGGAGAAATCAGGCCCACCGCCTCCAGTGGGCATCGCTTCATCCTAGTAGCCATTCATTATTTCACGAAGTGGGTTGAGGCAGCTTCCTTTGCTACAGTAACCAAGAACGTCGTGGTATGGTTTATCTGACATAATCTGATTTATCGATATGGTGTGCTAGAGAGAATTATTACTGAAAATGGTAAGAATCTCAGCAACACAATGATCATCGAGCTCTGTAAACAGTTCAAGATATAACATCATAATTCTTCTCCCTACAGGCCAAAGATGAATGGCGTTGTTGAAGCAGCTAACAAGAACATCAAGAAGATTGTGCAGAAGATGACGGTGACATACAAAGACTGGCATGAGATGTTACCATTTGCTCTTCATGGGTATCGTACCTTAGCACGGACGTCGATAGGGGCAACACCCTACTCTTTGGTATATGGCATGGAGGCAGTCCTACCCATCGAAGTCCAGATACCTTCTCTCAGGATTATGAAGGATGCGGGTTTGAACGAAGACGACTGGATCCGAACCCGATTTGATCAGATAAATCTAATCAATGAAAAGAGACTTACTGCTATCTTCCATGGTCAGACGTATCAAAAGCAAATGATCAAGGCTTTTAACAAGAAAGTCAGGTGTCAAGAATATCAAGTCGGGGATCTAGTGATCAAATGCATCATACTGCCGCAAGGTGATCCCAGGGGAAAATGGACCCCCACGTACGAAGGGCCATTTGTGGTTAAGAACATTTTTTCGGGTGGAGATATGATTCTAACCACCATGGACGGTGACGACCTTCCTCACCCTGTCAATGCAGACATAGTGAAAAGATACTACGCCTAATCAAAAGACCCACTAGGTTGACTGGCCTAGGCAAAAATAAGGGCTCCCCGGTGAACCAAAAGGGTTCAGGCAAAAGTAAGGGATGAAAAGAAAAAATATGTACACCCGGCAAGTCGAAAACTTGAAAGGGCGACTTGGGCAAAAAAAGGGTATTTCGATGGACTGAAAACCTGAAAGGGCAGTCCAGGAAAAAGTTAAGGATATAAAGTGTATCACTATGTCTCGTTGGATCATCTTGCGACCAGATTTACGTATCGACTATCAAGGTCGGACAACACTAATTAATCTGATCAACTTTTGGCCAAGTAGCAAAGTGATGAGACGCTTGAGGATATAAGGGAAATAGTAGAGTTGGAACCCAATGGGGTTGTTTCATATAGCTGTTTTTTTTCTTTTACACAAATTGTATAGTTTCTATTTTTCGACGGCGCTCTCTTACTAGAGCGCCAGCCTCCTTGTACAAAAACGCCTATTACAGGCCAACTTCAGAAATCAATGCAAAATTCTTTTCACAAGAAACTTCAAGTTTGTTTTTCTTTTTTTGTTTTGTTTCGCAAGAACGTCCAATGATTTATTTTTGATATATGAATTTGAAAATGATTGCTGCTCATAAATATTTACATAAGAAACAAAAGACAATTACTCGGAATTCCAAAAACAGGGGGGAAAATAAGAAGTGCCAAACCCGACAGTTACTCCGCCCAGCAGGTACTGGGACAAAGATAGCTTTGGAACATAATCAGTAGTACATACACTCCCCACAGAGTAAAAGTATTCAAAAGCATTGATGTCAGCTTTCCTAAAACAGGACGTAACCTCCCCAGCCAGGGTCATTCAGAAACCTGACAGCTATATCCCCCATATGAATTTCATAATCGCGGGCGAGTCAGTAAATTTCATCCCCCAGGCAGAGGTTATTTCTCTGGATGCAGAGGCTCAATCCCCGATAGAGCTCATTACTTCAGCTATAAAGATTCACTTTCTAAGCTTGTTCCCCGCAGAGTTTATTCTCAAGCAGAATTTCTTCCTGACAGAATATTCATAAATCTCCAACAGCAATCAGGGATTTATTTTCCCAAACCCAGACATACTCCGATAGCATTTCATGTACATACATCATGACAAGCACATACATATCATATGTGGTGTTATCTAATTTATTTTGAGAACATCATCTCACCATGCATTTCATGCATCGCATATAATTAACCTTGTTATCTTTTCAAGAAAGACAACCAGCTTCAACAAATCCAGCGGTTATACAGGTCACCACTGCAGACGACTAATGGAAACTCAGTTCCCGAAACCAAACGGGTCAACTAATCTACACTATCACTTTGAAGTAACCCTACGACCCAGGTTCCTTCCCATAAGCCCTACTATCCAGGCTTTCATTTCGAAGTAACCCTACGACCCAGGTTCCTTCTCATAGCCCTACTATCCAAGCTTTCATTTTGAAGTAACCCTACTATCCAGGTTCCTTCCCATAAGCCCTACTATCCAGGATTTCATCTCGAAGTAACCCTACTATCCAGGTTCCTTCCCCATAAGTCCAACTACCCAGGCTTTCATTTCGAAGTAACCCTACGACCCAGGTTCCTTCTCACAGCCCTACTATCCAGGCTCTCATCCCGAAGTAACCATACTATCCAGGTTCCTTCTCACATCCCTACTATCCAGGCTTTTATTTCAAAGTAACCCTACTATCCAGGTTCCTTCTGATAGCCCTACTATTCAGGCTTTCATTTTGAAGTAACCCTACTATCCAGGTTCCTTCTCATAGCCCTACTATCCAGGCTTTCATTTCGAAGTATCCCTACTATCCAGGTTTCTTCTCACAGCCCTACTATCCCAGCTTTCATTCCGAAGTAACCCTACTATCCAGGTTCCTTCTCATAGCCCTACTATCCAGGCTTTCATTTCGAAGTAACCCTACTATCCAGGTTCCTTCTCTTTCATCCCCAAACGACAGTTTACAACACGGAAAAACCTGGACCCGACCAGTTTCGGTCGATTTCACCTTTCCCTAGTAAGTCGTTGTGAAGCCTGGACCCTGACCAGATATGCAGTTCACTTCCGCTTCCTCAACTAGGAGTTAATTCCCCAGTAGAGTAATGGACAATCTCAGCTCCTGGCCTCTATTTTCCAAGACGGGAATCAACATCCTCCAACAAAGTCCTCCTCAACAGTAGGTACAGGAATTCTCGCAAAGGAATCTTTCAGGAAACTGGTATATTTCCTGGATGGCATCGCTAAGCCCATCTCCGACGATTCTCTAGCAACTTCCAAATGGCATATGTAAGCCCATTCCCGATATCACCAAATCAAGTATTACTTCATGCGAGTGCAAATTTCTGGGCACTCTAGTGTTCAATCATCTTCCACCTTCAGATCACGAAAGGCAGACCGGCAAATCTACATCCTCAGGTTTAAGAAGATTGAACAGGGGCAGATGCTGTAACCCAAAACTTGCCCTCCCATTTTACTCAGTATATGTTCATTAAGATCCTCAATTTGCTCAAGGATGCCCAAGAGTTGACCAGACAAACTCTCTCCTAAGACAATGTACCTCAAACTAGGGTTTCCATTTTTATCAATATGTGTGAACTCCAAAGGTCCCAAATTCCTTCCAAGGTCCCAATGTGTTCTCAAGATCAACCATGTCAAATTTCAAGCCTTGCAGAAGAAGTTTCCTCAGTCAATTGCTCAGATACTTGAGAATCGACTATATTAGGTCAAAAGTCAACTGTGGCCCACATACAGTAAAACTTCAAGATTTTTGGTCAACATCAACATTTTGAAGTGATATTCATCATTTGATAAAGGGTTTATCATGATTCCTCAAGGAATGCTCCTAATTCATCAAAACTCAAAAGTTGCTAAATTAGGGTTTCTTAGGAAAAGTCAACCAAATTTTGACCAAGCATAACTTCTTCATACTTTATCAGAAATTTTCCATCCAAGGCTCATTTTGAAGAGGATGCAATTCCCTACAACTCACCTTCAGCTCTCAAGTTCAAAATATGTACTCATCAAAAGATATGAATTTCTACATTATAGGTCCTTTTGAAAAGTCAACAAAAACAACTTTTGGGTCAAAGCTTCTTACATGAACATGGAAGACCCAATTGAGATGAGACCAAAAGGGTTATTTAGGGGACATCCTAAGATTTCTAAAAAGTCCAAGAACACCTCTCTAGGGTTAAAATTGGAAGAGTTATGTATTGTCAAAGTTGACCTTTTTTGGAAAATTGCCAAAAGTCAAAAGTGCTCACAAATGCATTTTTTGCCAAATGGGCCTAACTTTTTAAGCTTGCATTATGCTTCCAACATGATCCACGACCCAAACACTCTACCATATATTATTGACTTTATTTATTTAATTTATTTTGATTTTTTATCATTTAAAAGCCAAATTAAATCAAATAAATGATATAAAATATGGAAGATTTGTTTTTGATCTGATTTTGAATGGAATCATAATGCAAATATGTTGTCAAACCAAATCAAATCGTTCCAAGGAGGATTGGGATAAAATGGTATGATTTGGCTTGATATAGAAAGAAATAATACAAAGATGGAATCAAATCAAATCTTAATAATTGGCAAAGATGTGCATGCTTTTTGTTAACCTAATCCAGTCTAATACATATACACAACAAAGGCAAGGCACAAGGGGGCAGAAAAATCGTGTGAAATGGCCAAGAACATAGTGCACTTTTTGTTAAAAAATCTCAGACCAATTTCCATATCACAGCCATCCTCAGGAGATTTAAGGGTTGCAACACGTTCCTGGCAATCTCCTGAAGTTAACTACACCTCTTGCATGCACCAAAGCGCCTTGAATTGTAAAATCCATAACCCTGTTATTCAATTATTTTCAATTTTTGATTACGTGCATACATGCTCTTTTGATGAAATTCAATCATACATTCTTGTTTATTACAATGACTCGATGCTTGTTGGATCATTTAATTGAATTTTAAGTGCAGGAATCACAGTTTTCCATTCATAGGGTTTCTGAGTTCATTTTAGGGTTTCTCCCTACAGGCAGAATTAGGGCTAGGCATGGGCACTATGATATTCAGGGCTTCAGGCCCAATTAATTCATGGTCTTCAATGAAATTTATATTGCTTGTGTTATATTTTTGAATAACGCAGGGTTGTAGTTATGGGCATGAGACCGTAGGTAAAAGTCCCTAGGCTAAGACGACAGCCAGCGGAGGAAGACGAAGGCGTGGCATGATCTGGTTTTCTCATTTGAAATTTCGCGCGCTTTGATTAACATTGGCTTGCTTTTACATATAATATATTATTATTGTTATATACATGAATGACTTGGCAGCTCAGCTGGTGGTGGTGCGCGTTGGTAAAGGAGAGGACCTGGGTTCGAATCCCAGGTCCAACGTTTTTTCTATTTTTCAAACGAATTCTTGTGGATTCAATGCTTGCAGGCTATGGAGGTACACCATACAACTTCACACCATCATCATCAGATCTCATCACATGCAGATCCAACGTCCCATATGCGCAGACGTACCATGCATCATCAGGAGACCAGCACACTGGATCTGGCGCATGTTGGGCTCAGAATAGAGGGCTTGGACAAAAATTCAATAATGCACCCCCCTGATTGCTGTTATACAGGCCCAAATCTCTCTTTTTTCTATTTTATTTTCTTATTTTAATTATTTACTAATTATTTCCCTTTTTTACAAAATAACCCAAAATCATTTTTATTAAATCAAAAAAATCACCAAAAACATAAAAAATCTTTTTTTCATAAAATCTTTTTATTTCTTTAATTAATTAGTTAGTGTAATTGTTTAGGGCAATTTAATTGTTTTTACATAATTCAAATTAATTAGAAATCAGGGTTTTTAATTTGTACATAATTTAATTAATTTTCTCAAAAAATAATAATAATAACCTAATTATTTTTTCAATTAGAATTTTAGGTTTTCTTTAATTCTCGCATTTTAAATCGCCGCGCGCATTTTAGTTCTTTTTATTATTATTGTAATTGTTTCAAGGTTTTACTAGTAATTAGGGTTTATATTCTGCATTTTTATTTTCAGTCCAAAATAATCATGTATCTGCAAAAGCCCTGTAATAGCGTAGGACCTTTACCTTCTCGCTTTTATATTCTGCATGCTTGTACATAATTGTTAGCAACTTAGGCATGTATGACTAATGAATCAATCCTAGATCACTAAATTACAAGATAAATAACTGAAATCAAACACTTTTGCACACTTCCACTCCTAGGGTTTGCCTCACTTGGTTGCCTCAGAAATAATGGTAGTGTCCCTCGAACGTAGGGATGCCTTAGCAATGACCCGCAATTCAAAGTGGTCATAAAGATCACAGTCCCTACTAGTCCCTCGAGTTGCCTACGAATTGATCTTATGACGATAGTCCCTTCAAAATGCTAAGGTATCCTTACTTGTTGCCTTCCGTGACCATTTCGTCCCTTCGAACGTCCCTTTAAAACTCCAACAACGATGATACCTATTTCTCAATAATGGGATAACATTGTCTAAAAGGAAAACGAACAAACCTTTTTCGAGTAGGTAGATTAGTTCCTAGGTACTTGCTCAAACAAACAAACAAATATTTTTCACACCAAACACTTTTCAAACAAAGTTTTCAAAAACAACTTCGTAACACTCTTGAGGACAGAAACAAGGGTTAAAATGAAGTAAAACAAAAAATTCAAAACAAGCACACACAAGCAATTTCAAAATGAGCAAGTACCTAAGAGCCCGTAGAAAACTACGGATAGAAAGGGTGTTAACACCTTCCCTTTCTATAATCTACCCCCCGTACTCAGAAATATTCTCGAAAAAGATTTTTTCTGTTCTTTTTCTTTTTCCTTTGTTGGATGAAATAAAAGTCGGTGGCGACTCTTGCTTACCGCGACATTTTGCGAATAAAAAACGCAAACCAGTATTAACAGTCGGTTATGCCACCGTATCACAACAGCCATATAGGATAAACCCTTGAGTGGAAATCGAACAACCTAGAGTCGAAATACCCAGGATTATCCCACAAATCCCTAGAGCTGTCGAACAAGGTATAGTTATGGTAAATAGAAACCAAAATGCTGATGAAGTAGTACAGCAGGTTCGACACCACAACTATGTAACAGATAATAACCTGAGAGCCATGGTCGAGAGAATCATGGCACATAATGGAGTCAAAATCGGCTTTCATAGGCCAAACTTTACATCTCCATTGTCAGATTACATCTTCAATCAGAATTAGCTCCTAGGTGGAAAGTTCCAAAGTTTACCAAATTTTCAGGGGATACGACAGAGTCCACTATCGAACATGTAGCAAGGTATTTGATAGAGGGTGGGGAAATTTCGAATAATTGGAATCTTAGGATTAAGTATTTCCCAATTTCCTTGACCAAAAATGCCTTCACTTGGTTTACCACACTCTCAGCCAATTCGATCCACAATTAGAATCAGTTGGAGAGATTGTTCCATGAACAGTTCTATATGGGACAAACCAAAATAAGTTTGAAAGAATTGGCTAGTGTGAAAAGGAGGTTCACTGAGCCAATTGATGAGTATCTGAACAGATTTCGATTACTCAAGGCCAGATGCTTTACACAAGTGCTTGAACATGAGTTAGTCAAAATGGCTGCAGAAGGTCTAGATTATTCCATTAGGAAGAAGTTAGATACTCAATATCTGAGAGATATGGCCCAATTGGCTGATAGAGTTCAACAGGTAGAATGCCTTAAGGCTGAAAAGGCTAAGGCAAATAAGAATCATCGAAGAGAAATGGTAGCATATGTCGAAATGGATGACGACGATCCAGAGACATCTAATGATCCTCTAAATGTCGAAGAGAGAGAGAGATCGATTTAGCAGAGTTAAAGCAAGGAACACCATATTCTTGCAGATTGTTAACGCCCTCAAATGGAAAAAATCTTATTAAAACTGAAAATAATAGTGATAGATTCCTAAAGAAATCATATAGTTTCGACGTCACAAAATGTGACAAAATATTTGACTTATTAGTTTAAGATGGTCAGATGATAGTGCCCCCTGGGGCAAAAATGCCTCCTTTAGATCAAAGGAAAAAGAGAGGTTTTTGTAAATATCATAATTTTTTGGGCCATAAAACCTCACAATGTTTTCTTTTTAGGGATCTCGTTTAAGGCGCAATCAAAGACGGAAGGCTTAAGTTTGCTGACAAGCCACCCATGAAGATTGACGCAAACCCATTGCAAGATGAGGCCAACTATGTTGAACCTTCAAGCATCAACATGGTCGAAGTCTCAGCAAATTTCATCAACAAACCCGTCTTTGGCAGTTTCACTGAAGATGTTAGCAAAGAAGTTGTCGAGATGGTACAGAAAAAGGATACTGAAGGCCTAAACAAAGGGGTCACTGAAGGTTCAAACAAAGGAACTGCTACAGGTTCCTACTTGGTTGCTGTCACAGGTTCGACGAAGGGCCTAGAAGCCAAGATGCAAAAGTTGAACAAAGCTGGTAAGAGCAATGTGCAAATCAATATAGTTAAAGTATCTGAACTTAAGGCTTAAGAAGATGCCGTAAGACAAGAGGAAGTCAACAAAACTGCATTTCCTAAAGAAGATGAAGATCTGGCAGACTTTCTACAAAGATGCCAGAAAAAGAAGTCGGAAGTCATGCTGTGTGTTGTACCCCAAAATTTTCCCTCCCATATTCTTCAAAATTTGCCAAGCTTCAAAATCTCCCCAAGGGTTGCACAGTTCAAGGGCCTCCTAACAGTTAAAATTAGGGTTTTGGTTCTGACAAAGTAAATGAAGTTTCCAAGGGTCCAATCAAGTCCCACATGCCTATAAATATGGTCAAGCATCCTCATACCAAGTTTCAAGACTTTCAGCACAAAATTGCACAGTCAAAAAACCTAGTTGCACTACAGTCAACTGTAGGGGCAAAATGGTCATTTGACAGTCAAAAGTTCAAATTTTTGGTCAACATCTCATTTTGAAGCCACAAACATCATTGATCAATGCTTGATCATGATTCTCAAAGCTTGGCTCAAAAATCATCAAGATGCAAAAGTTTCCATAATTGGACAGTTGAAAAAAGTCAACTGTAAATTGACCAAGGCATAACTTTCACATGGATTATCAGAAAAATTCCATCCAAAGCTAATTTTGAAGAGAAAGACATTTCCAACAACTCCTCTTCACACTTCAAGTCCAAGAAATGCTCTCACAAAAAGTTATCAATTTCAACATTATAGGTCATTTTCAAAAGTCAACAAAAAGGGACTTTAAGTCAAAGGCCATAACTTGAGATTGGTAAATCAAAATGACATGGGACCAAAGACATTGGTTAGAGGACTCAAAGACCTTTCCAAAATGTCCAAGAACATGAGCAAAGATTAAAAACGGAGCAAGTTATGCCTTGTGGAAGTTGGGAAAGTTTTGGATATTTTGAAAAGTCAACATTGATTCAAATGACCTAAAATTGCTAATGGGCCTCTTTTTCTTCCATAATTCATTATCCAAGGAATGTGCACGACCATTTGGCCCAAATTGAAGTTTTTATCATTTTTTATTTATTTATTTGGATTTTTTATTATTAATAATTCATTTAATTAAATTAAATATGTGAAAAATACTAAACCTAATTTGTTGAATCTTATTGTGCATGAAATAATTTCAAGATATTGTATATAATCAGATTTGGAAAGAATCTTGCTAATTGGTCATGATTTGGTAGAAGTTTGCATGAAAAAGATTTGAAAGCTAATGCCATAAAAATCAAATATTTGTTTCATCAATTCATGGATTTCTTTTGATCAAATTCTTAACCTAATCACTCATATACATATATGCAAGCAAACCCTCGTGTTTTTGGACTCCAAGCTGCATAACCAAGCCATACAAGAACTCAAGAAACTCACATATTTTTAAAAATTCGATTTTGGTTTTACAGGTGAATTCAAGGTGCAAGAGCTGTTCAAACGCCTTCCTTGAGGATCATAGAACGTTTTCCAATCATTCACTAAGTCCCATACTCAAGAGAACGCGAAATCACCATTGAAGTTGGTGAGAAAAATTCCAAAATCGTTTTCCATCATTCATGCGCTTTTAACATATTTCATTGTTGTTTTTGTGTTTAGAATGATGTTTGCAAGCTACCTGCATAATTTGATTGGAGTTTCATGCTAAAACGAAGGATCCACCATGAGAGCATATTAGGGTTTCGTGAAAATTGATTTAGGGGTTTCCAAACCTTGAACAATTAGGCCATGAGAGATACATCATTGGAATCGTGAGAGAGAGACGATTCTAATGGCCCTAGTTCGAAAAATTTATACATGCCCAGGGGCTAATCGTTATTTTCCAATAGGGTGTCTATAGGGACGGTTCAAAACCGTTGCTGATTGTGTTCTTGTTTCAGGAAAAAAATAGAACGAAGAAGAAGACGCTTAGGTGGCGAGGCATAACTGGTTCATTTGAATTTTTGCGCGCAAAATCCACTAACCATTATTTTTACATTATATTGTTTGTTTTCCATAATACTTACAAAACGCGTGAAGTGCTCCAGTGGTCAGGCATATACGTTGGTAAACCACAGGACCTGGGTTCGAACCCCAGGTCCCTACCCCTTTCATGTTATTTTTCTCCTAATGCTCATGTGCAGTTTCAGTGATAAAGTCCACCATGCATCTCCCAAATCAAGCCAGCCACGCGTACGCCAAGATCAATCAGAAGGCCACCGTTTAAGGAACATCATGGACGTGAGTCAAAAGCGCTACACGCTGGCATGGAAGTCAACGAGGCCAGGGACAATTGGGCCTAAAATGCTAAGATCCAACCTCCACTTTGGGGACAGAAACCCCCCTAGGTTTGTTATCTCTTATATTATTTTTTCATTCTTTTTTATTTCAATTATTATCCTTTTTAATTAATTCTTTTAATTTAATTATTTTCACAACAATATAAAAAACAATAAAAAATCAGAAAAATACAAAAAATAAATATATTTATTTAATTAGTATTTTTTGTAAATAAAATTCATTAATTAACTTAGTTTTTAATTTAGGTTTTAACCTTAACTTTTTTTAATAAAAATCTAAAATTGGTAGAATTAGGGTTTATAATAATTTTTATCCCTTTTTCTTTTCTTTCATAATAATTAAATATTTCCTATTATTTATTTTTGTAATTAAATTGCATCTAAATAATTAGATTAAGTTTAGGTTAAAATTTAATTATTTCTTAATAAACTAAAAAACAACTAGAATTAGGGTTAGCATTTTATTTTAATTAATCTTTCTCATAAAAATCTTAAAGTACAAAAATACCAAAATAATTTCTTTTTCTTTCATTTAATTAATCATTCAATTTAATTTCATTAAAAAGGGGTCCAACGCCCTCGTTTCTAATTTTATTCCGATTCGCATATTTATTTCTTTTTCTTGTAAATATTTATGTATCTCTCCCAAAGCTATGTAACATTTATATTTCTCGCACTTTTACTTTACTTCTTTATTTATTTTCTGTCAAAATCGGGTCTTGGAAATTTTGGCGATGTGGACCCGCGCCTTTTGTAATAGTTTAGAACTTTACCTTTCTCGCAATTTTTAACTGTTATATAATGGCATGCAAGAATGAATGACGAAAATAAAAACAAACGCTTAGATCACCAATAACTTGAACAAGACAAAATATCTGAAAACGACACACAAATCACACACCACCCCTAGGGTACGCCTCACTATTGCCTTGCCTCGAAAGGTGATCGTCGAGTAGAGGATGTCTTAGTAAGTCCTCATGATCCGGGAACCTGGCATGAGGGTAGCTTCTAAGGTGTCTTCCCATTGCTCTGGTGATCACCATGTCCCGAACCTCGAATTGACCCGAACACCTCCAACGGTGGTGCTACCTACCTCTCAATGGTGGGATGGCACTACTTTAAAGGACATTTACACAGACTAATTCCTTAGGGTAGGTAGGTTCTCGTAGATACTTGCTCTAATTTCAAAACAAATTCAAAAATACTTTTCACACCAACACATTTTCAAAAAGCTTTCGAAAGCAATTTTTCAAACACTCTTGAGGACCGATACAAGAGTCGAACTGGAATTTTCAAAGAAACTTTTTAAAACCCACAGTTGAAAAGCAAACAAACCAATTTTGAAAACACAAATGAGCAAGTATCTAAGAGCCCATGGATAACCATTGATAGAAAGGGTGCTAACACCTTCCCTTTCTATAACCTACCTCCCGAACCGAGAGCAATCTCTTTAAGGAATTTTTCTGTGCTTTTGTCCTTTCCATTTGGAGAAAATAAAAGACGGTGGCGACTCTTGCTTCCGCGACATTTCGCGAACCAGCGTTAAACAGTCAGTTCCAGATCCACCGATCACAGAATTGGCGACTCTGCTGGGGACGTAACTTAAAGTGAGGTGTACCTTAGGGTTAGTTCATAACTGTGTTTTCAATTGCTTTCCTTGTTTGCTTTAAATTGTGGGACTGTCTTGGGAGTTTTATAGATCCTAACCCGGATCTGGGGATACCTTCTTAGAAAGTAGCAACAAGGCTGCGAGGGAACTGTGCGGGGTATACCGACATGGTTGAAACAGTCTGCTACGTTGATGTGGCACTTTGGTGTGTACCGGTAACCCTTGAGTTCAGTCAAGGAGAGTACGGGGCCTCTGCGTGGTGTCGTGAAGCATCAACAGACCTTAGGAACCTTAATTGAACTATCTTGGCCTCTTTAGGGTAGTGAGATAACTGACTTTGGTGCAGTCCGAGGTTGGTTGATACTCGATACTACACTCAATTGAGGGTTGCTTTCCTGGAATATTTCGGTCGCCAGTTCAGTGGCTAAATCGAAACAATGAACAATGAAAGCAATCCCGTGATATTGGGACCCTTAGAACCCAGTTACTTCTAATAGGACAGGTTGAACCCACCAACTTCAAGAGGGTACTACCCAGACCCCATGCTGGCCTAAACCCTAAGGGCTTGTCTTGTGTGCCTTGTGTGCCTTACATGTTTGTCTTTGTAAATATCTGTGGTGTGTTTAATCATAGCATCATGACATCATCCAGCATCATATGCATTGACTAACCATTTCAGGGGTTCGAATTTTCATATTTGTTCTTGTTTTGTAGGACATGGAAACTGTTCGTAGAAAGACAATTCAAGTCAGCCTTGTAAGGGTCCCTCCTCAGCTTAAGGAACTTATATCCAGGATTCCCGAGAACTCTTCATTCAGTGAAAGACATGGAAGTCTCATCAGCTTGGTCAATACCAACATTGAGGAAGATATGATCAAGGTCCTGTTCCAATTCTTTGACCCTCTGCATCACTGTTTCACCTTCTTGGATTATCAGCTGGTACCTACATTGGAGGAGTTCTCCCGGCTCCTGAAGATCCCTATCCTTGATCAACTACCCTACAACGGTAAGGAAAAGGAATCCAAGCTTGAAGAGATTGCTAAAGCCTTGCACCTACAGTCATCTGACCTCAAGGGACATTGGGAAGTTAGAAGTGGTATCAAAGGGTTCTTAGCCAGGTTTCTGTTTGAAAAGGCCCATGAATGTTGGAACTCCCTTGACTTACAAGCTTTTGAAGAAGTTGTGGCCCTCCTTGTCTATGGTTTGGTGTTGTTCCCTAACCCAGATCAGCTTATAGATATCAGTGCTGTCCAGATCTTATGTCCAGGAATCCTATACCTACGTTGCTGGGGGACATCCTTCACTCATGTTACACTCGAACCATGAGAAAAAGAGGTGTCCTTATGTGTTGCACTCCTCTCCTGGGAAGGTGGTTTATTTCGCACCTTCCACAATCAGTCCTGAAGAATGAGCGGGGTTTGAGATGGTCACAACGGTTGATGACTCTCACACATGCAGATATACATTGGTGCCCTAGGTCCAGAGAGGATGTCACTATCATTGATCGTTGCGGGGAGTACCCTAATGTTCCTTTACTTGGAATCAGAGGAGGTATTACTTACAACCCATGCTTGGCTTGGAGACAGTTTGGTTATGCTCGGAGGGATGGTCCTCATGACATGTTAATTCCTGACATAGTTTTTGACTTCGACAATGATGCACAAGGACTTCGACAGAGATTTATCAGAGCTTGGAGGATGCCCAGTAGGATAGACAGCAAGACACTGGGGCACAGGAATTCCATCCCATTGGAACCTTATCTCAAGTGGGTACGAGCCCGCTCCCAGAAGTTAGTGATGCCTTATCCCCATATGCTCCCTGTGATCAAAGAGCCAGTCTTGGAAGGAGAAGTGTCCTACACCATTCAGCACCCTGATATGCCCACATCCTGGGAAGAGATACAGAAGAGCTGGATCCAGCTTATGGAAGAACGGAATTCTCTTGAGACCAGTCTACATGATAGTGAAAAGAAGGTCTTGGAGCTCACCCGCCTGTTGCATGAGGAGAGGAATCTCAACACTTACATAGCTCCAAAGAGGATGCGTAGTATATTTTGGGATTGATTTGCTTTTGTATTATTTTGCCCATGAGGCTTTGATGTACTGAACAATTATTTCCTTAATGATAACGTGTGTTCTTTTTTGTCTACAACAAATTTGAACTTTCGAACCCTTGAATGCATTGCATAAACACATATCATTCATCATGTGCATAGCAGGTTTTTCCTCTTTTCAGGTTGCTTACTGTTCTTCGCTGTTTATTTCAGCATCATGAATCCCGACTCGTCATCAACTGAGATGTCCATCAAGGCTCTTCAGGCGCAGAATGCGCAATTTCAGGAATTAATCATGGGTTTGGCTCAGGGCCAAGAAGAGCTGAAGGCTCTGCTCCTGAAGAAGGAAAAGAAGAAGAAGAGAAGAACTGTTCTGTTCAACTCGGGCCGAAGGTTTGGCAATACTTTGCAGAATGAAGAGGCTGGTTCTTCTATTGGCAAGAGTACTCCTCAAGCGGAAAAAGGTCCTAGTCCGGTAGTCTCCGACAACGAGACTGATTTTGATGAAGAGCAATATCCTCCGGCAGAAGACCGTTACAAGCAGTTGGAGGACATGTTGAATGCTATGGAGATCCAACAGGTACCTGGGCTGGATTTTGGAGATTTGGGTTTGTCTACTGGTGTAATCATTCCTCGTAAATTCAAAGCACCATCTTTCACTAAGTACGACGGGGCGTCTTGTCCCAAGCTACATCTCAGGTCCTATGTTCAGAAGATTCAACCGTACTCAGCGGATAAGAATTTGTGGATCCACTTCTTCCAGGAGAGTCTTTCAGGGACTCATCTCGAATGGTTCTATCAGCTGGATGGGACCAAGGTTCATAACTGGGAGGAGTTGGCTACTGATTTCTATAAGCAGTATCAATATAATGCCGACCTTGCCCCTACACGTACCCAACTCCAGGGTATGTCGTTAGGTTCAAGTGAAGGTTTTAAAGAGTACGCTCAGAAGTGGAGGGATCTGGCTGGCAGGGTGCAGCCTCCGTTGACTGATCGGGAGTTGGTAGACATATTCTTGGGGACCCTATCTGAGCCATTTTTCAACCATCTTATCGGGAATTCGTCTGCAGGGTTCACTGATCTGATTCTGACTAGAGAGAGAATTGAGGCTGGTTTGAAGTCTGGAAAGATTCCGAAGGGTGCATCGTCTAGTTCAGAGAAGAAACCCTTCAAGAAGGAGGCTAGTGCTGTATATGGCTCTAGGAGACCAGAGAAATCTGAGCGCCGCCAATCTGTCAGTGCGGTAATGATTGCCAAGCCTGCTGCCGCTCCTCGGCCAACCAATCCTCAAAGGGCTGAAAGACCCCGGAGAGAGTTTACCCGTTTAAGCATGACTTTATCGCAGATCCTGCCACAATTGCTATCCACCAACCTAGTGACTGTTAGAGAGGCACCCAAAGGTGTAAACACTGCTTCCCCCAAGTACAACCCAAATGCCCGCTGTGCGTACCATTCTGATAGCCCGGGGCATTCCACTGATGACTGTTGGGCATTAAGGAATAAGGTGCAAGACCTTATCGACGCGAAGGAGATACAGTTCGAAGCGCCTGAGAGGCCGAATGTGGTGACTGCTCCTATGCCTCAGCATGGGGTAAATGCTGTTGATGAAGAAGTGTACGCTGTTTCTGTGGATGATCTGGCTACTCCTCTGAAGACTGTCAAGAGGAACCTGCTGCTGGCCGGTTTATTTCCGGGTTGCAGTGAGGGTTGCCTGTTCTGTGTTGTTTCCCTATCTGGTTGTCCCTTGCTGAAGTTAGGCATCCAAAGCCTAATGGATAGCAAGGAGATTCTATTTAAGAAGTCTGCTGTTCAGTTGGTTCCGGTAGAAGAAGTTTCTATGGTTACCATCTTCAATAATCCAATCAAGGCTCTCCCGAAGAAGCCTGTCCAAATCATGACTGTCGCACCTGTTGTTATCACTGTTCCGGGGCCTCTTCCCTATGTATCTGATAAAGCTGTCCCCTGACATTATGGGGCAGACGTATATGTGAATGGAATTAAACAAGAGTTCAACACTGGCGCCAGTATCTGCGATATCACTGGTCCAGCCAAGGTTACCCGCAGTGGCAGGCTCTTCTCGCCTGACATTGCACCGCCCGCTACTCGAAGACCCCTCCTTATAACACCTACAAGTGTACCTGTTTCTGTTGCTGACCAAGTTGTTTCCCCTGCTGTCGAGTCATCCAATGCTCGGGGCAAAGGAATTGAAGACGAGCCTGCCCGGATGGAGGCACCGATACCTATAAATGTTGAGGCCTCCCAACAAGAGATGGAGGAAATCCTGAAAATAATAAAGAAGAGTGACTTCAATGTTGTGGAACAGTTGGGGCACACGCCCTCCAAGATCTTCATGCTCTCCTTATTGCTATGCTCCGAGGCCCATGCTAAGGCCTTAATCTTATTTCTCAAGACGGCCCATGTGCCACAGGAGACATCTGCAGTCCAGTTCACTGATTGCGTAGCAAATCTGACAGCGGACAATGGCTTGGGTTTCTCAGATGCTGACCTGACTGCGAAGGGAAGAGACCACAATGACGCCCTGCATGTCTCTATTGAATGCAGGGGCACTACTCTGGCGCATGTGTTGGTGGACACTGGTTCCTCCTTGAATGTTCTACCAAAGAAGGCTTTAGACCATTTGGATTGTGAAGGTCTGGAATTAAAACCCAGCAATATCATCGTCAGGGCCTTTGACGGTTCAAAAAGGATGGTTCATGGAGAGGTTGACATTCCTATTCGGGTGGGCTCTCAGGTGTTTGACTCTACTTTTTATGTGATGGATATCCGTCCATCATACTCTTATCTACTGGGCCGACCTTGGATCCATAAAGCTGGGGCAGTGACTTCTACCTTGCACCAGAAGCTGAAGTACCCCGTCAGAGGGAAGATCGTCACTGTGCAGGGAGAGGAGGAGTATATGGTGAGCCATTTGAATTCTTTCAGATACATTGAGAGGGACGGGGAGTTTATTGAAACCCCCTTTCAGCATTTCGAGGAGGTGCTTCCAATTTCAGCAGCAGCAGAAACAGCGGTCGAAGAGAATGTTCCTTTGAAGATGGCTTCCCTGAAGGATGCCCGGGCTGTGGTTCAAAAAGGTGAATGTGCTAACTGGGGCAGGCTTCCCGACTTTACACAGAAAACTGACAAATTTGGAATGGGTTTTACTGCAGAGGGTCAGAAAGCTATGCAGAAGGCGAAGACCAGAAGACCTCCTGTGCTCATCACAAATCCAGGAGTGAATGCTGTTGGAGAGGACAATGAAGTGGATGAAGCAGAATTCAATAGCTGGATCTATCCGACGACTGAAGGCGGATTGACCAATTGGATTGTCAAAGACCATACTCCTGTTACTTTTGTTACGCAGTAATAAACTTCTTTGTTTTGTTATTTGTAATACACAATAAATAAACTCTATGGCCCGGTGTCTTACCCGAGGCACCGTGGTTTCATTTGTGAGGGCATATAAATTGTCATTTCATATATCATAAATGAAAATCTTGGACGTTTTCTCGCATTTCAAATCTTATGCTCCTTTTCTGTCTTTCCTTCCTTTACATATATTTCAAAACAGCTGTATTTACACACACTCACTCATACAGGTTTCAATCCACTCTGGATCTCACTGGTAACGACTCTGCTACTGCCGGTTATGACTTCGAAAATCCGATCAACTTAGCCGAAGACGAAGGTGAAGATGATTGCAAAGTGCCTGGAGAGCTTGCAAGACTGTTACTTCAGGAAGAGAGGGCAATTCAACCACATGAAGAGCCAGTGGAAATAATAAACTTGGGTACTGAGGCAGACAGGAAAGAGGTAAAGATTGGTGCCAACCTAGAGCTCAGCGTGAAGCAACGGTTGACTAATATGCTACATGATTATGTGGAGATATTTGCCTGGTCCTACAAAGACATTCCCGGGTTGGATACCGATATTGTGGTCCATCACTTGCCTACTAAGGAAGACTGCCCTCCGGTTAAGCAAAAGGTCCGCCGTATGCGTCCAGAAATGTCTGAGAAGATTAAAGCCGAGGTTATGAAGCAGTTTGATGCTGAGTTTCTTGCAGTGACTTCTTACCCTCAGTGGGTTGCTAATGTGGTGCCGGTACCTAAGAAGGACGGTAAGGTCAGAATGTGTGTCGATTACAGGGATCTGAACAGGGCCAGCCCCAAGGATGACTTCCCTCTACCTCACATTGATGTCCTTGTTGACAATACAGCTCAGCATAAGGTGTTCTCTTTCATGGATGGTTTCTCAGGTTACAATCAGATCAAGATGGCACCTGAAGACATGGAAAAGACTACCTTCGTTACTCAGTGGGGCACCTTCTGCTACAAGGTCATGCCTTTTGGATTAAAGAACGCTGGGGCAACCTACCAACGTGCCATGGTTGCCTTATTTCATGACATGATCCATCATGAGATAGAAGTGTATGTTGACGACATGATCGCAAGGTCCCAAACTGAGGAAAAGCACCTAGATCATCTGCAGAAATTGTTTGACCGGTTGAAATTATACAAACTGAGATTGAACCCGAACAAGTGCACCTTCGGGGTAAGATCTGGGAAGTTGCTAGGCTTTGTTGTAAGTGATAAAGGTATTCAAGTGGACCCTGCTAAGGTTAAAGCTATTCAAGAGATGCCAGTTCCTAGGACAGAGAAGGAAGTCAGAGGCTTTTTAGGACGCCTGAATTACATTGCTCGCTTCATCTCACACCTGACTGCTACCTGTGAACCAATCTTCAAGCTGCTGAAGAAAGATCAGGTAGTACGTTGGAATGATGAATGTCAGGCCGCTTTTGACAGAATCAAGGAGTATCTCCAAGAACCACCTATCCTTATGCCACCGGTTGAAGGGAGACCTCTGATACTATATCTGACAGTGCTTGACAATTCAATGGGGTGTGTGTTGGGGCAGCATGACGAGTCTGGCCGAAAAGAGCATGCCATTTATTACCTTAGCAAAAAGTTTACCGACTGTGAGACCCGATACTCACTGCTTGAGAAAACTTGCTGCGCTTTGGTATGGGCTGCTCGCCGGCTGAGACAGTATATGCTGACTCACACTACCTTGTTGATCTCAAAGATGGATCCTATAAAGTACATATTCGAAAAGCCTGCTCTGTCTGGGAGAATTGCAAGATGGAAAATGATCTTGACGGAATACGACATTCAGTACACAACCCAGAAAGCCATTAAGGGAAGTGTATTGGCAGACCACTTGGCACATCAGGCAGTCGACGATTATCAGTCAATGAACTTCGAGTTTCCGGACGAGAGCATTATGATAGTGACTGATTGTGAAGTACCTGGACCGGATGAAGGACCTGAGGAAGGATCCCGATGGTCTATGCACTTTGACGGAGCCTCCAATGCTTTGGGAAATGGTATTGGCGCTGTAATCATATCTCCTCAAGGTACTCATACTCCACTCACTGCCCGGCTATGTTTCAACTGTACCAACAACATGGCGGAGTATGAGGCGTGCATCATGGGTCTTCAAGCTGCGATCGACTTAAGGATCAAGTTTCTGAGTGTCTTCGGAGATTCTTCTCTTGTGATCAATCAGATCAAAGGAGAGTGGGATACGAAACATCCGAATCTTATTCCTTACAGAGAATGTGTGTTGACCTTGATCCACCACTTCACGAAGATAACCTTTGAACACTTTCCGAGAGAAGAGAATCAGTTGGCGGACGCGTTAGCTACAATGTCTTCTATGTTCAAAGTTAAATGGGATAATGAGGCTCCCCGGATCATCATCTAGAAACTGGACGAACCGGCATACTGTTGTGATCTCGAGACTGAGTTGGTGACTGAGAAGCCTTGGTACCATGAGGTGAAGAGATACTTGGAAGCTCAGGAATACCCTGAAGGTGCCTCTGTCAATGATAAGAAGTTCTTGAGAAGGTTCGCAGCAAAGTTCTTCCTTAGCAACGACATCTTGTACAAACGAAACCATGATTCAACCCTACTGCGTTGTGTGGATAAAACTGAAGCAGAAAGGATCATGGAAGAGCTACATGAAGGGACCTTTGGTACACATTCCAGTGGACATACAATGGCAAAGAAGATCCTCCGGGCAGGGTATTACTGGTCCACAATGGAAGCTGACTGCTACCAACACTCCAGGACATGCCATAAGTGCCAGATTTATGCAGACAAGGTGCATGTTCCTCCAGTTCCTCTGAATGTTCTGACTGCGCCTTGGCCGTTTACAATGTGGGGCATAGACATGATCGGTGAGATTAAACCTACGGCATCTAATGGGCATCGCTTCATCCTAGTGGCAATTGATTATTTTACAAAGTGGGTCGAAGCAGCATCCTATGCTACGGTAACCAAGACTGTTGTGGCACGGTTCATTCGGCATAACCTGATATGTCGATACGGCGTCCCAGAAAGGATTATTACAGACAACGGTACCAATCTCAATAACAAGATGATCACTGAGCTCTGCGAGCAGTTTAAAATACAGCACCACAACTCTTCTCTTACAGACCGAAGATGAATGGGGCTGTAGAAGCAGCAAATAAGAACATTAAGAAAATCGTGCAGAAGATGACAGTGACTTATAAAGATTGGCACGAGATGTTACCGTTCGCTCTACATGGGTACCGTACCTCAGCCAGGACGTCAACCGGGGCAACTCCTTTCTCTTTGGTTTATGGCATGGAGGCAGTCTTACCGATCGAAGTACAAATACCCTCTCTTCGGATAATGAAGGATGCAAATCTGAACGAAGATGATTGGATCCAGACACGACTTGATCAACTAAACCTCATTGATGAAAAGATACTTGCTGCTATCTGTCATGGTCAGACGTACCAAAAACGGATGATCAGGGCATTTAACAAAAAGGTCAGACCACAGGAATATCAAGTTGGGGATCTGGTAATCAAGCGAATCATCCTTCCTCAGAGTGATCCAAGGGGCAAATGGACCCCTACGTACGAAGGGCCATTTGTGGTTAAGCATGTGTTCTCAGGAGGAGCCATGATTCTGACCAACATGGATGGTGACGACCTTCCTCACCCCGCCAATGCAGACATAGTAAAAAGATACTACGCATGAAAAAAGACCCGCTAGGCTGACATGCCTAGGCAAAAATTAGGGCTTCCCGGCGAACCAAAAGGGTTCGGGCAAAATGAAGGGATGAAATGAAAAAAATTTGTACACCCGGCAAGTCGAAAACCTGAAAAGGCGGCTTGGGAAAAAATGGGTATCCCGGTGGACTGAAAACCCGAAAGGGCGGTCCAGGCAAAAGTTAGGGATAAAAGCGTAATACTATGTCTCATTGGATCATCTTGCATCCAGAATCCAGTATCTATATCAAGTTCAGACGGCATTGATCAGTCAGCTTCATCTTCAACCAAGGTCATCAAGTGATGAGATGCTCGGAGTTATAAAGGCAATAGCAGAGTTGAAACCCAGTGGGATCATCCATTTCACACAGCTGTTTTATTTTCTCTTGTACAAAATTTGTATAAACTCTTTTGTTCGGCGGCGTTCTCTTACTAGGACGTCAGCCTCTTGTATATAAATGCCTATTTACAGGCAAATTCAAAATCAATACAAATACACTTTTCAGTTAAAAGTGCCAATTGTTTTTCCTTTTCTGTTTTGTCTTGCGAAGAACGTCCAAGGTTCAATTTGTGATATATGCATTGACAATAATTTGCTAACTCATAAATATTTGCATACGAAACAAAGGATTAGTTACAGGTAACATTAGAAATAGGGGCAATAAAAGAGTTGTCTAAGTAATCTAATTGTTCTATCCTCCAAGGTATCAAGATAGGTTCAGCTAAAGAACATAACCGGCATATCTTAATTCCCAGAGAGTACGTCAGCAAGTCAATACACTCTCCTCAAGCGAAGCTATTATCAAATCTTAAGGAAGTTGGGTATCCTCCAGCAGATATCAACATTCCCCAGCAGCATATATATCCTTAACAAGCATCCCCGGCAGTCTTGGTCTAAAGATTGTTCCCCGGCGGCATATCAAATATTCAAAGGAGTCACTTCCCCGATGCATTTCAAACTCCCCCAGGAAAGTCTAATCCAGTTTCCCCAGGAAAGTTGGAATCCATCTCCCCAAGCAGTAAGCTTATCCCCAGTAGATTCTGGAAGCTTATCCTCGCAGAGCACGAACGCGTCTCCCGGCTTTATTCAAAGAGTTATTTCCTTACCAGGATATAACTGGGTTATCCTCATCCAAAGCCACGGAAAGAGCGTCCCCGACAAAGTCTCCTTATCCCCAGCGAAGTCTATTAACACTTCCAAAAGAACAGTGGTATCCCCAGCAAGTTATTATCAACAACTCAGCAAAGTATCTCTCTCCCCACAGAGTATTGCTTCCCAGCAAGATCGTTAGAGTACTTTCCTTCCCGCATAGTTATTCCATTCGCCAAGTTTATTCCCCAACGGAGTCATCTTCTCCTACCGGTATTCTTGCAATTATCATCCTCAGCGGAAGCAAAGATCTACTTGCGAACATCAGCCCAGGAGTGACTTCCCGGCACCCGTCAAGGATTTACTTTCCTAGACAACGAAGATACATTCATAAACATCCATCATTATAGCATGCATATACGCATCATATCTTACAAATCTCATTTATGTTGAGAACATCATTGCTTGATTCATATCATGCATTGCATATGACTGACCTTTACCTTTCAGGAAAAGATTCAGTTAAGTTCTCAGCCATATTTCAAGACCTAGACCGGTTCAGTTAAATCGACTCCAAAGATTTCTTATCCAGTCAAAGGCCTTCTCTGGTTCAGTCAGATCGACCCCAAGATCTCCCTATTTCTTATCCAGTTGAAGACATTTCTAGACCTAGACCGGTTCAGTTAATCGACTCCAAAGATTTCTTATCCAGTCCAAGGCCTTCTCTAGTCCAGTTAAATCGACCCCAAACAGATTTTTCTGATGAAGACTCAGTAGAAGTTATCCAAGGTTTTCTCAATGATTGCTATTGAGGTTGTAATCGCCTATGGTTCTCTCCCCGATACTGCGGAGATGATAATTCCATCCAAGGTTTTCTCAATGATTGCTATTGAGATTGTAATCGCCTATGGTTCTCTCCCTGATACTGCGGAGATGATAATTCCATCCAAGGTTTTCTCAATGATTGCTATTGAGATTGTAATCGCCTATGGTTCTCTCCCCGATCCTGCGGAGTTGGTAATCCCAGGCTTCTCTCAACGATTGCTGTTGAAGTTGAAGTTATCCAAGGTTTTCTCAATGATTGCTATTGAGATTGTAATCACCTATGGTTCTCTCCCCAATACTGCGGAGATGGTAATTCCCACCAAGATTCTCTCAATGATTGTTGTTGAGGTTGTAGTCACCTATTGGTTCTCTCCCCGATCCTGCGGAGGTAGTAATCATCCCAAGATTTTCTCGACGATTGCTGTTGAAGTTAAAATCACCCAAGGTTATCTCACCGTACCTGTTGAGGTAGTAACCATCCCTGGTTCATTCATCATCGTTTGAAGCTCCAGATCCAGCTCCTTTAACCAGTCAGGACACATCTACACAAAGAATTTGAAGACCAGCTCCCGTAACAGGTCAGGTAATCATTTTTCTTTTGCAGGTATGCAAGTTCTCGCTAAGGAAGCTCTTACGCGATCAACATCCAGATGGCATCTATAAGCCCATCCACCTTCCATCATCTCTTAGCATGGCATCTATAAGCCCATCATCCTATCCATCAATCTCTAAATGGCATCTATAAGCCCATTCCACCATCACACTGCTATTATGTGAGCGCAAATTTCTGGGCACTCTAGTGTTCAAATCATCTTCCACCTTCGGATTACGAAAGGCACGTCAGCCAATCTGCATCCTCAGGTCTAAGAAGATTGAACAGGGGCAACTGTTGTACCCCAAAATTTGCCCTCCCATATTCTTCAAAATTTGCCAAGCTTCAAAATCTCCCCAAGGGTTGCACAGTTCAATGGCCTCCTAACAGTCAAAATTAGGGTTTTGGTTCTGACAAAGTAAATGAAGTTTACAAGGGTCCAATCAAGTCCCACATGCCTATAAATATGGTCAAGCATCCTCATACCAAGTTTCAAGACTTTCAGCACAAAATTGCACAGTCAAAAAACCTAGTTGCACTACAGTCAACTATAGGGGCAAAATGGTCATTTGACAGTCAAAAGTTCAAATTTTTGGTCAACATCTCATTTTGAAGCCACAAACATCATTTGATCAATGCTTGATCATGATTCTCAAAGCTTGGCTCAAAAATCATCAAGATGCAAAAGTTTCCATAATTGGACAGTTGAAAAAAGTCAACTGTAAATTGACCAGGGCATAACTTTCACATGGATTATCAGAAAAATTCCATCCAAAGCTCATTTTGAAGAGAAAGACATTTCCAACAACTCCTCTTCACACTTCAAGTCCAAGAAATTCTCTCACAAAAAGTTATCAATTTCAACATTATAGGTCATTTTCAAAAGTCAACAAAAAGGGACTTTAAGTCAAAGGCCATAACTTGAGATTGGTAAATCAAAATGACATGGGACCAAAGACATTGGTTAGAGGACTCAAAGACCTTTCCAAAATGTCAGAGAACATGAGCAAAGCTTAATAATTGAGCAAGTTATGCCTTGTGGAAGTTGGGAAATTTTTGGATATTTTGAAAAGTCAACATTGATTCAAATGACCTAAAATTGCTAATGGGCCTCTTTTTCTTCCATAATTCATTATCCAAGGCATGTGCACGACCATTTGGCCCAAATGGAAGTTTTTATCATTTTTTATTTATTTATTTGGATTTTTTATTATTAATAATTCATTTAATTAAATTAAATATGTGAAAAATACTAAACCTAATTTGTTGAATCTTTTTGTGCATGAAATAATTTCAAGATATTGTGTATAATCAGATTTGGAAAGAATCTTGCTAATTGGTCATGATTTGGTAGAAGTTTGCATGAAAAAGATTTGAAAGCTAATGCCATAAAAATCAAATATTTGTTTCATCAATTCATGGATTTCTTTTGATCAAATTCTTAACCTAATCACTCATATACATATATGCAAGCAAACCCTCGTGTTTTTGGACTCCAAGCTGCATAACCAAGCCATACAAGAACTCAAGAAACTCACATATTTTTAAAAATTCGATTTTGGTTTTACAGGTGAATTCAAGGTGCAAGAGCTGTTCAAACGCCTTCCTTGAGGATCATAGAACGTTTTCCAATCATTCACTAAGTCCCATACTCAAGAGAACGCGAAATCACCATTGAAGTTGGTGAGAAAAATTCCAAAATCGTTTTCCATCATTCATGCGCTTTTAACATATTTCATTGTTGTTTTTGTGTTTAGAATGATGTTTGCAAGCTACCTGCATAATTTGATTGGAGTTTCATGCTAAAACGAAGGATCCACCATGAGAGCATATTAGGGTTTCGTGAAAATTGATTTAGGGGTTTCCAAACCTTGAACAATTAGGCCATGAGAGATACATCATTGGAATCGTGAGAGAGAGACGATTCTAATGGCCCTAGTCCGAAAATTTTATACATGCCCAGGGGCTAATCGCTATTTTCCAATAGGGTGTCTATAGGGACGGTTCAAAACCGTTGCTGATTGTGTTCTTGTTTCAGGAAAAAAATAGAATGAAGAAGAAGACGCTTAGGTGGCGAGGCATAACTGGTTCATTTGAATTTTTGCGCGCAAAATCCACTAACCATTATTTTTACATTATATTGTTTGTTTTCCATAATACTTACAAAACGCGTGAAGTGCTCCAGTGGCCAGGCATATACGTTGGTAAACCACAGGACCTGGGTTCGAACCCCAGGTCCCTACCCCTTTCATGTTATTTTTCTCCTAATGCTCATGTGCAGTTTCAGTGATAAAGTCCACCATGCATCTCCCAAATCAAGCCAGCCACGCGTACGCCAAGATCAATCAGAAGGCCACCGTTTAAGGAACATCATGGACGTGAGTCAAAAGCGCTACACGCTGGCATGGAAGTCAACGAGGCCAGGGACAATTGGGCCTAAAATGCTAAGATCCAACCTCCACTTTGGGGACAGAAACCCCCCTAGGTTTGTTATCTCTTATATTATTTTTTCATTCTTTTTTATTTCAATTATTATCCTTTTTAATTAATTCTTTTAATTTAATTATTTTCACAACAATATAAAAAACAATAAAAAATCAGAAAAAGACAAAAAATAAATATATTTATTTAATTAGTATTTTTTGTAAATAAAATTCATTAATTAACTTAGTTTTTAATTTAGGTTTTAACCTTAACTTTTTTTAATAAAAATCTAAAATTGGTAGAATTAGGGTTTATAATAATTTTTATCCCTTTTTCTTTTCTTTCATAATAATTAAATATTTCCTATTATTTATTTTTGTAATTAAATTGCATGTAAATAATTAGATTAAGTTTAGGTTAAAATTTAATTCTTTCTTAATAAACTAAAAAACAACTAGAATTAGGGTTAGCATTTTATTTTAATTAATCTTTCTCATAAAAATCTTAAAGTACAAAAATACCAAAATAATTTCTTTTTCTTTCATTTAATTAATCATTCAATTTAATTTCATTAAAAAGGGGTCCAACGCCCTCGTTTCTAATTTTATTCCGATTCGCATATTTATTTCTTTTTCTTGTAAATATTTATGTATCTCTCCCAAAGCTATGTAACATTTATATTTCTCGCACTTTTACTTTACTTCTTTATTTATTTTCTGTCAAAATCGGGTCCTGGAAATTTTGGCGATGTGGACCCGCGCCTTTTGTAATAGTTTAGAACTTTACCTTTCTCGCAATTTTTAACTGTTAAATAATGGCATGCAAGAATGAATGACGAAAATAAAAACAAACGCTTAGATCACCAATAACTTGAACAAGACAAAATATCTGAAAACGACACACAAATCACACACCACCCCTAGGGTACGCCTCACTGTTGCCTTGCCTCGAAAGGTGATCGTCGAGTAGAGGATGTCTTAGTAAGTCCTCATGATCCGGGAACCTGGCATGAGGGTAGCTTCTAAGGTGTCTTCCCATTGCTCTGGTGATCACCATGTCCCGAACCTCGAATTGACCCGAACACCTCCAACGGTGGTGCTACCTACCTCTCAATGGTGGGATGGCACTACTTTAAAGGACATTTACACAGACGAATTCCTTAGGGTAGGTAGGTTCTCGTAGATACTTGCTCTAATTTCAAAACAAATTCAAAAAGCTTTCGAAAGCAATTTTTCAAACACTCTTGAGGATCGATACAAGAGTCGAACTGGAATTTTCAAAGAAACTTTTTAAAACCCACAGTTGAAAAGCAAACAAACCAATTTTGAAAACACAAATGAGCAAGTATCTAAGAGCCCATGGATAACCATGGATAGAAAGGGTGCTAACACCTTCCCTTTCTATAACCTACCTCCCGAACCGAGAGCAATCTCTTTAAGGAATTTTTCTGTGCTTTTGTCCTTTCCATTTGGAGAAAATAAAAGACGGTGGCGACTCTTGCTTCCGCGACATTTCGCGAACCAGCGTTAAACAGTCAGTTCCAGATCCACCGATCACACTGTGCCCAAGATGCAGTTCCATCTTCGACAAAAAAGCTTTTGAACACATACAAGGTATGCGTGCAACAAAGAAGAAATGGGGCACCAATGCCCAACCCAACATGGATCCTAAGGTGAGATATGACCCTAGAAGAGGGTACCGAAAGGGGCCAATCAATCAAGTGAATAGGCCACCAACGTTCAGGCCTCTAACAAATGTCCCTGTGGACACCTGGTTGAAAATAGCAAGCAGAAAAAGGCCCAACGAGGAAAAATGGTGAACATTCGATGTGCCAAGAGGATCCTCCTTGTCCTATAGAGAGGAATTCCAAACAACAACCAACAAAGTGGATCATGTGTTGAGTAACTACAAGGGAAAAAACCCCATGACACGCTCTTAATGGAGGAGATATCAAAGACGGAGAAAAGCTGAAAGAGAGGCTACACAAGGGCCCCAACTAGAAACAAGCACTAATGTGCCATAAAGAAAAGGAAATGGCAAACTAAGAAAGCCTTTAGAAACAGAGCCAGTAGCCAGAAGATTGAAATGGCCTGGAAAAAATGAATCAGAAGATGAATGTGATTCTGGGTCAGACGTCACACTGGATATTATGGTAAATGTGGTGTCAGTGTTACCTAGGGAGTATGACCACAAGTCGAAGTCGAAGAGATTGGCTGGGAGGTCGAACAGGAGATGGCCAAACATAGGCCAGTTTGTTATTATGTTATGAACAACGGTTGTGTCAAAGAGCAAAATTCTTTCTTTGAACGCCCCACTGAGGAGATGAAGTATCACCTCAAACCATTGTTCATCATGGAAAAAGTAGGGGAAGCAACCATAAACAAGGTTCTAGTTGATTGTGGAGCCACAATCAATATAATCCCACAATGTTTGATGTGATACGGTGGCAGAACCGACTATTATACTGGTTTGCGTTTTGTATTCGCAAATGTGCAGTAAGCAAGAGTCACCACTGACTTTTCTTTTATCTAACAAAGGAAAGGGTGAAAATAACATAAAAAGACCTTTTTTGAGATTTTTCCGAGTAAGGGGGGTAGATTATGGAAAGGGAAGGTGTTAGCATCCTTTCCATCCGTAGTTTTCTACGGGCTCTAAGAGGTTTGCTCATTTTAAAATACCTTTGTGCTTTGTGTGTTTGAAAATGTTTTGAAAATGGCTTAGTGTAGTGCTTTACTCTGTGTTTGAAAATATTTTGAAAATGCTTTAGTGCGGTGCTTTGCTTTGTGTTTGAAAATGTTTTGAAAATGCCTTAGTGCGGCACTTTGCTTTATGTTTGAAAATGTTTTGAAAATGCCTTAGTGCGGAGATTTTATTTGTGTTTAACTCTTGTATCAGTCCTCAAGAGTGTTAACAAAGCAAATATTTTGAAAATTATCTTTTTGAAATGTTTTTGTGTAGGTGCAAAAAGTTGCTTTGAGCATACCTCTAACAGTTATCTACTTTTATACTCAAAAAAGGTTTCTTCTTTTCCCCCTATCCTTTAGACAGCGCTATCCTACTATTAGTGAGTAGGTAGCCCCATCGTTGGATGTTTGAGGGACAATCGAAGGGACGTTTACAGTCTTAAAGGCAACATGTAGGGACACTTTAACAATTTTTTTAGGGACTAGATCATTTACCGAAAGGAAAATGTAGGGTCATCGAGGGACTATGATCTTTTTTATTTACGGATATTTGCTAAAGTGTCCCCGTTTCGAGGGACATGACTGTTTTTCCAAAGGCAACCGGAGTGCAAGATACCCTAAGGGTGAGCATGTACAAGTGTGTTGAGATTCAGTTATTTTTGTCTTTTTGTTAGGTTAGATAACGTTTTAATTTACCGTCTTTTCATGCAAGCCTATTTAGTAACAGTAATATAGTAAAATAATAAAGAAATAAATGTGCCGAAAATAAAATGCAGAAAAATAAATCCTAAGTTATTACACAGCTTTAGGAGAGATACATTATAGGCGTAAGAAAACGAAATGCAGAATTTTAAATCTAGACTATTACATCCCATTATCAGTTACATTATTTATATAAAATGCAAGAAAAAAATAACGTGCGTGAAATAAATATTACGTCTAAAAAACCTAAGAACTATTAAATAAAATTATTTTTGTTGTTTTTGTTATGAAAAGAAATTAACTTAAAAATCCTAAGTCTGTTTAATTTTAAGAAAGATGTTAAAATAATTAATTAATTTGTTTACAAAATTAATTTGACTAATAAAACACTAACCTAATGTTTTTTTGTGATTTTTGATTTAAAGTTAATTTAAATGATAAAAATTCAAATAAAGAAAAGAACAAAAGCAAAATAAGAATACAAAGGGGCATTCTTCGATCAGAGAGAAAAGGGGGCATTTCGATCCAGAGGGGAAGCTGCCTTTCGACCCAGGTAGTAGACTCCTTCGATTCACCCTTCTTTTGCTTCCTTTCGATTGAGTTTGGGAGTTGGTGTGAGCAACCTTTGATTACCACCTTTTCTGCTTCCTTCGATTGGCCTATGAAGCAATATAGACCTACAGAGAAGCATGAGTGTAGATCCTTCGTTCACACCCTTGCTTGAAACAAGAACTTGTGTGTGGACTAGAGTTGTTAGATGCTTCAATTTGACACTCCTGGGCATGGAGACACTTGCTTAGGAGCTGGTGTGGACTCCTGGATGTCTCAGGAACAAGAACCTGGTATTCGTTTGGGCTGAAGGTGCCTGCAAAAAAAGTGCTTTGATTGGAACACTTTTGGGATTTCTTTGAGCAATGTGGCAGCATGATTTGTTCGTGTGCAAAAAAAAAAGTATCCCTGTGATACAGTATGTGTCTTGTATTTATAGGAGGTGGAGGAGACAAGGAAATGGGGAAAGGATCATGGCATTAAAGACCATCTATTAAACATGGTATTGAAAACAGAATCAGTCAAATTGAAAGATTGCCATTTTGAGATATATCATGCCATTTTGGAATTTTGAGTGAATCTGGACAGGTCAACTTGGTGCCTTGTTCGAATTTGAAAATATTCAAAGTTTCCCTCTCCAAAGCCCCTTCGACCAGCCCTTATTCCCTTCGATGGTTCTGAGTTCTGATTCGAAGTATTCAGAACTTCCCTTATTAGAACATTTTAGATTAAGACATCTCTGCACTAATATGCCCTTCAAAGGATACTCTCACTTGGTATGCCAATCGAAGGACACTTTGCTCTAATGTTCTAATAAAAGGAAGCTCTGTTGTTCCAATCGAAGGAATCTATGATGCTCCAATTGAAGGAATCTCTGATGCTCCAATCAAGGAAGCTCTGATGCTCTAATCGAAGGAGGCTCTGATGCTCTAATCGAAGGAAGCTTTGATGCTCCAATAGAAGGAAGCTCTTATGCTCCAATCGAAAGAAGCTCTGATGCTCCAATCGAAGGAAGCTCTGATGCTCCAAATGAAGGAAGCTCTGATGCTCCAATCGAAGGAAGCTCTAATGCTCCAATTGAAGGAAGCTCTGATGCTCCAATCGAAGGAAGATCTGATGCTCCAATCAAAGGAAATTTTGTTCATCTTCAAATTTTACTTTCCTCAAGCAGATGTTTGAAACCACCCATGTAAAAGAAAATTTTGAAATAAAATGAGAGGGAAAATTTTGGGGTACAACAGCTGCCCCTGTTCAATCTTCTTAGACCTGTGGATGTAGATTGGCTGGTCTGCCTTTCTTGATCTGAAGTTGGAAGATGATTGAACACTAGAGTGCCCAAAAATTTGCACTCGTCTGAAGTGATACTGTTGGTGGATAATATCGGGGATGTGCTTATAGATGCCATTTGGCAAAGATGACAGAAGACTGTCGGAGATGGGCTTAAAGATGACATCCAAGGAATATGATAGAGAGTTGTTGGATATGGGCTTAGAGATGCCATCCAAAGTAGATTTTGACTTCATAAGAAGTCTCTTTATGGGGATTCATGTTCCTGTTGTCTGAGGAGGAGTCCGCTGGGGAATGTTTTGGGGGAATAGAGTCTAGGATCTTCGGTTATCCGTTACTCTATTGGGGAGTTATCTCTTGATTGGGGAGATGAAAGCGAGTTGTTATCTGGTCAAGATCCAGGCTTCACAGCGACTTGCTAGGGATAATAAGGTTAACTGTCATCCGGTCGTATTCCAGGCTTTATAGAGACTTATCGGGTAATATGAAATTAACTTCTATCTGGTCGGTTCCAGGCTTCGCAGTAATTGTAGCCATTGAAAATTTATCGGGTCGTATCCAGGTTTCAGTGATTTGAAAAAATTAAGTTGTTATATGGTCGGGTCCAGGCTTCAACTTGAATCTGAGGTATACCGTTATCTGGTCATATCCAGGCTTCGGTGATTTAAAGAAATTAAGTTGTTATATGGTTGGGTCCAGGCTTCAACTTGAATATGAGTGTTGTACCCCAAAATTTTCCCTCTCATTTTACTCAACATATACTCATTGAAGTTCTCAACTTGCTCAAGGATGCCTAAGGATTGACCAGACAAATCCTCCTCCTAAGACAACGAGCCTCAAATTAGGGTTTCACTCCTCATTAAGATGTTTGGGTTCCAAGGGTCCCAAATGATTTACATTGCCTTAATATGTCCTCAAGACCATCCATGTCAAGTTTCAGGCCTTGCACAAGAAGTTTGCTCAGCCAACTGCTCAGATGCCTGAAAATCAATTGTGTTAGGTCAAAAGTTAATTGTGACTCACGTACAGTCAAACTTCAAGCTTTTTGGTAAACATCAACATTTTGAAGTAATATCCATCATTTTATCAAGGGTTGATCATGATTCCTCAAGGAATGCCCAAAATTCATCAAAACTCAAAAGTTGTTAAATTAGGGTTTCTATAGGAAAAGTTAACCAAACTTTGACCAGGCATAACTTTCTCATACTTTATCATAAAGTTCTCATCCAAGGCTCATTTTTAAGAGGATGAAATTCTATACAACTCATATTCATCACTCAAGTTCAAAAAATGCACTCATGAAAAGAAATAAATTCAGACATTATAGGTTCTTTTCAAAAGTCAACAAAAACACCTTTTGGGTCAAAGCTTCTTACATGAACATGGAAGATCCAATTGAGGTGAAACCAAAAGGGTTGTTTATAGTACACCTTAGGATTTCTAAAAAGTCAAAGAACACCCTCTTAGGGTCAAAATTGAGAGAGATGTGCATTGTCAAAGTTGGCCATTTTTGGAAAATTGCATGAAGCCAATATTGACCAAATTTGCATTTTTTTTCCAAATGGGCCTAACTTTTTATGTTTGAAACTCATTCCTAACATGGTCCACGACCCATAAAACCCTCCATGCTTTATTTTCTCATTTATTTGATTTATTTTGATTTTAAATCATTAAAAAATCAAATTAAATTAAGTAAGTGATACAAATTTGTTTTGAGATTTTTTTTCATTTAATGAATGGCCATATATGCTGACATAGCAAGAAATCATGCCATGACATGGAAAAGGAAGAGAATATTCAAAATAGGAAACATTGGAATTGTTTTGAAACTCATTCAATTCACTTGATCTAGTCCATATATGTTAACCTAATGTTGATTCACTACTTAAGCAAGCGATTCCAACACTCTTGGGGAGATACACACGCGCAGCCTGTCGGTGGAGAGAAAGAAAAATTCCAAAAATATTCAAGAAAGGAGCAATCTTGGAGCATGCAATACAGCCAGTTTCAATCATTGCCAAGTATGCTAGCACCCTCCTGGAGATCTCAGCATCTCATTTCATCCACTCTTGAAGGCCAAAGCACCCAGGATCACCCTTTCCAATACTCCACGAGTTGGTAAGGTTCTCGAAACTCAAACTTTTGATTCATGCAATATCAATTGATTTTTTGCACTGATACATGTTCATAATGAGGTCCTGAGTTGTTTTGAATCATTAGTGTCAAGCATGCACGCATGATCCTCAGTTTACCATTGTTAGGGCTAGATTTCAAGCAAGCATCGTATCTCCCTGTACATGGACTTTCAGACTAAACTACCACCACCATCATGATCACAAACCTCAAAATAGGGGGATAGGATACCTTTTGCATTTTTAATTCACGTATTTTGCAGGTTTTAATTTGAACATCACCGGAGAAGACAACTGGCCTCCGATGCCGGTGAGGGTAAGACCGGTTGACTCATTGCGTGGCAAAAAGGCAATGTTTCATTGGCTATCCTCAACTGACCCTCTCTCTCTCTGTGTTTGATTGGTTCATTTGAATTACAAGGGTCCCACTTGTTGGCGCGCGCTTGACAACTCAGCATTAGCGTTGTTTTCATATTACATAATTTTGTTTTATTCATATATACGAATCAACAATCAACGCAGATGGCAGGGACATGGACGTGTGAAACCAAAGACTTGGGTTTGATCCCAGGCGTGTACATTTTGTTATTTTCTTAATATTATATGCAGGATTCAGCGTGTCTCATGCTCAGAGGTCAACCATACATCTCCAAATCCAACCATTGGATCTTAATGGATCCAGATCTGACGTTCCTGGAATGCTTCCCCGGGATAGACATCCCAGGCGTGGCAACAAGGGATCAGGCAGGCATTGGGCTTGCACAAATCTGGGCTTGAAAATTCCAATTCATACCCCATGTTTACTAACAGCACCAGGCCCAATTTCTTTCTCTTTTTTATTTTCTTTTGTTTCTTTATTTGATTAATTATTTTCTTACAAAAAACAAAACAACAAAAATCATTTTTTTATTAAATCAAAAAATCACAAATAAAAATATAGAATTAGTTTTTATTTTATTTTATTAAAAATAAAATAGTTTAATTAGATTAACTTGATTGATTTTTTTATTTAAAATTAATTATAGAATTAGGTTTAATTTATAATTTTCTCAATAAAAAATACACAAAAATATTTTTTTAATTAAATTAGATTTTTTAGGCTTCTAATTTATTCTCGTATTTAATTCTCCGCGCGTGCCTTTACTTTCTTTTAATTCAAAATTATTGTTACTGTTTCAAGTTTGTAATAGATTAATTATGATTTTAACTTCCGCATCTTTATCTTTCAGTCAAATATTTGTGTATCTGCCCAAAAGCCTTGTAATAGTTAGGATTCTAATTTTGTGCACTCTTTAAATTCCGCAACTGTTAAACTGCTAGATGTATGGATAATAGGATTGTATGCGAAAGATAAATCAACATTTAAAAGGTAGATATCCCTAATTGTGCAAAGATAATTAACTGGAAAAACCACACTTGCACATGCTCACTCATAGGGTTTGCCTCATTTGGTTGCCTCGGAAATAATGGTCATGTCCCTCAAACGTAGGAATATATTAGCAAAGACCCTCGGTATAAAAGTCATCATAAAAGATCATAGTCCCTTACTGTCCCTCGAGTATCCTACGAGAAATGATCTTATTGTGACAGTCCCTTCGAAATGCTAAGGTATCCTTACTTGTTGCCTTTAGTGACCATTTCATCCCTTCGAATGTCCCTTAAAACTCCAACGATAGGGCTACCTACTCCTTAATAGTAGGATATCCCTGTCTAAAGGAAACAAGAACGAACAATCTTTTTTCAGAGTAGATAGAATCTTAAGTACTTGCTCAAATAAACTCTTTTACACAAACACTTTCAAAATATTTTTTTTTTAAAAACCACTTCGTCACACTCTTAAGGAAAAATACAAGGGTTATCACGAAGTTAAACAAAACTTTTTGCAAAATACACACAAGCAATTTCAAATATGAGCAAGTACCTAAGAGCCCGTGGAAAACCACTGATAGAAAGGGTGCTAACACCTTCCCTTTCTATAATCTACACCCCGTACTCAAAAACTCTCGAAAAAAGGTTTTTTTCTGTTCTTTTTCCTTTCCTTTGTTGGATGAAATAAAAGTCGGTGGCGACTCTTGCTTACCACGACATTTGAAAATACAAAATGCAAAACCAGTATAACAGTCAGTTCTGCCACTGTATTACACTGAGGTATACCGTTATCTGGTCGTATCCAGGCTTTGGTGATTTGAAGAAATTAAGCTGTTGTCTGGTCAGGTCCAGGCTTCAACATTAATCTGAGGTATACCGTTATCTAGTCGTAACCAGTCTTCGGTGATTTGAAGAAATTAAGATGTTATCTGGTCGTATTCAGGCATCGGTGATTTGAAGAAATTAAGTTGTTATCTGGTCGAGTCCAGGCTTCAACTTGAATCTGAGGTACACCGTTATCTGGTCGTATCCAGGCTTTGGTGATTTGAAGAAATTAAGTTGTTATCTGGTCGGGCCCATGCTTTAACTTGAATATGAGGCATACCGTAATCTAGTCGTATCCAAGCTTCGGTGATTTGAAGAAATTAAGTTGTTATCTGGTCGAGTCCAGGCTTCAACTTGAATCTGAGGTATAATGTTATCTGTTCGTATCCAGGCTTCGGTGATTTGAAGAAATTAAGTTGTTATCTGGTCGAGTCCAGGCTTCAACTTGAACCTGAGGTATACCATTATCTAGTCCTATCCAGGCTTCGGTGATTAACCAAATAAACTATTATCTGGTCGGACTCTAGGCTTCACAAAATCTTTAACTGGATCAGAAAATCTTAGGGTCGATTTAACTGAACCAGAGAAAGCATCTACCGGAAAAGAATCAGAATAAATCAAGGGTTGATTGAAACTGAACCAGCAGGGGTCTTGAATATGATCTTCTGAAAAAATGCTGGAGTAGCCCTTCGTCAGAGTTAGCCTTTGAAAAGACTATTAGGTCATAAAAGTAGTTTGTGATGTTTATTGATTGATCCTTCCTGAAAAGTAAAGATTTAGTCATATGCAATGTCATGATGTATGAAATGCATTGTGTAATTACATTCTCAAAATAAATGAGATTGTATTGTAGGCAATATGTATGCGCGTCCCATGATGTATGAACATGGAATATTATCGCGACATTTCCTAGTCTAGGAAAATAAATCCCTGACTGTTGCTGGAGCGCACTGGGAAGCTGAATTCTGGACTACTGTTTGGTAGATAAGGAAAGTGATTCCTTCATTTCCGCTGGGGATGATGAATGGAGATGATTTGTCGGGGATTTCCTCTTTCTGTTTGAGGTTACTCTGTTGGGGATCTTTGACTTCTGCTTGATAATTCTCCGTTGGGGAGAAGATGCTCTGTTTGAAGATTTTACTAATGTAGAGAAATAAACTTTGTTGGGGGATGAACTTTCGCAGCTAGAGAAATAAACTCTACCGGGGTCGAGGCTTTATAAACTGTTTGATATTATAAAACTTAGTTGGGGAACATGGATTTCAGCTCTCTGAGGGAACCTTGCTGGAGGAGTTAATTCCTGCTTGGGGAAGAAGAGGTCAAAACTTTGGTTGTTTTCACTCTGTGGGGACATAGACATCACTAGGATGTATGCTGAGGATACAACAATGACTTTGCATCAGGATATTTCTGCCCCTGTACCTGCTAGAAAAAGTAATTGTGGAGATTTTGTGGATGGATATATGTCGTGATTATACTTGAAGATGTGTTGAAATAAGTGTCAGAATGACATCCGTCTCTAGATCGTATCTGAATTGGACTTGGAATGTGTATTGAATGAGTGTCAGAATGACATCCGTCTCTGGATCGTATCTGAACTGTACTTGAAACATGTGTTACATGAGTGTCAGAATGACATTCGTCTCAAGATTGTATCTGAACTGTACTGAACTGTTTCTAGAAGAGGACTTGGTTTATTTAGAATGTTTCCGTTGGGAATTCCTGTTTAATTGTTTTTGAGAAGAAAACCGCTGGGGAACATTGATTTTGCTTGATTGTACGTGATTCGTTGCTAGAATTCATGTCTAATGCCCCAAGTGATTCAGATGGAGATCCGCCCCTGGCTATTTGGCATTTTTTAGAGATTCCTTGAATCTTGACTTGACTGCCCCAGATGATGGACAATGATCATGCCGTGCCCCTTGGTTGGAAGTGTTTTTCCACTTGAGGTGAACCTTTTTATTGAGAAAGTTTTTGTTCACTAGATATTCGTCATGTGAATTTCTCTGTTGTCGAACAGATAACTATATGCAAACAATGATATTCAAATAATGCAAAGTTTATGCTTGTCTTGAAGTTTGAAAATTCATTTTTTAGTAAAACAAAATTTGTAAGAGGGTGATATCAACTCAGGATTTCTAGCAAATCCTACAAGAGTCAGGATACCTTTTGTAACAGTATGCTTCTGAACTAACCCATGCTTCAGTTAGGACTTTTAATGGTTGTAGCGTGACCTGGTTCACGTTTTAAGAAAGAAAGGATAAAGGCTCAAAGTTTATTTGTACCCACCCGTTCTTCGTGATGTTCTTCAGTCCTATGCTCAGTTAATTGTGCATTTCGAATCCCAGTTGAGTTTTGGAATGTTGGCCCCGATGTTCCGGTGATGGTTTAGAATTTGAACGTTTGTTTGAGAAGGAAGTCTTCTTTGTAACCTTTTCTTTTTGTTGAGGATTTGTAGCGAACTCTTTTATTTTATTTTATTATCCCTATTTTTTTTCCTGAACTGTTTCTTTTGTGATTACAGTCAGCGGGATGCCTCAGTTTTTTTTTCTTAAGTCTCCTTCATACGTTTTGACTTAGCGGGCTTTTCTTTTGAGAGATAATGACTGCCTGTTTTAATGATTATGTGGAACCATCACCATCTTTTGTTTTGGAAGGATACCTCTGAAACTACTTGTCGTGTACGAGGGGAAAGCTTGTGATTGAGTGCACTATTGAATTAACTGAGAAACTACCCTGCCCCAGGTTATGATTAAGGGTTTTAATTTGTGTGAAAATAAAACTCCTACTTCTTAGGCTCAAAAGGGTTGACTAGGGATTATCTTCCATATAACTCCATTGTTTAGGTTTTGAAACAACGCATGTACATTGTCAGTGGGGTCTGTTCAAAAACATATTGTGGAGATTGTGGTATCGTTCTTGTCATCCTCCCTCTAAAGGCTTAGAGATTTTAATCAAGAGTTGAATATCACAAAAGGGAAGTAAGAAGGCAGTTCAAGCATAGTTCAAACAAATTAATTCAATATAAACATGTGCAATGCATTGATGAAATAACAAGGTTTGATATGAATAAATGTTCGAACAATCAAAAGAAAATTACAAATTGAAAATTCTAATGAACAAAAGCCTCTTTGTTTGATCTTGTCACTTCAGATGGTGTGCCTTGAAGGGATGACAGAAGAATTCTAGTTAATCATCTTGTGAGAATTCCAATGCTCCCTCATCGATCAGGTCTTGAATTTTGTACTTTAATGTCCGACAGCTATCAGTATCATGCCATAGACTGTTGGAGTGATATGCACACCCTGCATTTGGATTGTACATTGGAGAGGCAGTATTGGGATTTGTAGGAGGATCCCTCGACGTGACCAAATTCAACTTTAACATGTGTTGCAAGACTTGCGACATTGGTATGCTGAGTTTGGTATATTGCCTAGTGAATGAATCCCGCTTACGCCGATTACCCTGTGGTTGTTGGCGAGGTTCTGGTTGGGCTTGCAACGTAGCAGCAATTTGGAAAACTCCAACTTTCTATCCCATCAGGGGTTGATTAGCGACTTGATCTCTATCCTCAACCGTCTGTTTCATCGGCAACAAATGCAACCTCATCCAGGTTCCTTCTCACAGCCCTACTATCCAGGCTTTCATCTCGAAGTAACCCTACTATCCAGGTTCCTTCCCACGACCCTACTATCCAGGCTTTCATCTCTAAGTAACCCTACTATCCAGGTTCCTTCTCACAGCCCTACTATCCCAGCTTTCATATCAAAGAAACCGTTACCCAGGTTCCTTCTCACGGCCCTACTATCCAAGCTTTCATATCGAAGTAACCTTACTATCCAGGTTCCTTCCCACGGCCCTACTATCCAGGCTTTCATCTCGAAGTAACCCTACTATCCAGGTTCCTTCTCACAGCCCTACTATCCAGGCTTTCATCTCGAAGTAACCCTACTATCCAGGTTCCTTCTCACAGCCCTACTATCCAGGCTTTCATCTCGAAGTAACCCTACTATCCAGGTTCCTTCTCACATCCCTACTATCTCGGCTTTCATATCGAAGAAACCCTTACCCAGGTTCCTTCTCACAGCCCTACTATCCAGGCTTTCATCTCGAAGAAACCCTACTATCCAGGTTCCTTCTCACAGCCCTACTATCCCGACTTTCATATTGAAGAAACCCTACTATCCAGGTTCCTTCTCACAGCTCTACTATCCCGACTTTTATATCAAAGAAACCCTACTATCCAGGTTCCTTCTCACAGCCCTACTATTCAGGCTTTCATATCGAAGTAACCCTACTATCCAGGTTCCTTCTCATAACCTTACTATTCGGGTTCTTCCTCTCTTATCCCCAGACAGCAGTCCACAACACTGTAATACCGGGACCCGATCAAACACGATTGGTTTCGCATCTCTCCAGTAAGTCGCGGTGCAGCATATACCCCGACCAAGACACGCTGTTCACTTCCGCTTCCCCAAACCATAATTATTCCCCAGTAAGAGTAACAGACAACTGAAGCTCCTAAAACTCTATTTCTCTCGAGACAAGGACCAGCATTCCCCAGCAAAGTCCTCCTCCACAACAGGTATACAGGATCTCGCAAAAGAATCTCTTATGCGTTCGACACCTCTTCATATGGCATGTTTAATCCCATCTTCCATCATCGACCTCCAAATGGCATCCATAAGCCAATTCCCGATATCACAAGTCAAGTATCACTTCATGCGAGTGCAAATTTCTGGGCACTCTAATGTTCAATCATCTTCCACCTTCAGATCACGAAAGGCAGACACGTCAATCTACCTCCTCAGATTTAAGAAGATTGAATAGGGGCAGCTGTTGTACCCTAAAATTTCCCTCCCATATTTCTCAATACATGTCAAGTGAGGTCCAAGAATTGACCAGACAAACTCTCTCATAAGGCAGTCTACCTCAAATTAGGGTTTCATTTTGCACCAAGATGCTTGATTCCAAAGGATCCCAAATGCTCACCATTGTCTTAATATGTTCTCAAGAGCATCCATGTCAAGTTTCAAGCCTTGGAGAGGAAGTTTGCCCAGTCAATTGCTCAAATACTTAGAAATCGATTGTGTTAGTTCAAAAGTCAACTATGGCCCACATATAGTCAAACTTCAATATTTTTGCTCAACATCCTCATTTTGAAGTATCATTCATCATTTTATTAAGGGTTGATCATGATTCATCAAGAATTGCTCACAATTCACCAAAACCCAAAAGTTGCTAAATTAGGGTTTTGTAGAAAAAGTCAACTAAACTTTGACCAAGCATAACTTTCTGATACCTTATCTGAAATGACCCATCCAAAGATCATTTTTAATATGATTCAATTAATTACAATTCATCTTCATCTCCCAAGTTCAAAATATGCAATCACGAGAAGATATGAATTTGGATATTATAGGTTATTTTGAAAAGTCAACAAAAACACCTTTTGGGTCAAAGCTTCGTACATGAACATGGAAGGATCAATTGAGATGAGAATAAAAGGGTTGCTTAGAGAACATCCTAAGATTTCTAAAAAGTCTTAGAACACCTCTCTAGGGTCAAAATTGAGAGAGTTATGCATTGGCCAAGTTGACGTTTTTTGCAAAATTGCCAAAAGTCAAACATGCTCAAATTTGCATCTTTTGCTAAATGGGACCAACTTTTTATGCTTGCACCTCACATATAACATGGTCCATGACCCAAATGCTCACTCACATGTTATTTTATTCATTATTTATTTTATTTTGATTTTTTATTTATTAAAAATTAAATTAAATCAAATAATTGGTAAATAATAGCAAAGATTTGTTTTGATTGAATTTTTAAATAGAATCATAAGCTCATTATGCTGGCATATCAAAATCAGATCATATCAAGGCTGATTGGTACGAAATTGGCATGATTAGGCCAAATTTGGAAGGATATCATACAAATTGAAAATCAAATCAAATCTCATCAAAGCTTCAAGATTTAATCCAAGTTTGTTAACCTAGTTCAGGCTAGGTTATATAAGAAGGTTTGCAGATCAAAGAAAGGGGGTAGAGGCATAAAACTGCCAGAGAAGGAACTTAGAATTCTTGGTAAAAATGTGAGATCCAAATTCTGGAATAGAAGGCTAATCAAGGAGTTTCCAAGCCAGAAATCAATTCCTTGACATTTCAGGAAGCATCCCTAATCAGTTGCAGGTGTCAGAACATCCAGAATATCCTCCTATCATTCTTACGGTTTGCAAAATTATCCATATTCAATTATTATAATTCTTGCATATTCAGCATGTCTAAATTACATATTCGTGTTCATCAGCATATTTGCAATGTTTCTGGATAGTTTAATTTGAGTTACAGTGCAGGAATAAACGTTTGCCATTGTTAGGTTTTCGTGCTCCAATTTGGGGTCTTGGTTTTCAAGCGAAATTAGGCAGCATAATGGGTACCATGATGATCAGAGTTTCAAATCCAGTTGATCCATGGTCCCTAATTGAATTCATATTGCATATAGTTGATTTTTGAATGACACAGGTTTCAGCAACAGACATGCGTCTATAGGTAAAAGAATCAGAACTTAAAACGACGATTCCAGGGTAGAAGACGATGGCATGTCACAACCTTACTGGATGGTTTAAATTCTGGCGTGTTTATTCTGGCCAGAAACTTGTTTTTCTGATATATTATTTGTTTTTATTGTATTAACAAGTTAACATCCAGTGCAGCCGGTCAAAAGAAGGAAGTCAGAAACTCATGATTCTGGGTTCGATCCCAGGCGTGAGCTTTTGGCATTTTCCCCTTTATTTTCACCAGATCCAGCAGCCAGAATCAGATCCAGCGTTCTCTGCTCATCTTCTGGATCCATCAGCCAGAACCAGATCAAGCATCCTCTGGGCATTATCTTCTGGATCCATCAATCAGAGCCAAATCCACCGCACCTTACCTTTTGAAGGTCATCATCTGCTGGATCCAGCGGTTAGAATCAGATCTGGTGCATACCATCTTCTGAGGGTCATCTTCTGGGTCCATCAGCCAGAACCAGAGTTGCTGATCACAGGCCCATTATTCCTTCCTTTCCTTTTTATTTATTTTTATTTTTATCTTTTCTTTAATTCATAAACTAATTATTTGTTTCACAAAAAAACCCATAAAATCAATAATTCACAAATTAGGATTAGTAATTTTTTCATCAAAATTAATTTAATCTAGTTTAAAAATAGGGATATTATAATTTGCTTTCAAATAAAATCAAATAGAAATTAGGGTAAACTTTTGATTTTATTTTATTTTGCTCTTTTTCTCAAATAAATAAAAAATAGGTTTTTTTTAGAATAAAATTAATTTATTTTCCTTAATTTTAAATTAATTAAAATTAGGATTTTATTTTTTAATTTAATTTATTGATTTCTTTATTTCCTTAAACAACAAAACATGACAAAAACATATTTTTTTTAATCAATCGCAATTAGGTTTAGGCAAGGGTCAAAACCCTACTTGTTTCGTATTTAATTCATCGCGCGCGTGTTATTTATTTTTGCCAATATTTCTGTAAATGCTCATGGTTTATAATAGTTTAATCTAGGTTTTTATTTATTTATCGCTTTTTCCGGGTTTTTGGCTATGTAATTAATCCCCCTCCCCGAAGCCTTGTAATAGCGTAGATTTATTTTCTCGCATTTTAATTCTCGCAAATATTTGACTGTTTAGATAAATGCTAATAGGATGGTATGTGTTGTACCCCAAAACTTTCCCTCTCAATTCTCAAGGCGTCTCTCACAATGATTCTCAAAATTCAAGCTCGCACAAGTACATTGAGATTTTCCAGCACCAGAATTAAAAGGAAACTGTCAAAAGGGGAGAAAACAGATAAAAATAACATTTTGACAAATTTGGAGGAAAATAGGTCTCCTTCGATTCAGCCCCCTTCGATTGGACTTTGCACCTCCTTCGATTGCTCAAAAGTTGCTGCTAGCGTGCCTCTTTCGTCTGGGCATGTGACTTCTTGTTGTAGGCTTCGTTTGTGTCTTCCACTGCCTGCATGTTTGCATTGAGTACCAAATTTTCTGCCATAAGTGCCCCCTAGAAGGCAAGCCTTTTGATTGGACAAGTTTGTTGCCTGCATGCTTGCAATCGAAGGCCATGATCTGGTGGCCAAATGTGCCTCCTGCATACAAGCCTTCATTTGGGCATTCACCTCCTGCATATCTGCGTGTAAGCCTTCGTTTGGGCATTTATCTCTAGACATTCCTGCATTCAAGCTTCATTTGAGCAAGGGCTTCATGCCACTTGGGTTACATATTTCATTTGGGTATTGAAGCTTCCTTCGATTCATAAGGAAATGATCTTCATACAAGCTTCAATTGAGTTTTTGTTTACCTTTGAAACAGTGTCCTTCGACTCAGGAAGTATAGGCCTCCTTTTCGTTTTCTTCAATTCAAAAACTCAATAATCTTCTGAAAGCTTCGTTCGATTCAGAAGTTAATAACCTTCTGAAAAGTGTCATTCGATTGCACCATTCTCCCCTCACCTGTTTTCCTTGGATTCATAAGTTTTCGATTGGATGAATGGCTACCTTCCTGTGACTTTCAAATTCATCTTCATGTATGATTCGAATGCGCCTTCATATCACCTTTGAATCCATCTGTAATCCCTTCAATACGCCATAGTCCTGCATTATGACACACAACTTGGTGGTCCATTCGAAGGACTTGCCATAGTTGGGGAATACTTGTTCTCTTACTTTGGAGTCTGGTCGAAGGTTTGGGCCTAAGTTATTAAAAGCAAGGAGACTCAAAATGGCATATTCAACTAAAAAGGGCCATTCGAAGAACACACAGTTGGTTCATTCGAAGGACACACAACTGGTGAAAATGAATGATGTGTTGTTCTAGTCTGGTCGAAAGGTGTAGAAAGATGGAGGATTCGACTCGAAAGATCAAGTTGAACATTTAGACCCATAGGCTAGGCTACGTGTTTTCCCTTTTCAGGCCTCAAACCTATGACTCACCCTATACTTAATTGTTTATGCAAGTTAAAATAGGCCTTTACCCATTTGTTGTCCAAGACCACTTGCACTTAATAGTATAATACTACCTTTTAGAAAAGTTTGTCTTGAGCCTTGCGCCTATTTTCCTTCAGAAAGAAGCAACCCATCTGAACCATTCATCTTGCTTTTATAGCACAAGTGGACACTTACTTTCCAGCTGAGCCTTATTTTATTATATTTACTCCCCAAGCTTCCCAAAAGCCTTTCTCTATAAATAGAGAGTTCATTTGCACAAAGAAAAGGGGGGAGGAGGGGAATGTATCTTCAAAATTCTCACACACCATACAATTCTCAAACACTTCAACACTTGTGAAATAAATAAAAAACCAGAATCATCGTTACCTCCTTCAATTCTGAAGAACAACACATTCGAGTTTCCTTCGTGTGATCGGTGGGAATAGAACTGACTGTTTTGGAATGCTGGTTCGCGTTTGCGTTGGTTTTCGCAAAATGTCGCGGTAAGCAAGAGTCGCCACCGTCTTTTATTTTATCCAACAAGGACAGGACAAAAGCACAAAAAAATTCCTTTTCGAGATGTTTCTCGGGTTCGGGAGGTAGATTATAGAAAGGGAAGGTGTTAGCACCCTTTCTATCTGTGGTTATCCACGGGCTCTTAGGTACTTGCTCATTGTGTTTTCAAAAATTTGCTTTTTTTTTGTGTTTGTGGGTTTGAAAAGAGTTTTGTTTGAAAACTTCGATTTAACTCTTATTTCTGTCCTCAAGAGTGTATGAAGTGTTATTGAAAACTTTGTTCGAAAAGTGTAAGTGTGAAAAGTTTTGTTTTTTGTTTTCAAAAGAGCAAGTACCTAAGAACCTCTACCTACTCAAAAGGAATTAAGCTGTGTAAATGTCCTTTAGATAATGCTATCCCACTATTGAGGAGTAGGTAGCACCGTCGTTGGAGTTTTCGGGTCAATTCGATTTTAGGGGCGTGTGGTCACTAAAGCAACGTTAGGACGCCTTAGCGGTAACCCTAATGTCTTAGATCATCTTTTATCGAGGCAACCGTTTCGAGGCAACTTTGATCTTTAGACAGGAGGGCAACCTCTAAAACTTCCTATACTCAATGACCACGTCGAGGCAACCAAGTGAGGCGTACCCTAGGAGTGGCATGTGCGAGTGTGTCAGGTTTCAGTTATGTTATCTTTGTACATGTTATGGTGAGCTACGGTTGATTTTAATTTAAGAGAGATCTTGTCATGCATAGCCTAGTTAGCATACATCTAGTAGTTAATAGTTGCGGAAAGTAAAACTAAGCTATTACAAGGCGTCGGGTATTTACATCGCCAAAAACAAACCCTTGAAAAGTAAATTGCGGAAAATAAATAAAAGCGATAAAAAGCTCCTAATTAAAACTATTACATCCTCGGAGCAAATACAATTATATGGAATAAAAAATAATATGCGCGAGAAAAATTAAATCGGAGAGTTTTTTAGGGTTTTGACCCTTTTTTATGAAAGAAGGAGATTTTTATATTATTTTGAACTAAATAAAATTAAACCTAAGTTAATTAATTAATAAAAAGAAATATTTTTTGGTTTTTTTGAATGTTTTAATGAAATAAAAATAAAAGTGATTAAAATGGTTAAAACCTAATTCTACATTGATTTTTATTTATTGCAAAAAAATAATATTATGCCTAATTAAACTAAACAAATTATGTCAATATTTATTTACAAAATAAAATAAAATAATGAAATTAAATTTAATAAATAAAAATATTATATTTTTTGTTCTCTGATTTTATTAGGGAAAAAATATTAATTATTTTGGTTAGTAGTTAATTAAAGAAAAAGAAAATAAATTAAGTAAGTAAATAATGAAAGAAAATAAAAAATGCAAACTCAGGGGGGTTTGGGCCAACTTTGGGAGTGACAAGAGCAATTCTGAAGCCCATTAACATTCCAGCCCTGTTGACTTTTCAGATTACCCACGCGTATGTTGACCGGGGAGTATGGTGGTCCTTCATCCATGATCATTGGATCTAGGTCTAGAGCCACCTGGCGTATTGAGGTTTGAGGTGCATGGCGGTCTTCATACTTGGAAATCCATTGGAATATATGCAAGAAAATAATAATAAGAATTTTGGGGGACCTGGGATTCTAACCCAGGTCCCAAGGCTCACAGGCCAACACGTTTACCACCCAACCAAGCTGTTTCAATTGTTATATGAATAAGAGGCAATTATTATATGTGAAAATAAATCAATATGCTGAAATTATAAAAAAAACGCGCTAAGATTCAAACAGGAAAACCAGATGACAACACGTCATCATATTCAACCTTGGTTCTGTGTAAAAGAGAATCAGATAGCGAGGGTTTTTAACCTCCACTACCTCCCTGCACGAAAAATAGCGATTAGACACACAGCAAACATAAATATTTCGCGAGGTATGGGTTCCAATCGTCTTGGTCTCACGAATTCAACCATATATCCCATTGGTCCCAATTTTTTCTGGTCTGGAAATCCCTATTTGAAAGCTTGAAAACCCTAGAAATTCAATCATGGCATCTCTTGATTCAGGGCACTATAGTTCAATTCAACCATTCCATTAGCTTCGTATGGTCTCTAGCAATGCAAATCAATCACAAAAACATGTCAAATGCGTATGAATTAAGAGATACGATTTTGAATTATAAGTGCAAACCGTGAAACTGTATGTCGCGATTCCTTGAGCTTTGATGCTTGAATTTGATTGCAAAACACTCCTGGTACCTCCTGCAATGTGTTTGGATGGACAAGGCACCTTGAATTGGCCTAGAACGCAAGAACAGGTTTTGAGTTTTCTTGAAATTCTTGAATTTGATATGGCCATTTCTGCAGCTTTCAGTCGTGAATTAGGTTATGGTTGGCTAGCTTGCATATAAGGCAATGATTTTAGGTCAAGAGATGGGCCAATATCCATGTGCATTGAAGATTGAATCCTTGATTGATAAATCAAATATTCTTGATTTTTCATGATTGAACAAGTTGCCAAAATTGGATATTTTTGTATCTTTTTGATTGTGCACGAATTGGTCAGCATATTTGGATCATATTTGGTTCACAAATTGATTTAAAAATCAAATCTTCTATTTTCTTATAATTTAAATTAATTAAATAAATTAATATGTATTAAAAATCCTTTTAATCAATAAATTTAAGAAAATAAATCCAATTTAACTTGGTGGGTCGTGCATAGGTCATGGGTGAAGTTTCAAGAAGAGATTTGAGGCCCATTAGCAAAAAGAAGGTGTTTTGAGCAAAGTTGACTTTTGCAAATTCATGAAAATTGCCCAACTTCTCCAATACATAACTTGCTCAATTTTGATCATATGACCATGTTCTTGGATATTTTGGAAATCCCTTGAAGTCCTCTAACCAATGCCTTTGTTCCCATATCATTTGGATTTACCAATCTCAAGTTATGGCCTTTGACTCAAAGTGTACCTTTGTTGACTTTTGAAATTGACCTATAATGTAAAAATTTGTAACTTCTTGTGAGAGCCTTTCTTGATCTTGGGGTGTGAAGATGGATTGTAGGAAATTGCATCCTCTTCAAAATGAGCTTTGGATGGGATTTTTCTGATAAACCATGAAAGAGTTATGCCCTTGTCAAAGTACAGTTGACTTTTCTGCTGTCCAAAAATAGTAACTTTTGCATCTTGATGATTTTTGAGCTATTCTTATGAAATCATGATCAAGACTTGATCAAATGATGATTGTGAACTCAAAATAAGATGTTGACCAAGAATTCTGACTTTTGACTGCAAAATGACCATTTTGCCCTTGCAGTTGACTGTAGATCAAATGGAGCTTTTGACTGTGCAAACTGGCACTGTGAGTCTTGAAACTTGGCATGTAGGTGCTTGAGAATGTATAGAGGCCTATGAGACTTGATTGGACCATTGAAAACCCCAAATTCCTTGAAAGAACCAAAACCTTAATTTTGAATTGACTGCCTTAGGAGGTGTTTTGACTGTACAACCCTTGAGCCATTTTGAGCAATTTGAAGATCATTCTTGACAAATCTTGAGGAATATGGGAGGGCAAATTTTGGGGTACAACACTTCGAATCAAGGAGAATCCCACTTGTTCCTTACTTTGAATCCAGCAAAGAAGGATATTTCACTTGTTTTTCTCTTTCGAATCCAGTGTCGAAGGCCTACCCTGGGTCTTTTCCTTCGAATCCAGAGGCATTCAAAGCAACCGCTTCAAAGTCCAGAACACGCTCCAACCTCCAGCAAGGTAAGTCATTTTTAACCTTTGGCCCTTCTTTTCCAGCATAGCATGTAAATAAGTTTTCTTTTTCATTTAAAACATGTACACACTATTTTCTTCTTTTTGTTTTCACTCTCTTAATATGTGTCATGGTTAACAATCTTCTTGGCTTTTGCTCTTGGTACATTTAAATACACTTTAAAGAACTAATCTAGTCTTAAGGTGATGTTGGCATGGCCTTGGGCCATGTTTCTATTCAAACTCAAATGAAAGAAACAGGAGACAGAAAAGTTAGAAACGAAGCCTCTGGCTTCCATACTAACTTTCAGGTCAAATGAAAGAGGCAGCCAGAAGGCACAACATGCTGGCCTCCAGGCCCCAATCAAAAGCCAAAATATGTTGGCTTCTAGGCCCCAATCAAAACTCATTCCTTCACCCCTTTTCAGGTAAGGTCGAAGAGAGCCAGAAATGGCAGAATCGAAGGGTTTGCTGCCCTAAATCGAAAGATCCATTTTTTTCTTGCTTTTACCTTATTTTTGCCTTTATATTTTCATGCAATTCAATATGGTTGTAATAGTAAAGGATTTATTTTTTGCACTCTTTTATTACCTTCATATAAATGTTAAGTAATTAGGTGTGTATGGCAAGATAAAATCAACAAGTAGACAACCCAAAAATCAAAGACAAAATGCATGCAATCAAACACACTTGCACACATGCACCCTTAGGGAAATTCCACTTGTTGCCTTATAAAAATGGTCATGTTATGCATGTGGGGTATCTTAGCAAAAGCAATCACAAATACAAGATCATAGTCCCTCGATGACGCTACAAATGTTGCCTTACAAGTGATCTTAGTCCCTACAAGAGAATGCTAAGATATCTCACAACATTGCTATCATGACTATACGATGACCCATGTCTGTCCCTTCACATCCAACGATGGGGCTTCTTATCAAATCAATGGTAAGGTAGCAACATCTAAAGGAGGAGGAAAAACACATCTAAAACCTTTTGAGTAGGTAGATTACTTTTAGTTACTTGCTCAATTTCAAAATAAATATCCTTGCTATTTTCAAAACAATCACATACATCTTTCCAAAACTTGAAATATTTTCAAAAGCTCAACACTTTGCATACATTCTTACGAACGGGAATCATTGCAAAGTTCGCCTAAACGATGGCACCTTTTCAAAATACTTTCAAAACCACACAAAAGCACAATTTTCAAACAAAAGCAAGTGATCTAACAAGTAACTAAGAGCCCATGGAAAACCATGGATAGAAAGGGTGCTAACACCTTCCCTTTTCATATTCTACCCCCCGAACTCAGGAAAACATCTCGAAAGGTCTTTCCTGTGCTTTTTCACCTTTCCTTATTGGATAAAAGAAAATTCAGTGGCGACTCTTGCTAAACCGCAACATTTTGTGAATACAAACGCAAAACCCCAAGTCAGTTCTCCCATCGTATCACAGAACTGGCGACTCTGCTGGGGAAATAAAATCTTCAAAAAGTGGGGTTACCTTAGGGCTAGATCATATTTACTTGCTTACATTATCTGATTTGCTTGCTTTATATTTTTGTTCCTTGTTTGGGTTTGTTTTAAATCCTACACCCGGATTTGAGGGATACTTAGCAATAAACTGTGAGGGAACTGTGCGGGGTATACCGACACGGTTGAAGCAGTAGCTACGTTGATGTGGAACTTTGGTTGGTACCGGTAACCCTTGAGTCAGTCAAGGAGAGTACGGGGCCTCCGCGTGGTGTCATAAAGTATCAACTGACCTTAGAACCTTACTTGACCAACTTGGCCATTAGGACGTAGTGAGATGACCGGCTTTGGTGCAGTCCGAAGTTGGTTGATACTTGTTGTACCCAAAAATTTTCCCTCCCATATTCTTCAAGATTTGCCAAAAGCATGCTTCAAAATCTCCCAAGGGTTGCACAGTTCAAAGGCCTCCTAACAGTCAAAAACTAGGGTTTTGGTTCTGGCAGAGAAGTTGAAGTTTTCAAGGGTCCAAACAAGTCCCACATGCCTACAAACATTGTCAAGTATCCTCATGTCAAGTTTCAAGACTCACAGTACAAAATTGCACACTCAAATGCCCTAATTGCTCAGCAGTCAACTGCAGGGGCAAAATGGTCATTTGACAGTCAAAAGTTCAAATTTTTGGTCAACATCTTATTTTGAAGCCACAAACATCATTTGATCAATTCTTGATCATGATTCTCAAGACATGGCTCAAAAAGTCTCAAGATGCAAAAGTTTCCATATTTGGACAGTTGAAAAAGTCAACTGTAACTTGACCAAGGCATAACTTCCACATGGTTTATCAGAAAAATTCCATCCAAAGCTCATTTTGAATAGAAATACATTTCCTACAACTCCTCTTCACACTTCAAGTCCAAGAAATGCTCTCACAAAAAGTTATCAATCTCAACATTATAGGTCATTTTCAAAAGTCAACAAAAAGGGACTTTAGGTCAAAGACTATAACTTGAGATTGGTAAATCAAAATGACATGGGACCAAAGGCATTGGTTAGATGACTTCAAGGCCTTTCCAAAATGTCCAAGAACATGATCAAAGCTTAAAAATTGAGCAAGATATGCCTTGTGGAAGTTGGGAAATTTTTGGGAATTTTGAAAAGTCAACTTTACTTCAAATGCCTCAAAATTGCTAATGGGCCACAAATTCTTCCAAGAATCATCATCCAAAAGCTATGCACGACCCATTGACCCAAAGGGGAGTTATTTTCTTATTTTTAATTGATTAATTGAATATTTAATCTATTTAATTCATTTAATCAAAATTAATTACAAGAAAAATACTAAAATAAGGTTTTCAAATCTTTTTGTGCAGTATAATCTCTCATCAAGGCCTAAGGATTTCTTGCATGCCCAAAGAAGAAAGATTCCATGCAAATTGGCTAGGTTTCATGATAAAAAGATTGAAAAAGATTATGCAAAATCACAAAAATCAAAAGCATTGATTCCATGGATATTGGGCTTGTTTTGTTGACCTAAAACATTCACATATATGTACACATGATAACCCTAACGCACAGAACCTGAAAGCTGCGCTCAAGAGCAAATACACACTTGGCATTTTTGGCAAAAAAGTTCAAAACTGAAAACTGCATTACAGGGTGATTCAAGGCATACAAACGATTCAAAAAGCTTGCTGAGGTCTTCCTGGACATAACTGAATCCTTTTCCAGTCCCCACGCATCAAGAAGTGGTAGAATAAAGTCAAAATTCCTCAAACTTTTTGCATAATCGTGTCTCATAATTCATGCCATATTTTTGATTTCTAATGCTTGATTTGTACTAGTTTAATCATTCTAAAGCTAACCATGCCATTCAATTGAGTTTTTAAGGCCAATATGTGAATCTACCATGGAAGCTTTCTAGCTTTTCGAAGATGTGAAATTGGGGACTTTTGCATATGGTAAAATCAGACCATGAGACTAGGACCATTGAATTTGTAGCATTCCAACGAATCTAAAACACCCATCGCACTCAATTTATCATTGGCCAATTTCTAATCGCTATTTTCATGTTCTTCATTTAGTGGGGGTTTAAAACCCCCGCTATCCATCTGTTTTTTTTCAGGTCAAAGCAAACGAACGAAGAAGATGGTGGGTTGTCATCCTGTGGTTGGCTATTTCAAATCCTGGCGCGCATTTTGTTAAACTCCCACTAACCTACGTTTTCTCTCTCTTATTATTCATATCCTATCATATTGACAAAGAAAGCAAATAGCACAATTGGCACGGCGTTAGCATGGTAAACGTTGGGACCTGGGTTCGATTCCCAGGTCCCCTCCCTTCTCAATATTATTTTTCTTTCCATATTTCTGTGCAGCATACCTTTCAGGGACTACCATACAACGCTATTTATGGGCACGCCACATGTCTCAGGAGATGAATCCAAGGGCCAACATAAGATCTCCACCATGCACCTTGGTCAGCAGATCCACACGCGTCCTTGAAAAGTCAACCAAGGGCTTGAATTCATTGGGCCTGATTGCTGATCACACCTCCAAAATTGGGGTCAACACCCCCATTGGTTTGCACATTATTTTCTTTCTTTTCATTTTTTCTATTTATTTGTTTTATTTATTTTAGTTTAATTCCACAAATTAATTTTAAATAATAAAAATACAAAAAAATCAGAAAAGACGAAAAATAAAAATATATTTTATTTAATAGTTTTTGTAAATAAATTTTATTAACTAATTTAGTTTTAATTCTAGGTTTAATTTTAATGTTTTTTAATAAACTAAAAAATGTAGAATTAGGGTTTTAAATACTTTATTCTTTTTCTTTTCTTTTACCATTATTAAATATTAATTATTTTTATAAATAAATACGCCATGTAAATAATTAATGTAAATTAGGTCAAACTAAAAATATTTTTTTAATAAATTAAAAACAATTTAGAACTAGGGTTAATTAACTTTTTTAATTCCAATTTAATTTTCTCATTAAACTCCATAAATACAAAAACTCCAAAAAAAAACTTTCTTTTTATTTAAACTTAATTAATTTATTAATTTCAATTTAATTTCTTTAAAAGGGTCCAACGCCCTCGCTTTCGATTATAATTTCGTTTCGCGCGCTTACTTTATTTCTTTTTTTTTATAAATCTCATGTAATTATCCCAAAGCCTTGTAATAGATTAATTAGGACATTTATCTTTCCGCATTTTTATTTTATTCAAATCGGGTCTTGGATTAATTTGGCGATGTAGACCCGCGCCTTTGTAATAGCGTAGGACTTTTAATTCCGCATCTTTTAACTGTTAATAACCACATGAAAGAATGAATGCCAAAAATAAAAACAAAGCGTAGATCACCAATGCATGAACAAGACAAATATAATTGAAAATGACACACAAATCACACACCACCCCTAGGGTACGTCTCACTGTTGCCTTGCCCCTCGAAAAGTGGTCGTCGAGTAGAGGATGTTTTAGTAAGTCCTCATGTCCATGAACATGGCATGAGGGTAGCTTCTAAGGTGTCTTCCTATTGCTCTGGTGACCACACTGTCCCGAACCCTCGATTGACCCGAACACCTCCAACGGTGGTGCTACCTACCTCTCAATGGTGGGATGGCACTATCTTAAGGACATTTACACAGACGAATTCCTTAGGGTAAGTAGATGACTCGTAGATACTTGCTCTAATTCAAAACAAATCAAAAAACTTCTTTTCACACCGACACTTTTCAAAAAGCTTTCAAAAACAACTTTTCAAACACTCTTGAGGACTGATACAAGAGTCGAACTGAAATTTTAAACGAAACTTTTTTTAAACCCATAGTTGAAAAGCAAACAAACAATTTTGAAAACACAAATGAGCAAGTATCTAAGAGCCCATGGATAACCATGGATAGAAAGGGTGATAACACCTTCCCTTTCTATAAATCTACCTCCCGAACCGAGAGCAATCTCTATAAGGAATTTTTTGTGCTTTTGTCCTTTCCATTTGGAGAAAATAAAAGACGGTGGCGACTCTTGCTTCCGCGACATTTCGCGAACCAGCGTTAAACAGTCAGTTCCAGATCCACCGATCACAATACTCGATGCTACGCTCATTGAGGTTTGACTCTTGAGTTTTGTTTGGTCGCGAGTCAATCGCTTGTTGAATGAAACTTGGGGGAAATATCAGTGATATTGAGATCCCTTAGAACCCGGTTACTTTTAATTAGGACAGGTTGAGCCAACTAAAACTTCAAGAGGGTACTTACCTGAAACCCCATGCAAGCCTAAACCTAGGACTTATTTACTTTGTATATGAACTTGTACATAACATCATAAACATCATAAACATCATAAAAATCATTAACCATTTCAAGGATTTTTGGATTTATCTTTGTTCTATTTTGTAGGACATGGCCTCCGCTCGTAGGAGCACTATCCAAGTCAGTCTTGTGAGGATACCTCCACAACTCAAGGATTTAGTATCAAGGGTCCCTGAAGATTCCCCGTTCACCAAAAGACATGGACGACTCCTTGGTTTGGTTACCTCAATTATTGAAGAAGATATGGTAAAGGTGCTTGTCCAATTCTTCGACCCTTTGCATCATTGCTTCACTTTTCCTGATTACCAACTTGTGCCCACTTTGGAAGAATTTTCTCAACTCATGGGGATCCCTATTCTTAATCAGTTACCTTTCAACGGTATTGAAAGAGACCCTAAACCTGAGGAAATTTCTCGAGCTCTACATTTTCAACCATCTAACATAGTATCAAATTGGGTAACAAGGAGTGGTGTTAAAGGGTTACTAGCAAAGTTTTTGTTGGAGAAGGCTCAAGAGTGTTGGAATACTTTAGATCTACAAGCCTTCGAGGAAATTCTGGCTCTTCTCATCTATGGATTGGTACTACTTCCAAATCCTGACCAATTTATAGATGTGAATGAAATTAAGGTTTTCATATCTCGTAATCTGGTGCCTACATTGCTTGGAGACATATTGCATTCTCTTCACTCTCGCACTTTGAAGAAAAGGGGGACTTTGATGTGTTGCACTCCTCTGTTGGCTAGGTGGTTTATTTCGCACCTACCTCGATCCGTGGTGAAGAATGAACAAGGTATGAGATGGTCTAAAAGATTGATGTCACTTTTGCATGCTGATATTCGTTGGTATTATCGCTCCTTATAAGACATTACCATCATTGACCGCTGTGGGGAATTCCCTAATGTTCCTCTACTTGGCATTAGGGGAGGAATTACTTACAACCCTTGTTTAGCTTTGCGACAATTTGGATACGCTAGAAGAGATGGCCCTCATGAGGTACTCATCCAAGGAATTGCATTTGACTATGAAAGAGATACCTAAGGTTACCGTCAAAGATTTATACGAGCTTGGGGTGTGGTTAACAAAGTTGATAGCAAGACATTGGGGCGTAAGAATTCCATTCCTTTGGAACATTATCTTAAATGGGTAAGGGCTCGCGCTCAAAGTCTCAAGATGCCTTATGAAGCCGTCTTACCTGTTATCATGGAGCCGGTAGTCGAGGGAGACATTCCACATATGATCCTTTATCCTGATATGCCTACTTCTCTTGAAGATTTGCAAAACTCTTGGATTCAGTTAAAAGGAGAGCGAGACACCTTCGAAGCTAAGTTCTATGAAAACGAGAAGAAGATATTGGAGCTTACAATGGAACTTCATGAAGAAAGGAGCTTAAACACCTACATTGCGCCAAAGAAGATGCGCACAACTTTTCTGTCTTAGGAGTTCACTTTATGCTTATTTCTGTTGTTGTAAGCCCAAGAGGCATGTTTGTATTCAAATCAAGATTTCTTTAATGCAAGTTAACGTTTGTTCACTCTTTGTCTATACAAATTTAAATTCTTTAAATCCTTGAAATCATTTGCATACTTCATATTCATGCATCATGACATGACAGGCGTCCGCATAACAGGTTTCCTTATCTCTCCGCTGTTTATTTCAGCAAGATGGATCTAGAGAAAACTCGAGTTATCATTATACCTATAATAAAGAAGACTCCATATGAACTCTTCAAAGGAAGAAAGCCAAATATTGCTCCCTTTCACATTTTTGGATGTAAGTGCTTTGTTCTTAATAATGACAAGGATAATCTTGGTAAGTTTGACGAGAAATCCGACGAAGGTATATTTCTTGGTTATTCGCTTTCTAGTAAAGCATATAGAATTTATAATAAAAGAACTTTAACTATTGAAGAATCTATGCATGTATCTTTTGATGAAACTAACCCCTCCAAGGAGGAAGTAGCTATTTGTGATGATGATGATCCTATAGATTTACCCCCGGAAGATCTTTCAATTGATCAAATTAAGAAATCACCAGAAAATCAAGAAAACATTGTACAACAAGATTCAAACACCAATGATCTACCAAAAGGATGGAGAACTCATAGAGACCATCCTATTGACAAAATTATTGGTGACATTATCCAAGGAGTATCAACAAGATTGAATCTAAAAGATGCTTGCTTAAACATGGCGTTTGTTTCTCAAATTGAACCTACCAAAGTTGATGAAGCCTTAGGATATGATCAATGGATTATTGCTATGCAAGAAGAATTAAATCAATTCGAGAGAAATCAAGTTTGGGAACTTGTTCCTAGACCAAGTGGTAAACACATCATAGGTACCCGATGGGTGTTTAAGAACAAACTTGATGAGAATGGTCTAATTGTTCGAAACAAATCAAGGTTAGTTGCCCAAGGTTACAATCAAGAGGAAGGAATCGACTTTGAAGAAACATTTGCTCCGGTTGCAAGGTTAGAAGCTATACGTCTTTTACTTGCTTATGCTTGTTCATTAAATTTTTAGCTTTTTCAAATGGACGTCAAAAGCGCATTCTTGAATGGATACATCAATGAAGAAGTCTATGTCAAACAACCCCCGGGATTTGAAGACTTCAAACATCCTTCACATGTCTTTAAGTTGAGAAAGGCTCTTTATGGCTTAAAGCAAGCACCAAGAGCATGGTAAGATAGACTTAGAAATTTTTTGTGTGAAAAAGGTTTCGAAAAGGGTAAGGTTGATAAAACCTTGTTCATTAGGAAAATCCAAAGTAACACTTTATTGGTTCAATTCTATGTTGATGATATCATTTTTGAATCAACTAACAAAGAAATGTGTGAGGAATTCTCATTGATGATGCAAGGAGAATTTGAGATGTCTATGATGGGAAAGATGAACTACTTTCTTGGACTACAAATTAAGCAACTAGAAGATGGAATCTTCATCAATCAATCTAAGTATTGCAAAGAATTATTGAAAAAGTTTGATATGGACAATTGTAAAGCAATGAATACTCCAATGGGCTCCGGTACATATGTTGATCAAGATGAATCCGGTACTCCAATTGATATTACAAAGTACAGAGGTATGATTGGTTCCTTATTGTATTTGACGGCAAGCCGTCCTGACATCATGTTTAGTGTTTGTCTTTGCGCTCGCTTTCAAGCAAATCCAAAGGAATCACACCTCATGGCAGTTAAAAGGATCATGAAGTATCTTAAAGGAACAATCAATGTCGGCCTACGGTATCCAAAAGGTAGTACTTGCACTTTAATTGGTTATTCTGACGCGGATTATGCAGGTTGTAAAACTGATTGTAACAGCACAAGTGGTACGTGTCACATTATTGGAAATGCATTAGTATCATGGGCTTGTAAAAAGCAAGCATGTGTTGCTCTTAGCACGGCCGAAGCAGAATACATAGCAGCGGGTAGTTGTTGTGCACAAATTCTTTGGCTCAAGCAACAACTCCGTGATTACGGACTTGATCTCGGATGCATTCCTCTTCGATGCGACAATACAAGTGCTATCAATATTACAAAGAATCCGGTCATGCATTCAAGAACCAAACATATAGATTTTCGACATCATTTTCTCCGTGATCATGTACTTAAAGGAGATGTCGAAGTCACTTTTGTGGATACTCATAACCAACTCGCAGATATCTTCACTAAACCGCTTGCTCGAGAACCTTTCTTCAAAATCTGAAGAGAACTTGGTATTTTGGATGAAGGTGATATCTAATGTTTCTCTTTTTATGCACGTCTTAATTTTTATATGTATCTATTTCACTCTTTTCCCCATCCTTTTTTATGTTAACAAAGGGGGAGAAGAATATGCATGTGTGTTGTTTTGTTTCAAAGAAATTGCAGGCCCAAATAAATATCAAACTCACTCCAAAATTCAAAGAATCATGGACTTAGGGGGAGCATACAATTTAGGGGGAGCCTTGCATTTGCTCAACATGTTTACTACACAAAACAACATAAAACATTTCAAGAAATCGTTTTCAAGACTTGGTTGTCATCATCAAAAAGGGGGAGAATGTAATTGCAAGCTTCTCAAGTCATATTTAAAGCATGTGTTTTGATGAAGACAACATGGACATCAACATTCAAAGGATGTGCAAAAAGCTTATCAACATCAAATAAAAGTCTTGAAGATTATTGAAGAATTATTGAAGAATCATCAAATGTCAATATGGTATAAATAATTCTTAAAATCTTAAATATAGATGTTCACAATATGCATTCATCAACATATACATATTCCATAACTTTAACATCAAGAAAAACTTTGTTTGAAATATCTTTCAAAAAGTATTTTTGAAAATAACCCTTTAGGAACCGGTTCCTCCCTAACAGGGAACCGGGTTCCAGAATTTATCAAAAAACATGTCCATGGATTTTGTACCAGGAACCGGGTTGTACCAATAGGGGAACCGGTTCCTGTGTGATATTTTTGAATTCCAACTTATAACGTTCACTAAGAACCGGGTTCTGTCAGTGTCGGAACCGGTTCCTAGCGAACCAATGCAGCTTTTACTTTGTTTTTTGAACATTTTTCAAGTGGTATCTTTTCATGAATGTATTGCAACTTTTCATATGAATTGGCATGAATGAAGAGGTTCTTACAACTTTATAAAATGCAGATTTTCTTATTTCAAATATACAAGAATGCTTCAATTTTCAAATTAACAAATATACTTATTCAATAAACAATTTTCTCTTTCATTCATTTTGAACATAAACTTTCATGTGTTCATAATTTTGTGAAACTTGCCATATACACTTTCATTATCATTACAAGTTTCATACATACATTGTGAACATTTATATACATTGTTGAGAATTGTTTTTATCTTGAAGAAGAAGATCAATTGAAGATTGATAAAGCTCTCCATATACTTTAAACTAAATCATTGTATTACTTAAAGGTTTTTCCCTTACTATCCAGGATTGTTGGAAGTAAGTATTGTGATTTGAAGAGGATTGTTCTTCATTCACATTAGTGTTAGTTTGGTCTTAAAGGTGTTAAGAACCTTTGATCATCCTATAGATTAGATAGTAAGCATAGGCTGTACAATCATTCTAACTATAGTGAAATCTCTTTCGTGTTGGAAAGGGGACTGGAGTACTCTCGGATTGTGAGGGGAACCAGGATATATCACCGTGTTCTTTACTTTTCCGCATTTATCGCTTTCATCACCATAATCAAGAAAAGATAAAGATATAAACAAAACCTTCAAACACTTAACTAAAATTACTACCAAGCATTCTCATAAAACCGAATAAATTTTTATAAGACCTAATTCACCCCCCCCCCCCCCCCCCCTCTTAGGCACTCTGAGACTTACAATTGGCATCAGAGCAAGTTATAGGTAACTTGTTCCTAAATATCCAGAATGGCTTCCGCAAATCATCAACCAGTTTTCAGAGATGGTGGTAGTAACAACAAGCCTCCTCTATTCTGTGGTGAATATTTTGACTTCTGGAAAATACGCATGAAGGCGCATTTAGAAGCACAAGGAGAGGAAGTATGGGATGCTGTTGAAAATGGTCCATTTATCCCAATATCAGTAATCAATGGCATTGGTTCTGTAAAGCCCAAAACTGCATGGGACGACGATGATAAAAAGAAAGTTCTCTATGACAAAAAGGCAATAAACCTTCTTCAAGGTGCACTCAGTATGGACGAATTTTTCCGTGTCTCGAACTGCAAGACAGCAAAAGAAATATGGGATACCCTCGTTCAAACTCATGAAGGAACGGCTGAAGTAAAAAGATCAAGGCTAAATACCTTGAGTCAAGAATATGAACTATTTCGAATGCAGCCCGGAGAATCCATTCTTGACTTACAAAAGAGATTTGTGCATTTGACAAATCACTTAAATGCTCTTGGTAAAACCTTGACAAATGATGAACTCAACTTGAAAATCCTTAGATCATTGACTAGGGAATGGAAACCAAAGGTAACGGCAATCTCGGAAAAGAAGAGTCTCTCTGCAATGACTTCCGCTACATTATTTGGCAAACTTCAAGAATACGAAACGGAACTCGGTAGACTTGAAAAACATGAAAATTTAGAGAAGAAATCCAAAGGCATTGCTTTGAAAGTTGATTCAAAAGAAAGTCAAGATAAAGATGCATCAGAGGAAGATGAAAACTTCTTGCTTCTTGTAAAAAGGTTAGGAAAATATTTTGGTCACAAAAATAATCTTCATAATGCTAACTTTGTCAAGAGGAAGAAATTTTATAATCATAAAGATAAAGAAGCCTCCACATCAACACAAGATGTCACATGTTATGAATGTGGAAAGCAAGGTCACATAAAGCCGGATTGTCCAAAACTCTCCAAGAAAAATGGATTCAAAGGCAAAAAGGAGTTCAAGAACAAAAAGGCTTATGTTGCATGGGAAGATAATAAGATAAGTTCTTCATCCGATTCAGAAAGCGAGGAATGTGCAAATCTAGAATTAATGGTTTCACATCACTCCGACAATGAAGAAGAGGTTAGTAATGAATTTAATCTTTTTAATGATGATGTTCAAGATGCTATTGATGAACTCTTGAAAGAATGCAAAAGTTTATACAAAAAGGTGTCAAAACAAGAAAAAGAACTTCTAAGTTGTTTAGAAAAAATTGACACCATGACTAAAGATTTTGAACTTCAAAAACAGAATTTTATTAAAGAAAAAGAAAACTTTGCATGCTCCAAGTGTGAATCAAATGTCTTTCAAATTGTTCAATTGAAAAGAGTCATTGAACGATATGAAAAAGGACAAATAGGATTGGAAGGATTACTAAGCCAACAACGTTATCCTAATGATAAAAGGGGTCTTGGTTATGTGAATTCTAAGAAACCAAGTAACAATCCCACTGTTTTTGTAAAGGCTAGTAATAGTTCCAATCCCAAGAAAGTTGAAAAGAAGCAAGTTGTTCATAATCATCAAAAGAAAAAGGCAAATGTATCGAAAAAGAAAACATTTCCTAAGAAGAAATCTTATCCTTCTAGATATAGAAGTAACTTTGAACCTACTTGTTTTTATTGTGGTATTAAAGGCCATACACCTAATGCTTGCTATGTTAGAAACTTTAGTATAGAAAGTGGGCATTATGTGTGGGTGAAAAAGGGAACTAACTATGAAGGACCCAAGGCAACTTGGGTACCTAACAAAGAATAATTTGTTTGTGTAGGTATGCTTGAAATCTACATCAAATGTTTGGTATCTTGATAGTGGATGTTCAAAGCATATGACAGGAGATGTACACCAATTTTCATATCTAGTACATAAAGCCAAAGGGTATGTCACCTATGGAGACAACACCAAAGGAAAGATTCTTGGCGTTGGAATAGTTGGCACACCTCCATCCATTCAAATTGAGGATGTTCTCTATGTTGAAGGATTAAAGCACAATCTTCTTAGCATAAGTCAACTTTGCGATAGAGGGTTCAAGATCAAATTCAACAAAGATGAATGTCTCATTATGGATGAGGCAACCAATGAGGTAAAACTCAAAGGTATAAGAACTAACAATATTTTTATGATTACTTTAGATGATTTGTCTCTGAAGGTACAATGTCTTATGGTAAACAAAAATGACGCTTGGTTATGGCACAAGAGGATCGCTCACATTCACATGGAGCACTTGAACAAATTGGTTAAGCATGACTTAGTTATTGGTCTACCAAAGATGAAGTTCATCAAAGACAAATTATGTAATGCATGCCAAAAGGGCAAACAGACCAAAACAACTTTCAAATCTAAGAATGTGGTGTCTACTACAAGACCACTACAATTGTTACACATGGATCTCTTTGGTCCATCAAGAACAAAAAGCTTCGGAGGTAATGTATACGCTTTAGTCATTATTGATGATTTTTCTAGATATTCTTGGACTTTGTTTCTTGTGCAGAAAAGTGATGCTTTTAAAGCTTTTAAGAAGTATGCTAAGCAAATCCAAAATGAAAAATCACTAAAGATTGTATCCATAAGAAGTGATCATGGTGGAGAATTCCAAAATGCTCAATTTGAAGAATTTTGTGAAGAACATGGTATCTCTCATAATTTTTCAGCACCTAGAACTCCACAACAAAATGGAGTAGTTGAAAGAAAGAATAGGTTTCTAGTGGAACTTGCAAGAACAATGCTTAGTGATGCAAATCTTCCTAAATATTTTTGGGCGGATGCGGTTAGTACGGCATGTTATGTTTGAAATCGAGTTATCATTAGACCTATAATAAAGAAGACTCCATATGAACTCTTCAAAGGAAGAAAGCCAAATATTGCTCACTTTCACATTTTTGGATGTAAGTGCTTTGTTCTTAATAATGACAAGGATAATCTTGGTAAGTTTGACGAGAAATCCGACGAAGGTATATTTCTTGGTTATTCGCTTTCTAGTAAAGCATATAGAATTTATAATAAAAGAACTTTAACTATTGAAGAATCTATGCATGTATCTTTTGATGAAACTAACCCCTCCAAGGAGGAAGTAGCTGTTTGTGATGATGATGATCCTATAGATTTACCCCCGGAAGATCTTTCAATTGATCAAATTAAGAAATCACCAGAAAATCAAGAAAACATTGTACAACAAGATTCAAACACCAATGATCTACCAAAAGAATGGAGAACTCATAGAGACCATCCTATTGACAAAATTATTGGTGACATTAGCCAAGGAGTATCAACAAGATTGAATCTAAAAGATGCTTGCTTAAACATGGCGTTTGTTTCTCAAATTGAACCTACCAAAGTTGATGAAGCCTTAGGAGATGATCAATGGATTATTGCTATGCAAGAAGAATTAAATCAATTCGAGAGAAATCAAGTTTGGGAACTTGTTCCTAGACCAAGTGGTAAACACATCATAGGTACCCGATGGGTGTTTAAGAACAAACTTGATGAGAATGGTCTAATTGTTCGAAACAAATCAAGGTTAGTTGCCCAAGGTTACAATCAAGAGGAAGGAATCGACTTTGAAGAAACATTTGCTCCGGTTGCAAGGTTAGAAGCTATACGTCTTTTACTTGCTTATGCTTGTTCATTAAATTTTCAGCTTTTTCAAATGGACGTCAAAAGCGCATTCTTGAATGGATACATCAATGAAGAAGTCTATGTCAAACAACCCCCGGGATTTGAAGACTTCAAACATCCTTCACATGTCTTTAAGTTGAGAAAATCTCTTTATGGCTTAAAGCAAGCACCAAGAGCATGGTATGATAGACTTGGCAATTTTTTGTGTGAAAAAGGTTTCGAAAAGGGTAAGGTTGATAAAACCTTGTTCATTAGGAAAATCCAAAGTAACACTTTATTGGTTCAATTCTATGTTGATGATATCATTTTTGGATCAACTAACAAAGAAATGTGTGAGGAATTCTCATTGATGATGCAAGGAGAATTCGAGATGTCTATGATGGGAAAGATGAACTACTTTCTTGGACTACAAATTAAGCAACTAGAAGATGGAATCTTCATCAATCAATCTAAGTATTGCAAAGAATTATTGAAAAAGTTTGATATGGACAATTGTAAAGCAATGAATACTCCAATGGGCTCCGGTACATATGTTGATCAAGATGAATCTGGTACTCCAATTGATATTACAAAGTACAGAGGTATGATTGGTTCCTTATTGTATTTGACGGCAAGCCGTCCTGACATCATGTTTAGTGTTTGTCTTTGCGCTCGCTTTCAAGCAAATCCAAAGGAATCACACCTCATGGCAGTTAAAAGGATCATGAAGTATCTTAAAGGAACAATCAATGTTGGCCTATGGTATCCAAAAGGTAGTACTTGCACTTTAATTGGTTATTCTGACGCGGATTATGCAGGTTGTAAAACTGATCATAAAAGCACAAGTGGTACGTGTCACATTATTGGAAATGCATTAGTATCATGGGCTTGTAAAAAGCAAGCATGTGTTGCTCTTAGCACGGCCGAAGCAGAATACATAGCAGCGGGTAGTTGTTGTGCACAAATTCTTTGGCTCAAGCAACAACTCCGTGATTATGGACTTGATCTCGGATGCATTCCTCTTCGATGCGACAATACAAGTGCTATCAATATTACAAAGAATCCGGTCATGCATTCAAGAACCAAACATATAGATTTTTGACATCATTTTCTCCGTGATCATGTACTTAAAGGAGATGTCGAAGTCACTTTTGTGGATACTCATAACCAACTCGCAGATATCTTCACTAAACCGCTTGCTCGAGAACCTTTCTTCAAAATCCGAAGAGAACTTGGTATTTTGGATGAAGGTGATATCTAATGTTTCTCTTTTTATGCACGTCTTAATTTTTATATGTATCTATTTCACTCTTTTCCCCATCCTTTTTTATGTTAACAAAGGGGGAGAAGAATATGCATGTGTGTTGTTTTGTTTCAAAGAAATTGCAGGCCCAAATAAATATCAAACTCACTCCAAAATTCAAAGAATCATGGACTTAGGGGAAGCATACAATTTAGGGGGAGCCTTGCATTTGCTCGACATGTTTACTACACAAAACAACATAAAACATTTCAAGAAATCGTTTTCAAGACTTGGTTGTCATCATCAAAAAGGGGGAGAATGTAATTGCAAGCTTCTCAAGTCATATTTAAAGCATGTGTTTTGATGAAGACAACATGGACATCAACATTCAAAGGATGTGCAAAAAGCTTATCAACATCAAATAAAAGTCTTGAAGATTATTGAAGAATTATTGAAGAATCATCAAATGTCAATATGGTATAAATAATTCTTAAAATCTTAAATGTAGATGTTCACAATATGCATTCATCAACATATACATATTCCATAACTTTAACATCAAGAAAAACTTTGTTTGAAATATCTTTCAAAAAGTATTTTTGAAAATAACCCTTTAGGAACCGGTTCCTCCCTAACAGGGAACCGGGTTCCAGAATTTCTCAAAAAACATGTCCCTGGATTTTGTACCAGGAACCGGGTTGTACCAATAGGGGAACCGGTTCCTGCATGATATTTTTGAATTCCAACTTATAACGTTCACTAAGAACCGGGTTCTATCAGTGTCGGAACCGGTTCCTAGCGAACCAGTGCAGCTTTTACTTTGTTTTTTGAACATTTTTCAAGTGGTATCTTTTCATGAATGCATTGCAACTTTTCATATGAATTGGCATGAATGAAGAGGTTCTTACAACTTTATAAAATGCATATTTTCTTATTTCAAATATACAAGAATGCTTCAATTTTCAAATTAACAAATATACTTATTCAATAAACAATTTTCTCTTTCATTCATTTTGAACATAAACTTTCATGTGTTCATAATTTTGTGAAACTTGCCATATACACTTTCATTATCATTACAAGTTTCATACATACATTGTGAACATTTATATACATTGTTGAGAATTGTTTTTATCTTGAAGAAGAAGATCAATTGAAGATTGATAAAGCTCTCCATATACTTCAAACTAAATCATTGTATTACTTAAAGGTTTTTCCCTTACTATCCAGGATTGTTGGAAGTAAGTGTTGTGATTTGAAGAGGATTGTTCTTCATTCACATTAGTGTTTGTTTGGTCTTAAAGGTGTTAAGAACCTTTGATCACCCTATAGATTAGATAGTAAGCATAGGTTGTACAATCATTCTAACTATAGTGAAATCTCTTTCGTGTTGGAAAGGGGACTGGAGTACTCTCGGATTGTGAGGGGAACCAGGATATATCACCGTGTTCTTTACTTTTCCGCATTTATCGCTTTCATCACCATAATCAAGAAAAGATAAAGATATAAACAAAACCTTCAAACACTTAACCAAAATTACTACCAAGCATTCTCATAAAACTGAATAAATTTTTATAAGACCTAATTCACCCCCCCCCCCCTCTTAGGCACTCTGAGACTTACACAAAATCCAGGATTTAATTGACAACAAGACTATTGAATTTGATCCTCCTCTAACGCCAAATGTAATTACCGCTCCAATGCTGAGGCACGACAAATGTGTTAATGCCGTCGAAGATACAACTTTCATTACCTCTATCAAAGGGTTAACTACTCCATTGAATGTAATCAAGAGCAATCTGTTGAAAGCTGGGACTTTCCCCGTCTATGAAAAAGACTGTGTGGGCTGTATGAGACAATCTGATGGGTGTGAAGAACTGAGGAAAGGTATACAACACCTAATGGATAGCCGCGAAATTCTATTCGAAAAGAATCATGCCATAAAAAATTCAGTCAACAAAGCTGAAGACTTGGCCATCATAACAATTTCAAACAAACCTCTTAGGATCTCATCCAAAGGTCCTATCAGGATTTCAAACGAACTAATCATTGCTCCTCTCATAATCAGTGCTGTCGGACCCGTTCCATACACCTCTGATAAAGCGGTACTATGGAATTATGGTGTCGAGGTTTATCACCATGGGGTAAAACAAGATTCTTGGATTGATGATAATGAAGCGGGTGTTACTAATATTACTGGTTCTACTAAAGTCACAAGAACAGGAAGAGTCTTTTCCCCTGATATCTCACCACCAACCACTACCGCAGTTCCAATCCGCATAACCAACGGCAATGCTGGTGCCAGTACTAGAGGGAAAGAGAAAGAAAGTGAGCCTGCCAGGGAAGAGGCACTTGCTAAAAAGACTGTTATGGAAGAAACATCCACTCAAGAGATGGAGGAGATTCTGAAAATCATCAAGAAAAGCGACTTCAAAATAGTAGAGCAGTTGGGACAAACCCCTTCTAAAATATTATTATTGTCCCTATTGCTATGTTCCGACGCCCATGCACAAGCTTTGATTAAGTTCTTGAAAAAGGCTCACGTGCCTCAAGAAACCACATCCGACCAGTTTGAGAACTGCGTAGCAAGTTTGACAGCTGGCAATGGTCTGGGGTTCTCCAATGCAGATTTAACTCCCATGGGAAAGAATCACAATAAAGCCATGCATGTTTTTGTTGAATGTAAGGGGACCACTCTGGCACATGTTTTGGTGGACACAAGCTTATCTTTAAACGTGTTACCTAAAGGAGCTTTAGATCGGCTAGACTGTGAAGGTTTGGTTTTGAAGCCAAGTGATATTGTTGTGAGGGCATTTGATGGGTCGAAAAGGATGGTTCATCAAGAGGTGGATCTCCCAATTAAGGTTGGTTCACAAATTTTCAACTACACATTCTACATAATGGACATACGGCCTGCGTATTCTTGCTTACTTGGGCGCCCATGGATCCATGGGGCAGGTGCGGTCACTTCTACTCTCCACCAGAAGTTAAAATACCCAGTTCAAGGGAAGGTTGTCACTGTTTGCGGTGAAGAAGAATTTATGGTAAGCCACCTCATTTCTTTCAAGTACGTAGAAATTGATGGCGAATTCATAGAGACTCCTTGCTAGACATTTAAAGTTGTGGCCACCACCAAAATCTCCTCCGACACTCCAAAAGCCGACAAAGTTATTCCCAAGATGGTTTCTCTTAAGGATGCCCGTGTTGTGGTAGAAAAAGGAAACAATGAGATATGGGGTCAACTCCTCGACATCCCACTCAAGACAGATAAGTTTGGGATAGGTTTCACCTCCAAAGCTCATAAAGAAATTAGAGGTGCTCGTACGGGAAAGTCGTCTCTCCACCTCAAGAGTCATGAATTGAACGCTGTAGAGGATTCCGATGATGAGTGTGCTTTTAAAGACTGGATCTACCCAACAACCTAAGGGAAGCCCAACAATTGGCATGCGAAGGAATTTGTGCCCATATCCTTCATTGAGGAGTAATCTACTTGTTTTTTCTTTTAATCAATTCAAGAACTCGTTGTCTGTAATATTTTGATATTGACTTTTAAGCCATGTGCCTAGCCTGGGCCACTTTGGTTCTTTTGTCAAGGGTTTTATATTTTGTTCATCTAATCATATGATCATTCAGTACATTGGACTCTTTTGCATTCATATGTTTGTGTTCATTGTCTTTCTTTTATTTTAAATACATTTCCAAAATATAGCCATGTATCTTATATGCACACATACATACACTCTTGCAGGTCTACATCCACTCTGGATCCTATTACCAACAACTCTATTATTGCCAACTATGACTTTGAATGTCCTATCAACCAAGCCGAAGATGAAAGCGAGGAAGATTGTGACATACCAGGAGAACTAGTCAGACTTCTGTCACAAGAGGAAAAGGCTATTCAACCACATGAAGAGTCAATTGAGGTTATCAACCTGGGTACTGAGTCAAATAAGAAGGAAATCAGGATCGATGCTAATTTGGAAAGCAATGTCAAAAGTCGTTTGGTTCAGATGTTGCGCGATTATGTGGAAGTATTTGCTTGGTCGTATGAAGATATGCCTGGGTTGGATACCGACATTGTGGTTCATCGTCTGCCAACTAAAAAAGACTGCGCTCCTGTTAAATAAAAAGTTCGTCGCATGAGACCTGACATGTCTGAAAAGATCAAAGCCGAAGTAATGAAACAGTTTGATGCAGGATTCCTAGCTGTAACATCCTATCCTCAATGGGTGGCTAATATAGTTCCAGTGCCAAAGAAAGATGGGAAAGTTCGCATGTGCGTAGACTATAGGGATCTGAATAGGGAAAGCCCCAAGGATGATTTCCCTCTACCACACATTGACGTCTTAGTCGACAATACCGCTCAGCATAAAGTCTTCTCATTCATGGACGGCTTCTCAGGCTATAATCAAATAAAGATGGTTCCCGAAGATATGGAAAAAACTACTTTCGTTACATAATGGGGCACTTTCTGCTACAAGGTCATGCCGTTCAGATTAAAGAATGCAGGGGCAACATATCAAAGGGTTATGGTGGCTTTATTTCATGACATGATTCATCATGAGATAGAGGTATATGTGGATGATATGATTGCCAGATCACAAACCGAAGAAGAACATCTCGGTCACCTGCACAAACTATTTGAGAGACTGAAGAAATATAAACTGAGGTTAAACCCTAACAAGTGCACATTCAGAGTACGCTCTGGAAAGCTTCTAGGATTTGTTGTCAGCAATAAAGGCATTGAAGTTGATCCCGCCAAGATAAAGGCCATCCAAGAAATGTCAGTCCCTCGTTCTGAAAAAGAAATCAGAGGATTCTTGGGCCGTCTCAATTACATTGCCCGTTTCATATCACACTTAACTGCTACCTGTGAGCCACTCTTCAAACTCTTGAAGAAAGATCAGGTAGTCAAATGGAACGATGAATGCCAGATTGCCTTTGACAAGATCAAGGAATACCTGCAAGAACCTCCTATTCTCATGCCTTCGGTTGAAGGAAGACCGTTGATCATGTACTTGACGGTACTAGAGAGTTCTATGGGGTGTGTTTTGGGCCAACATGACGAGTCTGGCCGAAAAGAGCATGCAATTTACTACCTAAGAAAAAAGTTTACCGAATGTGAAACCAGATATTCACTGCTCGAGAAAACTTGTTGTGCTTTAGCGTGGGCTGCTCGCCGGCTAAGGCAGTACATGTTGACTCATACCACTTTGTTGATTTCTAAGATGGATCCGATTAAGTACATCTTCGAAAAACCTGCCCTTTCCGGATGAATAACCAGATGGCAAATGATCTTGACTGAGTACGACATTTAATACACAAATCAAAAAGCCATCAAAGGAAATGTACTAGCAGATCATTTGGCCCATCAAGCTGTGGATTATTATCAGTCAATGAACTTCGACTTCCCTGACAAGAATATTATGCTGGTAACCGACTGTGCAAAACCTAGACCGTATGACAGACCTGAACAAGGATCCTGATGGACTATGGTATTCGATGGGGCTTCCAACGCCTTAGGTAACAGAATTGGTGTTGTGATCATATCTCCTGAAGGTTGCCACACTCCTTTTACCACCAGACTATGCTTCGATTGTACAAATAATATGGCTGAGTATGAAGCATGCATGTTAGGTCTAAGGGTTGATATTGACTTAAAGATCAAGCATTTGGATGTATTTGGAGATTTCGCTTTGGTGATCAGCCAAGTAAAAGGAGATTGGGACACTAAACACCCTAATCTTATCCCTTATAAGGAGTTTGTGCTATCCCTAATTCCCTACTTCGAAGAAATCACGTTCGAGCACTTCCCTATAGAAGAAAACCAGTTGGCTGACGCTCTGGCAACCATGTCCTCAATGTTCAAAGTCAGATGGGACAATGAAGCCCCTATGATTACAATTGAAAGATTTGATGAACCTGCACATTGCTATGAGCTTGACACCGATGTGGAAAATCCTTGGTACCATGAGGTAATGAGATACCTTAAAGCGCAAGAGTATCCAGAGGGGGCATCTATCAATGATAGAAAGTTCTTATGAAGATTTGCAGCCAAATTCTTCCTAAGTAACGGGATATTGTACAAGCGCAACCATGATTCGACTCTACTCCGATGTGTGGATAAGAGGGAGGTAAAGGAAATCATGGAAGACATGCACGATGGAATTTTTGGTACTCACTCAAGTGGACATACAATGGCTAAGAAAATCTTAAGAGCTGGCTACTATTGGTCAACGATGGATACCGATTGCCATCAACATTCAAGAACTTGCCACAAATGCCAAATTTACACTAACAAGGTCCATGTACCTCTGATTCCTCTGAATGTCATGTCCACTCCGTGGCCATTTGCAATGTGGGGTATTGACATGATCGGAGAGATCAAGCCCACGGCTTCTAACGGACACCGCTTCATTCTTGTTGCTATCGATTATTTCACCAAATGGGTCGAAGCCGCCTCATTTGCCTCAGTCACCAAGAACGTGGTAGCCAGATTCATCAGACACAATCTTATATGCCGTTATGGTATCCCCGAAAGGATCATCACCGATAATGGGACTAACCTCAACAATGCCATGATCAGGGAATTGTGCACTCAATTTAAGATCAAGCATCACAATTCTTCTCCGTATAGACCGAAAATGAATAGCGCAGTCGAAGCAGCCAACAAAAATATCAAGAAGATTATGCAGAAAATGGTAGTGACCTATAAAGATTGGCATGAGATGCTACCATTTGCTCTACATGGTTACTGTACTTCAGCTAGAACATCAACTGGGGAAACTCCCTTCTCTCTAGTCTATGGCATGGAAGTCGTTTTGCCAGTGGAAGTTCAAATCCCCTCGCTGAGGTTTATGATTGAGGAAGGCTTAAGTAAAGACGAATGGATTCAAACGAGATTGGATTAGCTGAACTTGATCGATGAAAAACGATTAGCTGATATCTGCCATGGTCAGACGTATCAAAAATGGATGATCAAAGCTTTCAACAAAAAGGTCAAGCCTCGAGTATATCAAGTTGGTGACCTGGTGATAAAACGCATCATTTTACCACAAGGTGACCCCAGAGGAAAATTGACACTCACCTATGAAGGGCCGTTTGTTGTCAAGAGAGTTTTCTCTGGAAGTGCCATGATACTGACCACCATGGATGGTGAAGATTTCCCACATCCTATAAACGTGGACATAGTTAAAAAATACTACGCATAAGAGACCCGTTAGTTTGACACACCTAAGCAGAAAGGGGCATCCCGGCAAACCAAAAGGTTTGGGAAAAAATTAGGGATATATACAAAAGATTATACACCCGACAAGTTGAAAACCCGAAAGGGCGACTTGGGAAAAAAAAGGTATCCTGGTGGACCGAAAACCCGAAAGGGTGGTTCAGGCAAAAATTAAGGATTAAAAGCGTACGACTATGTCCCGTGAAATCAACACGGTCAATATTATCATCAGGGTCCAAGTTCAAATGGTCCAGGATCAATCTAATCAACTTCAATCAACAACAAGGGACGTTCAAAGACATTGGGGCAATAGTAGAGCTGAAAGGAAATGAGATCATTTCACATGGCTATTTGTTTTTCATTCTCAATTTTGTTTTCGGCGATTTCCTCTTACTAGGATTTCCGTCTCTATATACAAAAACGCCTATTCATGGGCAAAATATCAATACAAATACACTTTGAAGTGAAAAATTGTCTATCTCTGTTTTAAATGCAAATTTGTCCAATGACTAATATTGAATGAACATAATTAAAGCTATTTGGCACATGTGTCCTGCCAAGCAACAACCTTAACAAGGCATCAGTACACAACAGCAGTAAGCATCCCTTTAATGAATATGAAATAGCCCCACAGAGTTATCTCACCATCATTATCCCCACCAGGGCGTTGGCAATAAACCTTTCCCCAACGGAGTTGCCCACAAAATATCCTTGCACGGGACGATCCTTGGCCAGAGTCTCAATCTCTTGACAACTTTCTTCCCAGCTAAAGCCTAGGAGATCTCTTCCTAAAGGGAATCCACCTCCTCAGTAGATTTTATTTCCCACAGAGTTATCTCATCATCATTATCCCTATAGGGACAACCCCAATGCAACCTTTCCCCGGCGGAGTTGCCTACAAAAATTTCATCACATAGGATAAACCCCCGGCCAGAGTCTCAATCTCTTGGCAACTTTCTCTAGCTAAGTCAATTTCTACAAAATTGAAACCTAGGGGTCTCTGTCTAAAGGAAATTCATCTCCTCAGCAGGGTTTATTTCCCCAACAGAGTTATTTCCCCGGGCCAAGTGCAAATTCCTCAACGTACAAGACACCTGATTTCCCCAGTTGAGTAAGCACTCCTCGGTGAGCCCATCATCCCCAGATGATCCCATCATTCCCAGCGGATTATATCTTCCAACCGAGGTTTTTTATCCCCAGTAGAGTATATCTTCCAACCAAGATTTTATTCTCCAAGCTGAGTCCATCCTCCCCAGCTGAATAAACACTCCCCATTGAGTCCATCTTCCCCAGCGGAGTATATCTTCCAACCAAGATTCTATTCCCCAGCGGAGTACAAATCCCTCAACAGAATCCAAATTCCCCATTTGAGTCTGAATCGCCCAGCTGAGTATATTCTCCCCAAGCTAAGTCTGCCTTGCCTGACTGAGTCTATACTCTCCAGTTAGAATTTCCCGTTCAAATGACTGCAAATCACAGGGCCACAACCCCCAATCCCTAGTAAAGTCTTCAGCAAAGCCTTTATTGTTACCAAGAAATGTTATGAAGCCTGGATCCAACCAGATATTAGCACAATTTTCAAGTTATACTGAAGCCTGGACCCGACCAGATAATAGTTTGACTTCTTCAATTTCTGAAGCCTGGACCCGACTAGATAGCAGTTTGATTTCTTCGATTACTGAAGCCTGGACCCGACCAGATAACAGTTTGACTTCTTGAGTTACTGAAACCTGGATCCGACCAGATAACAGTTGATCTCATTTCTCAAAAAGATATGAAACCTGGACACGACCAGCCCAACTCTTCAAAGATATAGAAGAACCTAAACTTAATCCAACCAAGGTTTTAACCACTTGTTCCCAATAGAGTTGCCTCTTTATTCCCCGAAAAAGGACTGAGAAACCTGGATCCGACCAGATATCATTCCTTATTTCCATCTTTTCAAGAAATTCATTGCGAAGCCTGGATCCGACCAGATAGCAATCATCCTCAGAGATTCGTTGTGAAGCCTGGACCCGACCAGATAATAACTAAATCCCCAAGCAGTTCATTGTGAAGCCTGGACCCGACCAGATAAAAATTAACTTCATCAGAAATCTGCAAAGCCTAGACCCGACCAGATAACAGTTTTCAACCAGTTTATTGTGAAGCCTAGACTCGACCAGATAACAATTAACTTCATCAGAAATCTGCAAAGCCTGGACCCGACCAGATAACAGTTTTCGAATGGTATATTGTGAAGTCTGGACCCGACCAAATAACAATTAACCATGATCCCCAGAAAGACACTATGAAACCTGGATTCGACCAGATAATATTACAACTTCCTAAAAGACCATAAAGCCTGGACCCGACCAGATAACAGTCTTCAAGAAGTACTGTGAAGTCTGGATCCGACCAGATAACAGTTAATTCACCCTTACCTCCAATAAGTTACTGTGAAGTCTGGATCTGACCAGATAACAATTAACCTCCACATCCCCAACAAGTTGTTATGAAACTTGGACCCGACCAAATGACTATTCAATTTCAAGAAATTTTCTGCAAAGCCTGGATCCGACCAGATAACAGTTAATTCATCTCTTCCCCCAGTAAGTTTCCATGAAACCTGGACCCGACCAGATAGCAATCGACTACTTCATCCTCAGCAACTGTGAAGCCTAGATCCGACCAGATAACAACTGATCTTTGAGTGATGTTCCCCAGTAAAAGCATCTCTTCAAAAGAATTTGAAGATATGCATATTCTTCATTTCCAACAGGTAATCAAGGATTCAACCTCCGAATATTTCCTCAGCAGTAGTCAGAGATTTATTTTCCCGGACAAAAACACACATTTCGCATTCATACATCATAGCATGTACATAACAATGCATTTAGCATGATACCACATATGTTAAGCATCATGCAAGCATCTGCATTTTTCTAACCCCCTTTCTCACAGGTAAAATAGCAAGTCTAGTATGGATCAACAGGAGATTTATGTTGATACTTCTTCCAGAGTTTACCAACATTCCTCCAAATGGCATCTATAAGCCCATTCACCATCCATCTTCGAGTGCAAATTTCTGGGCACTCTAGTGTTCAAACATCTTTCACCATCAAGTCACGGATGTCGGATCCGCCAATCTAACTCTTCAGGTTCAAGAAGTTTGAACAGGGGCAGCTGTTGTACCCCAAAATTTTCCCTCTCAATTCTCAAGGCATCTCTCACAATGATTCTCAAAATTCAAGCTTGCACAAGTACATTGGGATTTTCCAGCACCATAATTAAAAGGAAACTGTCAAAAAGGGAGAAAATAGATAAAAATAACATTTTGACAAATTTGGATGAAAATAGGTCTCCTTCGATTCAGCCCCCTTCGATTGGACTTTACACCTCCTTCGATTGCTCAAAAGTTGCTGCTAGCGTGCCTCTTTCGTCTGGGCATGTGACTTCATGTTGTAGGCTTCGTTTGTGTCTTCCACTGCCTGCATGTTTGCTTTGAGTACCAAATTTTCTGCCACAAGTTCCCCCTAGAAGGTAAGCCTTTCGATTGGATAAGTTTGTTGCCTGCATGCTTGCAATCGAAGGCCATGATTTGGTGGCCAAATGTGCCTCCTGCATACAATCCTTCATTTGGGCATTCACCTCCTGCATATCTGCGTGTAAGCCTTTGTTTGGGCATTCATCTCTGGCCATGCCTGCATGCAAGCTTCAGTTGAGAAAGGGCTTCATGCCACTTGGGTTACATCTTTCATTTGGGTATTGAAGCTTCCTTCGATTCAGAAGGAAATGATCTTCATACAAGCTTCAATTGAGTTTTTGTTTCCCTTTGAAACAATGTCCTTCGACTTAGGAAGTAAAGGCCTCATTTTGGTTTTCTTCAATTTAAAAAGTCAATAATCTTCTGAAAGATTCCTTCGATTCAGAAGTTAATAACCTTCTGAAATATGTCATTCGATTGCACCATTCGCCCCTCACCTGTTTGCCTTGGATTCATAAGTTTTCGATTGGATGAATGGCTACCTTCATGTGACTTTCAAATTCATCTTCATGTATGATTCGAATGCGCCTTCGAATCCATCTGTAAACCCTTCAATACGCCATAGTCCTGCATTATGACACACAACTTGGTGGTCCATTCGAAGGACTTGCCATAGTTGGGGAATAATTATTCTATTACTTTGGAGTCTGGTCGAAGGTTTGGGCCTAAGTTATTAAAAGCAAGGAGACTCAAAATGGAATATTCAGCTAAAAAGGGCCATTCTAAGAACACACGGTTGGTTCATTCAAAGGACACACAACTGGTGAAAATGAATGTTGTGTTGTTCTAGTCTGGTCGAAAGGTGTAGAAAGATGGAGGATTCGACACGAAAGATCAAGTTGAACATTTAGACCCATAGGCTAGGCTACGTGTTTTCCCTTTTCAGGCCTCAAACCTATGACTCACCCTATACTTAATTGTTTATGCAAGTTAAAATAGGCCTTTACCCATTTGTTGTCCAAGACCACTTGCACTTAATAGTATAACACTACCTTTTAGAAAAGTTTGTCTTGAGCCTTGCGCCTGTTTTCCTTCAGAAAGAAGCAACCCATCTGAACCATTCATCTTGCTTTTATGGCACAAGTGGACACTTACTTTCCAGCTGGGCCTTATTTTATTATTTTTGCTCCCCAAGCTTCCCAAAAGCCTTTCTCTATAAATAGAGAGTTCATTTGCACAAAGAAAAGGGGGGGAGGAGGGGAATGTATCTTCAAAATTCTCACACACCATAAAATTCTCAAACACTTCAACACTTGTGAAATAAAAAAAAAACCAGAATCATCGTTACCTCCTTCAATTCTGAAGAACAACACATTCCAGTTTCCTTCGAATCAAGGAGCATCCCACTTGTTCCTTCCGTTGAATCCAGCAAAGAAGGATATTTCACTTGTTTTGCTCTTTCCAATCCAGTGTCGAAGGCCTACCCTGGGTCTTTTCCTTCGAATCCAGAGGCATTCAAAGCAACCACTTCAAAGTCCAGAACACGCTCCAACCTCCAGCAAGGTAAGTCATTTTTAACCTTTGGCCCTTCGTTTCCAGCATAGCATGTAAATAAGTTTTCTTTTTCATTTAAAACATGTACACATTATTTTCTTCTTTTTGTTTTCACTCTCTTAATATGTGTCATGGTTAACAATCTTCTTGGCTTTTTCTCTTGGTACATTTAAATACGCTTTAAAGAACTAATCTAGTCTTAAGGTGATGTTGGCATGGGCTTGGGCCATGATGCTATTCAAACTTAAATGAAAGAAACAGGAGACAGAAAAGTTAAAAACGAAGCCTCTGGCTTCCATACTAACCTTCAGGCCAAATGAAAGAGGCAGCCAGAAGGCACAACATGTTGGCCTCCAGGCCCCAATCGAAAGCCAAAATATGCTGGCTTCTAGGCCCCAATCGAAACTCATTCCTTCACCCATTTTCAGGTAAGGTCGAAGAGAGCCAGAAATGGCAGAATCAAAGGGTTTGCTTCCCTAAATCGAAAGATCCATTTTTTTCTTGCTTTTACCTTATTTTTGCCTTTATATTTTCATGCAATTCAATATGGTTGTAATAGTGTAGGATTTATTTTTTGAACTCTTTTATTACCTTCATATAAATGTTAAGTAATTATGTGTGTATGGAAAGATAAAATCAACAAGTAGACAACCCAAAAATCAAATACAAAATGCATGCAATCAAACACACTTGCACACATGCACCCTTAGAGAAATTTCACTTGGTTCCTTATAAAAATGGTCATGTTATGCATGTGGGGTATCTTAGCAAAAACAATCACAAATACAAGATCATAGTCCCTCGATGATGCTACAAATGTTGCCTTACAAGTGATCTGAGTCCCTACAAGAGAATGCTAAGATATCTCACAACATTGCTATCATGACTATACGATGACCCATGTTTGTCCCTTCACATCCAACGATGGGGCTTCTTATCAAATCAATGGTAAGGTAGCAACATCTAAAGGAGGAGGAAAAACACATCTAAAACCTTTTGAGTAGGTAGATTACTTTTAGTTACTTGCTCAATTTCAAAACAAACATCCTTGCTATTTTCAAAATAATCACATACATCTTTCCAAAACTTGAAATATTTTCAAAAGCTCAACACTTTGCATACATTCTTACGAACGAGAATCATTGCAAAGTTAGCCTAAACGATGGCACCTTTTCAAAATACTTTCAAAACCACACAAAATCACAATTTTCAAACAAAAGCAAGTGATCTAACAAGTAACTAAGAGCCCATGGAAAACCATGGATGGAAAGGGTGTTAATACCTTCCCTTTTCATAATCTACACCCTGAACTCAAGAAAACATCTCGAAAGGTCTTTCCTGTGCTTTTTCACCTTTCCTTATTGGATAAAAGAAAATTCGGTGGAGACTCTTGCTAAACCGCAACATTTTGCGAACACAAACGCAAAACCCCAAGTCAGTTCTCCCACCGTATCACAGTATGACAAGAATCCATGACAAATTTAATACAGTTAGAAAACCCTAATATGCAAAGATAAATAACTGAAACTAATCACTCGCACATATCACTCTTAGGGTATACTCACACTTCGGTTGCCTTCGGTAAACGGTCATTAAGCATAGAGTGTCTTAGTGGTTGCCCTCCTGTCTAAAAGAGATCAAATGTTGCCTCAGAAATGTTGCCTCGGAAATGTTGCCTCAGAGACGTTGCCTCGAATATGATCTTAAGACTCTAGGGTTATTACTAAGATGTCCTAATATTGTTTTAGTGATTGTACGTACCTTTCAAATTGACCCTTACATCTCAAACGATGGTGCTACCTATTTCTCAATAGTGGGATAGCACCGTCTAAAGGAAACAAGAATAGAAACGATCTTTTTTCGAGTAGGTAGATGCTAGTAGGTACTTGCTCAAATCAAAACCTTTCACACTTACACATTTCAAAACAATTTTCAAAACAACTTCGTCACACCTTTGAGGACTGATACAAAGGTTATCACGAAGTCAAACTTTTCAAAAACAAAGCACATACACAAGCAATTTTAAAAAAAGATGAGCAAGTACCTAAGAGCCCAGGGAAAACCATGGATAGAAAGGGTGCTAATACCTTCCCTTTCTATAATCTACCCCCCGTACTCAAAATCTCAAAAAAGGACTTTCTCTGTACTTTTTTCCTTTCCGATTGGATGAAATAAAAGTCGATGGCGACTCTTGCTTACCGCGAAATTTTGCGAATAAAAAACGCAAAACGCAAACCAGCACTTCAAAACAGTCGGTTATGCCACCGTATCACAGTCGGTTTAATTGATTTTTTCTTATCCACTTTCATTTCTAACGGTGAAAAATATGAGATCATATGTTACAAGCCATCTTGTATACCCTTAAAATTGACCTAAATTAATATCATATGTGTCATCTATTATATGAATGAATTTCAATTTTATTCATTGTAATATGATGTTTATTTGATTTCAATTCTTTGTGGCATTTGAATGTGCAAATAGGTTTAGGTGGACGGGTTGAGTGTGTATTTTGTTAGACACACGTAGTATTTTTTAAATTGTAATTCATGTGTGTCGAAGGGTTAGGGGTTGTCAAAGCAGGTTGCTCGATGGAAACCATTGCCTAGTAGAGGAGCTTGTGTATCTAAGCAGACTGCACATAGATTTGATTTGGTTTTAGATTTAGATTTGTTTTAGATTTAGATAGATTTGATTTATATCTAAAATAGAATAGATTTGATTTAGTTCCAAAATAGGTATTTTGGTCTTTTATAGTTTTGGGCTTTTGACTTAGAGAGAAAACTAACCTAAATCTATAAATAAAGGGAGTAACCCCTATTTTTGAAATCAAGTCAATTAAGTTGTATTCACGGAATTTGCAGTTGCAAGTGAATAATAAAGTTTTCGACAGTTTGTGGGCTAAGAGAAACTATGCAGAAAATAATTGTCTTTTTCCTTCTTTTCTTTCTTATTTTTCATTGTTATTGTGTGGTGATATCAATCTTGTTCATCAAGATTGGTAGAAATTCATCATAGGTTTTGGTGGATTTCCAACATCTGGTATCAAGAGCTCCGGTTAATCGATTCAAGTGAAGTACAAATCAAGAATGATTGAGGAAGAAAAAGAGTTCATGACGGAGAGTTATGGGAATTCAAATTATCCAGCAACTATACCAATTCTGAAAGTAGACAACTATGAGAATTAGTGGAAACAGATGAAAGTTTTATTCAGGTGTCAAGGTCTTTGGGATCTTGTAAAGGATGGATTGCAAGTGCTTGGAGAAAACGCTTCATAAGAAGAAAATAAGAAACACACGGAATCAGTGAAGCTGAGTTATAAAGCACTCTTTATAATTCATCAATGTCTGAGTCCAGAAAATTTTGAAAAAGTGAGTGATTCAGAATCTGCAAAAGAATATTGGGAGGTTCTTGAGAAGTCTTTTGGTTGTGCAGAAAAGGTGAAGAAGTGAGGGGAAAGACTTGTCGAAGTTGACAAAGGAAGAGCTTCAAGGGATGCTTGATTCTCATGAACAAAGAATGACTGAAAGAGTTGCAGGTAAGTCAAAGAGTGATGTGGCTTTGCAGGCACATTCAACAAAATAAACCAAAGACAAAGGAAAGTGGTTCGATAGAGGTAGAGGCGGCTACAACAATTTGACTGGTAGAGGAAACCAGAACGAATGAAATGTGTCAAATAAGAGAAGACCATACCAAGGCAACCAAAGAGGTGGTGTTGTAAATAGAGGAAGAGGTGGTGGTCGAAAACCTAACAAGAGTCGCATTCAATGTTTCAATTGTCAGAAGTATGGTCACTATTCTAGTGATTGTCTAGAGAAGCAAAGGAATCAAGAAAGTGATGCAAAGTTTACAAAGTATAAAGAAGAAGAGATGATGCTGATGGTTACAATAAGAGATGAAGAGAAATTCAAGGACCGATGGTACTTGGATTCAGGATTCTCATCACACATGTATGGAAGGAAATATTGGTTTGTCAACATAAAACCCTCAATGAAGAACACAGTGAAATTTGCAAATGATAATACTCTAGCAGCTGAAGGTATTGGAGGTGTTTTGATCATGAGGAAAGATGGAAAAAGGTCAGTAATTTCAAATGTCTTATACATTCCAGACATGAAGATCAACTTGCTTAGAATATGGCAGTTGGTCGAAAATAACTAGAAAGTTTTGGTTGAAAACAAGATGATGAGAGTCGTCGATGCAAATGGAAGATTAATCTTGAAGGCTCTTATGTCTCAAAATAGAACCTTCAAGATTGAACTTAATGTGATGGAGCACAAGTGCCTTTCGACTGCGGCTAGTAGAGATGAATGGATATGGAATTATCGACTAGGTCATCTCAACTTTAGAGAAATCAAAGATTTGAAGAGAAGAAATATGGTTTTGGGATTGCCAGAAATTGACATTCCAAACGAAGTGTGTGAGGAATGTGTGCAGGCGAAGCAACACAAGAATAGCTTCAACAAAGATGCAGGAAGCGTATCGAAGGCTATTCTTGAAGTCATATACTCTGATGTATATGGACCAATCCAGGTGGATTTAATGGGAGGTAACAAATACTTATATTCATAGATGATTTCAGTCGAAAACTATGAACTTACCTGATCAAGAAGAAAAGTGAAGTGATCGAGGTATTTGCCAAGTTTAAGTATATGGTGGAAAGACTAAGTGGTTGAAAGCTCAAAGTATTGAGACTTGATGGTGGTGGAGAGTATGTGTCGAAAGACTTCGGCATGTTATGTGAAAAGGAAAGGATTATGCATGAGGTGGTGTCACCCAATACTCCACAGCATAATGGAACTGCAAAAGGAAGAATCAAACCATCATGAATATGGTGAGAAGTATGTTGAAAGGCAAGCATTTACCTAAAGAGTTTTGGGGTGAAGCTGTGTCGACTATAACATATATTTTGAACAAATGTCCTACAAAGAAGCTAGCAGGAATTACTCCAGAAGAATGTTGGTCTAGTACGAAGCCTAGCTTAAGTAATTTGAAGGTATGTGGATCTATAGCACATAGACATGTTCTAGATCAGTTGAGAAAAAACTTGATGATAGGTCGAGTCAAATGATTCTAGTTGGATATCATTCGATAGGAGGTTACAAGTTATTCGACCCAGTGAACAAGCAGATTGTGATTAGCAGACATGTGCTCATAGATGAGCTTAAAGAATGGTATTGGAATGAAAATGTCAAGAAAGATTCAGTGAGAATATTTCTTAAAGAACCAGAAAATAAAGTCAAAATAGAAGTTCGACAAGAGAAACCAGTGGTAATAGACTAGCAAAGTATAAGCATACCTCAAAGAACAAGACGCATGCTTGCAAGATTGCAAGAATGTGTGATTACATTAGATGATGTGGATGATAACGAAGGTGAGCTGGTACATTATGTTTTCTATGCAGATGTTGAACCAATCAATGAAGCTGAAGCATTGAAAGATTCGAAGTGGGTGAAAGCAATGAATGAAGAAGTTAAGTCCATCAAAGATAACAACACTTGGTAACTTGTCGAATTACCTCAAGTCAAGAAGACAATTGATGTCAAGTGGGTATATAAAGTAAAGATGAATCCCACAGGGGAAGTAACTCGACACAAAGCAAGGTTTGTGGCGAAAGGATTTTTCCAAAAAGAAGGAATAAACTTCGATGAAGTTTTTGCACCTGTGGCTAGAATCGAAACAATCAGGTTGGTTGTTGGTCTTGCAGAAATAAACAGTTGGCGCATATGTCAGATGGACGTGAAGTGGACATTCCTGAATGAACCCTTAGATGAAGTTGTTTATGTTAAACAACCATTTGGGTTTGTGAAACATGGCAAAGAGAGAAAGGTGTACAGGCTGCATAAAGCCATGCATGGATTGTAACAAGCTCCAAGAGCTTGGAATAAAAAGATTGATAGTTTTCTAAGGGAGAAAGAATTTGTGAAGTGCACAAATGAACATGGAGTATATGTAAGAAGAAGCAAGAGTGAATTTCTTATACTATGTTTCTATGTCGATGACTTGTTAATAACTGGTAGCTGCAAGAAGGAGATCGAAGACTTCAAAGGTGATCTCAACAAGGAATTCAAAATGTCTAATCTGGGTGAAATTTAATATTTCCTTGACATCGAATTCTACAAGAGTAGTGGAGCTTTGATGATGCATCAAAGAAGATATGCAGAAGATATTCTCAAGATATTTGAGATGTAAGAATGCAACATGACTTCGACACCTGCAGAAACAAGACTGCAATTGTTAAAAGATTCAGAAGAAGATGATGTCGATCTAACCCAATACAGAAGACTTATTGGGTCATTAAGATACCTTTGTCATACAAGGCCTGACTTAGAATACAGTGTAGGTATGGTAAGTAGATTCATGCAGAAGTCAAAGGTATCACATCTAGCAGCGGTGAAAAGGATACTAAGTTATCTCAAAGGAACTCTCAACTATGGTATTTTGTTTCATGCAGTTGATAAAGAAAAAGAATGAAAGTTAGTAGAATACACTGATTCAAGTTGGTGTAGTGATGCCAAGGATCGAAAATCCACAACAGGATATGTTTACCGTGAAAATTGGTAAACAACCGCTGATCTTCCAAAAAGGGTAATTTTTGGTTACTTGCAGGATCGATCAGATTGATCCTAGGACATATGCTAAATATTTGTGTTGTTTTTGATAAAAATGCTAATTTTAATAAAGAACACGTTTGACTGAGAAAGGTGGAGGTTAAAGGCAGACGAAAACTTGATAAAAGTGCAAATAAAAGTAAGTAGAAAGGGGTTGAGAAGAGTTTAAGTGTAGAAATCTGGTAAAAAGTGTAAGTAAAATGCAAGGGAAAATAAACTTTGCAAGTAAGATAAAAGGCTGTAAGCAAGAACGGCAAGGAATGTAAAAAGGAATGTAAAAGCCTTTGATTATAAAATGTGGTGTTTCAAACGTACATTCTCAGTATTCTTTCTCACACAGTGGGTACTCGAATAGTATTGAGTGACTTGTACAATTGGTTGAACACACGGAAAATTTACATAAACTTTCTATATTTATACTAGTAAAAAGTAACTGCTAGACAGTTACTTCGATTCAGGATTAGGACAAGTGTCCTTTGCATGGTTTTCGATCTTCAACTTCATGCCACATTGCTTTCTTCAACTGCCAAGGGAACTGCCTTTCCCTCTTATATTCAAATTTGAATTCAAATTGTTGCTGATACGAATGCTTCCAGGTCGAAGGCTCTTACAAGATCGAAGCCTCTGGGTCAAAGACCCTTTCTAACTTAGAGAATTATCTAAGTGTTTTTTCCTTATTAACAAGGATGACTTCGACCGGCCTTTTCAAAGGCTTTCAATTCGAAGTATCTTTGGATTAGACTATGTTTCCAAATCGAAGGGTTCTTAATTTAGACTTCTTCAATCTCTTAGATTTCTTCAATCTATTTTTAGCCAATAAAGCCAATGTGTTTGGGTGTCAAATTTAGGAGCTAATAAATTGCCCCCCAAGAATGTCAATTTCGACGCCAGAAGAAATGGTCATTCTTTGATATTCCCATTCGACACCTGTCTTCTTTTTTGCCACAAAATTCAATCGTGCGCTTTTCGCCTTCTACAAACCACTGCTAGTATTCAGAGTCATCATTACCCTTTTCCCAAGACGTCACTATCAGTCAGCCGTAACATGCTTCCATGATGGCCATTATCCCTACAACCTAGGAAAGTATGGCAAACGTTTCCATCACCTGTACGATAACTGCCTCAATGTTCGCCACGTGCCCCACTAACTCTGCAACATTAAATGGTTTTGAGGGAAAACACTCTTCCCTGGAAACTATAAATAGCCACGAATTTTCTCCTTTGAAATTTTTACAACTCCTAATATCCCTTATTTCCTTGCAAAAAGAGATCTTAAGAACTTCATCTTCTTCGTTCTTTCACTATCCTCAACCATGGCTTTCCTTTCAAACACACCAAACAATCCCAAAACCAAGAACGTTTCTGACTTACAACAACAACCAGAAATCTTTTCCACTAGTTATGTTCCTACGTCGACTGGGGAGCGAAGGGTTGTTTCTAAACCTATGACTAGAGAATGGCGTGAAGATTACGATTCTCATGCACTTATTCCCGTTAGGTACTCTGGGCACATGTACGCCATGTCTGGTCCACTATCTACATGTGTTGAGAATCCCAAACAAAATAATGCCTTCTTCCTAACTCACCCTAGGCTCAAGCCTATAGGTTGCACGGAGAAACCCAAGAATGACCCTTAGGATGCTACTCCTGCTAACCAACAGCACTCTCAAATGAAGGAAGACATAAACCTTCAGTTTATGAACAAGGGGAACAAGATCTTTCGATCTTTCCCTGGCCTTACTTCAGAGTATTCATAATGGCTAAGTAAGATGGAAACAGTGCAGACCCAAATCTGGAAAGATATGGGGATTTATGACTTGGTCATGTTATCGAAGACTGGGTTACCTTATTGCCCTCTTATGTTAGTATCTTCGTTGTACTTCTGGGATATCATGCATTTCACTTTCCATTTACCCTGTGGAATGGTGACTCCAACTCTTTTCGACATAGCAGCCATTACTGGTCTTCAACCAACTGGTGACTATTTCGACCCTGAAGATTTATCTGAAGATACTATTGGGTTTTCGGGCACGAAACCCACATACACTATATTCATCAACCACTTTCACGACAAGTCTAGCAGCACTGTCTCTAAAGTGGAACACATAGCTTTTCTAGATTTGTGGTTGTCTCGCTTCGTTTTATGCACCAAGTCACTTCAGGTGACTAAGAAGATGCTCACCCTTGTGACGCAGCTTCATCATGGCTACAACCTTTGTTTGGCTGAATTGGTTTTGGCCAACCTGTATGAGTCCATCAACAATGGTGTGACTCAGCTTACAGTTATTGGAGATAAGGCGAGTTTGCTCCTTGCTGGCCCCTTCTGGATCCTTCAAATCTGGCTCAAATCCACTTTTGAATCTTTTCTTCCTCAGAAGAACAATATCAATGAGAAGGCGCCAGAAATCCTAAATAGAAGGGTCGAAGGCACTAGATTAGCCTTGTTGACTCCAACTGATGAGGGTCAACAATTCTAGAAAGCATTTACTAGCTTTGTGTTGTACCCCAAAATTTGCCCTCTCATTTATCAAGATTTTTCTCACAAGACTTCTTTGACTCAAGACAAGATCAGGGTTTGCTCAGCTCAAGACATCTCATCTTGCACTGATAACCCAAAATTAGGGTTTGAGTTTGCACAAGGATTTTTGGACCACCAATGCTTCATTTGACTTTCATACATCATCTTGGACCCCTAAGATTGTTCATGTTAAGTTTCAAGCCTTGAACCACATTTTTTATCAGTCAATTGGACAGTTGACCTAAAAATCAGCTGTATTGGGGGAAAAAGTCAACCATGGCCAATTTACAGTCAAAACTCATAATTTTTTATCCACATCAACATTTTAGACTCATATGTACCATTTGATCAAGTTTGGATCACAACTCCTCAAGAAATTTGATCAAATCATCAAAAGGGCAAAATGGTCAAAATTAGGGTTTTGACTGAGAAAGGGCAATTTCTGATTTTTTACCTAGCCAATGACCAATTGAGTTCAAGTATGATTTCAAGGGTTCAATGGCATCATCTTGACCTAATTACATGGTTCAAAAGATCTCAAGTTCATTGGATTGACAAATGAATTTTTCAGTCAACGGATCAAAAGTCAACTGTACACTGAAAAGTCAAACTTTGACTTTTTGGTCAAAATCAAGTGCCAAGGGTCATAATTCGTCAAGATGTGTCAAAATATTAAACTTGTTCACCAAGAAAACTAAATTTGAAAATTAGGGTTTTGAATTTGAAAATTTTCATAACTTAGAATTTTTCTAAGTATAAAAATTTTCTTATTTTTTCTCAACTTCGCACCAGTTTTTCACCATGATGCATTTTGATTCAAGAAAAACTTCCAACATGAAAGTTGTAGTACTCCATGAAATCTACAACTTTTCTTCACAAACTTTTCCCTAAAGATGCTTGGATCTCAAGTTATGAATTTATGAACATAGGGCCATGAACTAAATAACTTAGTGAAATTTTGACCTAATTTAGGCAGGTTTTGGACCCAACTTCATAGACATTTTTCACCTAGTTCCAAGAGGTATCTCAAATTTTATTTCAAATATGTATTATAGAGAACATTTCAAGCTTTCCAAAATGTCCAAGAACTCTCCAAGATCATTTTTGAGTAGGGAGAATCGAAGAAGGGAAGTTGGCATTTTCTCACTTTTGATCAAGCCATTTTCACATAGCATCAAGTTGCAAATCCAATCTATGCTGGTTATATCTTGCTTTACAGGTCCTAAGCTTTCTATACACTCCATAATTAAATGCATACTCATAAGCTAAAGCCTTTATCTTTGCTTTTGAAGCTTTACACAAGATGCATTTCCATTTTGGGCAAAATGTTCACATTGCCATTTTCATAAAGAGGAACTTTTGCAACTTTGTCAATCTTGAGCATTGAACTTGTCCCCTTTATACAAGCAATCTACGCAGCTCTCAAGCAATTAGTACAATCTCATTTCATCCCTCAAGCAAGCAAGTACAAGCATGGCAAGTATAGTCACTTCACTTTACTTCAAATGCAAGAAAAGTTGCAAAAAGGTCCAAAGCTTGCACAGCTAGAAAGGGCTGACTTTGGATCACTTCTATATAAATATACAAACTTGTTACAAGGCATGGCACGCTTGGATTAAACCTGAAACACTCTCAAACTGAAAAACTCCACAAAACTGCCCAAACACAGAATTTCTGCAAAAGCACAGCAAACTCTCATTTGGCTCATGCGTTTTGTGTTTAATCATTTGAAACATCTTATTCACTTAATACCTAGACAATCCAAGCCATCACCCTGGTTTTGTAACCCATGTTTCAGCATCCACCATTTTCAATTTGGAAGCTTGCAGTTTGACTTGTTCAGAGAGTTCCAGCCATCCTCAAAGCAAGATAAGCATTGGAATAGCTTCAGGGAAGTTCAAGGAAGCTCAAACAGTAATCAGGTCTCCATTAAAGTCCCTACATTGCCCTACTCAAATCCAGCTGAAGGAGGTATTTTTTCAAACTATATCTCTCTGAATAGGCAACCTCAAGCCACGATTTGTGAAGGAAAAATGTAGCCCTTATCATAACGAAGTTGTACATACCATTACTTTGCATTTATATTACTTGTGCTAAGAGAATTTGAAGATTGAAAACTCTGAAAATGTTAGGTCACGAATTAGGGATTCAAAAATTCTCTTTGATCTTTAAGAGTTAGGTTACATAATTTATATGGTTAGAATCGTGAGCTCAAATGCCACATTTTTCATGTTATGAGTTTTTGTTTTTATGCAAGCATAACAAGTTACAGGTTTGAACATGGAAGCGCGCGCAGGGACGGACGAAGGACAGGGACGATGATGTTCTGGGCTTTTTGGCGCCTTGGGCTTTTTGCTTTTGCTATTTGCACCCCCTGACTTGCTACTACACCCCCTTGACTAGTTTTTTTTTATATTTTTATATTTTTCTTCATATTTTTATATTTAATACTTTCATTTATTTTTCTTAATGATAAAAAATACCAAAAAATGATTTATTTATTTTCACACTTTTCTTTTATTTTTTTTATTATTTTCTCACATGAAAAATAATTTATTTTTTTATAAATAGAGTTTATTTTCTTAAGTAACTTGTAAATATATTTAAAAATACTTAATATTTTTATTATACATTTTATACTCATAAATACTTATTTTTATACATACTTAATTTTTAATATTTACATATAATATTATTTATTATTTTCTTATACAAAAAATGTACAAAATAATAAACATGAAGCATTATTTTCTTTTAATTTAAAAACTAGGGTTTACCCCCTTTCAAAAAGAATTAATATGTATTTTCCTTATAATTTTTAGGGTTTAAATTAAATATATTTCTTACACAAAAACAAGACATAAAAACATTTTCCTAACATGAACATTGCATTGCATTTTGAATATTTGTCTTATATTTATTTAAATTCGCGCACATTCGATTTGGTTGTAATAATATATTTAGATTTATATTTGTGGAAATCCCCATTCAAACTTGTATCCCCCCTCCCATAAAAATTATTGTAATAGCTTAGTTTATTTTACGCAATTTATCGCTTTATATACTATGACTAGTAATTAGGGTTTGCATGACAAGAACAAAAACAAAGCAAAATAGAAAACCCTAAATGCAAGACAAAAGCATGAAAATGATACACTTTGCACACAAGCACCCCTAGGGTTTCTCCCACTTGGTTGCCTAAAATAAAATGGCCATGTTATGCATGCGAAGTATCTTGGAAAAACAAAACAAAAATAAGATCATAGTCCCTCGATGACGCTATTCAAAGTTGCCTAAACAAAATAATCTTAGTCCCTCAAAAATGATAAAGATACTTGGCAACATTGCTATCATGGTTATACGATGACCCACGCCCGTCCCATTTACATCCAAAGATAGGGTTGCTTACCAAACCAATGGGTATTACTTCTTATCCTCAATGGGTGGCCAACATTGTTCCCGTGCCTAAAAAGGACGACAAAGTGAGAATGTGCATGGATTATAGAGATTTAAACAGGGCCAGCCCTAAAGATGATTTTCCACTTCCACACATTGACATCCTGGTTGACAATACAGCCCAGCACAAAGTATTTTCTTTCATGGACGAATTCTCAGGCTATAACCAGATCAAAATGGCACCTGAGGACATGGAGAAAACTACATTTGTCACACAGTGGGGTATGTTCTGCTACAAAGTAATGCCATTCAGACTGAAGAATGTCGGGGCAACCTATCAACGCGCCATGGTAGCTTTGTTTCATGATATGATACATCATGAGATAGAGGTCTACGTAGATGACGTGATATCCCGATCACAAACAGAAGAAGAACACCTTGATCACTTGCAAAAGCTGTTTGTCAGATTGAAGGAGTACAAATTAAGGTTGAACCTGAAGAAGTGCACATTCGGAGTCCGGTCCGGTAAACTCTTAGGATTCATTGTCAGCAACAAAGGCATCGAGGTTGATCCTGCCAAAGTTAAAGCGATACAAGAAATTCCCGCTCCTCGCACTGAGAAGGAAGTCAGAGGTTTTTTGGGACGCCTAAACTATATTGCCAGATTCATTTCTCACCTAACGTCTACTTGTGAACCAATCTTCAAGCTATTGAAGAAAGATCAAGTAGTCAAGTGGAATGATGAATTTCAGATTGCTTTTGACAAAATCAAGGAGTATTTACTAGAGCCTCTTGTCTTGATGCCACCAGTCGAGGGAAGACCACTAATCATGTATCTGACCGTCTTAGAGAATTCAATGGGGTGCGTACTGGGGCAGCATGACGAGTCTGGCCGAAAAGAGCACGCTATTTATTACCTGACCAAAAAGTTTACCGACTGTGAAACCAGATATTCACTGCTCGAGAAAACTTGCTGCGCTCTGGTATGGGCTGCTCGCCGGCTAAGACAGTATATGTTGACTCATACCACTTTGCTGATATCTAAGATGGGTCCGATAAAGTACATCTTTGAGAAGCCTGCTCTGTCTGGAAGAATAGCTAGATGGAAGATGATCTTAACAGAATGTGACATACAGTACACTACCCAAAAAGCTATAAAAGGCAGTGTGCTGGCTGATCATCTTGCTCATCAAGCTGTAGAGGATTATCAGTCCATGAAGTTTGACTTCCCTGACGAAGACATCATGACACTAGACAACGGTGAAGAAATCAGGCCATATGACAGACCTGAACAAGGATCCCGATGGACCTTGTACTTTGATGGGGCATCCAATGCACTTGGCAATGGTATCGGTGCTGTACTCATATCTCCGGAAGGATGCCATACTCCTTTTACCGCCAGACTTTGCTCCAACTGTACGAACAACATGGCAGAGTACGAAGCATGCATCTTTGGTCTCAAGGATGCCATAAACTTGGGAATCAAATCTTTGGATGTGTTTGGGGATTCAGCTTTGGTCATCAGTCAGATCAAAGGAGAGTGGGACACTAAGCAACCAAACATTATCCCTTACAAAGAACATGTTTTGACATTGCTACCACATTTCGAGCAGATTACCTTCGAGCATTTCCCGCGAGAAGAAAATCAGCTAGCAGATGCTCTAGCTACAATGCCATCTATGTTTAAACTTAATTGGGATAACGATGCTCCCCAGATTACCATTGATCGAATGGACGAACCAGCACACTATCACGAGATTAATACTGAAGAAGTAGTGGACCAACCTTGGTTTCATGAAATCAAAAGGTATCTCGAGACTCAAGAATATCCAGAAGGAGCTTCAATCAATGATAAAAAGTTCTTGAGGAGATTCTCTGCTAAGTTTTTCCTAAGTAATGGCATCCTGTACAAACGCAATCATGATTCTATTCTGCTCCGTTGTGTGGATAAGGCTGAGGCTGAAAGGATTATGGCTGAATTGTATGAAGGTACTTTTGGAACTCACTCTAGCGGGCATACGATGGCGAAGAAGATTCTACGGGAAGGATATTATTGGTCTACCATGGAAGCAGACTGCTATCAACACTCCCAGACCTGTCATAAGTGTCAAATATATGCAGACAAGGTGCACGTGCCTTCGGTTCCTCTAAATGTCTTAACAGCTCCTTGGCCCTTCGCTATATGGGGAATCGACATGATTGGGGAGATCAAGCATATAGCCTCCAATGGACACCGCTTCATTCTAGTGTCCATTGACTATTTCACCAAGTGGGTCGAAGCAGATTCCTTTGCATATGTTACTAAGAATGTTGTTGCCCGCTTCATCAAGCAGAATCTTATTTGCCGGTACGGTATCCCAGAAAGGATCATCACTGATAACGGTACGAACCTTAACAATACTATGATCACCACCTTGTGCAAGCAGTTCAAGATTCAACATCACAATTCATCCCCCTATCGGACAAAGATGAATGGTGCAGTCGAAGCTGCTAATAAAAATATTAAAAAGATCATACAGAAAATGACAGTCACCTACAAGGACTGGCATGAAATGCTACCGTTTTCTCTCCACGGGTACCGTACCACGGCTCGCACGTCGACTGGGGAAACACCATATTCTTTGGTTTATGGCATGGAGGCTGTTTTACCTGTTGAGGTTCAGATCCCCTCTTTGAGAATCATGAAAGATGCAGGTTTGAGTGAAGACGATTGGATCCGGACCCGGCTTGATCAACTGAACTTAATTGACGAAAAGAGGCTTACTGTTGTTTGCCACGGTCAGACGTATCAAAAATGGATGATCAAGGCCTTCAACAAGAAAGTTAGACGCCAAGTATATCAAGTTGGAGATCTAGTGATCAAGCGCATCATCTTTCCGCAAAGTGATCCCAGGGGCAAATGAACTCCTACTTATGAAGGACCATTTGTAATCAAGAACATCTTTTCCGGTGGGGCAATGATCTTAACCACCATGGATGACGATGACCTGCCATACCCTGTGAACGCAGACATAGTCAAAAGATACTACGCATAAGAGACCCGCTAGTTTGACACACCTAGGCAAAATAAGGGCATCCCGGTGAACCAAAAGGTTCGGGAAAAAATTAGGGATAAAATAAAAAAATCTGTACACCCGGCAAGTTGAAAACTCGAAAGGGCGACTTGGGCAAAAAAAGGGTTTCCCGGTTGACTGAAAACCCGAAAGGACGGTCCAGGCAAAAGTTAGGGAATTAAAGCGTATGACTATGTCTCGTCGGATCACTTTAAGGACAATATCTTCACTAACAAACCCGTAGCTTCTGATCAATTCAATCATCTTCGGACGAAGTAACAAATGGACAAGATACTCCGAGATACGAAGGCCATAGCAGAATGGGAATCCCATGGGATTATCACATATAGCTATCTTTCTTTGTATAAATTTTTCTTACTTTTATGACACCATCCTCTTACTAGGATGTTTGTCTTATTTGTACAAAATACTTATTCAAAGTAAATACAAAGATATCTCTTTCAAAGTACAGAGAACTATTTGCCTTTTTCTTTACACTTGTGTTTTTATTTGCAAAAACGTCCAATGATTCATTAATGAACATATGCATTTGAACATAATTACTGTTTACAAATAAACAAAATGGAAAAGAACAATTACTGACAGGTTGAAAGGGTAGGAAAATGTCTTTAGGCTATTCCATGAGCAATCCCTACAGTACATCATTAAGATCCCCAGTGGAGCTGAAACTACCAATCCCCAGTGGAAACCATCCAGTTTCTTCAAATTCCCTAGCAAGTTGTCTTGAATCCCGGAAATCAACCGAATAACAGTTAACTTCTGTTTCTCCCTGACCTAGGATAATTCTCCAGTTGAGTGGCAGACGACCGAAACTCCTGAACTTTTTCCAAACAGGAATAAGTTTTCTTCCCCACAGAGTTCTTGCTAGTTCCCAGTAGAAGTCATCAAAATTCTCTGGATTCCCCAAGCATATTACTCAAGCAGTATATGGCATTGCTCACAACAGAATTTTTGTCAATACTCCAACTTCAAGACATGAAGAATCCACATATCCTCAGCAATCAAGGATTTATTTTCCTCAGTGTGATCGGTGGATCTGGAACTAACTGTTTAACGCTGGTTCGCGAAATGTCGTGGAAACAAGAGTCGCCACCGTCTTTTATTTTCTCCAAATGGAAAGGACAAAAGCACAGAAAAATTCCTTATAGAGATTGCTCTCGGTTCGGGAGGTAGATTATAGAAAGGGAAGGTGTTAGCACCCTTTCTATCCATGGTTATCCATGGGCTCTTAGATACTTGCTCATTTGTGTTTTCAAAAATGGTTTGTTTGCTTTTCAACTGTGGATTTTAAAAAAGTTTCTTTGAAAATTCCAGTTCGACTCTTGTATCGGTCCTCAAGAGTGTTTGAAAAATTGCTTTCGAAAGCTTTTGAAAAGGTGTCGGTGTGAAAAGTATTTTTGATTTTTGTTTGAAATTAGAGCAAGTATCTAGAGTCGTCTACCTACCCTAAGGAATTCGTCTGTGTAAATGTCCTTTAAAGTAGTGCCATCCCACCATTGAGAGGTAGGTAGCACCACCGTTGGAGGTGTTCGGGTCAATTCGAAGGTTCGGGACATGGTGATCACCAGAGCAATAGGAAGATACCTTAGAAGCTACCCTCATGCCAGGTTTCCGGATCATGAGGACTTACTAAGACATCCTCTACTCGACGATCACCTTTCGAGGCAAGGCAACAGTGAGGCGTACCCTAGGGGTGGTGTGTGATTTGTGCGTCGTTTTTAGATATTTTTGTCTTTTGTCATATCATGGGTGATCTACGCTTTTGTTTTTATTTTGTCATTCATTCTTGCATGCCGTTATTAACAGTTAAAAAGTTGCGAGAAATTAAAGTTCCTAAACTATTACAAAGGCGCGGGTCCACATCGCCAAATTTAAATCCAGGACCCGATTTGACAGAAAATAAAGAAGTAAAGTGCGAGAAATATAAATTTACACGGCTTTGGGAGAGTTACATAAATATTATAAGAAATAAAATAAAATGCGCGAATTAAATTAAAATTGAAAGCGAGGGCGTTGGATCCTTTTTAATGAAATCAAATTATATTATTAAATTAATGAAATTAAAACGAAAAAGAAATTATTTTTGAGGTTTTTTGTATTTATGGTTTTTTATGTGAATTAAATGAAATTTAAACCTAATTCGAGCTATTTTTTAATTTATTAAGAAAATATGGGAATTAAACCTAAAATTAAACCTAATTAATTAATGCAATTTGAGTTATAAAAATAAATAATTAATTATTAGTGATGAGAAAATGAAAGAAAAAGTAATAAAATTGATTAAAACCTAATTCTACAAGTTTTTAATTTATTAAGAAAAAATATTTGGATTAAACCTAAATCTAAAAAGTTAAATTAAATTAATGAGCTTTATTTACAAAAATATTAGTTAAATAAAATATGTTTTTATTTTTATCTTTTCTGATTTATATTATTTTTATATTTTATGAAAATAAATTAAATTAAAGAATTAAAAAAAAGAAACAATTGAAACAAATAAAATAAAATAAAAGAATTGAATTGCAAAACCTTAGGGGGTTCTGTCCCCAATTAGGAGGTATACTTTGGCATTGTTGGCCCAATAGATCCTGGCCCTTCTGACTTTTTCAGGAAGCGTGTGGCACGTTTGACTAGGGTCCATGGTATTCTTCCAATCAGGGCCCTTGGATTGCCTCTAGTAGCCATGTGGCGTGCCTGGACTGTGAGTGTATGGTAGGCTTTGAAGCTTGAACTGCATAGAAGCATTATTAGAAAAATAATATGGAATAGAAAGGGGGGACCTGGGGCTCGAACCCAGGTCCCAGAGATTACCAACCAAATGCCTTGCCAATGGAGCTGTAAACGCGTTTTGATTATTATATAACTAATAAACAATATCAATCAAAACGTGAGTTAGTGGACAGATTTAGCGCGAAATTCAAATAAACCAATCACGCCTTGACACCTGATCTTCTTCTTCGTTACTTATGTTTTTCCGGAAACAAAACAAATAAGATTGCGGGGGTTTTAAACCCCCACTATATGCAGTGTGAAAAAATAGCGATTAGCTCGTCTGTAATCAGAAATTGGGCGCGACCCCATCATTGAATTTGTCTGAAGGTCCTGATTCTAATAGTCTGAGTCTCGTGTTCCAATTTTTCCATAGGAGTAAACCCCCCAATTTTTCAGGTCTGAAACCCTAAGGTGCTTCAATGGTAATTCTTCACAAAATGCATGAAAACTCAATTAAATCATATGGTTAGTTTCAGAATCAATCAATTAGTATGAATCCACAAAAAAAATGCAATGGAAATGCTTGAAAATTGAAATACGAATATGGATAAAATGTGAGAAATCTTGAATTCCATATACCAATTCTGGGCGTTAGGGATGTGGAAAACTATTCAGGAAGTTTCCTTGACACTTTTACAAGCTATTGGGATTGTTCTTTGCCTCTGAATCGTCCTCTAAGGCCACTTTCAGTTTTGGACTTTTTTGATAAAATTGCAAGTTTGATTCTTGAGATGGGGCGCAACATTCATGTTCTTGGCATTAGGGTTATCATGTATATATATGTGTGAGTGTTTTAGGTCAACAAAATAAGCCAAATATCCATGGAATCAATGCTTTTGATTTTGTGATTTTGCCTAATCTTTTCAAATCTTTTTTCATGCAAATTTGATACAAATCATGTTCAATTACCTTGATTCTTTCCAAATCTGATCATGCACGAAATCTTGAGCTTATTCCATGCATAAAAAGATTTGAAAACTTTGGTTTGGTATTTTCCACATATTTATTTTAATTAAATGAATTATTAGCAATTAAAAATTCAAATAAATAAATAAAAATGATGAAAAACTTCCCTTTGGGCCAAATGGTCGTGCACATGCTTTGGATGATGAATCTTGGAAGAAAAAGAGGCCCATTAGCATTTTTAAGACATTTGAAGCAAAGTTGACTTTTCAAAATATCCAAAAATTTCCCAACTTCCACAAGGCATATCTTGCTCAATTTTTAAGATTTGATCATGTTCTTGGACATTTTGGAAAGGTATTGAAGTCCTCTAACCAATGCCTTTGGTCCCATGTCATTTTGATTTACCAATCTCAAGTTATGGCCTTTGACTTAAAGTTCCTTTTTGTTGACTTTTGAAAATGACCTATAATGTTGAAATTGATAACTTTTTGTGAGAGCATTTCTTGGACTTGAAGTGTGAAGAGGAGTTGTAGGAAATGTCTTTATCTTCAAAATGAGCTTTGGAGGGAATTTTTCTGATAATCCATGTGGAAGTTATCCCTTGGTCAAGTTACAGTTGACTTTTTCAACTGTCCAAATATGGAAACTTTTGCATCTTGAGACCTTTTGAGCCAAGCTTTGAGAATCATGATCAAGCATTGATCAAATGATGTTTGTGACTTCAAAATAAGATGTTGACCAAAAATTTGAACTTTTGACTGTCAAATGACCATTTTGCCCCTACAGTTGACTGTAGTGCAACTAGGGTTTTTGACTGTGCAATTTTGTGTTGTAAGTCTTAAAACTTGGCATGAGGATGCTTGACCATGTTTATAGGCATGTGGGACTTGATTGGACCCTTGGAAACTTCATTTTCTTTGTCAGAACCAAAACCCTAATCTTGACTGTTAGGAGGCCCTTGAACTGTGCAACCCTTGGGGAGATTTTGAAGCATGCTCTTTGCAATTCTTGAAGAATATGTGAGGGAAAATTTTGGGGTACAACAGTTGCCCCTGTTCAATCTTCTTAAACCTGAGGATGCAGATTGGCTGACGTGCCTTTCGTAATCCGAAGGTGGAAGATGATTGAACACTAGAGTGCCCAGAAATTTTCCCTCACATAGTAGTGTGATGATGGGAATGGGCTTACAGATGCCATTTGGAGATTGATGAATAGGGTGATGGGCTTATATATGCCATGCTGAGAGATGATGGAGGGTGGATGGGCTTATAGATGCCGTCTGGGTGTCAATCGCGTAAGAAATTCCTTAGCGAGAACTTGCGTACCTGCAAAAGAAAATGATTACGTGACATGTTACAGGAGCTGGTCTTCAAACTCTTTGTATAGATGTGTCCTGACTGGTTACAGGAGCTGGATCTGGATCTTCAAAAGGTGATGAATGAACCAGGGATGGTTACTATCTCAACAGGAACGGTGAGAGAACCTTGGATGACCTCAACCTTAACAGTATCGCTGAGAGAATCTGGGGACGATTACTACCTCCGCAGTAACGGGGAGAGAACCATAGGCGACTTCAACCTCAACAGTAATCATTGAGAGAATCTTGGACGACTTCAACCTCAACAGTAATCATTGAGAGAATCTTGGGCGACTTCAACCTCAACAGTAATCATTGAGAGAATCTTGGGCGACTTCAACCTCAATAGTAATCATTGAGAGAATCTTGGGCGACTTCAACCTCAACAGTAATCATTGAGAGAATCTTGGATATCTTCTACTGAGTCTTCATCAGAAAAATCTGTTAGGGGTCGATTTAGCTGGACTAGAGAAGGCCTTGGACTGGATAAGAAACAGAAAAATCTTAGGGTCGATTTAACTGAACCGGTCTAGGTCTTGAAATCTTCAACTGGATAAGAAACAGGGAGATCTTAGGGTCGATCTGACTGAACCAGAGAAGGCCTTTGACTGGATAAGAAACAGAGAAATCTTAGGGTCGATTTAACTGAACCGGTCTAGGTCTTGAAATCTTCAACTGGATAAGAAACAGGGAGATCTTAGGGTCGATCTGACTGAACCAGAGAAGGCCTTTGACTGGATAAGAAACAGAAAAATCTTAGGGTCGATTTAACTGAACCGGTCTAGGTCTTGAAATATAGCTGAGAACTTAACTGGATCTTTCCTGAAAGGTAAAGTTCAGTCATATGCAATGCATGATATGGATCAAGCAATGATGTTCTCAACATAAATGAGATTTGTAAGATATGATGCGTATATGCATGCTATAATGTATGAAAATGTGATATTTGTGAATGTATGTTTTCGTCTTAGGAAAATAAATCCTTGACGGGTGCCGGGAAGTCACTCCGGGGCTGATATTGAAGAATAGATCTTTGCTTCCGCTGGGGAGGATAGTTGCAAGAATACCGGTAGGAGAAGATAACTCCGTTGGGGAATAAACTTGGCGAATGGATTACTCTGCGGGGAGAAAAGTACTCTAGCGATCTTGCTGGGAAGCAATACTCTGTGGGGAGAGAGGTACTTTGTTGAGTTGTTGATAATAACTTGTTGGGGATACCCTTGTTGTGTTGGAAGTGTTAATAGACTTCACTGGGGATAAGAAGACTTCGTCGAGGACGCTCTTTCCGTGGCTTTTGGCTGAGGATAACCCAGTTATATCCTGGTAAGGAAATAACTCTTTGAATAAAGCCAGGAGACGCGTTCGTGCTCTGCGAGGGATAAGCTTCCAGAATCTACTGGGGATAAGCTTACTGTTTGGGAGATGGATTGAACTTTCTTGGGGAGACTGGGTTGGACTCTCCTGGGGAAGTTTTGGACTGTATCGGGGAAGTGACTCCATTGCATGTTTGATATACCACCGGGGAACAATCTTTAGGTCAAGATTACCGGGGATGCTTGTTAAGAATATCCGTATATTGCTGGAGAATGTTGAGATCTGCGGGAGGATACCCAACTTCCTTGGTAATATAGCTTGGGGAGAGTGCACTGACTTGCTGACTCACTCTCTGGGGACTTAAGATACCGGATTATGTTCTTCAACTGAACCTACCTTGGTACCTTGGAGGACAGAATAATTAGATTGCTTAGACAACTCTTTATTACCCCTGTTTCTAATGTTACCTGTAATTAATCCTTTGTTTCGTATGTAAATATTCATGAGTTAGCAAATTATTGTCAATGCATATATCACAAATTGAACCTTGGACGTTCTTCGCAAAACAAAACAGAAAAGGAAAAACAATTGGCAATTTTAACTGAAAAGTGATTTTTGTATTGATTTTTGAATTTGCCTGTAAATAGGCGTTTGTATACAAGAGGCTGACGTCCTAGTAAGAGAACGCCGCCGAACAAAAGAGTTTATACAAATTTTGTACAAGAGAAAATAAAACAGCTGTGTGAAATGAATGATCCCACTGGGTTTCAACTCTGCTATTGCCTTTATAACTCCGAACGTCTCATCACTTGATGACCTTGGTTGAAAGTGAAGCTGACTGATCGATGCCGTCTGAACTTGATGTAGATACCGGATTCTGGATGCAGAGTGATCCAATGAGACATAGTATTACGCTTTATCCCTAACTTTTTCCTGGACCTCCCTTTCGGGTTTTCAGTCCACCGGGATACCCATTTTTGCCCAAGCCGCCTTTTCAGGTTTTCGACTTGCCGGGTGTACAGATTTTTTCATTTTCATCCCTTCATTTTGCCCAAACCCTTTTGGTTCGCCGGGAAGCCCTAATTTTTGCCTAGGTATGACAACCTAGCGGGTCTTTTTCATGCGTAGTATCTTTTTACTATGTCTGCATTGGCGGGATGAGGAAGGTCGTCACCATCCATGTTGGTTAGAATCATGGCTCCTCCTGAGAACACATGTTTAACCACAAATGGCCCTTCGTACGTAGGGGTCCATTTGCCCCTTGGATCACTCTGAGGAAGGATGATTCGCTTGATTACCAAATCCCCAACTTGATACTCTTGTGGTCGGACCTTCCTATTAAATGCCCTGATCATCCGTTTCTGATACGTATGACCGTGACAGATAGCAGCAAGTCTTTTTTCATCAATAAGGTTTAATTGATCAAGTCGTGTCTGGATCCAATCATCTTTGTTTAGATCTGCATCCTTCATTATCCGGAGAGAGGGTATCTGCACTTCAATCGGTAAGACTGCCTCCATACCATAAACCAAAGAGAAAGGAGTTGCCTCGGTTGACGTCCTGGCCGAGGTGCGGTACCCATGTAGAGCGAACGGTAACATCTCGTGCCAATCTTTATAAGTCACTGTCATCTTCTGCACAATTTTCTTGATATTTTTATTCGCTGCTTCTACAACCCCATTCATCTTCGGTCTGTAAGGAGAAGAGTTATGGTGTTGTATCTTAAACTGCTCGCAGAGCTCAGTGATCATCTTGTTATTAAGATTGGTATCGTTGTCTGTAATGATTCTCTCAGGGACGCCGTATCGACAGATCAGATTATGCCGAATGAACCGTGCCACAACAGTCTTGGTTACCGTAGCGTAGGATGCCGCTTCAACCCACTTCGTGAAATAATCAATCGCTACCAGGATGAAGCGATGCCTGTTAGATGCCGTAGGTTTAATCTCACCGATCATGTCTATGCCCCACATTGCAAACGGCCAAGGCGCAGTCAGAACATTTAGAGGAACTGGAGGAACATGCACCTTGTCTGCATAGATCTGGCATTTATGACATGTCCAAGAGTGCTGGTGACAGTCAGCTTCCATTGTGGACCAGAAATACCCTGCCCGAAGGATTTTCTTCGCCATAGTGTGTCCACTGGAATGTGTACCAAAGGTCCCTTCATGTAGCTCTTCCATGATCCTTTCTGCTTCAGTCTTGTCCACACAACGCAGTAAGGTCGAATCATGGTTTCGCTTGTACAGGATGTCGTTGCTAAGGAAGAACTTCGCTGCGAACCTTCTCAGAAACTTTTTATCGTTGACAGATGCACCTTCAGGGTATTCCTGAGCTTCCAAATATCTCTTCACCTCATGGTACCAAGGCTTCTCAGTCACCAATTCAGTCTCGAGATCACAACAGTATGCCGGTTCGTCCAGTTTCCAGATGATGATCCGGGGAGCCTCATTGTCCCATTTGACCTTGAACATAGAAGACATTGTAGCTAACGCGTCCGCCAGCTGATTCTCCTCTCTTGGAAAGTGTTCAAAGGTTATCTCTGTGAAGTGGGGGATCAAGGTCAACACACATTCTCTGTAAGGAATAAGATTCGGATGTTTCATATCCCACTCTCCTTTGATCTGATTGATCACGAGGGTGGAATCTCCGAAGACACTCAGAAACTTGATCCTTAGGTCGATCGCAGCTTGAAGACCCATGATGCACGCCTCATACTCTGCCATGTTGTTGGTACAGTTGAAACATAGTCGGGCAGTGAGTGGAGTATGAGTGCCTTGAGGGGATATGATTATAGCGCCGATACCGTTACCCAAAGCATTGGAGGCTCCGTCAAAGTGCATAGACCATCGGGATCCTTCCTCAGGTCCTTCATCCGGTCCAGGTACTTCACAATCAGTCACAATCATGATGCTCTCGTCCGGAAACTCGAAGTTCATTGACTGATAGTCGTCTACGGCCTGATGTGCCAAGTGGTCTGCCAATACACTTCCCTTGATGGCTTTCTGGGTCGTGTACTGAATGTCATATTCTGTCAAGATCATTTGCCATCTTGCTATTCTCCCAGACAGAGCAGGCTTTTCAAATATGTACTTTATAGGATCCATCTTTGAGATCAACAAGGTAGTGTGAGTCAGCATATACTGTCTCAGCCGGCGAGCAGCCCATACCAAAGCGCAGCAAGTTTTCTCAAGCAGTGAGTATCGGGTCTCACAGTCGGTAACCTTTTTGCTAAGGTAATAAATGGCATGCTCGTTTCGGCCAGACTCGTCATGCTGCCCCAGCACACACCCCATTGAGTTGTCAAGTACTGTCAGGTATAATATCAGAGGTCTCCCTTCAACCGGTGGCATAAGGATGGGTGGTTCTTGGAGATACTCCTTGATTCTGTCAAAAGCAGCCTGACATTCATCATTCCAACATACTACCTGGTCTTTCTTCAGCAGCTTGAAGATTGGTTCACAGGTAGCGGTCAGGTGTGAGATGAATCGAGCAATGTAATTCAGGCATCCTAAAAAGCCTCTGACCTCTTTCTCTGTCTTAGGGATTGGCATCTCTTGAATAGCTTTAACCTTGGCAGGGTCCACTTGAATACCTTTATCACTGACAACAAAGCCTAGCAACTTCCCAGATCTTACCCCGAAGGTGCACTTGTTCGGGTTCAACCTCAGCTTGTACAATTTCAACCGGTCAAACAGTTTCTGCAGATGATCTAGGTGCTCTTCCTCGGTCTGGGACCTAGCAATCATGTCGTCGACATACACTTCTATCTCATGATGGATCATGTCATGAAATAAAGCAACCATGGCACGTTGGTAGGTTGCCCCAGCGTTCTTCAGTCCGAAAGGCATGACCTTGTAGCAGAAGGTGCCCCACTGAGTGACAAAGGTAGTTTTTTCCATGTCTTCAGGCGCCATCTTGATCTGATTGTAACCTGAAAAACCATCCATGAAAGAGAAAACCTTATGCTGAGCTGTATTGTCAACAAGGACATCAATGTGAGGTAGGGGAAGTCGTCTTTGGGGCTGGCCCTGTTCAGATCCCTGTAGTCGACACACATTCTGACCTTTCCATCTTTCTTTGGTACTGGCACCACATTAGCAACCCACTGAGGGTAAGAAGTCACTGCAAGGAACCCGGCATCAAACTGTTTCATTACCTCGGCTTTGATCTTCTCAGACATCTCTGGACGCATACGACGGGCCTTTTGCTTAACTGGAGGGCAGTCTTCCTTAGTAGGCAAATGATGGACCACAATATCGGTATCCAATCCGGGCATGTCTTCGTAGGACCAGGCAAATATCTCCACATAATCATGTAGCATCTGAGTCAACCGTTGCTTCACGCTGAGCTCTAGGTTGGCACCAACCTTTACCTCCTTTTTGTCTGTATCAGTACCCAGATTTATTGTTTCCACCGGCTCTTCGTGTGGTTAAATTGCCCTCTCTTCCTGGAGTAACAGTCTTGCAAGCTCGCCAGGCACTTCGCAATCATCTTCACCTTCGTCTTCGGCTAAGTTGATCGGATTTTCGAAGTCATAACTGGCAGTAGCAGAGTCGTTATCAGTGAGATCCAGAGTGGATTGAAACCTGTATGAGTGAGTGTGTGTAAATAAAGCTGTTTTGGAAATATATAAAGGAAGGAAAGACAGAAAAGGAGCATAAGATTTGAAATGCGAGAAAACGTCCAAGATCTTTATTCATGATATATGAAATGACAATTTATATGCCCTCACAAATGAAGCCACGGTGCCCCGGGTAAGACACCGGGCCATAGAGTTTTAATCGTTTATTACAAATAACAAAACATGGGGATTCATTACTCAGTAACAAGAGAAACAGGTAGATTATCCTTTGCACTCCAATTTCTAGATCCACTGTCGGTTGCCGGGTAAATCCAACTGTTGAACTCAGCTTCATCCACTTCATCATCAGCCCCAATAGCATTCACTCCATGAGCAGGCAAGGGAGCTGTCACTACATTAGGCTTCTCAGATGCCTCAAATTGTACCTCCTTGGCGTCAATAAGGTCCTGCAGCTTGTTCCTTAAGGCCCAACAGTCATCAGTGGAATGCCCCGGGCTATCGGAATGATAAGCACATCGGGCGTTTGGATTGTATTTCGGAGAGGCAGTGTTCACAACCTTTGGGGCCTCTCTGACAGTCACTAGGTTGGTGGACAGCAACTGCGGAAAAATCTGCGATAGGGTCATGCTCAAACGGGTAAACTCTCTCTGGGGTCTTTCAGCCCTTTGAGGATTGGTTTGCCGAGGAGCGGCAGCAGGCTTAGTAATCATCACCGCATTGACAGATTGGCGGCGCTCAGGTTTCTCTTGTCTTCTGGACCCATATACAGCACTGGCCTCTTTCTTGAAGGGCTTCTTCTTAGAGCTTGACGATGCACCCTTCTGAATTTTACCAGACTTCATCCCAGCTTCTATTCTCTCTCCGGTCAGAATAAGATCAGTAAACCCTGCAGATGAGTTACCAATGAGATGGTTGAAAAATGGCCCAGATAGGGTCCCCAGGAACATGTCTACCAACTCCCGGTCAGTTAACGGAGGCTGCACTCTGCCAGCCAGATCCCTCCACTTCTGCGCGTACTCCTTAAAACCTTCACTTGACCCTAACGACATACCCTGGAGTTGGGTACGCGTAGGGGCGAGGTCGGCATTATATTGATACTGCTTATAAAAAGCAGTAGCCAACTCCTCCCAGTTACGAACCTTGGTCCCATCCAGCTGATAGAACCATTCGAGATGAGTCCCTGAAAGACTCTCCTGGAAGAAGTGGATCCACAAGTTCTTGTCCACTGAGTACGGTTGAATCTTCCGCACGTAAGACCTGAGGTGGAGCTTGGGACAAGATGCCCCGTCATACTTGGTAAAGGATGGTGCTTTGAACTTATGAGGAATGATCACACCAGTAGATAACCCCAAGTCTCCGAAATCCAGCCCCGGCACTTGTTGGATCTCCATAGCATTCAGTCTGTCCTCCAACTGCTTGTACCGATCTTCAGCAGGAGGATACTGCTCCTCATCAAAATCAGTCTCGTTGTCAGAGACTACCGGACTAGGACCTTTTCCCTCTTGAGGACCACCCTTGCCTATAGAAGAACCAGCCTCTTCATTCTGCAGAGTGTTGCCAAACCTTCGGCCTGAGTTGAAAAGAGCAGTTCTTCTCTTCTTCTTCTTTTCCTTCTTCAGGAGCAGAGCCTTCAGCTCTTCTTGGCCCTGAGCCAAACCCATGATTAGTTCCTGAAATTGCGCATTCTGCGCCTGAAGAGCCTTGATGGACATCTCAGTTGATGATGAGTCAGGGTTCATGATGCTGAAATAAACAGCGAAGAACGGTAAGCAACCTGAAAAGAAGAAAACCTGCTATGCACATGATGAATGATATGTGTTTATGCAATGCATTCAGGGGTTCGAAAGTTCAAATTTGTTGTAGACAAAAAAAGAACACCCGTTATCATTAAGGAAATAATTGTTCAGTACATCCAAGCCTCATGGGCACAAATTACAAAGCAAATCAATCCCAGAAGACACTACGCATCCTCTTTGGAGCTATGTAGGTGTTGAGATTCCTCTCCTCATGCAATAGGCGGGTGAGCTCCAGGACTTTCTTTTCACTAGCATGTAGACTGGTCTCCAGAGAATTCCGTTCTTCCTTAAGCTGGATCCAGCTCTTCTGCATCTCTTCCCAGGATGTGGGCATGTCAGGATGCTGAATGGTGTAGGACACTTCTCCTTCCAAGACTGGCTCTTTGATCACAGGGAGCATATGAGGATATGGCATCACTAACTTCTGGGAGCGGGCGCGTACCCACTTGAGATAAGGTTCCAATGGGATGGAGTTCCTGTGTCCCAGTGTCTTGCTGTCTATTCTACTTGGCATCCTCCAGGCTCTGATGAATCTCTGGCAAAGTCCTTGTGCATCGTTGTCGAAGTCAAAAACTATGTCAGGAATTAACATATCATGAGGACCGTCCCTCCGAGCATAACCAAACTGCCTCCAAGCCAGGCATGGGCTGTAAGTAATACCTCCTCTGATTCCAAGTAAAGGAACATTAGGGTACTCCCCGCAACGATCAATGATAGTGACATCCTCTCTGGACCGAGGGCACCAATGTATATCTGCATGTGTAAGAGTCATCAATCGTTGTGACCATCTCAAACCCCGCTCGTTCTTCAAGACTGATTGTGGAAGGTGCGAAATAAACCACCTTCCCAGGAGAGGAGTGCAACACATAAGGACACCTCTTTTTCTCATGGTTCGAGTGTAACATGAGTGAAGGATGTCCCCCAGCAACGTAGGTATAGGATTCCTGGACATGAAGATCTGGACAGCACTGATATCTATAAGCTGATCTGGGTTAGGGAACAACACCAAACCATAGACAAGGAGGGCCACAACTTCTTCAAAAGCTTGTAAGTCAAGGGAGTTCCAACATTCATGGGCCTTTTCAAACAGAAACCTGGCTAAGAACCCTTTGATACCACTTCTAACTTCCCAATGTCCCTTGAGGTCAGATGTTTGTAGGTGCAAGGCTTTAGCAATCTCTTCAAGCTTGGGTTCCTTTTCCGTACCGTTGTAGGGTAGTTGATCAAGGATAGGGATCTTCAGGAGCCGGGAGAACTCCTCCAATGTAGGTACCAGCTGATAATCCAAGAAGGTGAAACAGTGATGCAGAGGGTCAAAGAATTGGAACAGGACCTTTATCATATCTTCCTCAATGTTGGTATTGACCAAGCTGATGAGTCTTCCATGTCTTTCACTGAATGAAGGGCTCTCGGGAATCCTGGATATAAGCTCCTTAAGCTGAGGGGGAATCCTTACAAGGTTGATTTGAATTGTCTTTCTGCGAACAGTTTCCATGTCCTACAAAACAAGAACAAATATGAAGATTCGAACCCCTGAAATGGTTAGTCAATGCATATGATGCTGGATGATGTCATGATGCTATGATTAAACACACCACAGATATTTACAAAGACAAACATGTAAGGCACACAAGGCACACAAGACAAGCCCTTAGAGTTTAAGGCCAGCATGGGGTCTGGGTAGTACCCTCTTGAAGTTGGTGGGTTCAACCTGTCCTATTAGAAGTAACCGGGTTCTAAGGGTCCCAATATCACGGGTTTGCTTTCATTGTTTATCGTTTCGATTTAGCCACTGAACTGGCGACCGAAATATTCCAGGAAAGCAACCCTCAATTGAGTGTAGTATCGAGTATCAACCAACCTCGGACTGCACCAAAGTCAGTTATCTCACTACCCTAAAGAGGCCAAGATAGTTCAATTAAGGTTCCTAAGGTCTGTTGATGCTTCATGACACCACGCGGCGGCCCCGTACTCTCCTTGACTGAACTCAAGGGTTACCGGTACACACCAAAGTGCCACATCAACGTAGCAGACTGTTTCAACCATATCGGTATACCCCGCATAGTTCCCTCACAGCCTTGTTGCTACTTTCTAAGAAGGTATCCCCCAGATCCGGGTTAGGATCTATAGAACTCCCAAGACAGTCCCACAATTTAAAGCAAGCAAATCAATACAATTGAAAACACAGTTATGAGCTAACCCTAAGGTACACCTCACTTTATAAGATAATCCCCAGCAGAGTCGCCAGTTCTGTGATAGGTGGATCTGGAACTGACTGTTTAACGCTGGTTCGCGAAATGTCGGGGAAGCAAGAGTCGCCATCGTCTTTTATTTTCTCCAAATGGAAAGGACAAAAGCACAGAAAAATTCCTTATAGAGATTGCTCTCGGTTCGGGAGGTAGATTATAGAAAGGGAAGGTGTTAGCACCCTTTCTATCCATGGTTATCCATGGGCTCTTAGATACTTGCTCATTTGTGTTTTCAAAAATGGTTTGTTTGCTTTTCAACTGTGGATTTTAAAAAAGTTTCTTTGAAAATTCCAGTTCGACTCTTGTATCGGTCCTCAAGAGTGTTTGAAAAATTGCTTTCGAAAGCTTTTGAAAAGGTGTCGGTGTGAAAAGTATTTTTGATTTTTGTTTGAAATTAGAGCAACTATCTAGAGTCGTCTACCTACCCTAAGGAATTCGTCTGTGTAAATGTCCTTTAAAGTAGTGCCATCCCACCATTGAGAGGTAGGTAGCACCACCGTTGGAGGTGTTCGGGTCAATTCGAAGGTTCGGGACATGGTGATCACCAGAGCAATAGGAAGATACCTTAGAAGCTACCCTCATGCCAGGTTTCCGGATCATGAGGACTTACTAAGACATCCTCTACTCGACGATCACCTTTCGAGGCAAGGCAACAGTGAGGCGTACCCTAGGGGTGGTGTGTGATTTGTGTGTCGTTTTCAGATATTTTTGTCTTTTGTCATATCATGGGTGATCTACGCTTTTGTTTTTATTTTGTCATTCATTCTTGCATGCCATTATTAACAGTTAAAAAGTTGCGAGAAATTAAAGTTCCTAAACTATTACAAAGGCGCGGGTCCACATCGCCAAATTTAAATCCAGGACCCGATTTGACAGAAAATAAAGAAGTAAAGTGCGAGAAATATAAATTTACACGGCTTTGGGAGAGTTACATAAATATTATAAGAAATAAAATAAAATGCGCGAATTAAATTAAAATTGAAAGCGAGGGCGTTGGACCCTTTTTAATGAAATCAAATTATATTATTAAATTAATGAAATTAAAACGAAAAAGAAATTATTTTTGAGGTTTTTTGTATTTATGGTTTTTTATGTGAATTAAATGAAATTTAAACCTAATTCGAGCTATTTTTTAATTTATTAAGAAAATATGGGAATTAAACCTAAAATTAAACCTAATTAATTAATGCAATTTGATTTATAAAAATAAATAATTAATTATTAGTGATGAGAAAATGAAAGAAAAAGTAATAAAATTGATTAAAACCTAATTCTACAAGTTTTTAATTTATTAAGAAAAAATATTTGGATTAAACCTAAATCTAAAAAGTTAAATTAAATTAATGAGCTTTATTTACAAAAATATTAGTTAAATAAAATATGTTTTGATTTTTATCTTTTCTTATTTTTATATTATTTTTATATTTTATGAAAATAAATTAAATTAAAGAATTAAAAAAAAGAAACAATTGAAACAAATAAAATAAAATAAAAGAATTGAATTGCAAAACCTTAGGGGGTTCTGTCCCCAATTAGGAGGTATACTTTGGCATTGTTGGCCCAATAGATCCTGGCCCTTCTGACTTTTTCAGGAAGCATGTGGCACGTTTGACTAGGGTCCATGGTATTCTTCCAATCAGGGCCCTTGGATTGCCTCTAGTAGCCATGTGGCGTGCCTGGACTGTGAGTGTATGGTAGGCTTTGAAGCTTGAACTGCATAGAAGCATTATTAGAAAAATAATATGGAATAGAAAGGGGGGATCTGGGGCTCGAACCCAGGTCCCAGAGATTACCAACCAAATGCCTTGCCAATGGAGCTGTAAACGCGTTTTGATTATTATATAACTAATAAACAATATCAATCAAAATGTGAGTTAGTGGACAGATTTAGCGCGAAATTCAAATAAACCAATCACGCCTTGACACCTGATCTTCTTCTTCGTTGCTTATGTTTTTCCTGAAACAAAACAAACAAGATTGCGGGGGTTTTAAACCCCCACTATATGCAGTGTGAAAAAATAGCGATTAGCTCGTCTGTAATCAGAAATTGGGCGCGACCCCATCATTGAATTTGTCTGAAGGTCCTGATTCTAATAGTCTGAGTCTCGTGTTCCAATTTTTCCATAGGAGTGAACCCCCCAATTTTTCAGGTCTGAAACCCTAAGGTGCTTCAATGGTAATTCTTCACAAAATGCATGAAAACTCAATTAAATCATATGGTTAGTTTCAGAATCAATCAAATAGTATGAATCCATAAAAAAAATGCAATGGAAATGCTTGAAAATTGAAATACGAATATGGATAAAATGTGAGAAATCTTGAATTCCATATACCAATTCTGGGCGTTAGGGATGTGGAAAATTATTCAGGAAGTTTCCTTGACACTTTTACAAGCTATTGGGATTGTTCTTTGCCTCTGAATCGTCCTCTAAGGCCACTTTCAGTTTTGGACTTTTTTGATAAAATTGCAAGTTTGATTCTTGAGATGGGGCGCAGCATTCATGTTCTTGGCATTAGGGTTATCATGTATATATATGTGTGAGTGTTTTAGGTCAACAAAATAAGCCAAATATCCATGGAATCAATGCTTTTGATTTTGTGATTTTGCCTAATCTTTTCAAATCTTTTTTCATGCAAATTTGATACAAATCATGTTCAATTACCTTGATTCTTTCCAAATCTGATCATGCACGAAATCTTGAGCTTATTCCATGCATAAAAAGATTTGAAAACTTTGGTTTGGTATTTTCCACATATTTATTTTAATTAAATGAATTATTAGCAATTAAAAATTCAAATAAATAAATAAAAATGATGGAAAACTTCCCTTTGGGCCAAATGGTCGTGCACATGCTTTGGATGATGAATCTTGGAAGAAAAAGAGGCCCGTTAGCATTTTTAAGACATTTGAAGCAAAGTTGACTTTTCAAAATATCCAAAAATTTCCCAACTTCCACAAGGCATATCATGCTCAATTTTTAAGCTTTGATCATGTTCTTGGACATTTTGGAAAGGTATTGAAGTCCTCTAACCAATGCCTTTTGTCCCATGTCATTTTGATTTACCAATCTCAAGTTATGGCCTTTGACTTAAAGTCCCTTTTTGTTGACTTTTGAAAATGACCTATAATGTTGAAATTGATAACTTTTTGTGAGAGACTTTCTTGGACTTGAAGTGTGAAGAGGAGTTGTAGAAAATGTCTTTATCTTCAAAATGAGCTTTGGATGGAATTTTTCTGATAATCCATGTGGAAGTTATGCCTTGGTCAAGTTACAGTTGACTTTTTCAACTGTCCAAATATGGAAACTTTTGCATCTTGAGACCTTTTGAGCCAAGCTTTGAGAATCATGATAAAGCATTGATCAAATGATGTTTGTGACTTCAAAATAAGATGTTGACCAAAAATTTGAACTTTTGACTGTCAAATGACCATTTTGCCCCTACAGTTGACTGTAGTGCAACTAGGGTTTTTGACTGTGCAATTTTGTGCTGTAAGTCTTGAAACTTGGCATGAGGATGCTTGACCATGTTTATAGGCATGTGGGACTTGATTGGACCCTTGGAAACTTCATTTTCTTTGTCAGAACCAAAACCCTAATCTTGACTGTTATGAGGCCCTTGAACTGTGCAACCCTTGGGGAGATTTTGAAGCATGCTCTTTGCAATTCTTGAAGAATATGGGAGGGCAAATTTTGGGGTACAACACTCAGCAATACAACGAATCAGTTTACATGCGCATACATTACATCCACGTATCATAAACATTGATAAAGCACATATATTGCATCATACATTTCATGCAACATAACTTTGTGTTTCAGCTAACATTTTACCCTTTTCAGGATAAGATTAACAGCTACCGTTTAACAATATGCAACTATGATACAGTTCAGATACACTCCAGACACGGAAGTCATTTTGTTACTCATTCAGATTCATCTTTCAAGATACAGTTCAGATACACTCCAGACACGGAAGTCATTTTGTTACTCATTCAGATTCAGCTTTCAAGATACAGTTCAGATACACTCTAGACACAGAAGTCATTTTGTTACTCATTCAGATTCAGCTTTCAAGATAATGTATGGATACGCTCCAGACAAGGATGCCATTCTGATACTTACTCAGATTCATCTTCCAGATACAGTCCAGATATGCTCCAGACACGGTGGCCATTCTGTCGCTCATTCAGATACAGTTCAGATACACTCCAGACACGGAAGTCATTATGTTACTCATTCAGATCCAACTTCAAGATACAGTTCAGATATGCTCCAGATACGGATGACATTCTGATACTCATTCAGATTTCACGCTCTTGATACAGTACGAATACGCTCCAGACACAGATGTTATTCTATTTCTCATTCAGATTGCAAGTTCAAGATACAGCTCAGATACGTTCCAGACACGGGCACCATTCTGATACTTATTCTTCTGACTTACAAATTACAATTCAACGGGAATTCTTGGATGGCATCTACAAGCCCATCTCCAACAGGATTCTATCACCTCTCTAAATGGCATCTTTAAGCCCATTCCCTCTACCATCACGTCACTGAGTGCAAATTTCTGGGCACTCTAGTGTCCAATCATCTTCCACCTTCGAGTCACGAATGGCAAAACTCGCCAAACTAACTCTTCAGGTTTAAGAAGATTGAACAGGGGCAGCTGTTGTACCCCAAAATTTTCCCTCTCATTTATCAATATTTTTCTCACAAGACTTCTTTGACTCAAGACAAGATCAGGGTTTGCTCAGCTCAAGACATCTCATCTCGCACTGATAACCCAAAATTAGGGTTTGAGTTTGCACAAGGATTTTTGGACCACCAATGCTTCATTTAACTTTCATACATCATCTTGGACCCCTAAGATTGTTCATGTTAAGTTTCAAGCCTTGAACCACATTTTTGATCAGTCAATTGGACAGTTAACCTAAAAATCAACTGTATTGGGGAAAAGTCAACCATGGCCAATTTACAGTCAAACTTCATAATTTTTTATCCACATCAACATTTTAGACTCATATGTACCATTTGATCAAGTTTGGATCACAACTCCTCAAGAAATTTGATCAAATCATCAAAAGGGCAAAATGGTCAAAATTAGGGTTTTGACTAAGAAAGGGCAATTTCTGATTTTTTACCTAGCCAATGACCAATTGAGTTCAAGCATGATTTCAAGGGTTCAATGGTATCATCTTGACCTAATTACATGGTTCAAAAGATCTCAAGTTCATTGGATTGACAGATGAATTTTTCAGTCAACTGATAAAAAGTCAACTGTACACTAAAAAGTCAAACTTTGACTTTTTGGTCAAAATCAAGTGCCAATGGTCATAATTCATCAAGATGTGTCAAAATATGAAAAATTTTCACCAAGAAAACTAAATTTGAAAATTAGGGTTTTGAATTTGAAAATTTTCATAACTTGGAATTTTTTTAAGTATAAAAATTTTCTTATTTTTTCTCAACTTTGCACCACTTTTTCACCATGATGCATTTTGATTCAAGAAAAACTTACAACATGAAAGTTGTAGTCCTCCATGAAATCTACAACTTTTCTTCATAAACTTTTCCCTAAAGATGCTTGGATCTCAAGTTATGAATTTATGAACATGGGGCCATGAACTAAATAACTTAGTGAAATTTTGCCCTAATTTAGGCAGGTTTTGGACCCAACTTCATGGAAATTTTTCACCTAGTTCCAAGAGGTATCTCAAATTTAATTTCAAAGATGGATTATAGATAACATTTCAAGATTTCCAAAATGTCCAAGAACTCTCCAAGATCATTTTTGAGTATGGATAATCGAAGAAGGGAAGTTGGCATTTTCTCACTTTTGATCAAGCCATTTTCACATAGCATCAAGTTGCAAATCCAATCTACGCTGGTTATATCTTGCTTTACAGGTCCTAAGCTTTATATACACTCCATAATTAATTACATACTCAGAAGCTAAAGCCTTTATCTTTTCTTTTGAAGCTTTACACAAGATGCATTTCCATTTTGGGCAAAAAGTTCACATTGCCATTTTCATAAAGAGGAACTTTTGCAACTTTGTCAATCTTGAGCATTGAACTTGTCCCCTTGATACAAGAAATCTACACATCTCTCAAGAAATTGGTACAAGCTCATTTCATCCCTCAAGCAAGCAAGTAGAAGCATGGCAAGTATAGTCACTTCACTTTACTTCAAATGCAAGAAAAGTTGCAAAAAGGTCCAAAGCTTGCACAGCTAGAAAGGGTTGACTTTGGATCACTTCTATACAAATATACAAACTTGTTACAAGGCATGGCACGCTTGGATTGAACCTGAAACACTCTCAAACTGAAAAACTCTACAAAACTGCCCAAATACAGAATTTCTGCAAAAGCACAGCCAACTCTCATTTGGCTCGTGCGTTTTGTGTTTAATCATTTGAAACATCTTATCCACTTGATACCTAGACAATCCAAGCCATCACCCTGGTTCTGTAACCCCTGTTTCAGCATCCACCATTTTCAATTTGGAAGCTTGCAATTTGACTTGTTCAGAGAGTTCCAGTCATCCTCAAAGCAAGATAAGCATTGGAATAGCTTCAGGGAAGTTCAAGGAAGCTCAAACAGTAATCAGGCCTCCATTAAAGTCCCTACATTGCCCTACTCGAATCCAAATGAAGGAGGTATTTTTTCAAACTCTGTCTCTCTGAATAGGCAACCTCAAGCCACTATTGTGAAGGAAAAATGTATCCCTTATCATAATGAAGTTGTACATACCATTACTTTGCATTTATATTATTTGTGCTAAGAGAATTTAAAGATTGAAAACTCTGAAAAAGTTAGGTCACGAATTAAGGATTCAAAAATTCTCTTTGATCTTTAAGAGTTAGGTTACATAATTTATATGGTTAGAATCGTGAGCTCAAATGCCACATTTTTCATGTTATGAGTTTTTGTTTTTATGCAAGCATAAGCAAGTTACAGGTTTGAACATGGAAGCGCGCGCAGGGACGGACAAAGGACAGGGACGATGATGTTCTGGGCTTTTTGGCGTCTTAGGCTTTTTGTTTTTGCTATTTGCACCCCCCTGACTTGCTACTACACCCCCTTGACTAGTTTTTTTATATTTTTATATTTTTCTTCATATTTTTATATTTAATACTTTCATTTATTTTTCTTAATGATAAAAAATACCAAAAAATGATTTATTTATTTTCACACTTTTATTTTATTTTTTAATTATTTTCTCACATGAAAAATAATTTATTTATTTTTGATAAATAGAGTTTATTTTCTTAAATAACTTGTAAATATATTTAAAAATACTTAATATTTTTATTATACATTTTATACTCATAAATACTTATTTTTATACATACTTAATTTTTAATATTTACATATAATATTATTTATTATTTTCTTATACAAAAAATGTACAAAATAATAAACATGAAGCATTATTTTCTTTTAATTTAAAAACTAGGGTTTACCCCCTTTCAAAAAGAATTAATATATCTTTTCCTTATAATTTTTAGGGTTTAAATTAAATAAATTTCTTACACAAAAACAAGACATAAAAACATTTTCCTAACATGAACATTGCATTACATTTTGAATATTTGTCTTATATTTATTTAAATTCGCGCATATTCGATTTGGTTGTAATAATATATTTAGCTTTATATTTATGCAAATCCCCATTCAAACTTGTATCCCCCCTCCCATAAAAATTGTTGTAATATATTGTACCCCAAAATTTGCCCTCCCATTTCCTCAACATTTTCTCATCACCAGACCTTTGAAGATCAAGATCCAATTAGGGTTTCCTCTACTCAAGATTTCTCCTTGCACTGGTGGACCCAAATTAGGGTTTGTGTTTGCACAAAGATGTTTTGACCTAAAATGCCTAAGATGACTTTCATGCTTCATATTGGACTCCCAAGTTTATCCATACCAAGTTTCAAGTCTTGATTCCAAGTTTTGCCCAGTCAATTGGACAGATGACCTAGAAATCAACTGTATTGGGGAAAAAGTCAACTGTGGCCAATTGACAGTCAAATCTCATGAAAATTGACCCACATCAACATTATGAATTCATATGGACCATTTGATCAAGTTTGGATCACAATTCCATAAGAAATTTGATCAGACCACCAAAAGGGCAAAATGGTCATTTTTAGGGTTTTGACTGTACAAAGGCAATTTCTGACTGTTTGACCTAGCCAATGGCAAACCAAGCTCACACATGGACTCAAGGACCCCATGGAATTATCTTGACATGCTCAACAAGTTCCAAAGATCCCAAGTACACAAGATTGACAGTTGAATTTCCCAGTCAATTGATCAATTTTGACTGTATACTGAAAAGTCAAACTTTGACTTTTTGGTCAAAATCAAGAGTCAAGATTCATTTTTCATCAAAACTTGCCAAATCATGAAACTTGTTCACCAAGAAATCACAAAATGCAAATTAGGGTTAAAAATTAGAATTTTTCATAACTTAGAATTTTTCTAAGTTATGAAAAACCCTAATTTTTTCCCAACTTTGCCCCACTTTTTCACCAAGATCCATTTGAATTCAAACAAAAGTCCAAACATGAAAGTTGTAGCTTGTTGGATAATCTACAACTTTGATTCACAAAGTTTTCTCATTTGAAGCTTGCATCTCAAGTTACAAATTTTTGAATAAGGGCACTAAACCATTCTTAACTTAGTGAATTTTTGACCTATTTTGACAAGTTTTTCTACCCCACTTCAAGGCCATTTTCCATACACTTCCACTTGGAATTTCAAATTGCATTTCAAATATGGATTGTAGTACACATTCCAAGCTTTCCAAAATGTCCAAGAACTTCTCAAAAAACCTCATGGTTAGGGAGAATCGAATTTCACAATATAGCAAAAACTCACTTTTGAATTGGCCATTTTTTCATGTTCATAAGTTATGCAAACTTCTCAAAACCAGCATGCCCTTGATTACAGGTCCTTAAACCAAGTTACACTCAATAATTTAATGCTTGTTCATTGTGTCAAAGTGTTATTCTATGAGTTCAAGTATTGTATACAAGTTTAATCCATTTTTAGATAAAGTAAACTATCCATTTTTGCAAAAGTCCACTTTATGTCCAATTGGTAAATCAAGCAAGTACAAACCAAATCTCTTTGGCACAAGATTATGAACAGATTACTCTGATCAAGAGAAGCTTTGCAGCAGGATTAGAGGTCCCCTACTGACCTAATACACCAACTTGCATTTTGTTGCTTAAAGGTTAAGAAACATTGCATAACTAACACCATCTTTGATATCAGCTTAGATACACAAGAACAAAGTTATCAAACACATTACACACATCATAACCAAGCTATTGCACGAGCCATTTGCCTCCCAAACATCATCAAACCAAAAAACAGAGTTGCCTCTGCAGTTTGAGTGCCAACTTCTATTTCTCTCAAGCATTCTTGCCAAAACCAGTTCACATACCTTCCATACCATCTATGCAAGCTAACCAAAAGCAAAGGCACGACCTGTAATCACTCTAACCACTTCCACCATTTTCACATTTCTGATTTGCAGGTGAAGTTCTCTAGCTGGATTCAGAAGCTTTCAAGACAAAGTAAACATTGGAATAGCATCCCTGGACCTCAAGGAAGTTTTTCCAATCATCACCTTGCACTGAAAGTTCTTACATCTCCAGATAGAACTTCAACTGAACAGGTAGTTTTTTGAATTCGTATCTCTATTATTAGGCATCATTAGCTTTAAGTTTGTGAATAAACAAGGTTCTACTCATGCCACTGAACATGCACATGTTTTTACTTTTCATTTCTTTTGCTTGAGTTGTGAGAATTCGGAGTTTGAAAATGGAAGAAAAACTAGGTTAGGATTTGGGGGAGGAGAAATTCTCCCTCATCTTAGAGAGTTAGATCAAGTTATGCATATGGTTAGAATCGTGGTTTCATGCTTAACATTTTTTGTGTTGGAAATTTGTTCAAAAAATCAAAGAATCAGGATGTTCAAGTGGAGCTCTTGGCGCGCGTTTTCTGAATAATTTTTGTTCAGAGGTTGAAGAAAGGTGACTTTGGGCTGGGCTTGCTTCTGAGTTACTTTTCACACCACCCTTTTTGGTTTTGCACCCCTGAGCCCATTTGCTTCATTTTTAATATTTTTGACTTTTGCCTTTTTTTTTTATTGGTTCATTTATTTTTTCTCAGCATATTAAAAACATAAAAATATTTTTCTCATGATTTTTTGAATTTATTGAATATTTATTTGATTATTTCTTTTGTTTGTACATAAATAAATAAATATATACATATATACTTTTTGTTTAAAATATTAAGATAATACAAAATATATTTTTATACATATTTTTATCTTATTTTTACTTCCTGAAAATATTTTATAAAAAAAATACTTTTTATTTAAATATTGAATATTATTAATTAATGTGTATAAAACATAGTTTTTATAAATAACATAAATAAATAGATATATTAATATACTTGGGAGAAAAATATCAAAAAAATGTGCATATTTTATTTTTTAATATTTAATACTAAAAAATGCCTTTTTACAAATATACCATATTTTATTTTATTTTTGTATGTAAATATTAATTATTGTATGAATTAATTGATCAATATCCCTTTTGATTAAAAAATTAGAGTTTTGCCCTAAATTTGAAAATACCTCAAAAATAATACCTTTTTATTTTTCTTTTTTATTTGACATAAATAATACTTTTTTTTTATATACATATAAAAATTCCTTTTGCATCCTTGCATATTTGTTTTATTTACCATTTAAATTATACATTTATTTATCTTGTAAATATTCATAGAAAATGATGTAATAGCTTAGATTCAATTTCTTGTCTAAATACCCCCATTTGAACATTGTACCCCCCTCCCTATATTATTGTGATGTAATAGCGTAGGAATTTAAATTTCGCACTTTATCGCTTTCTAAACATACTATGCTAGAATTAGGGTTTTGTATGCGAATAAAAATGAACAAAATAGTTGGGCCTAATACAAGATAAATGAACATGAAAAATGGACAACACATTTCACACTTGCACCCCTAGGGTATTCCACTTTGTTGCCTTCAAATAATTAGGCCATATTGTATGTTGAATTTCTTTGGGTAAAAATAAACAATCAAATGATCATAGTCCCACAAAATGTTGCTTAAATGAATGATCAAGTCCCTTTTAAAGAAAATTGCCCAAAGACATTTAACACTATTGCAACTATGGTCTAAACGATGACCCGCGCCCGTCCCTTTAATATCCTAAAACAAGATTGCCCACCAAATGCAATGGTGGAACAAAATTGTTAAAAGGTTTAAAACATAACAAAAATCTTTGAGAAAACTTTAGGGTAGATGAACTCTTAAGTACTTGTCAACTTTCCAAGAAAACACTTGCCTATTTTTTCAAACCACACTTCACAAACACTTTCAAAACAAACCTTCAAAAAGACAAACACCTTTTGTAAAACATTCGAGTAAAGAATTGTTACAAGGGTAGCCTACACAAGGCATCTTTTTCAAAACCTTTTCAAAACCACACACAAAGCACCATTTCAAACAATTGAAAACCAAGGCAAGTTGATCTAAGCAAAGTACCTAAGAGCCCATGGATAACCATGGATAGAAGGGGTGCTAATACCTTCCCCTTCTATAATCTACTCCCCGAACCCAAGAAAAATCTCAAAGGTTTTTGCTGTGCTTTTTAAACCTTTCCTTAGGATAAAATAAAAAGTCGGTGGCGACTCTTGCTCAACCGAAACATTTGCGAAAACAAACGCAAAACCCTAGTCAGTTCTCCCACCGTATCACATAATAGCTTAGTTTATTTTACGCAATTTATCGCTTTATATACTATGACTAGTAATTAGGGTTTATATGACAAGAACAAAAACAAAGCAAAATAGAAAACCCTAAATGCAAGACAAAAGCATGAAAATGATACAGTTTGCACACAAGCACCCCTAGGGTTTCTCCCACTTGGTTGCCTAAAATAAAATGGTCATGTTATGCATGCGAAGTATCTTGGTAAAACAAAACAAAAATAAGATCATAGTCCCTCGATGACGCTATTCAAAGTTGCCTAAACAAAATAATCTTAGTCCCTCAAAAATGCTAAAGATACTTGGCAACATTGCTATCATGGTTATACGATGACCCACGCCCGTCCCGTTTACATCCAAATATAGGGTTGCTTACCAAATCAATGGTAAGTCAACAATGTCAAAGGAATAAAAATGCACAAGAAAGACATTTGAGTAGGTAGATAGCTTCTAAGTTACTTGCTCCATTTCAAAACAATCCTTGCTATTTTCAAAAACAAACACACACATTTCAAAACATCTTTCAAAACCTTGAAAACCTTTTCAAAAAACAAACATCTTTGTATACATTCTTACGAATTAGAATCATTACAAAGATTGCCTAAACGAATGGCCTCTTTTACAAAATACTTTCAAAGCCACATCAAACACCATTTAAAACAAAGCAAAGCAAGTGATCTAAACAAGTAACTAAGAGCCCATGGAAAACCATGGATGAAAAGGGTGCTAGCACCTTCCCTTTTCATAATCTTCCCCCCGAACTCAAGAAAACATCTCAAAGGTCTTTCCTGTGCTTTTTAACCTTTCCTTTTGGATAAAAGAAAAGTCGGTGGCGACTCTTGCTAACCGCGACATTTGCAAACACAAATGCAAAACCTCAAGTCAGTTCTACCACCGTATCACACTTTGTAATGATGTTTGTAGAGCGTAAGGATTTTGTTTTGACTATGGCTCTCATCGTCAGTCGAAAGGTTGGTCCGGAATAGTTTATTCGACCATATCCCTCACTGATGAAGAGGACCAAGTGGGGGAGTATGTGGCTATCTGGGAATTGTTTCTTCGCCCAAGAATTATGCCATTGATATTCAGGAGTTTAAAGAATCAACTCAGTTTGATTGCTTATCAACTGAATCTTGTCTCTCGCTAATTTGGCATCATCCAATCACTCCCTTCTCCAATCTATCCCTGAGAAAAGTCTCTGTTGTTTTATAATGCAGACTATTCAGAGGATGTTTCTACCAAGCATATTAGTAGGTACGTTGGTCGAACCGTACTAACTTTGTTCGACTTCAAACTCAACTTCCTGTGTTCGCCTATCTTTGAAGACTGGTGGAAGCAGTACTATGACGAAGAATTCTTCGATGCAAAAGACTTTTCTAACCGTCTTCAAGAGGCGTTTATACTGGTCTCTGACAAGATCAAAAAAGGTAATCTTTCTTTTCAAAGAAAATGCCTTATTTTCTTTGATTCAATCATTCGACATCTTGCTTATACTTTTTTATTTTCTAGCCGTCAAGAGAACCATTACTAAGAAAGTCGTTGAAAGCGCAAAGGGAGGAGACCTTTCTGTAAAACCTCCACCACAGGTAAATACTTTCTTCTATAACTTTCTTTTCAACATATTGATGCTGATGCTTTTGACTCCTTTATTTTCTGGGTATTAAGAAAACTACTCCAAAGAAAAGGAAAGTTCAAGAAATTGAAATTTCCAGTGATGAAGAAGAAGAATCTCCTCTTGTCCCTCTTAAGAGGCAGAAATTAAAGAAACCAGTTCCTCTTTCTGAACCTTGTCCGAAAACCAAGACCAATGTTATGGCTACAAAGTCGAGGCTTCCTCCTGTCATCATCAAAGAGCCAACGGAACGAGAAATAACTGCTAGGCTGAATAATCCTAGTGAAAGTGATAATTCAAGTCCTGGTGCTGAGGTTCCACCCCGGGTAACAACTTCGACCATCTAAAACTCTTCTTTGAATCATTTTACAATAATTCTAACAATACTCTTTTGATCCTCAGGACACTGCTGGCACTTCCAACAGGCTCCTACACATGTAGAAGAATCTGCCACTTTAATAAACAGTGAGGATGATCCCACTTATAGGCCTTCTTCAGCAAAGGGATCCTTTGTGAGCTCGGTCAACAAGGTGAACCAAACCTATGAACATCAAGTTGCAACTGTTGGGGAGAAGAATAAAGAAATCCCTAGTAAGGAGAATTTTGACCTGTCACACACTACTCTCAGAACCTCACTAGCCACTGATGATGAACAAGAAGAGGAAGAGGAAGCTGTTGATGATGCAGTCAAACCGGAGAGGGAGGGCATACTATAGGGAGAGAATAAAAATGAGGATATTCTGGCGGCTGATGGGAGAGAGAACTCTGTAGGGGAAGCAAGAAACCCTGCAAATGTTGAAGGTGTCCATGTCCCGATACAGGATTTAACTGTCGGAGAAAATGTGGCTCGTGTCATCAATGAGAGAGTCACTTCGACAGGGTCCCGTACTAAGGAGGATTTGGCATTACTAAAACAGAATAATCCTCTTGGCTACTTGAATGCCATACTTGAGGGCAGAGAAAATTATTCTGATCAAAGTCATAATGCTTCGACTGCGTCTGGCAAATCTACTTCAACATCTCCTCTTGAGGAGGCGCTTCAGAAAGTCAAGGCGCAACTTTTTAAAATAGATTTAATGCTGACCTTAGAGGGAGAACCTATTTCTCCTTCCTTTCTGAAGACCACTTTAAGAGTTGTCGACCTTCTTGCTGCCTCTCCTGACATCGCCAACGTTATTTTGGATTTGACTCCGACCATCGATCAGGTGTTAGCTGATTATAATCGCCGAAGGACTCTCAATCACGAAATTGAAGAGGCCAATGGCCATGTAGCTGCTGCCTGGAGTGCTTCCACTGAATCAGCTTCAAGGCTAAAGGAGCTGTCAGAGGAGCAAGAGGCTAGGCAGAAAGAATTGAAGAAATCGACCAAAATACAGCCAGCATGAAGGCTCGGATCAGAGAATTGGAGGCTAAGATTTCCGCTAATGATAAACGAAAAGAAGAACTTCTTGCTATCAACACTAATTCTGAGAGCCAAGAGGAACTCATCGATGGATTAAAATATGTTGATCAGGCCCAAGATTATATGCTAAAATCGAAGCTCTTCATCAGTTAAAGGCTTTATGCGAAAGACGTTTGGAGCTGCAGAAGATCAAATATCTCCAAATCAAAGCCAACCTCCCGTTTTGATTTTGACTTTTTATTTGTATGATTTATGTTTTTGTAATAACTTATATCCATTTTGGCTGCTTAATGCATTTTCCATTTTGGCTCTTTACTTAGACTGAGATTAAGCATTGGTCATTTTAACCTCTTGAAGTACAGGTCTATACTTTTTCAAGTATTTACCATTTACTCTCAAGAGCCTTTGATCTTCATTTAACTCTTCGATCTCATAGGCACTACCAGACAATGTTTGGATAATCTTAAAAGGTCTTTCCCATTTAGGAGACCATTTTCCCATATTTCTATCCTTTTGATCCATTGGGAGAATTAACTTCCATACCAGATCCTCAGGCAAGAATGACTTGGGTTTTACTCTTTTATTGTAAGATTTTCCACTCTTTTCTTATGTATCCTTAAGATATCTAAAGCTCCCAGTCTTTCTTCGCCCAAATCAACCAATTCGTCTAACATCATATTCAAATAAGCTTCAGAAGGGATATCTTGATGTTTCTGAATTCTTATTGACTGCAGACAAATTTCTACTGGCAAAATTGCGTCATGGCCATAGGTTAATCGAAATGGTGTCGTTCTGGTAGCTTCCTTAGGAGAAGTTCGACAAGCCCATAAGATTTGGTCCAACGTTTTGTGCCAATTCTTTGGCTTTTTTCCTACATGCTTCTTTATCAAGCCAATTACTACCTTATATGCTGCTTTGACTTGTCCATTAGCTTGCGCATAGTAAGGCGTAGATGTTAACAACTTGAATCTCATTTATGTGGCGAACTCCTGCATTTTTCAACCAGTAAATACTGATCCTTGGTCAGTTGTTATTGTCTCAGGGACTCCAAACCTATATATAATGTTCTTTTGAATAAATTCAATGACATTCTCTTGGTCTGTGTTGACTAAAGGAATTGCTTCAATCCACTTAGTGGAATAGTCAATGCCCACCAATATATATTTCTGGCTTTTAGACGATGCTAGTCGAATCTCCCCAATGAGATCCAAGGCCTATCCTCTAAAAGGCCAAGGTTTCACAATCGAGTGAAGTTTGCTTGCAGGTACGTGTTGGATGCCTGTATGTATTTGGCATTCTTGGCAACCTTTTGCAAACTCCACACAATCTTTCAACATAGTAGGACAATATAATCCTTGTCGAAACAGCAACCATTTCATTTTATGGCCTACTTGATGTGCCCCACATGCCCTAGTATGTGTAGTTGAAAGGGCTATGTATGCCTCTGTTTCACTTAGGCATTTTAGTAGTACTCCTTCAAGCGTCTTTTTAAATAACTTATTTCCCATTAGAATATAACTTAGCGCCCTGTACTTTGTTTTTCGATCTGTCGAAGCCATTGGATTTTACAAATAATCTACTATAGGCTTTCTCCAATCTTGTTCTATTAGATTGTCTATGAACGAAATTTCGAAGTTTTCTTGGTCAGCGTACCCCAATTTCGTTGTTTCTAAATCTGTTGGAGACAACTTGTTTGATGTTACTCTTCCTCTAACTTCAATTGCTTGTTGTAATTTTTCTTTCGAAATTTTATACCCAGATGCAATTTGTGCTAAGTCATTAGCCACTTGATTTTCCAATCTTGGTATATGTCGAATGTTAATCACTTCAAATTTTTTCAACAAACGATTGGCTATTACAAAATACATGATAATATTTTCTCTTATACATTTGTATTCTTTCGTAACTTGCCTTATGACCAACTCTGAGTCTCTCATTATTTCGACTCGAGTTGCCCCCAATTCCAACAAGATTTCAAGGCCTACGATTAGAGCTTCGTACTCATCCTCATTGTTCGAACAAGAACCTTTGATCTTGTACTTGAATGTTGTTGGAATTTTATTTGGAGAAATAATTAGAACTCCTACTCCATTTCCATATTTATGACTGGAACTATCGAAGTATAACTTCCAGGGTTCGATCTCCAAGTAGTTTAATGATTCTTCATTTATTGAGTGGTCAACTATAAAGTCTGCTACCACTTGACCTTTTACAGCCTTGAAAGGCATAAAGGTTAATGAATACTCAATTAATGCAAGTGCCCATTTGCCTATTCGACTGTGCAAGATAGGTTTCGACAACATATATTTGAAAACATCAAAATGAGACGAAACATAAACATCAACTGGTTTTATATATTGCTTGAGTTTTGTACATGAGAAGTAAAGACATAAACATAGTTTTTCAACTTTGTTATATCTAGTTTCTGCATCATTTAAAACTCTACTGAGGTAGTAGATAGGTCTTTTGACACCATTTTCATCCTCTTGAGCCAACATGCTCCCTAGGGTTTTATCAGATGCAGCTATGTACAATCTCATACTCCTATTTCTACAAGGAGGTACCAGAACAGGTGGCTTGGTGAGGTATCCTTTGATCTTGTCAAAGGCCTCTTGTTTTTCTTTCCCCCACTCGAATCCTCCTTTGTTGAGTCGAAGTAGTGGTGAGAAGGCTTGCGTTTTTCCACTTAAGTTGGATATAAATCTCCTCAGGGAATTTATCTTGCCAAGTAGAGATTGCAACTTCTTCTTTCTAGTTGGAGCTTTCGCTTCCAAAATGGCTTTGGTCTTGTTCTGGTTTATTTCGATTCCCTTTTGTGGACCACAAAGCCTAAGAAGTCCCCTGCTTTGACACAGAAAGCGCACTTTAGAGGATTCATCTTTAGACCATAGCTTCTCATCCTTTCGAAGGACTGTCGAAGGTGGTCTATGTGATTCTTCCCTGAAACAGATTTGACAACAATATCGTCAATATAAATCTGCATAAAAGTTTCAATAAAATCATGGAATATGGAATTCATTGACCTTTGATATGTTGCCTCTGCATTTTTTAGGCCAACGGGCATCACTACCCATTCATAAGTACCTAAAGCTCCAGGGAATCAAAATGCTATTTTCGACACATCCTCTTCAGCAATGAAAATTTGATTATACCCAGAGTATCCATCAAGCATACTCATGTATTCAAAGTCAGCGGCATAATCGACAAGCATTTCCGCCACAAGCATTGGATATTCATCTTTGGGTGTTGCAGCATTTAAATCTCTAAAATCAATGCACACCCTTAAGGTACCATTTTTCTTTATAACGGGTACTATATTTGCAATCCATTCGACATACCTGGTCATTTAGATGAACTTGCATTTCAGTAGTCTTTCGACTTCCGTCTTGATCTTCGACAAGATCTCTGGTGCAAAAAGCCTTGGAGTTTGCTTCACATGCTTTTTTCTAAGCTTTATTGGTAGTTGAAGTTCCACCAATCTTCTGCCAAGACCAGGCATTTCGTTATAATCCCATGCAAAGCAGTCTTTAAACTCCTTCAACAATTGGATTATTTCGACCCTGACCGCTGGATCTATCTTCGCACTGATGTATGTTGGTCTTTTCACCAAACCTTTGCCCAGGTCTATTTCTTCCAGAGGATCTTGCACTAGCATTTTAACATTGTCTGCCAACGGGTCCTTTTCAAAACCCAGAGGCTCATCATCATAGATGGCATCTAGCCTCTGGCTTCTTTCTTCCTCCCTTCTTAAGTCAGGTGATTCTGGTTCGAAGTCTTTCCCAGGACCTTCTGGAAGAAACACTTGCTTATTGGCTTCGAAAGCCATATACTTGACTTCAGCCACTAAGGCCGCTATCATTCTACTTTCGGCCACATATGCCGAAATCCTTTGTAAAGCTTGTGATTCAGTCATCATCACTAAATTCACTTCCCCAACCTGTTGGTCGTATGTTATTAACTCCTCCATAGTCAATGTTTGATAAATCTTCTCTGTCCCACTAGAACCCATGGTCAGAGTGTAGGTAGAGGGAGAAAAAGGCATTTGGTGCTGGTGCCAAATCAAAGTTTAGAGGATTGCATGGCCCTATGTGAGCCAGATTTCTGTCGAAGTTTGTTCTATCAACATTATTAGCTTCGACCATATAGTAGCTTTGATCTGCTTCAGTATTTTCAACTATACCATCTGGGCGCCAAATGGTAACACGTTGGTGCATTGATGATGGCACTACTCATATGCTATGTATCCACTCTCTACCTAAGAGTGGATTATAGTTGGGCTTCGCTGAAATGACCATAAACATAGTTGGTCGAAGTATTGTTCCCACCTTGAGGTCAAATTGTATCACCCCCATAGTAGTTCCAATACCTCCCTCATAGTTCAATAGAACCATGTTGTGGGGTTTGATATCTTCACCCCCTTTGCCTAGTTTCCTCAACATACCTTGGGGAATTATATTTATTGTGGCCCCACTATCAACCAGAATTTTGTTGATGGTTGCTTCCCCAACTTTTGCTCTGATGAACAATGGTTTGAGGTGATTCTTTATCGCCTCAGTGGGGCGTTCGAAGAAAGAATTTTTCTCTTCGACACAACCGTTGTTCATGACGTAATAACAAACTGGCCTATGTTTGGCCATCTCCTGTTCGACCTCCCAGTCAGTCTCTTTGACATTGACTCGGAGGTCGTATTCCCTGGGTAGTATTGACACTACATTCACCATAATATCCAAAGTAGCATCAGATTCAGAATTACCTTCATCATTTGATTCACCTTGTTTTGGCCACACCAATCTTCTAGCAATTGGTTTTCTTTCCAAAGGCTTTCTTTGTTTTCCTTTTCCCTCTCTTTGTGGCACATTGGTGCTTGATTCAGTTTGAGGCTCCCCTGTAGCCTATCTTTCGGCTTTTCTCCGTCTTTGATATCTCCTCCACTGGGAGTGCGACATGGGGTTTTTCCCTTGTAGTTGCTCGACAAATGAGCTACTTTATTTATCGTCGTAGTTTGGAATTCCTTACTATAGGACAAGGATGATCCTCTTGGAACATTGAATATTCGCCATTTCTCCTCACTGGGCCTTTTTCTGCTTGTTGTTTTCAGCCAAGTATCCACATGGACATTTGTTGGAGGCCTGAAAGTTGATGGCCTCTTCACCTGGTTCATTGGTCCCTTCTGATATCCTCTTCTGGGATTATATCGGACCTCAGGATCCATGTTGGGTTGGGAATTGGTGCCTCATTTCTCCTTTGCTTCCCTCACACCCTGTATGTGTTCTGCAGCCTTTTCTCGAAGATGGAGCTGCATCTTGGACACAACATCACTTCAGACTTCTTTTTCTGGCATCGTTGCAGAAAATCTGCCATATTCTCATTCTCTTTAGGAAATGCAATTTTATTAACTTCCTCTTGTCTGATGGCATCTTCTAAAGCCTTCGCCCCAGATACTTCAACCATATTGACTTCTATGTTGCTCTTGGCAGCGAGATTCAGCCTTTGCATTTTGGCTTCTAGGTCCTCTGTCGAACCCGTGACGGCAGCTAAATAAGAACCTGTAGTAGTCCCTTTGTTTGAGCCTTCAGTAGCTCCTTTGTTTGAGCCTTCAGTAGCTCCTTTGTTTAGGCCTTCAATAGCCTTTCTCACCCTTTCGACAATCTTTTTGGAGATGTTCCCAGTGAAACTGCCAAAAACAGGCTTACTGACGAAGTCTTCTGAAACTTCGACCATGTTAATGCCTGGTGGTTTAGCATAGTGGGCATCAGCTTGCAATGGGGTTGCATCGATTTTCATCGGAGGTTTGTTAGCAAACTTGAGTCTGCCTTCTTTGATCGCTCCTTGAATGAGATCCCTGAAAAGAAAATATTGTGAAGTTTTATGGCCCAAATAATTATGATACTTACAAAAACCTCTTTTCTTTCTTTGTTCTAAAGGAGGCATTTTTCCCCCTGGAGGCACTATCATTTGGTCATCTTTAACTAACAAGTCAAATATCTCGTCACATTTTGTGACGTCGAAACTATATGTTTTCTTTGGGAATTTATCACTGTTCTTTTCAGACTCGGTAGGATTCTTCCCATTTGAGGGCATTAGCAATCTGCAAGAGTACGGTGGCCCTTGCTTTAATTATGCTAAATCTATTTCGCTTTCTTCGACAGCTATAGGATCACTAGATGTCTCTGGATTGTCATCATCCATTTCGACATAGGCTACCCTTTCTCTTTGATGAGTCTTAGTTGCTTTATCTTTTTCAGCTTTAAGACGTTCTACCTGTCGAACTCTATCGGCCAATTGGGCCATATCCCTCAGGTATTGGGTATCTAATTTTTTCCTAATAGAATAATCTAGGCCCCCTGCTTCCATTTCGACCAACTCATGCTCAGGCACTTGTGTAAAGCATCTGGCTTTGAGCAGTCGAAATCTATTTAGATATTCATCTATTGGCTCAGTGAATCTCCTTTTTACACTAGCCAGTTCTTTCAGACTTATTTTGGTTTGTCCCATGTAAAATTGTTCATGGAACAATCTCTCCAATTGATTCTAATTGTGCATCGAATTGGCTGGGAGGGTGGTGAACCAAGTAAAAGAATTTTTAGTTAGGGAACTTGGGAAGTACTTAATCCTAAGGCTCTCGTTATTTGAGATTTCCACAGCTTCTATCAAATATCTCGCCACATGTTCGACCGTAGATTCTGTTGTATCCCCAGAAAATTTGGTGAACTTTGGAACTTTCCACCTAGGGGGTAAATCTGTTTGCAAGATATACTTTGATAATGGGGATGTAAAGTTTGGCCTTTGAAACCCAATATTCATTCCATTTTGTATCATGATTCTTTCGATCATGGCTGTCAGATTATTATTTGTTCCATAATTATGGTGTCGAACCTGGTGTATCACTCCGTCAGAATTTTGGTTCTATTTACCACAATTACATCTTGATCGACATCTCTAGGGATCTATAGCGAAACTCTGGGTATTTCGACCCTAGGTTGTTCGATCTCCATTCTATGGTTCACTCCAACTGGCTATAGATTTTTGTTAATGGTCACATCTTCCTCTAAGACTATACCCTGATTCCCTCTTATTGGCGCTCTTTGGGGTTGTCGAATAGGTTGAGGAACCCCAAAAAATTCAGCCATGTGCGTCATTTGAGCTGCCATTTGCTGATTCGACTGGTTGGTATTTTGTATTAGAGGGTTCAGCACTGTACTCAAAGTTTATGCTAACATTTTTACCATATCATGGTTAATTCGTCCATTTGTTGCCTCAAAATTTTCGTAGAAGCATTTGTGAGGCTTGGTATTGCATTGGATGCCCCTCCTAAGAGTTGGTTTCTGCCCAAATTCGCCATACCGGTTCCAGATCCTTGTAATGGAGAAGATGTACTCACTAAAGGTTCTGAAAATATGGACACAACGTTCATAAGACTAGCCATTTCAGTAGTTGGCATGCCATAAGGCTGGTCTCGACCCATCCAGGCTGTCGAAAATCCTAGGGGAACATAGGATCGAGATCTTGGATTTACCCTTGGTGGGAGTGTTCCTAATGGACCTCTGGGACCTACATATGAAAGTATTGGTCCCGTTTGTGCTACTGTCAATGTTGGTGCCGAACCAACGGTTGATGGGATAGTTTCACTAATGGTTGGTATAACCGCTATTTCCGCAGTAATTGATGAATGTATTTCTCCATTATTTGGCTGATTATCCATTTCACTATTTCTTCTCCTAGTTGTACACTCGTTGGTGGTTAATTTACAACTTCTTAATAACATACAACACTTTGTAAAAGAAAAAAATTATGTAAAGCATTGATGTTAATATAAACAAGCAAACAAAAATTAGCAACGTCCCATCAGGTGTGCCAATTTGTTTACCGTAAAAATTGGTAAACAATCACTGATCTTCCAAAAAGGGTAATTTTTGGTTACTTGCAGGATCGATCAGATTGATCCTAGGACATATGCTAAATATTTGTGTTGTTTTTGATAAAAATGCTAATTTTAATAAAGAACGTGTTCGACTGAGAAAGGTGGAGGTTAGAGGCAGATGAAAACTTGATAAAAGTGCAAAAAAAGTAAGTAGAAAGGGGTTGAGAAGAGTTTAAGTGTAGAAATCTGGTAAAAAGTGCAAGTAAAATGCAAGGAAAAATAAACTTTGCAAGTAAGATAAAAGGTTGTAAGCAAGAACGGCAAGGAATGTAAAAAGGAATGTAAAAGACTTTGATTATAAAATGTGGTGTTTCAAACGTACATTCTCAGTATTCTTTCTCACGCAACGGGTACTCGAATAGTATTGAGTGACTTGTACAATTGGTTGAACACACAGAAAATTTACATAAATTTCCTATATTTATACTAGTAAAAAGTAACTGCTAGACGGTTACTTCGATCCAGGATCAGGACAAGTGTCTTTTGCATGTTCTTCGAACTTCAACTTCATGCCACGTTGTTTTCTTCAACTGCCAAGGGAACTCCCTTTCCCTCTTATATTCAAATTCGAATTCAAATTATTGCTGATACAAACACTTCCAGGTCGAAGGCTCTTACAAGATCGAAGCCTCTGGGTCGAAGACCCTTTCTAACTTAGAGAATTCTCTAAGTGTTTTTTCCTTCTTAACAATGATGATTTTGATGGGCCTTTTCAAAGGCTCTCAATTCGAAGTATCTTCGAATTAGACTATGTTTCCAAATCGAAGGATTCTTAATTTAGACTTCTTCAATCTCTTAGATTTCTTCAATCTATTTTTAGCCAATAAAGTCAATGTGTCTGGGTGTCGAATTTAGGAGCTAACAGTTGGGTGGTGCACCAATTGCTTGGAGTTTGAGAAAGGAACCAGTAGTGGCATTATCATCATGGGAAGCAGAATACATAGTTGCTTCTCTTTATGCATGTCAAGCAACTTGGATGGTGAACTTGGTCGAAGAGATAACAGGAAAAGATCATGGAGAAATTACCATGAAGATTGACAACATGTTAGCTATCAATCTGACGAAGAATCTGATAGCACACGGTCGAAGCAAGCACATCGAAATGAGGTTCCACTATCTTCGAGAACAGGTAGCAGATGGGAAGATGAACTTGAAACACTGCAGAACTGAGAATCAGATTACAGACATCATGATGAAGGGTATACAGGTCGAAGTATTTCAACGACTATGAGTTATGATGAATATAGATAGTTTAGACATAATGAATTAGGTAGTGTGTTAAATTGCAATTCATGTGTGTCGAAACTATGTGTCTGTCGAAGGGTTATAGGTTATCAAAGCAGGTTGCTCGATGGAAAACATTGCCCAGTCGAAGAGCTTGTGTATCGAAGCAGACTGCACACAAATTTGATTTGATTTTAGATTTAGATAGATTTGATTTAGATCTAAAATAGATGACAAGCTAATCTAAACTTATAGTTTTGAGCTTTTGGCTTAGAGAGCAAGCTAACCTAAACTTATAAATAGATGGAGTAACCTCTACTTTTGTAATCAAGTCAATTAAGTTGTATTCACAGAATTTACAGTTGCAAGTGAATAACAAAATTTTCCATAGTTTGTGGACAGAGTGAAACTCTGCAGAAAATAATTGTCTTGTTCCTTATTTTCTTTCTTATTTTCTATTGTCATTGTGTGGTGATATCAATCTTGTTATCCAAATTTGATATAAATTAATCATTAATTTTAGTGGATTTCCAACCGTATTTAATTAATAATTTTTTTCTTTTAAATAAAAATTCATTTTCATAATTTTCATATAATTTCTAATTAATTAAAAAAACCCAGAAAATAAAATCAACATTTCCTAAATCAAACAATCTTTTTAAAATAGAAAACATTAACTCATTCAAATATTTCTCATCAAAAAGAGGGAAGGTTGATTTTGAGTTAATGTAGACTGGAATTTTTTTCAATCCACGTTTTTAGATACATGTAGTATTTAATTAATACTTAATTTTTTAAAATAAAAATTTATTTTCATCATTCTCATATAATTCTAATTCATTAAAAAAGCCCAGAAAATAAAATCAACATTTCTTAAATCAAACAATCATTTTAAAATAGAAAACATTAACTCATTCAAATCTTTCTCATCAAAAAGAGGGAAAGTTGATTTTGAGTTAATGTAGACTATGAAAAAAATTTCAATCCACGTTTTTTTCTTTCTATTTTTGACTTCACTGTTTATTTTATGATTATTTGCAATGAGTTATTCCAATCCAACCGACTCAAAATCTCATCTCCATTCAATGCAACTTTTAGACTTCGGTGTTTCTTGATTAGGTGAAATAGAGCTGTAAAAAAAAATCGAACCCGATTCAAATCGATTTAACCGATGAATAAAAAAAATAGATGTCAAAAAAGAAATTGATTTACCCACAGTTCATCATTTTCGGTTTTCATTGATTTATTATGGTCGGATTTAGATTTAAAATATGAACCGAAAGATAACTGAAACTGACCGAAAGTATTATAGTTTTTCAAAATTCATCATAACTTTGTTTAATAGCATAGCATATTTAGTGTATGTGGCAGGTGCACTGCAGCATAATTAATGCTACCTCTTGTCTTTATTATAAGAGAAAATTCACCTTTTAGATTACTTCAACAATTAATGTATCTGGTACTTATATAGACTAGATACATTAATTATTAAATGAATTTAAAAAGTAAACTTTCTCTTATAATAAGGATTAGAGTAATAACATATTTTTTCTTCTTAGGTAATTAATGTCTATACTATAGACTAACTCTTTAGAAAAAGTACAGTAAACGTGTGATTTTTGTGAAATAGAAAAATTTATCCTTTCTTCTTTGTCTCTGAGACAAACCAAAAGATAACAAAACTAAAACATAAAATTGAAAATTTTTATAAGATGAACATTGTGAATCTTGTTCATGAACTAAAAAACATGGTAAGATTCATAATCTCTTCTAATTTGATGAATATTTGGATTCATCAATTTGAGAAAAAAACTATTATCTATTCTCCAGGCTAAGAAAAAAAGAAGAAAACTTGCAATCAACTAAGAGAAAAAGATCTTTGAATGGAAATATATGCAAAGTAGAGACATTAGTGAAGAAGGTGAAGATTGTGGAATCGAGGAAATTGATGTTTACTCTTTCTAGCTTCCAAGTTTTTACTGTGTCATATGAACGTAACCAGAAATTTCAAATTTTCGGTACCTGATATTTCAAATTTTCGGTGTTTTTCATCATTTAACTCTTCCGTGGAAGAATTTATAACATTATTCTAGACATCTATTACATGTTCCAATATCACACCGACTTTGACCATTTCCCATCTTCATCATTGATTTGTTTGGTCCCTACTGCATGTTTAAATATGTTTCTCACATTTTTGGCTATGTGATACCTACAAAGTAATATATAGGATGTAGAACACACATTTGCAACTGAATTCATCACCGCGGTATTGCGATCTATTACAATGACCTTTGCCATATTTTATTGGTCCTTCAACATAGTCTTGCACACTTCCAAAGCCCATTTAATATCGTTTTCTTTTTCGCTTTCAAAAAAATGCAAAACCCATTGAAAAAGTCATCTTCGTCGAAGTAGCAACAACAATTTTCAGAAGTGAAAGCCTATACTTGTTGGTTTTACATGTTAAATCAATTATGAGCACAATGGAAAATATATTGAACAACTTGATAGAATCACGATGAGTCCAAAATATATCTTGAACGCAGACTCCATCCTCACACACTTTGTACTTAGAAACATAGTGATCATCATCCAAAAGCTTCAACAGTTGTTGCATTTCACTTCTTGGTCCTCTTATCTCCTTGTTGCTTACGACACAAACATTGCATATTTGCTTTATATTTGATACATTTTGAGGTCTTTTCTATTTCAAAGTTGCAAGTATATTTTTCGAATGCGCCATGTTTAATGTCATGTCAGAAACAAGTTCCTTCTCCTTAGGATTAAGGCGACATACAATGGAATGTTCGACTAACTTGTAACAAAATCATGATTATGTATTACTATAAACCACATTAAATTTCCATGTACTATTCGCCTTACAGTATCCACACACTTTAAAAGGACGCTCACATTTTTTGGTTCCAGTATCATCCCGTTTCAACGTTCGAATATGTTTTGTGTACTTATCACTTATTTTGCATCTCATTGTCACAAATGCATATCTTCTATCAGAATCATTATCAGATCTTTCAATTACAATGTTAAACTCCAATTTGGCGGTCTCTATGCGGATTCATTGGAGCATATGCTCACAATCATCAAACACATGTTTAATTGTAAATTGTTCATAAACATCTATGTTGAACACAACCGGTATAACATCCACCTCGTCATCAATTAGTTTAACATTTATTCAGCATCACCCAGTTTAGCATCATCCTCTACTTCATTCAGCTTAACATTCATATACATAGTAGCTTTGGGAAAAGTATATGTGTGCAACATATTTACAACCAAGCATAACAGAAAATTTGATTTAGTATTGAAATTCAGATTTTAAAACATTATGTATATTATTGAAATTCAGATTTTAAAACACTTCGAATATGCATATCTGGATAACATGCAAACTATATCGGAAATGCATCTTCGAACATAACATTCATTTTGATACAGCTAAAACTAGAGTAATGCAAGAAATTGGGAAGAAAATGGATGTACAATATCTTAAATTACAATCTCTTTTGCTCCTCTTGACGTGATAAAACACAAGAATGTTATTTTTGAGTGCAAAAGTTGATTGAGAATAAAAGGTGTTTTTTAAAGTGTCTTGAGAGAAAAGTGGTGTTTGATAATGAAAAAGAAGAACATGCAAGATGATGTTTCCGCTTTGACATGTTCGAAGATGCATATCTAGAATTGTCACTAAGATGCATCAATAAAATCCATGAGTTATTTTAGAGATACATATCCAGATTAGTTTTTGGCATAAACGATGTGTGTCTTACTTGTAACATCTTTTTATGTGTATTGAATGTGTCCAGAGATATATCTCTATAATATGAGAAGGAAAAAAAGTTGTGTTTTCAATGTGTTCATCCTCACCATATAAGGTGAATAAAGTAATCACATAAATTAATAAAAAATTTAAATTGCATGAGTCAAACTTTTTTATCAAGCGAGATAGGATGAGCCGGATTATAAGTAAGTCGGGTCATAGGCCCTTACTGAGGACGACTTTATCATTTAAAAAATGGTTATTGCTATTTTATCCCTCTGTCATATAGGTGATTCCTGGTTTACTTCACTGTAATTTTTTTTTGTAAAACTAACCTTGCCACTTGAAGATTCTGTCGTTTTAAACTTTATAAAATTTTTGTTTTTAAAACTAACCTTGTCACTTGAAGGATTCTGTCATTTTAAACCCTGGAAATTATTTTTTTGGTAAAACCAACCTTACATAGTCATGTTTCAAAGGATTTAAAATGACAAAATCTTCAAGTTTATAAGGTTTAAAATGATAGAATCTTCACATGGCAAGGTTGATTTTAAAAACAAAAATTTTACAAAGTTTAAAACGACAAAATCTTCAACTGACAAGATTAGTTTTACAAATTTTTTTTTACAGAAGGGTAAATAAGAAATCATCTATATGACAGAGGTAAAATGATATTAACTCTTTAAAAATGTGCAATGTGTCTTGTTAAATTGAACTATATATATAAACTACTCTTAACATTAATTTCTAATGGGTTAATAGTTATTTTTCTCTCTGTCATATATGCGAGTTTTAAAAAACCTTTGTAAAACAAAATTTCAAAAATCCTCCTATCATTCGAAGATTATCTTGTTTTTCTCTTTCAAGAAATTTAAGCATAAAAAATTATAATATGGCAGGGAGATTTTTCAAAAAATCTCCAATTTAACAAGGATTCCAATTTGACAAGTGGCAAAATATGTATAAATCCGTAAAAATAGAGGACAAATTACATGAAACTTAATAGAATATCAATAGATAAATTTTTTGAAGAGACAAAACAGAAAAATCTTCGTATAACATAAAATTTTCGAAACTTTTATTTTACATGAATTTTCAAAACTCATAATGACAAGGGTAAAATAATTATAAGCCAAATTCTAATTAATTTGAGACTATTTTAGCCTGGTCGAAATAAGATGCAGGAGCCGAGTAAACTAACCAAACTATCAAAGGACTTCGCTCGACTTCATTAAAAAATTGAAGATTTTATGAACAATTTATACTCTTGCTTTCCCTCATCAATCTTAATGCAATCTAAGTGCAAAGAGTGGGAAAGAACACTTAATTCAATTCAACAGAGCTTCACAGTTGGAACTTCCATATCATTGCAAATTCAACTCCCACTCCTCAAACCTCAATCATCCATCACGCGTTGAATTCATATGGTCTCCAGATTGTGACAAGGTGATTTCTCAACATATTCTAGCACCAAGTTATTCACTACTAGTATTTATATATGATGACCACACTTTACACCCCACAACTGTTTGATAAAATGTCTCTCAAAAACATATACAGTGAAGATTACTTTCAACCATGTCTTAACGCGGAAAGAATTGAGTCATAGTCATTCCGTTGTTTGAATCACGAGTATTGTCCAACTCCTTGTTCGGGGCCATGTTTTCTTCATTTCCGCTACGCTTAAAATATGGTGGTTCAAGAGGGATTGGCAAGTTGATTGAAGAGCTGTTCAGGTAGAACGCAATTGTTGCCATTGTAGGTCTTTCATCTGGATCCTCCTGAACACATAACAAACCAATGTGGATGTACTTGATGACTTCTTCTTGGGAATAAGTTCCTTCTATACCAGAATCCATTAGTTCAAGTGGTGTTTGCTTTGCCCATTTTGTCCAAGCCTGCAATATTCATTTGTTAATGAAGAAAATCTTTCTTTCAACTCTATAAAGAGAAGTTAAAGAAGTTTGCTACTCACGTATCTTCGGATGTCATCAATACACTCTGATTCAGCACAACAACCTTTCCTCTTTCCACTAATAATCTCTAGAACCATGATTCCGAAACTATACACATCGGATTTCACAGAAAAGTATCCGTGCATTGCATATTCTGGAGATATATAACCACTATATACGAACAACAAAGAATTTTGTTTAGCGGGTGTAAATAATAGTGATTGCTACGTAAAACTGGCATGTGAGAAAGTGAGTAAAGTAAAGTTGAAATTATAAGCTTACTATGTCCCTACAATCGTGCATGTACTTTCTTCAATTTGATCTATAGATACAATTCTAGCCATGCCAAAATCTGATATTTTTGGATTCATATTACTATCTAACAAAACATTGCTAGGTTTCAGATCACGATGTATTATTTTGAGGCGGGAATCTTCATGAAGATAAAGAATTCCACGGGCAATTCCTTTGATGATCTTCTGACGTTGAGACCAAGATAGTAGTTTTCTCTTCTGGGGATCTACAATATTAGTTTCTTTCAATGGTCATTCATCTAATTCGAATCATAATGGATCCATTAAGGTAATTCAATTTTCAAGACATGCCTTTAGCTTAAAGTTTAGAAATGACATACCAAATAAAAAGTAGTCAAGACTCTTGTTTGGCACATACTCGTATATAAGTATTTTCTCCTCATCTTCCAAACAAAATCCTAGTAATCTCACTAGATTTCTGTGTTGAAGCTTGGCTATAACTTGAACCTCATTTTTAAACTCCACTGCACCCTGTCCAGAGCTTCTTGTAAGCCTCTTCACAGCAATTTCTTGTCCATCCGAAAGAATTCCCTAAACAGCATATAGAAGAAGTCAATATGAAAAATAAATATAGTCGATATCATTGTTTAATGTAGTACTAGTTGATTCATTTTTACCTTGTAGACTTCTCCAAATCCACCTTTGCCTATCCGGTTTTCTGCAGCAAATCTGTCTGTTGCTACTTCAATTTGGGGAAATTCAAATTGCAAGGACTCCAAAGTGGTAATGTCATTTCCAACTACAAACACAAGTATGAATTTTGTAAGTTATATGGCTAAAGGAAAAGCTTCTTTTTGTTCGAAATAAAAGTATATTTTTCCATCTTACAGCTTTCTTTGAGAATATCATGCCTGCTCTTTCTTTCTTTTCTATATAGAAAGCAACAATATCCCAAGACTAATAGCACCAGTAAAACAATAATTGGAACAATGATCTCAAATATTGTTATTGTCTTCTGTTTTCCTGCACCATATCAGTACCTTGAGTTATTTTCGGTTTCCATTAAGAAAAATGAGAAAATGCTTATGCAGAAAACCAACAAGAAAATAGGTATTTTATTGTGTCTTCTATGACTTAGCTTATTGTGTGTTCAGGAAAGCTAATAATAATCTAAATGATCAGAGAGCATTTGATTGTAAAGATGATTACTACAGAAGATATATCTCTTGCCATATATAGTAATCATTGGTTGATCGTAATACATGGTATGGTAATAACTTGATTGCTGTCTTATTATGTTAAATTTGATAGTAAAATTAAGGAAATGTATATAAGGGTCAGTCAAAAGTTTAAACCTGATGGAGCTAAAGAACGAGGACTTGTGGGGGACGGTGGCACCCAAGAAATACTGTCGGATATCTTGTTGAATGGATATAATTCGAATCTAACACCACAACTGGGATACAATATTGAGCCTCCAGATTTTCCTCTGCAGCAACTGGTTGGAACTTCTGCTATGGCATCGGTAAGACACCAGCTGCAGTTCTCTGCAGATAGGTATGGGAGGCACCAAGCACTGGCATATAGTTTTTGGTTTTCTGTGAGATTCGCCGACTTGTCAGCCAACTTAGCAGAAGAATTTGCTGCTGCATTTCTCAAATCATTCAACATATCCCAAAGAATGTTGTTGAAGCGTCCAGCCTGACCGACATAATCCTTATCGTTCATGAAAGAAAGTTCTGGAGTTTTCTCAACGATGGAAAAGAAGCTATTATCAGAATAGCGCACATAGCATACGGAGTACCAAACTATGGCTTCTTTTGCAGTGGTGCACAGTGATGTTATGAGTTTGGCTGCTTCTATCACACATGTCTGGCAGATTTTAGGGTCAATGTCTCTAACACAAAGGAAGAGACCATAGACAGTGTTCACGTTGTTATCGCCAACAGCTGTGGAATTGTAGAATCTGGCATTGTTACTACTTTCGGAGGAGAGCAAATCTAGAAGTGTTTTGATGTTGGAACGATAAGTGTTATAGGTTGCAGAAGTGCTGTTCCTTGTGCAGTTATAGTAAGCATGTGTGCTATTATCAAGAGCAGCTTGTAAGATGGGAGAAGGAGAGCAATGGAGAAAGTGGGAAGAGAAAGTTGCAAGTAGAAACAACAAACTGAAGAAATCCATACTTTGCAAGGGGAGAATCAGGAGCTCAAATAATACACCAACAATAAATTGCCATGTTGGTGGTGGTAGGTAAATGTTTTCTTCCTTAAACTTTTAAGGATTCAGTTAAGTGATCCTATGACAAAATGATTCAGTTAAATGATACTTAATATATTAGCTCCAACCCACTATGTATTTATTCACTTTCATTCTCTTGATTGAGTTTTTTACAGAAAACTTTTCTTTGCCATACATGATGCTATCTCCACTCAATAATTTTATACTCAGACAGTCAACACTACCTCCAGAAAGCCATGTGAAACATCAAGTACCAACCCACTTCATTCACTGACTGCAATTATGAATGTTCAATCTTGGCTGCTTTTGGTGTCCACATAGAGTATATGTTTATATTTTTCCCGCTAAAATAGGACACATGGCCTTAAGTACCGTTGTTTATTTTAAAAACATTGGAGAGAATAGTTGGTGGAAATTATGAAATTGAATGCTGTTGGAAAACGCATTAACTAGCATCTAAAATTTCACTACTCTTACGGTCTAATAGGTTGGTTTAAATGAAATTTGAATTACAACAGCGTTTTCTGCACTTGACTATAAGTTAGAGGATGATTGTGTGCATTATTATATCTTAGGTGTGTGTGAAATTATATCTCCCAAGAAAGGTAGCAGCAGCCTATGCACACTGAACACATGCTAGTAGTAGTGGGGAAGTTAAATTGTTATTTAGGATGTTTTATTAAGTACACTTTTAACATCGTGCAATCAGAGTTTCAGATTCTTATGTTGTTAGGGTGTAAAGAATTGTCATTTTACAAAGTAAAAGTTGAGGGAGAATATTCTTTATTTGAATAAAGCTGATGGTTTTTAAATAAATTTTACACAAACTAGAGAAAATATAGTCAACTAAACAAATCCTAAGATAATGAGTATAATGGCTAAAGAATAAGTGGTCTTACGTATAATGGCTAAAGAATAAGTGACCTTTCACGAGGGAGATCAAAGACAAAACTCTTAGGAAAGCGATTATAAATGCGGGATATACATTGAAACAACCTATGTTCAAATATTATCGTAACGAGATTCGTTTGTCAAATCCGGACATGGACTAGGTCATACGACAATGGACAAAGATGGGGCCACATGACAACAAATCTAATTGAATCGATGAATGGGGTATTCAAAGACATACGAAACCTCTCAGTCAGTGCTTTGGTTAAATCAACATATTTTAGGATGGCTTCGTTGAAGAGGTGAAATATGGAATGCTGTCAATCTGGACAACTATGGAGTGAAAGCTGCATGAAGTACATTAAGGCAGAAAGTGTCAAAGCCAACACCCATCTGGTTATACGGTTTGACCGACACAGCCACAACTTCATTGTCAAAGAGACAATCGACCACAACGAGGGTCTGCCAAGACAAGAGTATATGGTTATATTACCTTCTCGTTGGTGCGATTGTGGCAAGTTTCAAGCCTTTCGTATGCCTCGCTCTCACGTCATTGCCGCGGGTGCCTATACTCATCAAGACGCGCTATAACTTTTGTCTCCCATTTACAAATCTGAAACCTTGCTCAACGTATACAACAACAACTTCCCTTTGCTAGCAAAACCTGATTATTGGTCTGCGTACGACGGTGAAATAGTATGACACAATGACCAAATGCGAAGGAATAAAAAGGGTCTTCCCAAAAGTAAGCGCACCACAACCGAAATGGACTCCCTTGACAAGATGGAAAGAAAGTGTGGTTTATGTCGTCAGGTCGGACACAATCGCAAAAAATTTCCGAATCGGGCTACTGGCTCAATCACATAAAAATTGTATTACAAAAAGTTTTTCCTTTATTAAGTTGTAAACATTAGGGTTTTTCGTTAACAATATTTGTTACAATAAACATTGGGCGAACAAGAAATAAAACACCATAAACCGTCTACGAGATTAGTTAAAACAATTTCATCTGACCCATGCATCATCAACATTACGTCGCTGTCTGTTTTGACTTCCTCCAACCAAAAATTAAGTCTTTTTGTCACAAGTGAGGTTGTTGTTCATCTTCGCTGGATCCTTCTAATTTGTTCCCCTCTTCGATGTCTCCCTCTAGCCATCACATCAACTCTCTCTTCAGACGCTCCATGGAGTGAATGTGCCAGAATTTCATTTTCATCAAAGGTTTTGTGGCGGAGAAAATAACGTAACCATCTTTGGTAAAAATCATGGGCGATGTCATGACGCAAATAACAGAGTTAAAAATAAGAGAACAATGCGAGAAAGTGTGAGTAATGACGGAGAAACGGACGAATTATTTATAAAAATAACATTTTGCCCTAGGAGCCAAGTGAGATGGCGCCTCCTCTCACTTTTAAAGTGCATGCGCCATCTCACTTGGCTAAAAGAGAGAGGAGGCGCCAAGGACAAAATGGGGAGTGGATGCGCCAACTGGGTTGGCTCCTCCCTTGTGGGGTTTTCTGAAACATGGTTATTTGCGTAATTTTCTCCGAAACATGGTTATTTGCGATTTTTTTTTAATACCTGGTTATTCCAAAAAAAAATTCATAGTTTTACTGTTTTATCTTGAGTTTTTTTTTCTTCATATTTTATGAATCTGTATATATATATAAGAATAAGACACTACAACATTACCTTAATCACACAATTAACTAATACATATCAAATGATAGGATTCAGACTCTTACCAATAATATTAAAACAAAAAAATTTACCTTTGTTGTCACCATAGGCGACATAATTTCCCCTTTTGAAAGTAAACGATGAGGATTATTTTTTCATCTCATGTCATGTGCTTTAAACATCCACTATCAAAATATCATTTTGAAGTTAATGGTAAAGTATACTTGTATCACAACTTAAGTCTTTTGATCTTTGACAACTAAATCATTTTTGGTCCTCTAGTATTAGTGTAAGGGATGTTTCCTTTAGGAATTCATTTCTTGTGACTTTTGTTTCATGATCTTTTCTTATATAACAAAAAAAAGTGTGTCCAAATTTACCACAATAAAAACAGCCAGGCATGTTATGATTATAGGGTCTATTAGGATGACAAATTTTTTAAACGATTTAATTTCAGGTTGATAACTTACTCCGGTTTTATTATAAGTTTCTCTTTTATTATAAGTTTTTATTTTTTTATAAACTTTATTATAAGTATTCAAAGTGCCAGATCACATCCTTTTAAGGCTTGTTAAGTTGTATTACGCAAATCTCAAGTTTGAAAACTTAGCATCCACAACATTGGTAAAAGGTGTTGAGGTTTGTATTCACAAGGATGATTTTGGAGACATGTTTGAATTACCCTACTTTGGCAAATCCTTCATCTATGATGCACCTTCTGCATCAAAGAAATTTAGTTACATTGTTGTTATTTCAAACTTCCTTGTCGATCAAATGAGAGACAAGACACCTCTTATCAAGGCAAAGTTCATGAAAGCTAAATGTCGTGTGATACATCATCTGCTCACTTGCATACTCTTCCCAAGCAAGTTAATTGCATATTCTTCATAAAGGAAGATGTTGTTGTTGTTGTTGTGTGGATGCTAACACAAAATCACCCAACCAATTGGGTCGTTGGAATTTTTAACCACATGTTGTATTGTAGAAGGAACCACTCAACTGAGTTGCCATATGGAAGCCTAACCAAAATTGTGGCTAATAATGAAATTCACTATGAGGGTGATTGTGTAGGTGCAATCCACTGTCAGATCGACACAGCATCTTTGAGCCCAATAAAGGTTCGTGTCTTTCGAGATGAATTAAATAATGATCCAGTAGTATAAGAAGAAGAAGAAGTTGAAGCTCGACCAATTTCTGCCAATAGAGGAGTGATAAACGCCATGCTTGCAATTTCCTATAAAAAATCTTTAGCTCTTCAAAGTCTAAGGAATTTTCTATCATCCGGAAGAATACATTGGGAAAAATCAAAGTAAAAAATGATGATTATAGTGACAACTAGTATATATCTCAATCTTTTGTGTTTTTAAGAGTGTTTAATTTTCTATTTTCCCACTTATTGCATTTGAATTGATTTTTTAATTAAAAAAGTATTCTCGTTACAAAATACTTGTGCATTTTTCTTCTTATATTGTAAGTTATGTGCTTGAATGTCTTTTATATTTGTTTATCATTTTTTCCGCCTTTTTGATAATGTCAGAGGAGGATAAATATATTCTCAAGAGGAGTAGGGTATACTCTCTATATTTGTTAGAGGGAGTTTAACCACTCAAATTCTTTGCTATTGTTTTTTTTTTGTCTACCTCTTCGAAAGATGTGTTGTCATCATCAAAAGGGAAGAGGGAGATGTGGAGGTATGTGCTTGCAGGTATAATAATTGCATCAATTTGTTAACTTATTTGATTTTGATGATAACAACACTATGAAGTGAAATCTTCATCTTAAGTGATGATCAAGTTGTTGTGTTTGAATATCAAGATGTTAAAGCCTATCTCTGAAGGACAACACCTAATGTCAAGCGGCGTTGGATGGAATCCCTGATGATCTTTGTCAAGCAATCTTTATAATGATGGCATCAATCGAAAAGCCTTATCAAGCGTCATCAAATAGTATAATTCAAGTATCAAATGAAATATTAAATCATTGTTGTATCAAACAAGGGATCTTAGATCTTCAGAATTGTGAAAGAGAGGAAGTGTGAAAGTTCGCCTTATCCTGGTGAAGTGATTTGTGTCTCTAAAGGTATAATATTCTCTCTTAAGTTACTAAGAAAAATCACACACGCATACTTTCAAATGATAAAAAGCCTTTCTGCTTTTATAAAATCCCCAAGAAATGTTTTGCGCAAGTAGCTAGTTGATTACCAGCTTGAATACTCCTTCATGAGTGTAGTTTACATTAGATAATCGATAATCATATTAGGGTTTATCAATTATCTCTTTTGTAACACTCATAATTGAGTATCAGGGCCTATAACCAATTACTAAATATGCCATTTTAAACTTTCTATATTTAAACTATATAGTCAATTATGTGATATGCATAATCGATTATGATCATTCAAAAAATCAATGAATTATTTCCATTTGTGTGCCACCCTCTGTCCTATAAATAGAAAGCTCAGTTTGTCATTTCATATACACCAGAAAACTTATTTTGAAAACTCTTTCTCACTTTCCACTCTCGTTTCTCTCGAAATAAAGAGTAAAGAACAAATAAAGAGCTATTTATTTCATCTTCACTTTTGTCTTAGTGTTTTGAGAGTGAAATTTACGTATGAGGTGTATGGTTGTGGTGTAGGGGAATTTTTGTAATATCTTTTATTAGATTTTGTTGTTTGGTTCTAAGCTAAAACAAGTTAAAAAGTTCTTATTTGGTTTGTGATGTTGTCTGTCAAAATCTCACGTTTAGTTTGTTAGCTTCGCCTGTTGAAAAGGCTCTCATTGGTTTGTGGGATTGTCCGTCAACGTGTCGTGTTTGGTTCGTGAGCTATGCCTAGTATAAAAGCTCTCATTTGATTCTGGATTAGCATTGTAGGAAATCTCGTCTTTGGTTTGGAGGGTAGCGTAAAACTCCAAGTGTGCTTGTAAGAAGGTTCATGGGCATAACATGTGAGAAACTCACTCTTATAGTGGAAATCTCAAGAAGTAATTCTTGTGGAGAGGATTAGGTCAAGTGGTTAGTTCGAACCTTTATAAACCTCAGATGTATTCTTCGTATCCCTTATATCTCTTTATTTCCATTACTTTTTATTTTTAATGTGCTCAAATATCTTTTTCTCTCAAATTTTATTTCTTTTATTTATTTCGTTGCTTACTGTTTTCAAAATTATTTTAAACAATTACTTTTATCAAAGTTTTTTTAATCTGACATCATTTTTCAACGCAACACAATTCACCTCCCTCTTGTGTTTGGAGTCACTTGTCTAACACAATTATCGCCATATGAGTGTTGATGGAGATAATATGCTCAATTAATGGGATGACATATCCTATCGAAGGTCAACAACGACGAAGACTTGAAATTCTATGGTACATGCACGTCTAAGGTTTAGTTGGACAAAATTTAGGGGTCTAGGATCTTTGTACCATCTAATTGGTTGACAATTGTCGTCGCTTTTGTTGAAAATGAAAAACACTATCTTGCAAGGTTACGTTGTGGCGACATAACTCTTCCATAGCGGTCGACATCTCCTCTATTGCTTTTTGGTCACTGCTGTTGTTGCTAGGGGCATGTCTCAGTTCAACATTGTAGAACGGTGGTTTGGTCGCGATATGTTTTCAAATGGGAGTGCAGTCCGAGTTAGTTTTATCGGGCCCACGATAAGCGTCAATTGTACTTGATATGAGTATAATAAATGCTACTCTGTTTGTGATTGCATAAAAATGTATGACTCTATTCAACTGCCTAGTGAGTATTTATAGATGGAAACTCTAAGGAAAGATCTAGTGGAGAGACCAGCTCTTATGCATAAAGAATCAAATATACGTTTCTCGAGTTTGACTCATTAGGGGAGTGAATCTGATGCGTCATCCTATTATGTTGAAAATGAAGTCATTTCAATGAATATTTTAATTATTTCTTGGTTATTTCTTGAAGGACTCTTATTCTATTTGCTTAACGTGTGATTTACTACGTCTTTCCACAAGAGCAAGTGAGTCATATTAGATCACATGCTCGACATGTGCTCTCGTCATTTACTATACTCGTCATGTTATTTTAAGGTTGACGAGTCTATTTGCCAAACTCTTTAGACCTCAATCAAAGATATCCTAGTTAGTCCAAAAATAATTTTAAGTTTGATGTTGACAATATCATCTCATTTTTCACATTTTTTTTGGTTTCATTTTCTTCCATACATTCTCATGATTTTGGCTTATATTTCAAAGTGCAAAAATCGTTGTTGTGTTTGTTTAGTGAAATCTCTATAAAATTGAATTTGTTGAGAAAAAGACAAACACGGTTGTTCATACTTTAAAAGGAGTGGTTAGGCAGTTAAGATAGTCATAATAATAAATAACAAATGATACATTGGTGCCATGCAATAAAATTATTACAAACTAGTAAACTCCAATATATAAAAGGGACAAACAACATAATTACAAACCTGAACAACAATGAATCATTTGAAAATAAATAAAATAATAAAAATAGTTGGAAAAAAATTGTAGACAGAAAAAAAAAAAGTTAATCAAATAGAAAACAAATTAGTGAAATTATATTCCCATTGAAAATCCTCAAGCAAAGGAAACGATGCATCTCTTGTCTTTGTAAATATGCAAGAGAGAACCATTGGCTGCGATTCCCACATCACAGTTAGCATGCATCTTGTGGCGCTGGCTTTCCCACGAGGATATCTTAAATTTAATCACAGACGTCAATTCCAAACTAAACATCACACTACCATCAGCCCTATCGTTCTGGATTTCAGTCCAACCTTGACTGCTAACAGTTAAGGTTGGACCGGCAAAAACTGCAATAACTTTTGTAGTGTTTTTTGGCCCCTGATAAGATGGAAACGGTATCGGTGTTGACCCGATAACGTTGTTTCGGTAATAAACCGTCCCGGCCATTGACTCGTAGTAAACTCCAATGTTTAGGTTGGAGTTTCGCGCGTCTACTTTGAAGGCTAACTGGGCTGTTTGAACTCCGGATTGGGCCTGAAGGCCCGCAACGGTGAAGTCACGGAGAAAGAATCTGGGCCGGTGTGGACGTAGGCTGAGCCAGACGATGAAGGTGATGAGCCCGATGATTGCGAGGAGGCTTAAGAAGATGGTGCAGACCATTTTGGAGACACGGGTAGTGAGACTGTCTTGGACACGTTGGAGATAGTATTTGGTCGAATGATGGCGCTTTATGGGCTTCGGGCGTGGGTTTGGGCCCGAGCCCGTGACGTGGTGAACGGGTATGTGGTCGTTTCCGTACATTTTGTTGTTTATGTGAGGGGTGTTGGGAGATGAAGAATTATGGAGTTTGAGAAATGTGTTATGGTTGTGGTTGTGGTTTTGTAGTGAAGTTGCATAGAGAAGAAAATGAAAAATATATGAAGGATATAATGTAGGTTTAGTATGGTTCATGGAAGAAGGAAAGAATAAGCTTTTTGTGTTAAAGTGTATGTTATGTCCTGGTTTATAAGAAAAATCACATTCTTTTGCTCTGTTATGCCTTTTCTATCACGTTTGAATCTTTGAGGAATTATAACTTATACATGAACATTGAACACTACATTGAGCATAACCATTTATTAAGGTAGGGACCTTTTCATATAAACAAAATCATTCCTTTTTAATTTTTCTTTTATGGATGATTATAGACAAGGATGATTATGATCTAATTCTAAAGTTTAAATATCAATTCTAATTTTACTCAAATTTAAATTCAAATTTTAACAAAGTCGAAAATGAAATTGAATTTATTTAGCTGGACTCTTAATCAATTTGATAGATTTTGATTAAATTTTTAGAAGTTTTTTAGAAAGTGTTTTATTTTTTTTCCAATTTATTTATTTATTAGTTTGAATTTTTCCTTATCAGTTGAAGATTTGTTAAATATACCAATTCTAGACCGACATCTCAAACTTAGGGACACAATAGACATAAGTCCGGTTCGAGTGTAGGAGCAACATACTCTACAACATATGTCCCAAATTTAAGAGGCCTTACATTTTAAAATGTCCTATTTTCTTTATATATTAATATTTATAAATATAAAAAATATTATAAAAAATCTAATAAATAAAAAAATTGCTATGATAAAAATTTAATATATTAAAAAATGAGATTGATAAAAGTTAAAATAATAATAATTAAATCTTTTTTATTAATATATAATTATATTTTTATATATTATTTATAATTGTATTTTTTTTCTTCAAATTTAAATCTATTTTTTAAATTTGAACGGAATCTCCAGTTTAATTGGACCGGCGCTGCTTGAACACAGGGTCCATCGCATTTAGCTTACCAAAACTGAGACGGGTTCAAAGACTCTTTTCATAATGTTTTGAGAACAATGGAAATCATTCTGGCGCATACAAATATTAGTTTCTCCCTCTCAAATGGTTGAATATCGCACAATTAAAATAATTTAAAAACTATAATACTTAATTTATTAGTATATTATATTTATTCTCAAATACCACAAAATTTTTTATCATTCACATAAATAAGTCAACTTTAATTTGGACAAGGAATGAAACTGATGTACAACAATTTGATCTTAGCGGTTCCGCCACTTTGATCTTAGGAATAGAAAACCATTGTTGTTCAACCTCTTGAATGCCATCATCATTAACCATTTCTGGACATGATGTTTCTGATAGAGAGCGACCTAGAGATTTCATTTTTTGTGTGGCTATTTTTAATACATAATGGAATAAGTTTCTTTTTCCACCAAAATTAAGATGAAGAAAAATGATTGTACGTGAAGAAATTGAATGAAATAGATAGTAGTAGTACTATTTTTGTAACCTAATCAACCTTTAACTACTGCACTAGCCAAGTGTTATCTTCTCTTCTTGAGTTCCCTTCTTGACCAAAAATCATTGGAGACCGGTAGAATTATAAGCCAACTTCCTGACACTATCTTAGCACATATCTATGATTTTCATGCCCACAATGTTAGCAACAACTTCCTTATCAGAGATGAGTTTCTCATAGTTGAAGAATTATCGGTAAACACCAGATCTGACTTCATTGATGATGATAGGTTCGAGATCTACAAAAACAACACCATGAATGTGTTTTCTAGAACTGATTTCGTTGAAAAAAGGTTTAATGAATGTTGAAAAAATAGATGAAGGAGATGACGCAGTAACGATGAACAATTAATTCTCTGTTTTATCATACACATGGTAGGTTTGAGATTCAATTTTAGAAAATGTCGAATGAATGCTTAAAGAATAGATCAAGGGATTGAGACAGTAACGATGAACAATTTCCATTTTAGGGTTTAGAAAGTCGAAATTAATTTTATTTGTTTTAATTAGGTTTTTAAAATATTTTTGTTTAATTTAATAAATATAATAAAATAAAATAAATGACATCTAAAATGTGATTAGCTCTATAGAACTATCCACGTCACTTAATAAAATCCACATAATAAAAAAAATTACACGTCAATGCATTTTTGACCAAAATTGTTTAAAAATAAAATATGGAAATTGATTTTGAGAATGAATCATAATAGGGGATCAAAACTGAATTTAACCAAATTATTAATATATTTATTATGTTATTTAAATATCCTAATAACATAATTACTTAATTATCCTAATTAAACCAATTTAAAAAATGTATTTCATAACTTTAAATATAAGCACACACCCCTAATTACTAATTACCTATTAATTATATTTGACATAAATAATTTCTTCAAACTATTCCAACTTATTTATTCAAATGAAGAAAATAAGGCATTGGAAAAAGAAACCACAACTTTGAGGTTCCTCTTCTATGAAAAAAAAATCATTAAACGCTCAAAATCAAAACTCTTCATATTTCATTCATATTGTTTTAGATTGGGTCTGCCCTTGACCCAACTCCACGTGAGACCCGATCCAATTATGTCGGTCAAAGCATATTGGTCAGTTCTGCCCTTGACTACGTCGGGCATCAACTTTCACTCCCCTCAAGGAGGCAACCCCGTCACACGGGGATAAATCCAGTTAGTCTTAGGAAGACCATCGTCAGTCAAAAGGACCTCGAGGTCATCTTTCGATCCTCTCCGTGACCAAGACTGATCCCCTCACACGACCCCGCGTCTGGCGGGGAGCATCTACGACGAGCGGAAGCACCTCACGAGCATCTCCTTGTAGGGCTGACTATTAACGTCTCTGAATATCGCGAAGTCTTCGTGGCCCCGGAAAGACCACATCCATATCCTCCTGATCTTACGAAGGAAGTCATCCAGGTGGGGGACTACATGCGGGTCCCCATTACTCACGTATGACCTGGAAGTCTCCACTTTGGGCCTATTTGACCAGCCCAATAAGGAGACCTTGACCCAGCGCTGGGGGCTATAAATACCCTCTCTTTCGAGAGGGCCAGGTATTGAACATCTCTTACTCTCTTGCTTGCTTGCTCATTCTGAATCTCACTTTGGCATCAGAGTATCTTGCAGGTACCCCCCCTATCCCACTTTCAAGTTCTTCTCGACGTAAGGTGTGACGGTCCATTCTGGTCAGGTACGATCAGTGGCGCCGTCTGTGGGAAAAACAACTTCCTCGTCTTTCATTCATCCAAGACAAAAGCTAATCCAACTCCTTTTTGACTGTCATGGTTGATCTCATGGCAGAAAATAACCTGAATATCCATACTGTCGACGTTAACAACAACGTCGCTGACCACAACATCGGCATCAATAATGCTGGTCCCGCTGGCCTCAACACCGGTAACAATAACAATACCAGCAATAACAACAACAACGGCCACGTCATTGACATGCCAGGCCCCTCTGAATATAGAGACGGAATGACTGCCTCATCGTCATCACTGTCCAGACGACTCGAGGATGATCGTCGTCCTCCTCAGAACTATCAGTCGCCCGCGTTCCAGGTGGTCCCCGTTCTTGCGGGTGCTGATGCCACGACCAGGGCACTATTCGCGGCAATACATCAAACAAACTACTTGATCTTTTCGCAAGGGGAGAGATTAAGGGTGCACGAAGATTCTCGGTGAGCCCCCAGAAGACATAGGAGGCTTGATTCTCCTCATCCCCGTCAGATAGAGGAACGTCCCTAATTTCCTCCACGGAGACACAGACGAGATACCTCTTGAAGCCCCTCTCCCCGATGAACCGGGCGACGCCCCGCGTTGGAGAGGGACCAGCCCGTTGATACGGGGAGGCGTGATCACATTCCCCCATGCCAAGAGAGAAGACCCCTTGGAAACATAAACAGGGGGAATGACGAACAACGAAACCGGCCGAGGGATCCTCCCAGCGACCAGGGCCGCCATTACAACAGGTCGCCTTCTTGATCTCCAGACAGAAGCGATGAAGATGACCCCCGTGGTCCCCTATCCCAGGCTATTATGGAGGTACTCGTTCCCCTGGGTATGGAGAAACCTCCCCATCTGAAGGACTACGACGACATTGCCGATCCATTCGACCACATCGACAGGTTCGAGGCAATGCTACACTATCATAACATCGGGGGATCGATCAAATGCCGATTGTTTCCCACGACTCTAAGGAAGACTGTGATGGACTGGTATAAGAGCCTTGCCCCGGGGTCAATTACCTCCTAGAAAAACTTGAAAAACCAGTTCATCGGCTCATTCACTGCCTCACGTCGACACCCAAAGACTGATGCATCCCTCGAGGCCATCGTCCAGAGAAGTGACGAGACCCTCAAGGAGTTTATTAATAGGTTCAACTTCAAGGCCATTCAGGTCCCTTACGCCAACCATATGAAGAGATACCTTCTCGAGAGGGGAATCCTCTCGGGCACAAAGTTTAGAAAAGCCTTTGGCATCGAACCACCGCAGACATTCAATGCTTTCCTTGAAAAGGCTAGGGCCTATTTAAACTACGAGGAGAGGGAAGCAGTCAATAGAGCCCAAGACCCAATGAATCATGGATCAACCAGTAATATGTGTCAACAAGATTCAAGCCCTCCTTGACGAACGGGCGAGAAGAGAAGGGATGATAAACCGCGGGATCCTCGCGAGCAAAGAGGGCCCACAGGGCAATTTACTGAGTACACTCCACTGACAGCTTTCTGCGAGCGCATCTTGGCGGAGTGTGCTAATAATGATTTCAAGGACAGAAACATCAGACGTCTTCGCCCTGCTCCTGCTAAGCCTGAGGCTGATCAGAGAAAATGCTGCCAATATCATCGAAGTCATAGACACCTGACTGAAGACTATGTCCATCTCAAAGATGCTATAGAGACCCTCATTAAAGAGGGAAGACTCGGGCAATATTAGGGCGGCGACGCCCCGCATCGAGATGGCTGTGACACAAAGAAGACTGAGGAGGATGCCCGACCATCAGAGGAGACGGTCCTCATCCAGACATCATTTTTTGTTACGAGACCAATAGACTTCTACGTCCCCGACGACATCGAAGAACCCTTGTCCATTCATAGTAGGTGGGAAAGATTCCCCTCCACCATGGTCATAAATGGAGAGGGGTTCGACGATATAACTATAAACTCCGCAAAGAGTAAACTTGATGAACTGGTCGACACCCTGTTGGCTGAAGATTTTGATATTATGATTCGAAATAAGACGATTGGGTTTTGTTTGAATAAAGCAAGTTTGATGATTTGGAATGAAAGAGACCGTTCGTTTCGAATGGAAATATTAAAGTTCAAGGTTTCGAATGATAGTTGTGGAGTGTAAGTCTAAAGCCTTGTTCGAAATAATGATGAGACTATACTTGTAAGGGTTGTTTTCGAAACGAATTCGAAATGAAGGTACCAAGGCGCTTGAAATTCAAACGTGAGCAGGATATTGGAAATTCAAAATACATAAGCATTGGAACGTTCGAGGACGCGTGGAGGCTAGAAGGAAGTAATGCTCTGTATGCTTCGAACGTGGCAGATTCTGATAGCAAGACCGTTATGGTCGAAGTAGTATAAATATAAGTCTTAGTGTTAGGATTTCAGTGTGTCATATCTGTTGTACAAATTCAGTAAACATTCAAAATACCGCATGGATAGGGAAACGAATGCTCGAAAGATGTACGTATGATAACACCAACATTTATAATTCAATGAAAACTCTTTACATTTTCTAGTTTTGTCTTTCACTTCCATTTCATTTGTGCTTCAAACAATTTTACGTTTATGCCTTTACATTAAAGCCTTTACATTCGAAGTCATTTATTTCTTTCTGCATTTAAACACTTTTCTTATGTTCGAATCCTCTAAACATTCAGTAACTTTTACATTCTCTTACTTAATCCTGCCATTTGCCCCATTTTAAGTATTTTTACTTTTTTTAAGAACATTCCTAATATCATATAGAAATTGTCCTTCGAATCATTCCGTATAGAAATCAAAGTGGATTGGATATCTTCGAAACACTTTAATTAGAAGTCCTAAATAGGAATACCAGTTTTACAATTAGACTTAACCAAACAACTATGTTCCATAGGATCAATCTAGTCGATCCTGCAAGTTACCAGAGAAATTGAGTAACAGTAATTAAGTTTATTCGATAGTTTGGAAGACTAGCGGTTGTTCACCAGAAATCACTGTGAACAAATTGGCACACCTGGTGGGACCCGTTGTTAAGAAAGTCGAAAGTAAAGATTTTAGGATATGATTTCGCTGTGTAAGTTCTTTTCTGAGTATCAATTTCGCTGTTATATGAACCTCAGAAGTGGTAAAACAACCAATAGTAACCAACCCTTACCCAGAAGGAAACGTAGTAGTAGGATGTCTAATCCAAACAATCAACAAGGGGAACAAAATATCCCACATGGAATAGGCACCAATACGTCTGTTTCGACGGGGACGTCTAACGCGATCCCTACGAACGCACAGTCTGTTGCATCTTCTACCAGTAGTGTGGCCACAAATGGAGCAAGTGGCACGACAACCAACAGTTCGACCCTAGGAAATACAAGGACCACTGGTTATCTTGCAGGATTTGTCCCACCACCAGGGACACAAGCCCATTTCGCCACCCCACCACCAACTAGACCACACGGTTTCGATGGGACTAGACTCAGAAATCCCTCCTATGGGATGCCAACATCTTTTATGGCGGGTTTGCACAATTCTACATCAAATTCGTCACCACAATTTGGGTTCGGATCTGGGGCCAACCAATTTATGACAAATCCCCAAGGTTCAGTGGGTCATAATACATTGCCTATCTTAACCACAGAAAATCAGATGGCCTTTAGGCAATTAATGGATGATAGTAACCATAATATGATAGGAGTGTTAGCGCAGACTATGCAAGAAATCTTTGCCCCAATAGTACAAAATGTAACTGTAACCAACAGAGAAAACGCGGACAACATGAGTCGAATAACAGATTTTTTCGCTCCGCCAGAAAGGCGTAGGCAGAATCAGGCGGGGGTTCGAGCGAACATACCCATCATAGAACAAATTACTAATGACCCACCCTATAGACCAGCCAGAGAGGGGGTTAACTTGGGGGCAAGGGCACAAAGATTAGAAGTCCCAGTGATTCAAGAGGAACCACAAAGGGGAGTTATAGAACCAGGGGCAAGGGTCGAAAGGTTAGAAGTCCCAGAGTTTCGAGAAGAACAACCTAGAGGAATTGTCATGGTGGTTCGACACCAAGACGTTGATGAAGTCGTTCACAGGATTAGAAATGACAACATGTTGGCAGAAAATAATTTAACCACCATGATAGAAAGGATTATGGTTTAAAACGGTCTCAATACAGGAATTAGGAGGCCAAACTATTCCTCTCCCATAGTAGATTATGTGATGCACACTGATTTACCAAGGGGATATAAGGTCCCTAAATTTACAAAATTCGCTGGAGACACCAATGAGTCAACAGTCGAACACATAGCCAGGTATCTTACCGAAGCAGGAGACATAGCAAATAACGAGAACCTTATGATTAAATATTTCCCAAGTTCCCTAACTAAGAACGCTTTCACATGGTTCACCACATTGCCTCCTGGATCCATAGATACTTGAACCCTTTTGGAGAGATTATTTCATGAACAATTTTACATGGGACAATCTAAAATAAGTCTGAAAGAACTAGCCAGTGTCAAGAGGAAGTTTACTGAGCCCATAGATGATTATCTGAGTAGGTTCAGACTCTTGAAGTCTAGATGTTTCACAGTAGTTCCTGAACATGAGTTAGTCGAAATGGCTGCTGGTGGCCTAGACTACTCCAGTCGAAAGAAATTAGATACATAATAATTGAGGGATATGGCCCAATTAGCGGATAGGGTTCGACAAGTTGAAAGACTGAAGGCCGAGAAAGCTAGGGTTTTTAAAAATAACAAGAAAGAAAGGGTTTCCTATGTCGAAACTGAGGAAGCAGAAGATTACCCTGAATTCGAAGAGGTCAAAATTGATCTCGCTGAATTGAAACAGGCTCCCCCTTACTCTTGTAAATTACTAGTCCCCATAAAAGGGAAAGAAATTATTGAAAATGAGAAGAGTGACAAGTTCCCAAAGAAGGTTTATACCTTCGACGTAACGAAATGTGATGAAATTTTTGATTTGCTTGTCAAAGATGGCCAACTAATAGTGCCATCGAATGTCAAATTACCACCTTTAGATCTAAGAAAGAAAAGAGGGTTTTGTAAGTATCACGGTTTCTTAGGCCACAAAACCTCACAATGTTTTCTTTTCTGGGATCTGATTCAAAATGCAATCAAGGATGGTAGATTAAGGTTCGCTGACAAGCCAAAGATGAAAGTGGATGATGACCCTTTGGATGTTGCTGACACCAATTACTCTGAACCTGCATACATTGGAGAGATAAATATGGTTGGAGCAAATGAAGGTGACACTCCATCAGAAGAGGAAAACACTGAAGATGAAAACTACGTGTTAGTTGAAATCGAAAAGGAAGTTACTGAGGACTTCCATAAGGAACAAGAATCTTTGATCAAAGCAGTTCCTTTAGTTACTTCGAAAGAAATCCAGGCTACTGAAGGCCAGGAGCACCAAAAACAAAATCTGACACAGGCTACTGAAAGCTTGAGGCGAAAGTTGGAGAAAGTACAGATCACACTGCCAGTTCTTCCTCAGAAGGGAATATGGGATACCTTGGGAGAGCCCAGCGGGAAATTCGATTACACGGTGAAGTATTCCGCCCCAGAAAGCTCAAAGATCCCAACTGAAGACATCAAACCTACAGGATGGAGAGATACTGATATCAAAGGAGAAGATGTGGATGTTAACATGGTAAACATGGAGCAACCTTGTTCCGAAATGAAGGAAATGGAAAGGTTCTTAGAGAAAGAAAAACACAAGATGGAAGACAGTTATGCTAGGGATGCCAGTCTCAAAGAATACCTTATGCTATGCCACAAAGAGAATGCTGCAATGATGTTATGTCCCAGATGTAGCATCATTTGTAATCAGAGAATTGCTGCAGACTTTGAAAAAAGACAAAGGGCACGAACAGGAATCAACTGGCGCCAGGATAACCAGCTGTTCAGATGCTACCCTAAGGCTGGAGAAAGTCTTATGGGGTTCTTAGTTCGTTGTCACAAGGGGGAAACCAAATGCTTAGTGTGTCCAAGATGTTCTACAGTATATGATCAGAAAGTGGCTGAAACCTTCGAAACATTCCCTTTCACCCCATGTTGGAACCACAGAGAAACTGGTCAAATGGGCCAATGTTTCGAGAACAACTACACCCAACGGAGGCCTGACAGCCCTTATCCTAGAGGCGCTCGAAGGGTAACATTCAAATTTCCTGCTGATGCACCAACGGACAAGTGGCTACAAGTTAGAGCTGACAAGGGGAGAGACTGAAGAAGTGAAAAACACAAGAAGGGGGGGTTGAATTGTAAAACTGAAAATCAATGCAATGAACACGATATTTTTATCCTGGTTCGTTTGATCTCAAACTACTCCAGTCCACCCGTCAAGGTGATTTCGCCTCTCTCCAACGAGGTCTTAATCCACTATATTCAACTGAATATTACAATCTGCTTTAACAACTGCTAAAGCCTTCTTGATGCAAACCACAACCCGGTTTGTCAAGGAATCACTTTCTTACACAGAATGGAAATCTAGGTGTGTGAGTGTTTTCTACAAAAACAGTTTATCACAACTGTGATATTACACAACTTAAGCTTATTGAACTAGATTGCTAAATATAATTGAGTAAGGAATTATGGAGCTTTTTAGCAAACTGAGAATGAGAAGATGATGATTAGCTTTTAGGCGTGGAAATAGTTGTAGAGCATTAGCCAATTCAATCTTCATTGTCTTGTTTATATAGCACTGAATTTGTTGAACGTTGGAGCAATAATCTTGATTCAATGCCATTAACAAACTTTCCTTATTAAGCAGATCTTGTCTGGAATGATGCCGTTGGTAATAATTCGCTTTGAATGCACAGTACCGTTGCTACTTAAAGTGTGTTCTGGCTTTGGCTCATTCTGACTCTGCTTAAGTGCTGATGAACTGTTATTGTCTTTATCAGAGTGTTGACCGCAGTTCTGTTCATCAAGCTTCAGCATACGCGTGAGTTGTTCTTCTGATTCTGGTATTCTGATGTAGCAACTTCTGATGCTGATGTTAATAACCAATATTCTGATGCTGATTAAGTGTGCTCTTGCTGATACCTATCAGAGTTTCTGCACAACAGAAGGTAATATTTTAGGTAGCAAATAGTTCTTACATGAATCACATAATTTAATATATCTTTTCATTTTGTTATCATCAAAACTTAAACTTAGGGTAGTAGATTCAAACTTTGTTCTAACAATCTCCCCCTTTTTGATGATGACAAAAACTAAATATTTTTAATTGAAAATAACGTGAAAAAGTATCAGAGATAACTAAATGATAAGATGTATCAGAGTAAGAAGTTATCAAAGATAAGGGATAAAGAGATATCAGAGTTGAGATCGAAGATACTCCCCCTGAATTTATAACTTCCCCTTTTAATTCCAAGAGTTCTTCAGGATCAGATCTTTATTGCCTTTCTTTGAACATCAGAATATCAGAGCTTTGACTATCAGAAGCTTTAGATCAGAATATTAGAGCAGAGCTTCAGATCAGAATATCAGAGCTTTATCAGAGCTTTGCTTTGGGTCAGAATATCAGGGCTTTAGTCTTCAGTGAATCAGAGAGCATTCTTGTACCTGTAGACTTAAGTAAAAACAGAAAACATATTCAAGTATATCAGAGTTAGAATGTTTGAGATTTTCTGTCTCAGTAATCCGTTATTGAAAAATATCTTTCTTATTCTCCCCCTTTTTGTCAGCAGTCAAAAAGTGTAAGTGAAGTGCTAAAACAATTAGAGCAGAAAAACTTGTCATATTAAAATAGTCAGAGCCAGACAAAACAGTACAGAAGATATGCAAAGAAAACATGAAAATAGCATGAATGAAAATCTATGGTTGGGGAGGAAGGCGTGTGAACAGAGTCTCCAGCATTGCCTTAATTTGATCAGCAGTCTCAGTCTGCTTGTGCACCATGCTGACTACTGTATCTATCTTGCTGTCCTGCACATCCATCCTTTCCTTCATCTTCTGATCATTTTCATCCATCCTTTGCTGCAGACGAATATCATTCATCTTCAGCTCTTCCAGAGTCTGCCTGTCCAAGGCAGCTTGAGAAACATCAGAAGCAGGGAGCTTCTGAGAGCTTTCTGCAACATCTTCAGCTTGACTGGCTTCAGCTTGAATAGTCTGGTCTTCTTCTGGCTGCACCTTTGAAGCTGGACGCTTCTCAGACCATGGCTCACTATCCAGAAGGAGCACGTCTTCTTTCAGCAGCTGACTTCCTACTTCGTTCAGAAGCTTGCTGAAATTCTGCTGTGCTTGCTCGTAATTGATGTCTTGCAATTTTAGAGCTTCAACACGTACCCAAATTCTGAATCGTGTCCAGAGCTGGTCAGAGGCAGCTGGATCAATCATTCCAGGACAGACTTGCTTCAGAGAAGCAATCCACTGCTGCAAACCTGTTTCAAAATTCATAATGCCAGAGCCAACATCTGGCTGTTTTGGTTTTGGAATGGCTATTTTATTTTTCAGATCAGCAAGACGGTTAAGGATTGTTAAATCTATGAAGGTCCTGCTGGGGTCTTCCGTGGTTTGTTTGGGAGTTGTTTGTTTGGGAGATGGAGTGGGAGAATCAGAAATAATGATTGGACTGTTTGGGGTTTTAGGAGTGTTTGGAGGAGTGGTTTCAGGCGAGGATGGCAGCTGGGCCATTGTTACAGTTGTTCCACATGGCAGCTGTATTACCAGAGGTTGTGGCTCAGAGGATTGAGGAGAATGAGGTTCAGGAGATGGAGGAGATGGAGTTTCAGAATGATGAAACTCAGGTTGAGGCGATGGTTGAGGTGATGGTGGATGAATTTCTGGTTGAGGAGAGGGAGAAGGAATTGCTGGTTGTGGAGAAGGAGGAGGAATTTCTGGTTGTTCAGGAATATGTGGTTCTTCTGGAATGGGTGAGAGAGGATGTTCTGGGTGAGGAGAGTGGACAATATCTGGTTCAGTGTTTGGATTGTTGGAGAGGTGATCAGAGCATGTTGATCAATGTCAGACAGAACTTTGTCAAGTTCTGATGTTGTTGAAGTTGTTGGTTTGGGATGTTTGGTGCGGGGTCTTCTGAGTTGTAGTGCCTCAGACGGGTCATCTTCTGGTTCGGTTTCATCTATTGTTGGGATGGGGATTGGGATTTCATGAGAAGCTGGAGTGGGGATTGATGCTGGAATAGCAGAAGAATTTAAAACAGAAGCAGCAGATAAATTACCTCTTTTCTTGCGTGTCTGCTGGGATGTTCCTTCTGAAGGGGCCTTCCTTTTCTTCGTCTTCTTCAGTGTAACTTCTGGTGGAGGTTGGTGCAGATCTTTGATATTCAGCTTGGGATCTGTACCATCAGCCTTGCACGCGTCCAAGTATCTGAGAACCACCACTGGTTTGGATTCTATCTCAGAAAATAAGGGAAAGTCACTCAGTGGGACTCTTCTTCTGGTGATGTCAGCAGTAGGAGTAACGCTGGGTTCCTTTCTGATATTCTCTATTAACTTCATTTTCTTCAGATTCTTCGCGTTCAGAGGCTTGCCAACAGTTGGTTCAATGGTGCTTAACTCTTGAGCTTATATCAGGTGCTCTATCAGCCTATTCTCAGTCAGAATATCTGATATTAACCTTCCAAAGGGTATCCAATCCCTCTTTGTTCTTTCTTCTTCCCTGGTCTCCTTCACACTTGTTCTGAGGTGATTAAACAGAAGATGGGCCAAGTTGATTTTTACCTTCTGATTGATAAAATAGATCAGAAACTGCTGATCTATATTTATGTAATCAGGGGAACTAGTTGGCTTCCTATGATTAAAGCACCCCAGAATGATCTTCGCCCAAACTCTGTGGTGATCCTTGAGGTCTCTGATTTTGCTGCTGGGCACCCCATGGGTGAAAATCTGTTCTGCTATGACACCAACGTCAGAGCATCTTTCAGCCATATCAATACAGCGGACGCCACCGCCACTGTAACCAATCAACTTTGCTATGTGATCCTCAGTGATCACAATCTTCTTTCCCATTATGTAAGAGGTGACTTGATGCGTTGAAGCAGTTGCATGAATCCAGAACTCCTTGACTAACATTGGGAATGTTGGTCCAACCAACCTGTCGAAATATCTCTCCCATTTTTGTGCCCTAACTTCTTCTGTCAGGTCAAAACCATTCTCTTTCAGACTGCCAAAATCAATAATCAGTTCAGACAACACTTCTAGATTCTTCACTGGTGTAAGGAGTGTTCTGAATGGAACTTGGTACTGTTCAGAGGAAGCTTTCTTCTGAGAACCTGCAGAAGCACTGCTGGAGGTTGCCATGTTCACACTTAGGGTTTTTCTGAGAAAACTGAGAAAAGGGTTTAAGATTGAAAGAGATGAACACAGAGAAAATGCAGAAAATATTTGAGAGATAATGAGAAACTGTAAAAGATTAATGTGAGAAATTAACGTTCTTAAATAGATTTCAGAATATTTAGTAAGAGTAAACGGTTTCAAGAAAGAGAAATAAAATCATGATTACGTTTTAAAAACATGATTACTTTCATTTAATGCTTGCTGATTTTGGGGGATTTGAGAAAGATACTTGAAACGGTTACCAGACATGTGTCTCAATGCACCCAATCAGCGTTTTGCCTTCTCAGAAGCGTGCACGCGTTCTGCTTCAAAGATTTGCTGATGATTGGATGACACTTGTTTGATTTAGTGATCAGCACGTCTATCCTTGAGCTGAAACGCTCAGATTTTTAAGACTAGCATCTGATACAATCTGCATGTTCTATCTTTCTGAAAAGAGATTGATCAGAAGTTCACAGTAAACAAATACATTCTGAAGATAAATATATGGAATTAAAACATTTTCACTCTGGGCAGATTTTCATGCTGAGATGTTTCAGAATGAAATTGAACCTATCTTCAGAAAGGGGTTTAGTGAAGATATCAGCCCATTGATGGTCTGTATCTATAAATTTTAAATTCAAAATTCCCTTCTGAATGTAGTCCCTAATGAAATGATGTTTTATTTCTATATGCTTAGCTCTATAATGTAAAATAGGATTCTTACTTAAGCAAATAGCAGAAGTATTGTCACAGAGTATAGGGATGTTACTCTCAAAAATCTGGAAGTCTTCAAGCTGACTTTTCATCCAGAGCATTTGTGTGCTACATCCTGCTGCTGCTATGTACTCAGCTTCTACTGTTGATAGCGCAATTATGGATTGCCTTTTGCTGGACCAAGAGATCAGATTGTCTCCCAGAAACTAGCAGCTTCCAGAAGTACTTTTACGCTCTACTCTGTCTCCAGCAAAGTCAGCATCGCAGTAGCCTACTAAACTGTAATCACTGAATTTTCTATAAAATAAACCCAGATTAGTAGTACCTTTCAGATACTTGAAAATTCGCTTAACAGCTGTTAAGTGAGATTCTTTAGGATCTGTTTGGAATCTAGCACAAATACATACACTGAATAAGATATCAGGTCATGAAGCTGTCAGATAAAGGAGAGAACCAATCATACCTCTGTAGACTTTCTATTCTACCTTTTTGCTTACCTCTTCTCTTTCCAGAATGCACGTGGGATGCATTGGAATCTTTGATGGCTTACATTCTGAGAGGTCAAATTTCTTCAGAAGATCTCTGATGTATTTGCTCTGATGAATGTAAGTTCCCTCTGGAGTTTGATTGATCTGAATTCCTAGAAAGAATTTCAGTTCCCCCATGAGGCTCATCTCAAATTCTGCCTGCATACACTTAGCAAATTTTCTTCCAAGAGAAGGATTAGTAGAACCAAAAATAATATCATCAACATAAATTTGACAGACTAAGATGTCATTCTTAACTGACTTACAAAATAAGGTAGTGTCCACCTTCCCTCTGGTGAATTCATTTTCTAACAGAAAGTTACTTAGTCTTTCATACCAAGCTCTGGGAGCTTGTTTCAGTCCATATAGTGACTTCTTTAGTTTGAAAACATGTTCTGGATGTTTTGTATTTTCAAAACCAGGGGGTTGGTGCACATAAACCTCTTCTTCTATATAACCATTTAAGAATGCACTCTTGACATCCATCTGATACAGAGTGATGCCTCTATTAACAACAAATGAAATTAAAAGTCTGATAGATTCTAACCTGGCGACTGGGGCAAAGGTTTCTGTATAGTCTATCCCCTCTTGCTGACTATAACCTTGTGCAACCAGTCGTGCTTTGTTTCTGATGACTTCACCTTGTTCATTTAGCTTGTTTCTGAACACCCATCTTGTTCCAATGACGTTGAATCCTTTTGGTCTGGGAACAAGATCCCATACGTCATTTCTGGTGAATTGATTCAGCTCTTCTTGCATTGCCAGAATCCAATCATTGTCCAGAAGTGCTTCATCAATGGAAGAGGGTTCAATCAGAGACACAAGTCCCATGAGGGTTTCTTCAGAGTTTCTGAAGCTTGCTCTTGTTCTGATTGGATCTTCCTTTCTTCCTAAGATTGTTTCTTCTGGATGATCCAAGCTGCTTCTGGGTAATCTTTTCTGAGGTTGATCAGCAGCTGTTGTAGGATTGCTAGCAGTGCTCCTTTCAGACGTTGAAGGAGTGTCTGTGTTGAGAGCTTCTGATGACTTGTCTTCAGAACCTGTAAATTCAATTTCCATACCTGCAAAAACTTCATTCTACAGTTCCAGAGCCAATTATCTTTCCCCTCTGATTGCCTCCAAAGCCAACGTGGCCTCCAGGCTTAAGTTCCAGGCTTTGGAACATATGCCTTCTTCCCGTCATGTGTCGCGAGCAGCCAGAGTCCAGGTACCATGACTGGTGTTTCTGATTTGCTGCTAAAGATATCTGCAACATGTATTATTTTATCCTTAGGTACCCAGATTTTCTTGGGTCTTGATTTGTTAGATTTACCAAAACTCTGGTTGAATTTTGGTTTCACAGAGTATTTACTGCTAGTGTATTTAATATCATGTGTTTGACCATACACAAAATGTGAATTCAGAGGAGTGTGTTTAATGGTTAAATCCATGACATTCTTTGGTGTAGGAACCTTACCTTGGTATCCTATTCCCTTCCTGCCGTTTCTGCTAACTCCATAGATCATTGAAGCCATTTTGCTTCTATCTATGCTTTTAGCAAGGAACTTCTGGAAACTGTGATCATACTCCTTGATGATCTCATCAGCGTTGCTGGGAGTTTCAGAAATTGGTTCCTTCTGAGAGTTTTGTAAAGTATTTTCTAATTTTGAAATTTTATTTCTCAGCTCAGAATTCTCCAATTTGAGACTCTCAGTCTTATTAGAGTCAGATTCAAGATTCCTTTTCAGGTTTCTGAATTTAACTCTAATCTGCTGATACCTTTCCAGAATTTCATTAAGGCTTTCAACAAGTTTAGCCTTGGTAAAATTAACTGCAAAGTCAGGAAATACCTCTTTAGTATCTGATTCTGAGTCTGATTCAGAAGCTTCACTATCTTCTGAAATGTTGGCCATGAGAGCTATGTTTGCTCTCTCATCATCTGATTCTGAGTGAGCTTCAGACGAGTCAGAGTCATCCCATGTAGCCATGAGACTTTTCTTCTTTTCTCTTCCAAACTTATTTTTGGGCTTTTCCCTCTGAAGCTTTGGGCAGTCACTCTTGTAGTGTCTTTGCTCATTGCACTCATAGCAGATGATGTCCTTGGTGTTTAGCTTTCTGCTTCCTGAGGAGCCTTCAGATCTTCTGTATCCAGAGGAAGAATGTGTCCTTCTATATCTGGAAGAAGACTCGTTCTGATCAGATCTTCTGGGATTCCTGAACTTCCTTTGCCTCTGCTTCCACAGTTGATTCACTCTTCTGGAGAGGAGGGAGAGTTCGTCTTCTTCTGATGAGGATCCATCAGATGTTTCTTCAACTGCCTCCAAAACTTTAGATTCCGATTTTTTGTTAGATTTTAATGCTAAAGGCTTAACTTGCTTCTGGGGTTCATCAGCTTCTAGCTCTATCTCATGACTTCTGAGGGAGCTGATAAGTTCCTCCAGAGAAATTTTGTTGAGATCTTTTGCTAGCTTCAGAGCTGTAACCATTGGCCTCCACTGCTTGGGTAAGCTTCTGATGATTTTCTTGACGTGATCAGCAGTAGAGTAACATTTGTCCAGAACCTTGAGACCAGCTACCAGAATCTGGAATCTTGAGAACATTGTTTCAATGGATTCACTTTCTTCCATTTTGAACGCCTCATACTTCTGAATGAGCGCCAGAGCTTTAGTTTCTTTGACCTGAACATTGCCCTCATGCGTCATTCTGAGTGAGTCAAACATGTTCTTTGCTGTGTCTCTGTTGGAGATCTTTTCATATTAAGCATACGAGATGGCGCTGAGAAGGATGGTTCTGGCCTTGTGGTGATTCTTGAAGTCACGCTTTTGTTGGTCAGACATTATTTTCCTATCAATCTTCTGACCGCTTGCATTCACAAGGTGCGTGTATCCATCTGTCACCATGTCCCACAGATCAGCATCATGTGCCAGAAAGAAGCTTTCAATTCTGTCTTTCCAGTAATCAAAATTTTCTCCATCAAAGACTGGAGGTTTTCCGCTGAATCTGTCTCTGTCCTCATGGTTGTCATTGCTGGTGTGAGAATAATTCCATGCCATTGTGTTTTTCTGACGCTGGATCTTGTACTGACACGGTTAAGTGTTTTAGCTCAGAACCAGGCGCTCTGATACCAATTGAAGAAGTGAAAAACACAAGAAGGGGGGGTTGAATTGTAAAACTGAAAATCAATGCAATGAACACGATATTTTTATCCTGGTTCGTTTGATCTCAAACTACTCCAGTCCACCCGTCAAGGTGATTTCGCCTCTCTCCAACGAGGTCTTAATCCACTATATTCAACTGAATATTACAATCTGCTTTAACAACTGCTAAAGCCTTCTTGATGCAAACCACAACCCGGTTTGTCAAGGAATCACTTTCTTACACAGAATGGAAATCTAGGTGTGTGAGTGTTTTCTACAAAAACAGTTTATCACAACTGTGATATTACACAACTTAAGCTTATTGAACTAGATTGCTAAATATAATTGAGTAAGGAATTATGGAGCTTTTTAGAAAACTGAGAATGAGAAGATGATGATTAGCTTTTAGGCGTGGAAATAGTTGTAGAGCATTAGCCAATTCAATCTTCATTGTCTTGTTTATATAGCACTGAATTTGTTGAACGTTGGAGCAATAATCTTGATTCAATGCCATTAACAAACTTTCCTTATTAAGCAGATCTTGTCTGGAATGATGCCGTTGGTAATAATTCGCTTTGAATGCACAATACCGTTGCTACTTAAAGCGTGTTCTGGCTTTGGCTCATTCTGACTCTGCTTAAGTGCTGATGAACTGTTGTTGTCTTTATCAGAGTGTTGAGCGCAGTTCTGTTCATCAAGCTTCAGCATACGCGTGAGTTGTTCTTCTGATTCTGGTATTCTGATATAGCAACTTCTGATGCTGATGTTAATAACCAATATTCTGATGCTGATTAAGTGTGCTCTTGCTGATACCTATCAGAGTTTCTGCACAACAGAAGGTAATATTTTAGGTAGCAAATAGTTCTTACATGAATCACATAATTTAATATATCTTTTCATTTTGTTATAATCAAAACTTAAACTTAGGGTAGTAGATTCAAACTTTGTTCTAACAGAGACAAGTGGAGGAATAATGAACGAAATACACGCCATGCCATGACGTACATAAGACAGTTCAATATGGCAAAAAGGGAAGAAGTAAGGTTGGAAAATTACAAGGGAAAAAACCCTATGTCAAGGTCACAATGGCACAGGCAACAAAGAGTTCGAAAAGCTGAGAGAGAAGCCATGTTAGACAAAGGAATGGCTTCGAGCAAGGACAAAGAGGAATCAAGTACCAACAAACCTGCACCAAACAATCAACCTGGGGGAAAACCTCCAGTTAGCAGGAAACTTTTCTCTGAAACAAAGAAAAACGAATCAAAGGAATATACGCCAGGTCCAGAGCAGGATGAGGATATGCTGACTGACAATTTTGAATCAGAAGGGGAATCTTCACTCAACATCAACTGCAATGTAGTATCTGTGTTGCCTTGCGAATTTGGGCAAGAGACTGAAGTCGGAGAGCACGAGGAAGATGATGCAATAGACCTGACGAAACATAGGCCCGTATGCTATTATGTGATGGATAATGGGGCTGTCGAAGAGAAGAATGCCTTCTTCGAATACCCAGAGCCAGCCATGCAAAATCACCTAAAGCCATTGTTCATTCAAGAAAAAGTTGGTGCACATGGCGTAAACAAAGTCCTGGTGGATGGAGGCGCTGCAGTGAACTTGATGCCTCATTTCATGTTGAAGAAGTTAGGGATACAAGATGTTGACATAAAACCACACAATATGGTACTGTCAAACTATGAAGGTAAAGTAGGCCACACATTGGGGGTGATCCAAGTGGATTTGACGGTAGGATCAAGCTGCAGACCCACTATGTTCATGGTAATCGAAGCTAAAGCCAACTACAATTTGCTGTTGGGCAGAGAATGGATCCATGGCGTTGGAGCAGTCCCCTCTTTGATGCATCAGAGGTTAGTACTATGGAGAGAGGATGGCATTGTTGAAAACATCGAAGCTGATCAAAGCTATTTCATGACGGCAGTCAACCTAGTTGATAAGAGAAACTATGACAAACACTTAGCCTAAATTGCTCCTTGTACCCCTAACGACGAGATCAATGAGACCAGGAATGTGCATTATTACATGACCCTTCGCCATGATGGAATGTATTGGGATCGAAGGATAATCAAGGGAGATGGAGAAGTCGAAGGTGCCACACAAAGACGGCCAGCAGGCTGGGATTTCGACAGTCTTGCTCATGATTGAGTCCTCTTTCTTCGAAAAGATTTCGGCCTACATGGCTGAGAACGAATGGAAGGCGGACTTAGAAGCTGAAGTAGATAGTATGGCTGCAGAAGTAAACAAAACAGGTGGGGATGGCTCAAAAGGCTCACCCTTTGAAGAACAAGAAATAGTTTATGTAGATCAAAGGCTAGATGCCATTTATGATAAAGAACCTTTAGGCTTCGAAAAGGATCCCACAGACTCTGATGCTAAGATGTTAGCGCAGGATCCACTAGAAGAGGTAAACTTGGGAGATGAAAACACAAAAAGAATAACTTACGTGAGCACAAAACTCAATTCGAGCCTCAAGCAGAAAGTGATCGAAGTGCTTAGAAAAAACAAAGACTGTTTCGCGTGGGACTATGATGAAATGCCTGGTTTAAAGAGGGAGTTAGTGGAACACAGACTTCTAATCAAGGATGGCAAGAAGCCCATCAAGCAGACCCCTAGAAGGTTCGCACCAGCAGTTCTCACGAAGATTAAAGCTGAAATTGAAAGGTTGTTACGCTGCAAATTCATCAGGACCACAAGGTATGTCGAATGGTTAGCAAATATAGTACCTGTTATTAAGAAGAATGGCTCTCTGAGAATTTGCATAGATTTTAGAGATTTAAATACTGCTACCCCCAAAGATGAGTATTCCATGCCTGTGGCAGAAATGTTAATAGATTCGGCTGTAGGGTTTGAATATTTAAGTATGTTAGATGGATACTATGGGTACAACCAGATCTTTATTGCTGAATAAGATGTTGCTAAGACAACATTTCGTTGCCCAGGAGCCTTAGGCACCTGCGAATGGGTGGTAATGCCTTTTGGTTTAAAAAACGTTGGAGCAACTTATCAAAGGGCAATGAATTCGATTTTTCATGATTTCATTGAGACTTTTATGCAGGTGTACATTGATGATATAGTCATCAAATCAGTATCTGCAGAAACTCATTTGCATTATTTGAGCCAATCATTCGAAAGAATGAGAAAACATGGCTTAAAAATGAACCCCCTTAAGTGTGCATTTTTCGTGCAGGCTGGAGATTTCCTTGGTTTTGTGGTTCATAAGAAAGGCATTGAAATCAACCAAAACAAGACCAAAGCCATTGTAGAAACGAAAGCACCTACGTCAAAAAAGAAGTTGCAATCTTTGCTAGGTAAAATTAACTTTTTAAGAAGGTTCATTTCGAATTTAAGTGGAAGAACCCAGGCTTTCTCTCCGTTACTTCGTTTGAAGCAAGGACAAGCTTTCGAATGGAACGAAGCACATCAGGAGGCGTTTGACAATATAAAAAAATATCTCACTCAGCCTCCTATCTTGTCTCCACCTTCGTGGGGAAAACCCATGAGATTGTACATATCCGCCTCTGAAGTCACCATAGGTAGTATGTTAGCACAAGAAGATAGCAATGGCATCGAAAGAGCCGTGTACTATTTAAGTAGGGTGTTGAATGATGCAGAAACCAAATATAGCAACATAGAAAAGCTATGTCTCTGTTTGTATTTCTCTTGTATGAAACTTAAATACTATATAAAGCCTTTTGATGTTTATGTTTCATCTCATTTCGATGTTATCAAACACATGCTTCCGAAACCAATAATGCATAGTAGAATTGGTAAATGGGCTTTGGCCTTGACAGAGTATTCTTTGACTTTCATGCCTTTAAGAGCTGTGAAAGGTCAAATAATTTCTGATTTCATTGTTGATCATTCACTGATCGAAGAGACTGTCATGGGTTACGTTGAAATGCAACCTTGGAAATTATACTTTGATGGTTCGACCCATAAGGATGGTAGTGGTGTTGGAGTTCTTATAATTTCTCCCGAAGGAATTCCAACAAAGTTCAAGTATAAGTTAGATGGTCCTCGTTGCTCGAACAACGAAGTTGAGTACGAAGCGCTTATCGTTGGGCTTGAAGCTTTGTTGGAATTGGGGGCAACTAGAGTCGAAATTAGAGGAGATTCGGAGCTAGTGGTCAAGCAAATAACAAAGGAATACAAATGCATAAAGGAAAATTTGATTACGTATTTCGTCATAGTTAATAGGATACTCAAAAAATTCGAATACATGGATATTAAACATATACCAAGAATAGAAAATCAAGAGGCGAATGACCTAGCACAGTTGGCTTCAGGGTATAAAGTTTCCACCAAAGAATTTGAAGATTTGATTGAATTAAGAGGAAGAGCTATGGCTACTAGACTCATACCATCAGACTTAGAAAATATAAAGTTAGGTTATGCTGACAAGCAGGAATTCGAAGTATTAGCCACAGACACCTTGTCGGATGCAGACTGGCGAAGTCCAATTATGAATTATTTAAAAGACCCAACATTGAATGTGGGTAGGAAGATAAAATATAGAGCGTTATCATACGTCCTCATGGGAATGAATTGTTCAAGAAGACCCAAGAAGGTGTATTACTGAAGTGCCTAGGAGAAGGTGAGGCATGCTTAGCATTATCAGAGGTCCATAATGGGGCATGTGGGGCACATCAAGCAGGCCATAAAATGAAATGGTTGTTATTCCGATATGGCATGTATTGGCCCAACATGCTCAAAGATTGTATAGATTTTGCTAAAGGGTGTGAAGAATGCCAGAAACATGCAGGAATTCAACATGCTCCTGCAAGTGAGTTACATTCGATCATTAAACCATGGGCCTTTAGAGGATGGACATTAGATTTAATATGAGAGATCAATCCTGCTTCGTCTAAAGGATAGAAATATATCTTAGTAGGAATTGATTATTTTACCAAATGGATCGAGGCAATGCCATTAATGGTTGCTGATCAAGAGGCTATTATTGGGTTCATACAGAAACAAATAATTTATAGGTTCGGATTACCAGAGAGTATAACCACAGACCAAGGCTCTGTGTTTACTGGTAGAAAGATGGAGGAATTTGCTCAGGAGATGGGTTTTAAATTACTAACATAAACGTCATATTATGCTCAAGCAAATGGTCAGGTCGAAGCAGCAAACAAAGTGATAATAGGGTTAATTAAAAAACATGTTGGTAAGAAGCCAAAAAATTGGCATAAGACTTTGGACCAAATACTCTGGGCTTGTAGAAAATCTCCTAAAGAAGCTATTAACACCATGCCTTTCCAACTAACATTTGGCCATGATGCTGTTTTACCAGTGGAAATTCATCTGCAATCAGTTCGAATTCAAAGGCAAAATGAGATCCCATCTGCATTATATTGGGAGATGATGATGAATGAGTTAGTTGAGTTAGACGAAGTTAGATTGCATGCATTGGAAATCCTAATGAGGCAAAAGGAAAGGGTAGCCAGGGCATACAACAAAAGGGTGAAAGGTAAAACATTCACTGTTAATGACTTAGTCTGGAAAGTCATATTACCCATGGACAAGAAGAATAAAGCATTAGGTAAATGGTCACCTCATTGGGAAGGACCATTTCGAATACTAAGGACGATCTCAAACAATGTGTATGAAATCGAAGAGTTAACTGATGACAAACGAATCTTAAAGGTTAACGGAAAGTATTTGAAAACATATAGACCTCGCTTGCAGGAGATTCGAATAATAACAACGTAGTCGAAATATTATTAAGGAAACGCTAAAATGGTGCCATATGTTGCCCAAATGACGTTGTTCAAATACTACAAAACCAAGTGTCAAATTAATTCAAATAAGCAAATATTTAAAAATAAACGTTGTTTCTCAATCTTGCGAAGGTGCTTCTAAAGGACTCAAGTATTTGCTGGGTATAACGTCTCGCTCCTTCCAGAGTAGTTACTTCCCCTTTGATACGCTCTGCTGCTTCTGTTTCAGAAAGGCCCTTGTTAAGAAGTTCTTCGAATTGGTTACTAACGGTGTCAGTTTCGTAAGCCAATTGCTGTTGCTGAGCTTCTTTGACCTTTTGCTGGAGCTCTTGAATTTGTCCTTCCCAAAAGAGAATAGACCGCGCTCGAAATTCATAGTCAGCCTTCGCCTGTTTTAAACGCGTTGCTTGGTCTTCAGCCTCTTTAGAAAGTTTCGAAGCGCGCTCATAAGCAGCATCCATGGCGTCTCGTTTCTCCTGAACTTTAGCAGCTGCTAATTCATCTTGTATAAGACATCCAATCACATCATCCAATAATACTTGGAGGTCCAACAGTATAGTGCTGACTGGCAAGGAGCAAGTTGCGGAGTTAACTTGGGTAAGAAGTTCCTTCATGGTATAGAAAGCAGTGCTATCCTGTTTAAGAACTTCTAACAAGTCTACATCAAGGATTGTTTTCCTGACTTTGTTAAGGAGTGTAGCTCTAGCATCTGGGGACAATGTGTTGTCAGTTGAACCAGTGCCAACCCTAGTAAGAGGGATGTCCTTTTGGGCCAATTTAATTTTCATGTACCCAATTGGGTCATTGTGTTTTAGGAGAGCTAGTTCCTCTTCATTCAGTCGAGGTTGGGAAGTTTGGGAAAGTTCCTTGTTCAAAGGAGTCACGTCCATTTCGACCTCCATAGGTTCTTTAGTCTTACCACCATTATCTTCATCCTTGCCTTGCTCATCACTTTCTCCCCCGTCGCAAGGATCCACCACATCGATAGTATTGGTCTCGCTGCTAATAGCATCAGATTTCGTTTCACCAGCCGAACCACTTTGGGTTTCGTCTTCACCAGAACTTTCTTCTGCAGTTTCTTCACTCTCTTGAGAAGAATCAGTCTTGTCCTTTTCAGCATGAGTGATTGTTGGATTCTCTTGAAGAGTTCCAAGAAGAGATTTCAGAAGGGAAGTTTCTGGTGGATTTTCTTTAGACTTTTTGGGCGATTCTTCGTTGGCTTCCTTCAAAGGGGGTGAGGTGCCTTGATCATCGTGTGTCTCCGAAGTCCCAGTCAGGGCCACCATGTTGGAAGACCCTTTGTTTTGCACGAAGTTGCTGGAGTCCCCATGGAAAGAGGAATTGATTGGAGCATTGGTCCCAATTGCAGGAGTTAAAGCAGTAGGATTCATGTTCGAGGTATCCTGCATTGAACAAAGAAAAGTTAAGAATATGGTATGAATAACTATCTTTGTTATGAATTCGAATTTAATTACCTGTGGATTATCAGAAGAAATGTTACTGTCAATATGTTCCAATATTACATTGGAGGTCGAAGGTGGAATTTTGGATGTTGTTGAGGGAGCAACGTCTGTAGAATCAGGTCCAGAGACGTTAGTAGGCTCAGGGCCTTTGGAGCTTTCTTTCTTTTTCTTCTTCTTAGAAGCTGTTGGAGAATTTTCACCAGTTCTAAGGTTCTTTTCAGTAGGGCCTTGTTTCCTTTTCTTAGGAGTAGTTGGTGGAAGTTTGCTAGTCTGTAAAAGTTTAAACATAAGTTAGATATAAATCATAAACTTCAGTTTATTCGAAACAACAGGGTTAGTTGTTTACCTTTGGAATTGAGATGTCTGCTGCTGCCGGTGTTGTTGTTGTAGTTGTTGTTGTTGTTGGTATTGTTGGGGTTGCATCATCGCTAACTTCAATAGCTTGTTGAGAAGTGTTTCCTTCCTTGGGCTTCAAAGTAACGTTCTTTATCCTAGTGGCTGAAAAGTGAAACAATTAAGGTAAAATTTTAAGGACAAGGGAATTAGGATACAATTGGAATTTTCCCAAGCATTCACACCTGTGCCTTGATTAGATGTAATCGAAATGGCAAGAAGGTCATAGCGAAGATGTCCTGGGAAATTATGAAGCCAGTAACGAGCCCATGTCACAGTCTCAGATGGCTTTAGTTTCTTTTGAGACTGGTATTTGAACATTTCTTTGCAAGTGAACCACCAAGGGAATGGAGGAAACCAGGCCAGAGCCAGTTCTGAGGTAGGCAACCTAGGAAATTTAGGTGGATGCATTTCGAGTGCCAACCTATACCTATCCTCAGGTGACAACCCTGAAGGAAGTTTGAGCTTAGAAATTTTTTCTTTAAATTTTTCCTTCAAGGTCTCGGCCGCTTGATGTACAGTGGTTCCCAAGTGTGTGGGATCATAAGTGGTTTCGAAATAATTTTGAAAAGCCCTAATTTCTTTGACATGAGTAAACATACCTTTCTTGGAGTGTACCTGCACATTGAACGCGCCAGTTAGCTTTTGTTGAATGGTGAGTGTGTCAAACATATATGTCTGGTAGAACTTAGTCCACCATTCAAGAAATCCTTTTGCGGTGAAGTATGTTGGCTCGAAAGGTAAAAGCTCAAACTGAGCAAAACCTTGATATTGTTCCTGTTGCAATTTGGCCTCTCTTGCTTTGAACGTTTTGCCTGAGGTTATGGCACTTTGTGTTTGGAACAAAGGTTCAGGAATTAGTTGGCATAGGCCAAATTGTCGAGAAACGAAGTTGGGTTGATAAGCCAGGAGGAAAATCTGATTCTTTGTTGGAGTAATTTTTGAGGAAATTAGCCTAGGGAGAAGAAACGCTTTCCAAATGTCCTGCATCTCTTTGCTCTTGACAGCTTCTGAGAGAGGCATTATGAACCATGATGGTCCACAAGTCCTTTGAGCAAAAGGTGCCATGGACTCTTCGAACTTGTGTCTCTTTGAAAAAATCATGATGTATTTAGAAAAATGGACTTTGAAATCGTCCTTGTCATCATTCGGGGTAAGCTTTCGAAGCCTTGTGCCTTCGATGATCCTGTCAGCAATTTCTGGATCTTGTTCAACGATAGTATCAATAGTTGATAAAGAAGATTCGAACGTGGTATTAAGCCATAGCTGAAGCAACCAAAAGGGTCCAGCCAGAAGAATATTCTTTGGAGTATGGGATTTTAAACTAGAAACTGCTGACCTTAAGCTCTCATAAAGATCGACAAGTAACAGTTCACTCAGGCAGACTTTCCTATTTTCATGGAAATCCCTGGCTAGGGGAATGAACCTACTCGCCACTTGCAAGGATCTGCTGCAAAACACATATCGTGATAGCCACAAGGTAAGGAAAGCGATGTGTTCTATGTCTGAGACATCATCCCCTTCAGTATGATAATGACTGATGAATTTTGAAAAGCTGGCTAGTTTGACATCAAAGTCAATGATGCTAGAATATTCTTCGTTATCAGGAATGTAAGTTTCCCCCACTGGTGAGAGACCAGTGATGGCAGCTATATCAAAGAAGGTGGGTGTTATCATTCCGCCCGGAAGGTGGAAAGTGTTATAAGTACTGTCCCAGAAGTATAATGAAGCAAATAACAATGGGTGACTGTAAGTAAAGCCTGGTTTCGACAGTTTGATTAAATTATAAATTCCTAATTCTTCCCATTGCTGGGATTTTTTGGATTCTACTTTAGTAAGCCAGTTTTGATATGCTACATCTGAAGTGGGGCAGGATCGAAATGGTTTGAAATTGCTTTTGATGTAATCTAAAATGAAAGGATCTTTTTAGGGTAAGACTGGAGTTTCAGTTGTTTTTGAATCAGATGATTTGCTTATATCTTCAGTTCCTGCCTTAGGGGCATCCATCTTGTTGAATAGGGGTTTGAATTTATAGCAAACAGGGAAAAGTTTCCTAGTATCTTTTAGAATTTCAAAAACAGTTAAAGGACCCATTAGGGAAAACCTTTTTCCAGATACAATGATAGGGATTAATACCTAAGAAGCATACAACATTTCTTTCTCTTTGGAGATCGCTTGAGGATTGATCACAGATTGATTCTGATAAATACCCACCTTGCTCTCCATGACAGTTTCCGTGTTAGTGTTCTTGTTCTTCCTCTTTGATGATTTCTTCAATTGTGATGATGTTGATGAAGACATTGTCAAGATTGCTGGAAATTTTAGGGTTTAGTGAAAAAGAGGGAGGTTTCAGAATTTTGGAGAAAAAGAAGAAAAGACTAAACTGATGAGTTTTATAGAGAGCGTGGAAGAGTGAGTGTAAAGCACCCACTAAATAAGATTAGGGGTATGTGGAAGTCGTTGGGTGGATTCAGAGAGAGGTGGCGTAAGGTCTAGTGTTGGTAATGAGTGTGATTAATAGTAATCATTATTTTTTAAACCACACCATGCTGTGGTAACTGGTCCAAGACGGTTAGGTACTCAAAAAGGCGTCTTGATTGACGTGGGTAAAGTCATGCACAGTAAATGTCATGATTCTTCAAAAAGACCTATCAAAATCTTGTGAATCTATTTAAAATAAATATTTCTCAAAGGGTTCGAAATACATATTTTAAAGGGGCATTTTGTTGGCTGAAGATTTTGATATTATGATTCGAAATAAGACGATTGGGTTTTGTTTGAATAAAGCAAGTTTGATGATTTGGAATGAAAGAGACTATTCGTTTCGAATGGAAATATTAAAGTTCAAGGTTTCGAATGATAGTTGTGGAGTGTAAGTCTAAAGCCTTGTTCGAAATAATGATGAGACTATATTTGTAAGGGTTGTTTTCGAAACGAATTCGAAATGAAGGTACCAAGGCACTTGAAATTCAAACGTGAGCGGGATATTGGAAATTCAAAATACATAAGAATTGGAACATTCGAGGACGCGTGGAGGCTAGAAGGAAGTAATGCTCTGCATGCTTCGAACGTGGCAGATTCTGATAACAAGACCGTTATGGTCGAAGTAGTATAAATAGAAGTCTTAGTGTTAGGATTTCAGTGTGTCATATCTGTTGTACAAATTCAGTAAACATTCAAAATATCGCATGGATAGGGAAACGAATGCTCGAAAGATGTACGTATGATAACACCAACATTTACAATTCAATGAAAACTCTTTACATTTTCCAGTTTTGTCTTTCACTTCCATTTCATTTGTGCTTCAAACAATTTTATGTTTATGCCTTTACATTAAAGCCTTTACATTCGAAGTCATTTATTTATTTCTGCATTTAAACATTTTTCTTATGTTCGAATCCTCTAAACATTCAGTAACTTTTACATTCTCTTACTTAATCCTGCCATTTGCCCCATTTTAAGTATTTTTACTTTTTTTAAGAACATTCCCGATATCATATAGAAATTGTCCTTCGAATCATTCAGTATAGAAATCGAAGTGGATTGAATATCTTCGAAACACTTTAATTAGAAGTCATAAATAGGAATACCAGTTTTACAATTAGACTTAACCAAACAACTATGTTCCATAGGATCAATCTAGTCGATCCTGCAAGTTACCAGAGAAATTGAGTAACAGTAATTAAGTTTATTCGATAGTTTGGAAGACTAGCGGTTGTTCACCAGAAATCACTGTGAACACCCCCCCCTCCGCGCGCGCGTAAATGGTGACATTCGAGAGTGTCTAGGGAAGATCAGAGTCGATCATATTCTACCTCAAAGAATTTCCCGAAGGGGCCTGATGTGTCCGCGATCGACCTAATGTCTGACGGTATCTTAACTGCAAGCGCACAACCTATCGCGGTAGTAATAAAAGATTGTCGAATCCACAGGGACTTTGTAATCACTCTAGTGTTGTAAAACAGGTTGGTTTAGCTAAGGCGGAAATTGTCACGTTGGTTTTGGGAAGATTAAGGAAGGTAAATTAATTGATTTTAAAGTAATTATAAAACGAAATGGTCGGTATGCAATAGAGTCAACCTAAAGGATCTAATCGGACCTAGGCATATAAGGATGGTCAACTTGGTTTATCTGTAGAATTAATCAGTTTAAAAACCCTCAACTCACACTTTCATGGTCTTATCTCGGATTATACGTCTAAAGCCCTATACCTGCTTTCGCTAGCCTATAAGTGTTTAGAAGTATTTTTTGGAAACTTAATTAATTCTAATTTGGTTTAAAGCGCTTTCACTGTATTTAAATCAAATGCCTAACTTTAGCTATCCGGTTAAAAACCTCACACTTTCGTGGTCTCGATCTAACCTATTTACTCTTCTTACTTTCGTAACAAAGGTTTTATTATTAAGCATAAAAAGTTATAACCAGAGTTAAGTTGACTAAAGTTTTAGCCTAAGTTTGATCAGATGCCTAATGTCTCTTACTATCTCATATCGACACTAAAGGTTTAGCTAGCCATAGAAATTATAATGAACGTACTGGAAATAAAAACATACAAATATAGATTGGACATTATAAATAATAAATTAAACATGCATTAATTAATAAAAAGGTATGTAATACAATTGCAAAATAGAAACCTGAAAATAAAGCCAATACTTCAATCCCTCTTCCACAATTCGGAAACTCGGACTTGGTATCGGTAATATGACAAATTCTGAGGCTTGAATAATAAATCCTAAACTATAATAATAATCTCCTGATGTTGGAAATTATTACTTGGGCAGTGGAATTAAAAGAACGGAAATAAATGAGTGCAGTAAAATAATAACTGAAAGAATAATTGTTTTTGATTTCGGCAGAGCTTCCGCACAAGTAAACTGTAAAAATCTCTGTACTTCTAACGTTGAATGTTGAGGTATTTATAGAAGAATGAATTTGGCAGTTGGCTTGAAGACTTATAACGAAGCTTTCCTTAAAAATCTCCACAAATGCAGGAACGTGGGTAGTTGAGGAAGAAGTGGTGAACGTGGAGTTTGACTGGAGAGAAATAAGGAGTTTGAAAACTCCTTCTGTTTTGCTTTGCCACGTTCTGCACATTTCAACATAACTGGGATGCACATTACGTTTGTCACTGAGGCGTTACGAGCAGCTTTGGTCTTTCCCCGTGTTACGGTCGTGGCCAATGTGTTACGGTCGTAACACGCTTCAAGATGGCTTACGGTCGTGGCAGATGCATTACGACCGTCACAGCTACAAAAATGTAATTCTTTGACAGATTTATCTTTTTCTTCTGTTCTTTTGATGCTTTCTTGCATTGTTTCATGTTTTCTTCTGTTTTGAGCTGAGTTATGAATACCTGCAAAAAGTAATGACAAACTCGAAATATTCGGGAGTTAATCGAGTCAAAATAATACAGAACGGGTAAATTTCATGGAAAATAAACGATACAATTTCGTGTTATCAAATTCCCCCATACTTAAACCTTTGCTTGTCCTCAAGCATAATAATCAATTAAAAATATCGGACAAGTTTTTATAACCGCACATAACTAGTATACCTTTCGTTTTCAAATAATTTCAAGAAATCCTAAGTTAGTTCGGCCGAGAAAATCGAACGAAACCACAACGGTACGTAAATGACACAAGCAACAAGCTAGTCGACGACTATCCGTTTTGAACAAAACGTCCAATTATACCGTTATAATTCAACTCAAGGTTTCTCGTTCATATTTCAACCGGTTTCGTTCTTGCGCAATCACATTAAGCCCATTATCCTTGCACGCACGTAGTGGAATAGCCGGTTAGTGGTTCTGATCAAAACACGACGGTTTCTGGCACAATTATGTGGCAACCTCTTTTATCCAATTGCAAGATGCGGGGGATCAAACCGTAGTCTGCCCTACCGAGTTCAGTACCAGACGCTTCTGAACCACCTAGACAATGGATTCTCATGTTACTTAGTAGAAGCTTTTGCATCCGTTGGATTAAACGATCGGGTGAGGATCGCCCAATTTAATTGGTGCAATACCTATTTCCTTAATGCATGTAACATTCTATTTAAATCAATTTGCAAGAGCATCCACTTATGTTCATCGACTTTCCACGTGGATTGTGTTAAGACTGGTGCTGACTGCTAATATAAACTACTAGGGGCTAATTTAAGACTTAAAACTCAAAGTATCGGTATAACGAAAATGGAGACGATTTGCGTAAGTAGAGAGTCGAAGGTGTCATAATCGTATAGTTCTCGTTGGATCGCTCTCGGCCTTCTAACTAAGATTTCAGTTAAAGTAGGTAACTAACGGTTATGCGAATATAAAAGGCGAAATTTTTTTGGTATGGCTAAATAAAACGGGGAGAAAATGAAATAACGAAATATAACTGAAATAGAAATGAAATTACTCGTTCTGAAATTAAGAATGCAGTACTCCTCCCACACTATATCAAACATTGTCTCAATGTTATGATATAATGGCGAGGTTAAATGAAAAATACATCGGAAAAATAAGGAAAACAACAAGAAAAGGAAAAACTACTGGCGACCACGGCGGCTTCGGGTTCGTGACCTTCTTGAAGGAGTAGCTTCAGGGTCAGTGTCCTGGGGTCCAAGAGATGTAACATCCATCCTTAAAGCATTAAGCTCGCATAACACTTCATCAAGCCTTTCATTCGTCGAGCGTTGACCACTCAAGATTTGGACATTTTGCTGATGTAAGGCGTCAAAACGCTCCTGATTCTTTCTTTCAAGAGCTACAACCATCTGATTTTGCTGATGGAGGGCTCTAAGGACGTCCTCCATAGTAAAAGGAGGTGGTGCAGAAGAGGACGACTCAGGAATGTCAGGCACGGGAACAGCTCGATCCAGTTCTTCCTGCATCTCATCAGCGGGGCCGACATGAGGTTCTTCTTGAGCAGCAGCAGGGCCTTCAGGGTTAAATAGCCAGTTGGCTCGGTTCCGAGGGTCGATTCCGTCCCTGCAAGGCAAAACAATATTAGTGTAAACTCGGTTTTGTATCACTGGATGAAATCTTCCGTCGTCCCGCTCGTGGATGAGGTGGGCCGATTTGCAATGATCCAGAGTAAGCAGAACCGGTGGTCGGGATGGCAGATGAACAAGGGTGTCACCATGGTTTAGTGCTAAAGCAAGAGAAGTGACAAGCCCTCAGAAATAGAAAGGTTTGCCGCCTCTGGTGCAGATGGAGTGAATATGAGCCAGGAGGAAAGGTACGGCATTAATTTTCTGACCCGAGAATGCACAATGCATGAAAAATAGCTCCTTGGAGTTGAGCTTGTGGTTACTATCCCTTGCAAAGATTGTGTTGGACAAGATGCGGTGGAAGTAGCGAATGGCGGGGTTGTGGATTTGGGTAGCATTTAGGTGATCGTATGAATCAGCCCGATTATTGGTCAAGCTATGCCAAAGGTTGAATGATTCCTCATGAAAGGTGTCGGGCACACGTAGGTGAGCGCCTTCATCAGTACAGAAGTCTAGTAGGCGACTGAATGCATTCTGAGGGAATTCGTATTCGGTGCTGAAAATGCGGAACCCTACCACACCGGTAAGTTAATTTCTCGGGCCGTTTGGAGTGATGTAGCAAAATGAACTGAGAAACTCAAGGGTAAGATTCTCGTACGTTGGTTGTGGCTGGCTACATAGGGTCCAAAGGTTGACATTCTGTAGTAGGTGTTGGACACTTTCAAGTAACCCGAGGTTTCGGAGGCAGTCAATGTCGACGAACCTCGTAGGATGGATGCCTCGGCGTTGGAATTTCAGGAACCGTGTCCGCTGAGTTTCACCTGCTTCGCCATTTCGTAGGGTAATGCCAGGAATGGGTTGGAGATTGTTCGCCATTTGCATGCAAGAGTGTTTGAGTGAGAATGGTTGTGGTTGGTGAATGAGAGAATGAGAAGATGATACGGGTAATGGATGTATATATGGTGGAAGGAGATAGTGGGAAGTTTGAAAATTGATAGGGATTAATGGTGGGTTGAATGGGGTTAATGGGGAGTTATGGAAGAAGAAGAGATAAAGGTTCAGGAAAAGGGAACGTTCTGCTAACAGGGTTACTGATATAGCCCGTGTTACGGTCGTAACACCTGGCTGACGAGCGTAACGCTCTGAAGGGCGCGTTACGGTCGTGGGGGGTGGATGACGATCGTGGCAGCTACGAATTTTGCAAATTTTTACAGAACATAACACAATTACACAGAGTATATATTTTTTATAGCAGGAAGAACATCTCAGGCATTCCAACATAAACACAACATTAATTTATTCAACATATAATCCAACATATATAATTCGCAATAGAGTAGAAAACCATAAAACATTGTAAGCAGCATAATGATTGTAAGTTTAAAATTGAAAACAAACAATTGCATTAATTCAAATTGAGTAACTTGTTCTTTTTGACAGAAAATAAATGACTTGTAAATTAAAATGCAGTAATTTAACAAAAAAATTGAAACTACCTAGGAACAAAGCAGAATGGAAAAAATCTAAAAACAAAGAATTGAAAAACTGAAAACTGAAAAACTAAGAAACTAAAAACTGCTTCATCCAATCTTTTCTTTTAATATTTCCAAAGCTTGGGTGATGTTATAGAATTGCTCCACCGAGATGTCAGTTAAACCAATAAGATCCAAACGCATAGTCTTCAATTCATTCTTTATTCCATCAATGTCAGTTTTATAAGCATCCAAAGTGGTCAGAATGGTGTTTAATTATGTATTATATTCTCCTTGGTTTATATCAGGGGCTACTTGTGCTTCAACCATATTTGTAAAGTCATGGTAACCAAGAGGAGTTTCAGGATCTGTTTCGTTTTCAGACATGAAATTATTAGCAACAAAATATGATTGTGGTGTTTCTGGTGTCGAAGGATGGTCGGGTGGATTCAATTCGTACAACCAATTTTCACGGTTGTGGACACTTATTCGGGCATGGTTCGGGAGGGTAAAAAGAGTAACAACTTCATTTCTGATCAGGTAATCATAAGGTGCAGGGCCTAAATTTCCTATTATCCGGTTGTTGAAACAGAAATCAATATTCATAGGCCTAATTGATCCAAATGGTGCACAGTTATTAAGTTGGTGACGAGGTCCAAGAGCATGTGCAATCATTGTAACTAATCATCCCACACTGACAGGAACATTAGGGTCCTCACTAATGCAGGTAAAGGTCTTCATTAGGAGTGGGACAGCATTGACAGGGCGTCCTAGGTTCATACAATAAAGCAGAGATAATTCATCCTTGGATACAACATTTTGATTTTGTTCTTTTCCAAACAGAGTGTGGGCAAGAATCCTATGGAAATAACGGATGGCTGGGTTATATATCTCATTGTTATCCATACTTTCTGGGTCAAGGTGATAGTTTCCGGTTAAAGTACCCCAGAAGTAATCCAGCTCAAAATCCAATAAATCGGCCTCAGGGGTAGTAAAAGCTAAGGGTCCACTGGGGAATCCTAATAAAGCAGCTAATTCCCTATGGTTATAGGTGAACTCAATACCAAAAAGTCTGAAGGTAATGATTCCTTTTCGGGCTCCGACACCGTGTTCAGGGATGTAAACTAGAGAACTCAAGAACTCAAGGGTAAGCTCTCGGTAAGTGACAAACCTATTTTTCAGGCGGGCTTTCTCCCATCCCAACTGGTTAAACATGTAGTGAACACTGTCAGTAATGCCTAAAGAGTCCATAGTGGGTTCGTCATGATACAGGGTTAAACTGATGTCTCGCTGAGACAAAGCCTCAAATCTTCTTCGTTGGTTTCTACCTCTAAAGGTGGTTTCCATAAAGTTCTGTGGAGGAGCCATAGCAAAAACAAAGCGGGGAAATAGAGTAGAGGAGAAAGTAAAGAGAAAAAGACTATTCAGAAATCCTGTGGCAAGTAAATTGTTTTGAAATCAGCAGCAGTTTCATAAAAGTTTTAAAAAAAATGAAAAATACTTATATAGCAAGCAAAATCAAATAATACAAACAAAATAGCAGGTAAAAACAAATAAAATGGGTTGCCTCCCATGAAGCGTTGTTTTTAACGTCATAAGCCTGACGAAATACCTAGTGAAAGATTAGTTGGGAGAAATAGGGTGCAGTTCTACGAGTTTAAGCTTATTCGTATAATCTCTATTATCTATACGATGATATTGTTTTAACCGCTGCCCGTTTACAATAAATGGGGCGTTATTTCTATCCTTGATTTCTACCGCTCCGCTAGGAAAAACTCTTGTAATTTCGAAAGGACCAGACCATCTAGATTTAAGTTTTCCAGGGAAGAGTCTAAGTCTAGAATTAAATAAAAGTACGACATCTCCCACACTAAAATCTTTTCGCGATAAACGCTGATCGTGCCATTTTTTAGTTCGTTCTTTGTATATTTTAGCGTTTTCGTAAGCGTCTAGTCTTAATTCTCCCAGTTCATGTAAATCGAGGATTCGTTTCTCGCCAGCAGCAGTGTAATTAATATTGAGTGTCTTTATCACCCAATAAGCTTTATGCTCTAATTCTACCGGGAGGTGACATGATTTTCCGTAAACAAGTTTGAAAGGTGTAGTTCCGATAGGAGTCTTGTAAGCCGTCCTATAAGCCCATAAAGCTTCGTTAAGTTTGGATGACCAATCTTTTCGAGATATCGCGACGGTTTTTTCTAATATTTGTTTAATCTCTATGTTCGAAACTTCGACTTGTCCGCTAGTTTGCGGATGATAAGGTGTTGCTACGCGGTGGTTCACTCCATATTTAGATAGTAATTTATCAAATATCTTCGAAATAAAATAAGATCCACCGTCACTGATAACAAGTCGGGGAACACCAAAATACAGGAAAATTATATTCTTGAAAAGCTTTATCACTACTCGTGTGTCATTTGTAGGAGAAGCTATTGCCTCGATCCATTTTGAAACGTAATCGACAACGACGAGTATAAACTTGTTTCCAAAAGAAGATGGGAAAGGTCCCATAAAATCTATTCCACAAACATCAAAGATTTCAACTTCAAGTATTCCTTTCTGAGGCATTTCATCGCGTCTTGAAATATTACTGGTGCGTTGGCATCGATCACAGTTTTTAACGGTGATGTGGACATCCTTCCACAGGTTAGGCCAGAAAAGGCCAGCTTAGAGAATTTTGGCACACGTTTTAGAGGTGCTAGTATGTCCGCCATAAGGAGATGAATGACAATGGGAAATGACGTTTTCTATTTCTTCATCGGGTATACACCGGCGGGAAATTCCACCAGGTCCTCGTTTAAATAAAAGTGGTTCGTCCCAATAGTAACTCTTGAGATCATGGAAGAATTTCCTTTTCTGTTGGTAAGTTAAGTCAGGTGGAAGCGCTCCGACAACTAAATAATTAATGATGTCAGCATACCAAGGCAATCCTATGGTCATGTCGATGGCTTCCACGACTTCTTTGGCTTCTGGTTTATTTAAATCCAATTGAGCTAGGTTGCTTATCATATGTGCTATCAGATGTTCATACAGAAAATCGTCGTTAATTGGCACTTGTTCGGGTTTTATACCTTCTAAACGGGATAAATGATCCGCTACGACGTTTTCGGTTCCTTTCTTATCTTTAATTTCCAAGTCGGATTCTTGTAAAAGTAAGATCCATCGGAGGAGTCTGGGTTTTGCATCTTTCTTGGCAAGTAAATATCTGATAGCAGCGTGGTTCGTGTAAATGATGATTTTTGCTCCTACAAGGTAAGAACGGAATTTGTCAAGCGCGAAGACCACGGCTAAGAGTTCTTTTTCAGTGGTGGCGTAGTTCATCTGAGCTGAGTCTAGCGTTCTGCTGGCGTAGTAAATTGCGTGAAGTTTCTTATCTTTCCTTTGTCCAAGAGCTGCGCCTACAGCGTAATCACTTGCATCGCACATGATTTCGAAAGGTAACCTCCAATCGGGCGGTTGCATGATTGGTGCAGAAATAAGTGCGGCTTTAAGGGTTTCAAAAGCTTGAAGACAATCGTCATCGAATATGAACTCAGCATCCTTCATTAATAGACCGGTAAGTGGTTTTGTAATTTTAAAGAAATCTTTAATAAAACGTCGGTAAAAACCGGCGTGTCCTAGAAAACTTCGTATCTCTCGAACGGTCTTTGGTGGTTGGAGTTCTTTAATCACTTCTATCTTAGCTTTATCAACTTCAATTTCTTTATTAGAAATAACATGTCCAAGTACGATTCCTTCTCTGACCATGAAATGGCATTTTTCCCAGTTGAGCACAAGGTTTACTTTTACACATCGTTCTAAAATACTTTCTAAATTAGACATACATCCTTCAAAGCTTTGTCCACACACAGAGAAGTCGCCATAAACACTTCCATGATGTTGTCAATGAAATCTGCGAAGATGGCCATCATACATCGTTGGAAAGTTGCGGGAGCATTACATAATCCAAATGGCATTCGTCTGTACGCGAACGTTCCATAGGGACACGTGAATGTAGTCTTCTCTTGATCATCAGGGTGAATCAGATTTTGGAAAAATCCGGAATAACCGTCTAAATAGCAGAAATAGGAGTGTTTGGCTAATCGTTCTAACATTTGATCAATAAAGGGTAAAGGGAAATGGTCTTTCCGAGTAGCTTTGTTCAGTTTTCGATAATCAATGCACACTCTGTGTCCACTAACTAATCTTTGTGTTATTGATTCGCCTTGTGTGTTTTTCACGACAGTGACACCTCCTTTCTTAGGTACGACATGCACTGGGCTAACCCATTTACTGTCGGAGATCGGGTATATAATTCCAACTTCCATTAGCTTTTTGATTTCATCTCTGACTACAGTGCTTAGAATCGGATTGATTCTTCTTTGAGGTTCTCGAGAGGTTTTGCAATCCTCTTCTAATAGAATACGGTGCATACAAATTGAAGGACAAATTCCTTTTAAGTCTGATATGTTGTAACCTAACGCAGTAGGGTATTTCCTTAGAACGTCTAAAAGTTTCTGAGTTTCGAGCGTTCCTAAACTGGAATTCACTATTACAGGTCGAGTTTGTTCAGTATCAAGGAATTCGTATCGTAGATTTTTAGGTAGAACTTTCAATTCTAGTTTTGGTTTCTTGGAACATGGCATATGATCGGGTGTAAGTGCTAGACTTTCGCTTAGACTGTCATCTTTATATGGTTCTCGCCAATTGTCGTCTACGAATATCAGAGGGGTTTCAATTTTCATTATTTCAGAATATGTGGTTTGTTCAACTTCCATCTCTCTCACGCACTCGTCTATAATATCGAGTAAATAACATGTGTCATTCATGGCGGGTGCTTGTAGAAATTGAGTGAGGATGAATTCTACTTTTTCCTCTCCGACTTCGAATGTTAATCTTCCCTTCTTTACATCAATTATAGCTCCAGCGGTGGCTAGGAAGGGTCTTTCTAATATGATAGGGGTAACTGAGTCCTCGATTATGTCCATGATGATGAAATCGGTAGGGATATAGAATTGACCTATTCTAACTGGAACGTTTTCCAGTATACCTACAGGGTATTTAACCGATCGGTCGGCTAATTGGACGAACATTTTCATGGGTCTGAGTTCTCCCATCTCTAGCTTTTTGCAGATAGATAAGGGCATGACACTAATGCTTGCTCCTAAGTCACATAGAGCTTTGTCTATGACAAATTTTCCAATATTACAAGGTATAGAGAAACTACCTGGGTCTTTTAGCTTAGGAGGCATATTGTTTTGAATGATCGCGCTACACTCGACAGTGAGTGTAACTGTTTCATTATCCTCTATCTTCTTCTTGTTGGATAGGATTTCCTTAAGAAATTTAGCGTACGAGGGCATCTGAGTGATGGCTTCTGTAAAAGGTATTGTTATATTGAGTTGTTTCAGAAGTTCAACGAATTTCTTGAACTGGCCCATCGTTTTGGAATTTGTAAGTCTCTGAGGATACAGGATTGGTGGTTTATAAGGTGGTGGAGGTACATAAGGCTTCTCTTGCTCCACTGCCTCTTGCGTTCGCTTTCCTTTTCTTTTTCTCTAGGTTCATTGGCTTGTTCAGGCGGCTCGCTCTGCTTTTGGTACATGGCTGGATTTTCTAGTCTCGGGTCAACAGGTTCGTCGAGTTCTTTTCCACTTCTCAATATCACAGCATTAGCATGTCCTTTCGGGTTGGGCTGTGGTTGACCAGGAAAAATTCCGGCTGGTGCCGCAATAGGTGCTTGTTGTTGAGCTACCTGTGAAATTTGCGTCTCAAGCATCTTGTTATGGGTGGCTAAAGCATCAATCTTGCTAGCTAATTGTTTTATCTGCTCATTAGTATGTAAATTTTGATTCATAACGTCTTTATTAGTCTGAGCTTGGGAAGCAACGAAGTGTTCAATCATGATTTCTAGGTTAGATTTCCTAGGAGCATTAGGTCCATTACCAGGATGATTTGGGATAGCTTTTGGATAACCGGGTGGTGTGGCAGGAGCTTGTACAGGCGCGTATAACGCGTTGTTACTTTTGTATGAAAAGTTCAGATGATTTTTCCAGCCAGGGTTATAGGTATTGCTATAAGGGTTCCCTTGTACATAGTTTGCTTGTTCAGCTGGAACTCCTGTTAGAAGTGGGCATTCTGGAGCAAGATGTGATTGGAGACCACATAGATCGCAAGTTTGGATAACTGCAGCCACGGTAGCTGCATGAGCAGTGGTAAGGTTTTCTAGCTTTTGGGTAAGAGCTTCCACTTTAGCATTGACTTGGTCTAGGATATTCACTTCAGACATTCCACCTTTGGTTTGGGATTTCTCCACATTATCTCTTTCGCTTCCCCATTGATAGTGGTTCTGGGCCATACTTTCGATAAGTTGATTTGCTTCGGCATATGGTTTATCCATCAGTGCGCCACCAGCAGCGGCGTCTATAGTCATTCTTGTGTTATACAACAGACCGTTATAAAACGTATGAATGATTAGCCATTCTTCTAAACCATGATGAGGACATAGTCTAATCATGTCCTTGTAACGTTCCCATGCTTCGAAAAGTGATTCGTTATCTTTTTGTCTAAAACCGTTTATGTTAGCTCTAAGCATAGCAGTTTTGCTTGGTGGGAAATATCTAGCCAAGAAGACTTTTTTCAATTCATCCCATGTGGTGATTGAATTTGAAGGAAGGGATTGGAGCCAGGCTCGGGCTCTGTCTCTTAAATAAAAAGGAAATAGGCGCAATCGTATCGCCTCGGGGTTTACACCATTCGCTTTTACAGTGTCTGCGTACTGCACAAACACTAACAGATGTAGGTTAGGGTCGTCAGTAGGAGATCCAGAAAATTGGTTCTGCTGAACGGCGGATAGAAGCGAAGGTTTCAGCTCGAAATCGTTTCGAGCGATAGCAGGGGCGGCAATGCTGTTGTGAGGCTCCGCTTGCGAAGGAACTGCGTAGTCCTTAAGAGCGCGAGGCGGATTTGGTACGTCAGCCATTGTTGATTCTTCAGTAGATTCCGATAACGGGATATCAGGAATTTTAGTTGGAGGAAGATTATTGAGAGATCGGTATTTTTGAATTCGGCGTCTTAATCTTAAGTAACGCTCGATATCGTTAATTTGTAAATGCAAAGGCTCGTTTTGAGAACGAGTGTTTGGCATACAACAGAGGGAAATATAAAAAGTTGCCTTAGTCTAGACAGCGTTGTTTTCAGATTACACTAGTGACTAAACTAAAGTTCCCCGACAACGGCGCCAAAAACTTGATGTGTCTGCGATCGACCTAATGTCTGACGGTATCTTAACTGCAAGCGCACAGCCTATCACGGTAGTAATAAAAGATTGTCGAATCCACAGGGACTTTGTAATCACTCTAGTGTTGTAAAACAGGATGGTTTAGCTAAGGCGGAAATTGTCACGTTGGTTTTGGGAAGATTAAGGAAGGTAAATTAATTGATTTTAAAGTAATTATAAAACGAAATGGTCGGTATGCAATAGAGTCGACCTAAAGGATCTAATCGGACCTAGGCATATAAGGATGGTCAACTTGGTTTATCTGTAGAATTAATCAGTTTAAAAACCCTCAACTCACACTTTCATGGTCTTATCTCGGATTATACGTCTAAAGCCCTATACCTGCTTTCGCTAGCCTATAAGTGTTTAGAAGTATTTTTTGGAAACTTAATTAATTCTAATTTGGTTTAAAGCGCTTTCACTGTATTTAAATCAAATGCCTAACTTTAGCTATCCGGTTAAAAACCTCACACTTTCGTGGTCTCGATCTAACCTATTTACTCTTCTTACTTTCGTAACAAAGGTTTTATTATTAAGCATAAAAAGTTATAACCAGAGTTAAGTTGATTAAAGTTTTAGCCTAAGTTTGATCAGATGCCTAATGTCTCTTACTATCTCATACCGACACTAAAGGTTTAGCTAGCCATAGAAATTATAATGAACGTACTGGAAATAAAAACATACAAATATAGATTGGACATTATAAATAATAAATTAAACATGCATTAATTAATAAAAAGGTATGTAATACAATTGCAAAATAGAAACCTGAAAATAAAGCCAATACTTCAATCCCTCTTCCACAATTCGGAAACTCGGACTTGGTATCGGTAATATGACAAATTCTGAGGCTTGAATAATAAATCCTAAACTATAATAATAATCTCCTGATGTTGGAAATTATTACTTGAGCAGTGGAATTAAAAGAACGGAAATAAATGAGTGCAGTAAAATAATAACTGAAAGAATAATTGTTTTTGATTTCGGCAGAGCTTCCGCACAAGTAAACTGTAAAAATCTCTGTACTTCTAACGTTGAATGTTGAGGTATTTATAGAAGAATGAATTTGGCAGTTGGCTTGAAGACTTGTAACGAAGCTTTCCTTAAAAGTCTCCACAAATGCAGGAACGTGGGTAGTTGAGGAAGAAGTGGTGAACGTGGAGTTTGACTGGAGAGAAATAAGGAGTTTGAAAACTCCTTCTGTTTTGCTTTGCCATGTTCTGCACATTTCAACATAACTGGGATGCACATTACGTTCGTCACTGAGGCGTTACGAGCAGCTTTGGTCTTTCCCCGTGTTACGGTCGTGGCCAATGTGTTACGGTCGTAACACGCTTCAAGATGGCTTACGGTCGTGGCAGATGCATTACGACCGTCACAGCTACAAAAATGTAATTCTTTGACAGATTTATCTTTTTCTTCTGTTCTTTTGATGCTTTCTTGCATTGTTTCATGTTTTCTTCTGTTTTGAGCTGAGTTATGAATACCTGCAAAAAGTAATGACAAACTCGAAATATTCGGGAGTTAATCGAGTCAAAATAATACAGAACGGGTAAATTTCATGGAAAATAAACGATACAATTTCGTGTTATCAGGGCCCCTAACTCAAGCATCCCTCTTCTGGTTAGGGCGAGGATGGATAATTTTGACGTTCATCACGTCTTGGTCGACGAAGGGAGTTTCATATATGTAATGTATAGCCCTCTTCCAAACCCTACAGCTCGACAACACCCACCTTTCACCATACGTGGGGTCCGACCTGCAGCGCTTCAACGACTTGAACTCCAAACCATGTGGTTACATGGAGCTCTTGGTCACCTTCGGCGAGGAGACCGCCACCAAGCAATTCAAGGTGCGGTTTCTGGTCATTGATTGCCCGTCTCTCTACAACTGTATTCTAGGGAGACCAACACTGGAGGATTTTACCGTTGTTCCCTCCACCGTCCATCTGAAGATGAAATTCTACACGAAGAGAGGACGCATTGCCACCATCCAAAGAGACCTCGCAGCTTCCCAAAGATGTTTCAACTCAGCATCAAAGGGATAGAGTACGGTCGACACTGGAGCATGACCCTCCAAGGGAGCCGCTACTGCACGACTAGAGCCACATCCCATCAAGATGGAGGAACAAAAAGCTCCTTCAAAAGTCGACGCCATTTCGCTGGACACCCGCTTCAACCAGGATGAAGCACCCAACAGCAAGCAGGAACTCCTCCGACCAATCCCAGATGGAGAATTTGAGCTCGTCCTCCTCGGCAAAGACCCACACAAAGGCGTGAAGATCGGCACTAGACTCCCCAACCCGGCGAGGAAGCAGATCAAAGCTTACTTGAGGGAGAATGCAGACCTATTCGCGTGGAGTGCTGCGGAGATGCCTGGTCTCGACCCCGAGGTCGCCTGCCACCAACTGACCATTGATCCAACCGCTAGGGAAATAGTACAATGTAGACGTAGGTAGTCTCCCGAGAAAGAGGAGGCCGCTGAAAATGCTGTAAAAGACCTCCTAAAGGTAAATTTTATTTCCGAGGCCAGGTATTCAACCTGGCTGTCAAATGTTGTACTGGTTAAAAATAATAATGGAAAATAGCGTATATGTGTTGACTATACTGTTCTTAACCGGGAATGCCCTAAAGATGCATTCCCCTTGCCTAATATTGACATGCTGGTCGACAACTCGGCCGACTATAAAATTCTATCTTTTATGGGTGCCTACTCGGGCTACAACCAAATTCCAATGGCGATGACCGACAAGCACTGCACCAATTTCATGACCATCTCAGGCAATTATTACTACAATGTAATGCCCTTCGGTATGAAAAACGCATGGGCGACATACCAGCGGATGAGTTGGACAATAAAATATCATGCCCCCTTGGTTATGGAGAGTTTGTCATTGGAAGTGTTTTTCCATTTGAAGTGATTCTTCTTCTTGAGAGAATTTCCGTTCATCGGATATTCGTCGTGTGAATTTCTTTGTTGTCAAACAATTAGCTATATGAAAATAACAGTATTCAAAATAATGCAAAGTTTATGTTTGTCTTAAAGTTTTAAAAATGTAGTTTTAACAAGTAAAAGAGTTTTGTAAGAATTTGAATTCAACTCAGGATTTACAGTAAGCCTTACAGGAGTCTGGATACCTTTTGTAACAATATGTATTCGAACTAACCCATGATTCAATTAGGACTTTTAAAGGGTTGTAGCGTGGCCTGGTTCATGGTTTAAGAAACAAAGGATAAGGCTCAAAGTGTGTTTGTACCCACCCGTTCTTCATGATGTTCTCGAGTCCTAAACTTAGTTAATTGTGCTATTGAATCTGGAATGTTATTTTGGTGATGGTTCAGACACTAAAAGTTTATTCGCGAAGGCAGTCATTTTTGCAACATTTTTCTGTTGTCGAGGATTTGTAGTGACCTATTTTTGATTTATTGTCCCTATTTTTTCCTGACTGTTTTGAGATTATAGTCAGCTGGATGCCTCAGTTTTTTCTTAAGTCTCCTTCCTAGATTTTGACTTAGTGGGCTTTTCTTTTGAGAGACAATGACTGCCTATTTTACGGGGAACCATCACCGTCTTTTGATTCAGAAGGATGTTTTTGATGACATTCATTGTGTATGAAGTGAAAGCTTGTGACTTAACACGTATATGAATTAACTAAGAAACTAACCCTGCCCCAGTCTTGATTAAAGGTTTCAATTTGTGTGAAAAAGAAAACTCCTACTTCTTAGGCTCAAAGGGGTTGACTAGGGATTATCTTCCTTATAACTCTAGTGTTTAGGAATTGAAAGAATGCTTGTACATCGTCAGTAAGGTCTGTCCAAAAGCATACTGTATGAGATTATGGTATTAGTTTTGTCATCCTCCGCCTAAAGGCTTGCAACTTTTAACGAGAGTTGAATATCACGAAAAACAGGGAATAAAAACACAGTTTAAATATAGTGAAGACGAATGGATTAATTCAAGACAAACATATGCAATTCTTTAATGAAAGTAACCGAAGTCTACCATAAAGATAAGTGTTTGAAAAAACAAAAGAAATTACAATTGAAAATTCAAAATGAACTGGACGCTCTCAATAATTTCGCATGGGAGCAGTGATCTTGTTGGAAGTAGCATGTAGATCAAATTCAATCTCCTCGGTGTCATTCATATCTTGAATTTTGTTCTTCAGAGCTCAGCAACCATTCGTATCATGTCCAGGACCGTCTGAATGGTATGCACACCTTTCATTAGGGTGGTAATTAGGAGCAGAAGTATTGGGATTCTGGAGAGGAGCCTTTAACATAATCAGCTATGCCTTCAACATGTGATGTAACGCTTGAGCCATTGACATGTTGATCTTGGTGAATTTTATTTTAGGAGCGACCTCTTTCCACTGATTCCCCCGTTGACGTTGTTGCACAGTCGTAGGATTAGAGATCATGACTGCCCCCACAGATTGGTCATGGTTACTCTTGTTACAACCCTTCTGGCTGTACACATCATCAGACTCTTTCTTCCCATTGAAAGGCTGCTTCCCTGCATTTGAAGGTTCACCTCTTTGGATTTTACCGCTCTTGATGCCAGCTTCTACTCTTTCTCCTGTCAGTATTAGCTCGGTGAACCCAGATGAAGAGCTTCCAATCACATGGTTGAAAAATGGGCCTGACAAAGTTCCCATAAAGATATCAATCAGCTCCCTGTCAGTTAAGGGTGGTTGCACCCTTCCAGCCAGGTCTCTCCATTTTTGGGTGTATTCTTTGAAGCCCTCGTTAGAACCCATGGTCATATTCTGCAACTACACACGGGTTGGTGCAAGATCAGCATTGTATTGGTACTGCTTGTAGAAAGTAGCAGCTAGATCCTCCCAGGTGTGGATGCGATAACCTTCCAATTGATAGAACCATTCAAGTTGAGTCCAAGCTAGACTCTCTTAGAAGAAATGGACCCAGAGCTTCTGATCAGTGGTGTGTGGCTGAATCTTGCGGACATAAGATCTCAGATGCATCTTAGGACAAGATACCCCATCATACTTGGAAAAAGCAGGGATCTTGAATTTTAGTGGGATGACCACTCCATAAACCAAACCTAATTCTTCAAAATCCAGACCAGGTACCTTCTGAATTTCCATGGTGTTGAAATGATCCTCCAGCTGTTCGTATTTGTCGTCGCAGGAGGATATTATTCTTTGGCATAATCAGCTTCTTCTTCATCAGACCCTAGACTGTGGTCCCCTTCTGTTGTCTTCTCCTCCTAATTGTCCCCCTCAGTTAACGGAGTTGCGAATTCTAGAGCTTGCTTTGCTAGTTCTCTGAGTCTCCTTCCCATGTTCAGGACACCCACTGGTTTCTTTGTCTTTTTCTTCTTACCTTTGAGGATGAGAGTTGATTGGTCACCATTTCTAGTAAGTTTTCGCACCTTTTTCCGACAAGAATTCATAGTTTGGTAACACTAAACGGTAGTTGCACGTGTGTTTAGAGTAAGTTTTCGTATTTCTTTTTGTGTGATGTCTTTGTGTCTTATTGTCCTTTAAGTGTTGAAAAAGTACCATTTTATGCTGTGCTTGGTAGTGTTGATGTTCAGGTTGATACATGGGAGAATAGGAACTTTTGGCGCGCACAGGCGGATGAAATGGAGCCGGAAAAAGCAATTTTAAGAGGTCAACACGGGCCCCCATGTGTAGCAACACGGCCCGTGTTGAAAAGTGCCTGGAAAGTGGATTTTGTGCCAGAAACAGAGCCTGCACACGGTCACCCGTGTGCAGGAACACGGACCGTGTTGATCAGGCGAGCTGAAGCGTGTTTGCACTGAAGGGCAACACGGGCGCCCGTGTGCAGGAACACGGTCCGTGTTGCGGAGCGCGTGCTGATTCAAATTCCTGATTTTTTTGTGTACATCCAAGTTAATTCATTAAGGGTATTTTTGACACTTGGCTGGGGCAGAGCCAGAGGACACTATTAAAACATCTTTAGGGCAAGAAAGAAAGGATGTTTTTTGTATTGGAGAAAATAGTATTACAAGAGAGAAGGATTGGAGAAGCAAGGTTACGACTGACGGAGAACTTCAAGGTGTCACCATTGAAGATCAAAGTCTAAATTCTTGTAATGTCAATTCCTTTTAATTTGTTAATCTTGAATTCTATGAATAACTAAATTCCCCACTTGCTAGGGGTTGGTTCTAATTTGGATCTTGTAATGATTATGAATCCTTAGTTTTTCGATTCAGATATTATGTTTCTTCAATTTAATTATACAATGATTTTATGCATTCTCTTTCGGAACAATTGAGATTGACTTATGACTGATGAATATAGGACTATATTTGTTAGGGTTTGTGTATAATTTGGTTATAGTAGATATCTCCTAGGACTAGGGATACCCTATGATTATCATATATGACCTTGATATTGATTTACTTGAATGCATTATTATTCTTCTTGGGTATAGGGATTAATTTGCATGTTCAAGGGTTTTTCTCTAAGGACTTAGGAAAAACACTATAGAGGTTGATAATTGAAGTATTATAGATTTTTCTGAAAGAAATTGGGAATAATAACCTTTATAGGCCAAATTGACCGAACCATTCCCCTAGCTTGTTTAATTAAAAGAAAGTTAATCATTTTACATTGTCTTGTGTAGAGATTTTTTTCAAACAACAAACTTCTAGTTTTTGTCTACTTGATAAGACTGATATTTCGTATTTGCATTGCAATCCTTGAGATCGATATTCGTGAATTAAAAATCACTAAAACTACATCGACAAAATAGTACACTTGCTATTTTCCGATCAAGTTTTTGGCGCCGTTGCCGGGGATTGCCAAAATACGGAATTGAATTCTAATCAATTGGAATTTTATTGCTCTGCAATTAAAATTATTTTATGTTTAATTGTTTTTGAAATTTAGTGTGTGCTAATCTTTTGTCTAATCTTGTATGCGAGGTCAGGCCTCAGCAGAATTTCCTTTTGACGCAGAGATAGAAAGAACGTTTCACGCTCGGCGGAAGAAGGCTAGAGAAGCAAGACTGGCAGAAAGAGATAATCTGGACAGAGAGGAAGAAGTATTTGTTCATTCAGAAGAATCAGACTCGGAGACAGACACACTTTCGGACACTATGGGAGACAATCCTCCACAAGAGAGATTGTTGGGTGACTACGGAGCAACCAATGCACCAGCTGGTAGACACACCATTGTCAACCAACCGGTGAATGTTCCTAATTTTCAGCTCCACCCGAGCACTGTCACTCAGCTAGAAAGAAGATCCTTCTCTGGGAGGGTTAATGAAGATGCAAACAAGCATCTGCAACGTTTTCTGATTATGAGCACCACATTGAAGATAGATGGTCATACTAAAGAGCAGAAAAAGTTGCGGATGTTCCCATTCACATTGGCCGATGAAGCAGAAGAATGGTTCTATTCTCTTCCAGCTGGTAGCATAACAACATGGGAAGAGATGGAAACCGCTTTCTTGAATGAATACTTTCCAGCTTCAGTGTTCATTAGGAAAAGACATGAAATTCTGAATTTCAAATAAAAGGAGGGTGAATCACTGGGAGACTCGTATAAGAGGTTCAAGAGACTTCTAGTGGCGTGCCCAACGCATAATCTGGATCACACTGAACAAATGCAAACTTTTGTTAATGGGTTGAGAATTCCAACGAAGCAGCTGATTGACACAGCATCCGGTGGCTCATCTAACTTCACAACAGCCACTGGTATCAAGAAGATTATTGAAGCAATCGCTGCCAACGAACACTTGGAATTATATGACAGAGTTGCTAGCAAACCAGAAGGAGCGATAGACTTGAAATTGGATGCAAATAAGCAACTCAAGATGGAAGAGAAGATAGCTGCAGAAGTGGAGAAAAAGTTAAAAGCCATGAATATCACCACTCAGCAAGTAGCACAGATACAACAAACCCAAAGTGTTGTTTGTGATATCTGTGCAGGACCTCATTTGACAGCTCATTATTTTGCAACTCCTCAACAGATTGAAGAAATCAAGTTCCTGAAGCAGAACAACCCGTACTCCAACACATATAATCCTGGTTGGAGGAACCATCCAAACTTTGGGTGGAGAGACCAAAAAGGGAACACTCAGCAGCAAGGTCAGGGACAATACCAAAATCAACAGCAGCAACAACAACAGGCTCCAAAGAAAGCTGATTGGGAGTTAGCTATTGAAAAAATGGCAGCTCACAACATTCAATTTCAAGATGAGACCAGGAATAATCACAAGAATACTTCAGCCTCTATTAAAAATCTAGAGGTCCTAATGGGACAAATAGCGCAGCAATTGGCGAATGTACAAGCACCTGGTGGTTTGCCTAGCTCAACTGTGACAAATCCTAGGGACAACCAGGGAGTGAAGGCTGTAGTAACCAGAAGAGGTAAAGTTGTTGAAGATGCTGAGAAAGAGGTAATTGAGGAAGAGTTGCTTGAAGTGGATCTTGAGATTTGTGAGAACAAGGAGAAAGCTGAAGAGGTAACAACACCGGTGGTGGAAAAAGAAAAACCTAAGGATTCAACTCCTAAAGTTATTCTTCCTTATCCAGCAAGAGCCAAGAAGAAGGATGCCAATGAGAAGAATTTTGAAAAATTCTTGGAGTTGTTCAAAAAGCTGGAGATAAACATTCCGTTTTCTGAGGCTTTAGAACAAATGCCTATTTATGCAAAATTCATGAAGGACATCATATCAAAGAAGCGGTCCACTGAAACTGAACCAGTGGTGTTAACTGAATGATGTAGTGCTATTCTGCAGGGACTAAAGATTCCTCAGAAAAAGAAAGATAGAGGTGCAGTCACTATTCGTTGTGAAATAGGTGACCGAACATTTAAAAAGGCTCTCATTGATCTTGGTGCAGGAGTGAGTCTCATGCCACTCTCAATATACAAGAAGCTGGGTATCAATTCTGTAAAAGATACAAGAATGACTTTGCAATTCGCGGACAACTCGATGAAAAAACCGCATGGGATTGCAACTGATGTTCTGGTAAGGATTGATAAGTTTGTTTTTCCTGTAGATTTTGTTGTTCTGGACATGCCTGAAGATGAGGAAATTCCCATAATTTTGGGAAGACCTTTTCTTGAAACTGGACGGGTGATGATAGACATGGAAGAAGGAACGATGACACTCAAAGTCTATGATGAGGTGTTGAAAATTAATGTTAGAGACTCAATGCGGTTTAAAGAAGAGATCGGGACAAGCAAGAACATTGAAGTGCTGGATACAGTTTTTATCAGATCCATTGAATGTCTGTCACCTGAATTACCTCTTGAAAGGGTGTTGAGTCAATCGATCTTCGAGAAAAATGAAGAAACAGATGAAAAGGAAGCCGAAGTCATAGATATGATGGAAGTTCAACCAAAATGGAATAAGCCTGGACCACACCGGTGGGAAGAATTACGCCAACCATCATCTTCTGAAGAAAATAAGGAAGTAAAAAAGGGGATAGAGTTGAAGCAGTTACCTGAAAACTTGAAATACATTTTTCTTGACTCAGAAGAGAAATGTCCTGCTATTATCAATTCGTCCTTGAAAGAGATACAAGAAGAGAAGCTGACGCAGGTCCTAAAGAAGCACAAGAGTGCGATAGGCTGGGCAATTGAAGATTTAAAAGGCATTAGCCCCACCGTTTGCATGCATGAAATCTTAATGGAAGATGATCAGAAACCAGTAGTACAACCGCAGAGGAGACTCAATCCAGCTATGAAAGAGGTTGTGCGCAAGGAGGTGGTGAAATTGCTAGATGCAGGCTTGATTTACCCCATCTCTGATAGCTCTTGGGTAAGTCCTGTACATGTCGTGCCAAAGAAAGGAGGAACAACTGTAATAAAGAATGAGAAGAATGAGCTAATTCTGACTCGCACTGTTACCGGGTGGAGAGTGTGCATAGATTACAGAAGATTGAACACAGCCACCAGGAAGGATCACTTCCAGCTACCTTTTATTGATCAGATGTTGGAAAGGTTGGCAGGACATGATTATTATTGCTTTTTAGATGGGTATTCGGGCTACAACCAAATTGCAGTAGCTCCAGAAGACCAAGAGAAGACCGCTTTCACATGTCCTTATGGTATTTTTGCATATAGGAGAATGCCTTTCGGACTGTGCAATGCACCGGCTACTTTCCAAAGGTGTATGACATCCATTTTTGATGACATGCTTGAGAAGAACATGGAAGTGTTCATGGATGACTTTTCGGTGTTTGGACCTTCTTTTGATGAATGTTTGGTGAATCTGTCAATGGTATTGGAGAGATGTCAGCAGACCAATTTGATCCTCAATTGGGAAAAGTGCCATTTTATGGTGAAAGAAGGGATAGTGCTAGGCCACAAAATTTCTCATCGAGGAATTGAAGTGGATAAAGCTAAAGTGGAGGTAATTGCCAATTTACCCCCACCTGTGAATGAGAAAGGAATCAGGAGTTTCTTGGGACACGCGGGGTTCTACCGCAGGTTCATTAGAGACTTCTCGAAGATTGCAAAACCATTGACAAGTTTGTTAGTGAAAGACACTCCGTTTGTATTCGATGCAAAGTGTGGGGAAGCCTTCACTACACTGAAGAATAAATTGGTGACCGCCCCTGTAGTTATTTCTCCTGACTGGTCTATACCCTTTGAGATCATGTGCGATGCAAGCGACATAGCAGTAGGAGCAGTTCTTGGGCAAAGAAAAGAAAAGCTCTTGCATGTAATCTACTATGCAAGTCATGTTTTGAATTCCGCCCAAATGAATTATGCAACTACCGAGAAAGAGCTGTTAGCAGTTGTGTATGCCTTCGACAAATTCAGGTCCTATCTTTTGGGGACGAAGGTAATTGTTTATACTGACCATGCTGCTTTAAAATACTTGTTTTCTAAACAGGAGGCGAAGCCGAGGCTCTTACGATGGATCCTGCTATTGCAAGAATTTGATCTAGAGATTCGGGATAAAAAGGGGTGTGAAAACACAGTGGCTGATCATCTATCCCGGATGTCACCAATAGTGGAGACGGAAGCCACACACCCCATCAAGGATGAATTCATTGACGAACGAATCCTCGCTGTGATGGGCATCCCTTGGTTTGTAGACTATGCAAACTACCTGGTAGGTAATGTTATTCCTGATGATTTTGACTATAACAAGAAAAAGAAATTTTTGCATGACTGCAGGTTCTACTTATGGGACGAACCTTTCCTGTACAAAAGAGGTGTGGATGGATTGGTTCAGAGATGTGTCCCGGAAGAGGAGCAAGAAGATATCCTTAAGGCGTGCCACAACTTTGAATATGGTGGGCATTTTAGTGGAGACAGAACGGCTGCAAAAGTCCTGCAATCAGGATTATATTGGCCTACCTTATTCAGAGACGCACAAAGGATGGTAAAGGAGTGTGATAGGTGCCAACGAACAGGGAACATCTCTAAGAGGAATCAGATGCCACAGAAAGGGATGCTTGAGGTTGAACTATTTGATGTGTGGGGGATAGACTTTATGGGTCCCTTCCTACCATCTTATGGAAAAAATTATATCCTAGTGGCTGTAGACTATGTTTCCAAGTGGGTTGAGGCAGTTGCACTACCCACGAATGATGCTAAGGTGGTGGTTACTTTTCTAAAGAACAACATCTTCTCGAGGTTTGGGGTGCCTAGAGCATTAATCAGTGATGAAGGAACCCATTTTTTAAACAAGTTGATGGAAAATGTGCTGAAGAAGTACAATGTCAAGCACAAGATCGCTACGCCATACCACCCGCAGACAAGTGGACAAGTGGAAGTCTCTAATAGACAGATAAAGAAGATACTGGAGAAGACGGTCAATTCTTTAAGAAAGGATTGGTCGATTAAACTGGATGACGCATTATGGGCATACCGAACGGCGTTCAAGACTCCCATTGGAATGTCCCCGTATCAACTAGTTTATGGCAAAGCTTGCCACCTCCCGCTTGAACTTGAGCACAAAGCATTCTGGGCTACAAAATTCTTGAATTATGATCTGGCTAAAGCAGGTGAATCACGAATTCTTCAACTCCATGAGCTAGAGGAATTTCGTGATCAAGCCTATGAGAATGCTAAAATGTATAAAGAGCAGACCAGAAAATGGCATGATCAGAGAATACAACATAAAGAGTTTTGGGAAGGCCAGTTGGTGCTCTTGTTCAATTCCAGGCTTAAACTGTTCCCTGGAAAGTTGAAGTCCCGGTGGTCTGGTCCGTTTGTAGTTCAGACGGTATTCCCTCATGGCGCGGTTGAGATTAAAAATCCGAACAATGAGGATGTTTTCAAAGTGAATGGCCAAAGGTTGAAGCCCTATTATACAGGACAAGTACCGGGAGTCATTGATCATTTGCGTCTCACCGACTGAGGTGGAGTCCGTCAAGCCATGCGACGTTAAACGAAGCGCTTCGTAGGAGGCAACCTACGTATTTTTACTTTAACGTTTTCTTGTGTTTTTGTGTTATTTTATTTTATTTTTGTAGGATGGTGTAAGACTTGGATCGGTAGAAGCAACTTCAGTAAAAAAGCATTAAGGAAATTCAAAATTGGTGTATATCAGAGAAGAAACACGGGTGTCCGTGTCCTGGCACACGGTCCGTGTTGAGCCCAGACCACAAGAGCGCGCAAAAGAAAAAAAAAGTGCAAAGTCAGAGCTTTCACACGGGTACCCGTGTTCGTACACACGGACCGTGTGACTGGGCGTGTTCAGCTTTTGAAATTTGGTCTTCTTTGATTTTAAGTGGACCCCACCTAAATAAAACCTGAATTATAACCTTTCTCTCACTTCATTCTCCCACTTTTCACTCATCTCCTCCATTGAAACCTAGCCTCAAGAGCTAAACAACTCACTTTTACACCATCACCCACTCATCAAAACACCAAAATGCTTTTATTAAAGTTGTTCTACTCTTCATGCTCTACACTTTCACCGTTTTAGATTTTAATTTTGGGCAATTTTAATTTTCGAATTTTTTGTGTGTTGTGGTTTGTGTTTTGTTCTCTCTTCTTTGTGCAGGAACATCATCATGCCTCCAAGGCGAGTAATCCGGCGTTCCAGTAGGACAAATGATTTCGCCGAGCCATCCGAACCAAGGCAAAGACCCCGCCGCGCTACGAGTCGGGCATCTGGACGAAATAGGACTGCGGATGACAACCCCCACGGTATTACCTTTGCTGACCCTAAGTACAAACAAAGGTATGATGTTTTGGTTCAGCGTAAGTTACTCCCGACCCGCTATATTTGTGAAAACACACTGGTTAAGTTAGGCCTTAAGGATGAGGTGTTTCGTATGTTTCATAACATCGGAATGTTGCCGTTTATGCTATTTGAGGCACCTACCTTTGAGGGCCTAACTCTTGAATTTTTGAGCACTGTTGAATTCAAACTGAAACACAAGTGGAATGGAACTGAAATGGGGTATTACGGTGATTTAGAGTTCTTTATGTTTGGGAACCAGCATAAGCTGACCGTAGAAGAGGTTGGGGCTGCCCTTAAATTGCCGTCATCTGGACCGGGGGCCCCGCCTGAGACATTCCCTGCTGCTGAATTTTGGGAGGCCATCACTGGAAAAGCTGGGTACAATCCTAGTTCTGCCAAGGCCTCGGGGATTCATAATCCTTGCTTCAGATATGCCCAGAAAGGTTTAGCGTTTACTTTGTTTGGGCGGGGAGATAGCATGGGGGTGTGTGCGAAGAGGGAGTTGTTTCTGTTACATAGTATGCTGGAGGTAGGAAGGGTGAATGTGGCGGCATTTGCTGCCAACCATTTGAAGCAAGTTGGTCATGCTTCGAATGAAGATATATCGGTAGGAGGAATGGTTACGCAACTGGCTGATTACTTGAATTATAGTCAGCTCCTAATAGAGGAACCCTCCCTACCAGGAAAGAAGATTGACATAACTACTCTTGTCAATCAAAGGATGATCGTAGTGCAGCCCGGGTATTACTCCCTGGTGATTCATGAGCAACACATTATGTCACTACCGGCACCTCATTGTATTTCTGTGGCAAACCGTGGTAATTGGCTATATGTAGCTACAGGTATGAACCTAGGAGAAAGTCCTCCACGTGGTCAAAATTTTTCAGGTAATGAAATGGAGGATGACGTTCAAGCTCCGGACCATCCTGACCAGCAGCACCCGCAATTCAACCAACAGTATGCCGGATCCTCCTCTATGACTTCAGATCAGTGGGGGTGGGTGCAAACTGAAATTGGTGCCATACGCACCGAACAGATGCGGCAAGGTGTTGAGCTGTTCAGACAAGGAACTGTTGTGGACGACGTCCAGACTATGATGCGACGTCTCGTGTTGCAATTCCCTCAGGACCCTCCTCTACCACCTCAGTAGGCAGGTAGTCTCCGTCGCACTTGAATTTAAACATTGGGGTCAATGTTTAGTTCAGGTGTGGGGGAGGTTTTATTTTATTTTATTGTTTGCTTGATTATTTATTGTTCAGTTTCGTTCAGTCGATTTATTTGATTTGTTGCGTCTTTGTTTGTTTTAATTTGTGTTTTAGTTGTCCAATGCAGTACCGTCAGGGTGTTACCAGGTGATTGATAGAAGTTGGAAGGGAGCAAGCTAACAGTTAGTGGTTGAACAACACACACCACACTTAATCTCCACAGGCACCAGAGAAGAAGGCAGGACGCAAAGCATCAACATTGATCAATAGAGTGTTGTGGCATTTTTACAGTTGAAAGAGAAATTGCATGACACCACCAGCACTGTGGAGCATGCAAGCTAAACCCACCCATTGAGGTTACAGAGCCAAATTCGTGATTCCATATGAGAGTTCAGTCAGGTATGACGTTATTCACTTTGATTTTGCGTATTTTCCCTTAACACAAACACACCACGAAAACATACACTGAGGCAAGTTCTTTCTGTAACCCCGAGCCTTTCTAAACCATCCTGTATGCATTGTATCCATAGTCACCCCCCTTGAGCCATTTTTTTTATTTGTTCATATTGTTATTCATGTTACCACCCTTTCACCATTCATGTTATCGCTCGGCATTTGTGTTTTCATCTTGTAAATGTATGACAGAATCTAAGTGTGGGGTAATGTATCATTGAGTAAGGGGCAAGTGCAAAGAAAAAAAAAAGAAAAAAAAGGGAAAAGACTGTAGAAATCCAAAGAAAACAAAAGTATTTCAAGAATAAGAAAATCGAAGGAAATAGCCTTGACACTTGCCCACTTATTGGAAACTCCTTTAGAATGACTCTAAAAAGCTAAAATCAAGAGTCGGAAGTCTTTACCCCCATACTTACGATTCAAGGTCGTTAAGAGCAGAAATATGGACCCTACAGGAATGCTGAGCACCAAAACCCTTTGTCATCCCGTTCTTTGTTTATCCCACCAAACCTAAGCCACGTTACATCCCAAAGACCTCATGAATGTGTGTGTGATCTGTGTGTGTAGTGATTAGAGAATTTATTCAAAGTTAAAAGTAATATGCATACCTTGATACTGTGAGTGTAAACAGTTTAACCCGAAGAGATGTTGTGAGAATGTGAAAAGCTTGCAGGTAAAATAGTGCTCGGAGGTGGAAATGTGGTGGAAAGATTGACGGAAGATGCCATGGACTAGATTGTGAAGTGAGGGTGTTATGGAGAAAGGAATCTTGTTGGTGACCTTTGTTCGCCTCAATACATCACTTGAGGACAAGCAATGAGATAAGTGTGGGGTTGTGATCGGTCACCATTTCTAGTAAGTTTTTGCACCTTTTTCCGACAAGAATTCATAGTTTGGTAACACTAAACGGTAGTTGCACGTGTGTTTAGAGTAAGTTTTCGTATTTCTTTTTGTGTGATGTCTTTGTGTCTTATTGTCCTTTAAGTGTTGAAAAAGTACCATTTTATGCTGTGCTTGGTAGTGTTGATGTTCAGGTTGATACATGGGAGAATAGGAACTTTTGGCGCGCACAGGCGGATGAAATGGAGCCGGAAAAAGCAATTTTAAGAGGTCAACACGGGCCCCCGTGTGTAGCAACATGGCCCGTGTTGAAAAGTGCCTGGAAAGTGGATTTTGTGCCAGAAACAGAGCCTGCACACGGTCACCCGTGTGTAGGAACACGGACCGTGTTGATCAAGCGAGCTGAAGCGTGTTTGCACTGAAGGGCAACACGGGCGCCCGTGTGCAGGAACACGGCCCGTGTTGCGGAGCGCGTGCTGATTCAAATTCCTGATTTTTTTGTGTACATCCAAGTTAATTCATTAAGGGTATTTTTGACACTTGGCTGGGGGCAGAGCCAGAGGACACTATTAAAACATCTTTAGGGCAAGAAAGAAAGGATGTTTTTTGGATTGGATAAAATAGTATTACAGGAGAGAAGGATTGGAGAAGCAAGGTTACGACTGACGGAGAACTTCAAGGTGTCACCATTGAAGATCAAAGTCTAAATTCTTGTAATGTCAATTCCTTTTAATTTGTTAATCTTGAATTCTATGAATAACTAAATTCCCCACTTGCTAGGGGTTGGTTCTAATTTGGATCTTGTAATGATTATGAATCCTTAGTTTTTCGATTCAGATATTATGTTTCTTCAATTTAATTATACAATGATTTTATGCATTCTCTTTCGGAACAATTGAGATTGACTTATGACTGATGAATATAGGACTATATTTGTTAGGGTTTGTATATAATTTGGTTATAGTAGATATCTCCTAGGACTAGGGATACCCTATGATTATCATATATGACCTTGATATTGATTTACTTGAATGCATTATTATTCTTCTTGGGTATAGGGATTAATTTGCATGTTCAAGGGTTTTTCTCTAAGGACTTAGGAAAAACACTATAGAGGTTGATAATTGAAGTAACATAGATTTTTCTGAAAGAAATTGGGAATAATAACCTTTATAGGCCAAATTGACCGAACCATTCCCCTAGCTTGTTTAATTAAAAGAAAGTTAATTATTTTACATTGTCTTGTGTAGAGATTTTTTTCAAACAACAAACTTCTAGTTTTTGTCTACTTGATAAGACTGATATTTCGTATTTGCATTGCAATCCTTGAGATCGATATTCGTGAATTAAAAATCACTAAAACTACATCGACAAAATAGTACACTTGCTATTTTCCGATCAAGAGTCTTCAGGTCCTCTTGTCCCTTAGCCAGATCCAGGAACATATGTTAGAATTGAGCATTTTGTGCTTGAAGATCCTTCACTATTTGCTCTAGAGCCATCTCTACTTAAATAAACAGTAAGCAGATGAGAAACCTGCGTGGGGAAAACTTGTCATGATGTGATGTATGATATGTGGATGCAATGTTTTCAAGGATCTCACGGGTTAAACAAAAGAAGATGTTAGAAGTTGAACTTTGATCATAACTTTAATTGGGGAACTTTGCATCATTGGATGTCCTTCCACGAGAATCAAGCTCACTATGTCAAGTGGGTCATAGCCCTTGACTCAAGTTATCGTACTTTGGTCTTTGACGACATTTGGTCAAAGGAGAATAAATCCTCTTGCCCCTTGATAAACGTATGGTTCATCATGACCCTGCATCACAGACCCTTGAGATCCTTGAAATGGTTATTGGAAATGATATGGTATGATGTTATGTACAAATGAACAAAGCAAACAAGTCTTTATGTACAAATAATTATATACACATAAAGCAGACAAGTCCTTAGGTTTAGTCTTACATGGAGTCATAGGTAAGTACCCTCTTGAAGTTTAGTTGGCTCAACCTGTCCTAGAAAGTAACTGGGTTCTAGGGATATCATATCACTGACCTTTCTTTTAGGCATTGTTCTAGCTCAAGCACCAAAGTATTGCCGCCAAAATATCCCAAAATTCCAATCTCAATGAGTGTAGCATCGAGTATCAACCAATCTTCGGTCGGAACCAAAGCCGGCCATCTCACTACTTTCTAGTGGCTTAGGATGAGTCAATTAAAGGTTCTAAAGGTCAGTTAGCGCTTAATGACACTATAAGGAAGCCTAATGTTATCCTTGACTGACTCAAGGAACATTAGTACAAGCCAGAGTATCACGCTAACATAGCTATCCTTTTATCCATATCGGTCTACACCGTACATCCTCTATGATTTATTGCTACTTGCCTAAAAAGGTGCCCCAGATCTGGGTGTAGGATCTTTAACAATAACCCAAACAAGTACCCAAAAAGTAAAGTAAAAAAGTAAAACAAGGAAAGCATTATAAAGGTGATTTATCTCTAAAGGTAACCCCACTTTTAAGTTTAGTCCCCAGCAGAATCGTTAATTTTGTGATACGGTGGGAGAACTGACTTGGGTGTTTTGCGTTTGATCGCAATTTTTGCGGATAGCAAGAGTCGCCACCGACTTTTCTTTTATCCAATAAAAGAAAGGGTGAAAAGAACAGGAAATACCTTTAGAGATGTTTTCTTGAGTTCGGAGGGTAGGTTATGAAAAGGGAAGGTATTAACACGCTTTTCATCCGTAGTTATCTACGGGCTCTTAGTTGCTTGCTAGATCACTTGAAAACGCTTTGTTTGAAATGTGTTTTATGGTGGGTGTAAGTTTGAAAGTATTTTGAAAATTACTTTGTTTCGGATAACTTTGTAATGATTCTCGTCTCTATAAGAATGCATACAAAGTGTTGGTTTTGAAAATAGTTCAAAGAGTTATTTTTTTTAAAGATGTTTTTGAAAGTGTAAGTGTGAAAAATGGTTTTTATTTGTGAGAAAGCAACTACGAGCGTCCTACCTACTCAAAAGGTCTAATGTTCTTTTCCTCCTCCTTTAGATGTTGTTATCTTATCATTGATTGATAAGAAGCCCCATCGTTGGATGTGAAGGGACGAGCGTGTGTCAATTGTATAGTCATATAAGCCAACTTAGGAAACATTTTAGCAATTTTTGTCAGGGACTAGATCGTTTACCAAAGGCAACATCGAGGGACATCGAGGGACTACGATCTTTTTATAGAGGGTCTTTGCTAAAACGCCCATATTCGAAGGTGTGATCGGTGGAAATAGAGCTGACTATTTTGGAATGCTGGTTCGCGAAATGTCGCGGTAAGCAAGAGTCGCCACCGTCTTTTATTTTCTCCAACAAGGAAAGGACAAAAGCACATCAAAATTCCTTTTCGAGATGTTTCTCGGTTCGGGAGGTAGATTATAGAAAGGGAAGGTGTTAGCACCCTTTCTATCCGTGGTTATCCACGGGCTCTTAGGTACTTGCTCACTATGTTTTCAAAAATGTTTTGCTTTTCTTGTGTTTGTGGGTTTTGAAAAAAGTTTGTTTGAAAACTTCGATTTAACTCTTGTATCTGTCCTCAAGAGTGTATGAAGTGTTGTTTGAAAACTTTTGTCAGAAAAGTGTAGGTGCGAAAAGTATTTTTGTTTTGAAAGAGCAAGTATCTAAGAACCTCTACCTACTCAAAAGAAATTAAGCTATGTAAATGTCCTTTAGACAGTACTATCCCACTATTGAGAAGTAGGTAGCACCGTCGTTGGAGTTATTCGGGTCAATTCGATTATGGGGACATGTGATCACCAAAGCAATAGTAGGACGCCTTAGTGGTAACCCTAATGTCCTAGATCCTTTTTATCCGAGGCAACCGTTTTGAGGAAACTTGGATCTTTAGACAGGAGGGCGACCTCTAAAACACCCTATACTCAATGACCACGTCGAGGCAACCAAGTGAGGCGTACCCTAGGAGTGGCATGTGCGAGTGTGTCAGGATTCAATTAAGTTATCTTTGCACATGTTATGGTGAGCTACTGGTTGATTTTAATTTCAGAATAAGTCTTGTCATGCATAGCCTAGTTAACATACATCTAGCAGTTTAATAGTTGCGGAAAATAAATCTACGCTATTACAAGGCGTCGGGTATTTACATCGCCAAAAACAAACCCTTGAAAAGTAAATTGCGGGAAATTAAAGAAAGCGATAAAAAGGTTCCTAATTAAAGCTATTACATCCTCGGAGCAATTACATAATAATGGATCAAAAATTAATATGCGAGAAAGAAAAATTGAATCAGAGAAATTCTTAGGGTTTTGACCCTTTTTGAGAAAGAAAGAAGTTTTTGGTTGTTTACGAATTAAATTAAACCTAAAACTAATTAATTAATAAAAAGAAATATTTTTTGATTTTTATGTGTTAAGGAAAATAAAAAATAGTCAAAAGTTAGTAAAAACCCTAATTCTAATTTATTTTATTTATTGCAAAAAATATTGAAATTAACCTAATTAAAAAGACTAAATTAATTTGTTAGCGTTTATTTACAAAAATAAAGTGAAATTAATTTTAATAAAAAAAATATTATGTTTTAGTTTTACTGATTTTATTATGAAAATAATTAATTTAGGTTAATTAAGTAATAATAATAATAATTAAAAGTAAAATAATTAAATGGAAAAAATATAAAAGAATAAAAAGAACCCAGGGGGGTGTTGGCCCAATTAGGAGGTGTGCCTGGCAATTCTGAAGCCCAATTGTTTCCAGCCTCTTTGACTTTTTTGGATTGCCCACACGTGCATTGACCAGGGAGCATGGTAGTCATTCCATCCTGGCCTTCAGATTTGCTTTGCAAGCCACTTGGAGCGTTGATGATTGAGGTATATGGTGGACAACATTATGCAACCTGCACGTGAATATTCAAAGGAAAAGGAAATAAAGATTTTGGGGGACCTGCGATTCGAACCCAGGTCCCAACGTTTCCAAGCCAATGCCTTAACCACTCCAACCACCTGCTTTAATTGTTATTAGGATAGAGAGAGAACATTATATTGGGAAACAAATCACTAAGCTGTAAAACATAAAAAACGCGCGCCTTTTTGAATTAACCAATGGGAGGCTAACACCTAATCATCTTCTCTGTTTGCCCTGTAAAGTAAACATTAGATAGCGGGGGTTTTTAACCCCCACAAACTATGGCGACGAAAAATAGCGATTAGGGTTGTGGTTTACATAAATATTTCGCGAGGGTTGGTTTTTGTTCGTCTTGGCTCAACGAATTCAGTCATGGGTCTCACAAGTCTCAATTTTTCCTGGTTTAGGAATCCCCAATTTCAAACTCAAGAACCCTAGAAAACCGTTCATGGCATCTTGTGATTTAGTGCATTATAATTCAATTAAATGATATCATTAGCTTCATATAGTCCCTGTCAATGCAAAACAATCAAGAAATCATGTTAAATGCTCATGAATTAAGGGTTACGATTATGGATAAAATGTGCAAATCGTGGTTCTATTCTCAGTGATTTCTTGAGCTTTAAAGCTTGAATTTGATTGCCACACGTTCCTGGGAACTCCTGCAAGATGTTGGAATCAATAAAAACCTTTGAATTGCTCTAGAATGCCAAAATCAATTTTGAGTTTTCTTGGAAATTTTTCAATATGCTATGGCTTTTCTGCAGCTTTCTTGCACGTCTATGAGTTAGGGTTTACTTGAATATATATAGAGGAATGGAATTAGGTCAAAATCTTGAGCAAGAATCCATTGCAATGATGATTGAATATTTGATTGAAAATCAAATCTTTTTGCATTTTCATGATTGAACAAAGTTGCCAATTTTGGAGATTTTGCATCTTTGACTTGGTGCACGAAATTTCCAGCCTTTTTAGGTCATATTTGCTTCACAAAAAGATTGAAAAACCAAATCTTTGTATTTTCCTACAATTTAAATTAATTAAATGAATTAATATCAATTAAAAATCCAATTAATTAATAAAAATAAGAAAATAAATTCAATTAAGCTTGATGGGTCGTGCATAGGCCATGGATGAAGTTTCAAGAAGATATTTGAGGCCCATTAGCAAAAATAAGGTGTTTTGAGCAAAGTTGACTTTTGCAAATTCATGAAAATTTCCCAACTTCTCCAATGCATATCTTGCTCAATTTTGATCATATGGACATGTTCTTGGACATTTTGGAAAGGTCTTGAAGTCCTCTAACCAATGCCTTTGGTCCCATGTCATTTGGATTTACCAATCTCAAGTTATGGCCTTTGACTCAAAGTGCATTTTTGTTGACTTTTGAAATTGACGTATAATGTCAAAATTGATAACTTCTTGTGAGAGCATTTCTTGGACTTGGAATGTGAAGATGGATTGTAGGAAATGTCATCCTCTTCAAAATGAGCATTGGATGGGATTTTTCTAATGAACCATGAAAAAGTTATGCCCTGGTCAAGATACAGTTGACTTTTCTACTGTCCAAAAATAGTAACTTTTTGCATCTTGATGATTTTTGAGCCATTCTTGTGGAATCATGATCAAGACTTGATCAAATGATGATTGTGGACTCAAAATAAGATGTTGACCAAAAATTCTGACTTTTGACTGCAAAATGACCATTTTACCCTTGTAGTTGACTGTGGGTCAAATGAGGCTTTTGACTGTGCACATTGACACTGTGAGTCTTGAAACTTGGCATATAGGTGCTTGAGGATGTATATGGGCCTATGAGAATTGATTGAAGCATTGAAAACCCCAAATTCCTTGAAAGAACCAAAGCCCTAATTTCAGCTGTCTTAGGAGATGGTTTGACTGTCTACCTCTTGAGCAAATCTTGAACCGTTTGAAGATGATTCTTGACAAATCTTGAGGAATATGGGAGGGCAAATTTTGGGGTATAACAGTTGCCCCTGTTCAATCTTCTTAAACCTGAGGATGTAGATTGGCTTGCGTGCCTTTCGTGATCCGAAGGTGGAAGATGATTGAACACTAAAGTGCCCAGAAATTTGCACTCGCATAGTGTAGTATCAGCAATGTGATGTCGAGAATGGGCTTACAGATGCCATTTGGAAATATTATGGATAGGAGGATGGGATTATAGATGCCATCTGGAGATTGTTGGTAGAAGGATGGGCTTATAGATGCCATCTGGAGATTGTTTGTTGAATGGTAACTTGGTAGATTGAAAGAAGGAACCTGTGTAGGGTTGCCTGATGATGAGTCCGTGTAAAACTGCATCTGAAAGAGAAGGAACCGGTGTAGGGTCGCTTCATGATGGTAAAGTAGATAGTTGTCCTGTCTGGTTTCAGGTATTAATCTATAATCAGTCGTCCACAGATATTTCATGGCTAGTTACAGGTGTTGATCTGGAACTTAAGGGAGGTGGGTCAAGGAGATAGTTGTCCTGTCTAGTTTCAGGTGTTAATCTCTGACTTGAGAAAGAAAGATGGTTTCCTGGCATGTTACAGGTATTGATCTCCAGTCTCTTCATATAGGTGGCTTTCCTGTCTGGTTTCAGGTGTTAACCTATAATCAGTTGTCCACAGATATTTCCTAGCTTGCTACAGGTATTAATTCGGAACTTAAGAAGGATGGCCGATGAGATAGTTTTCCTGTCTGGTTTCAGGTATTAATCTCTGACCTGAGAAAGAAAGATAGTTTTCCTGTCTGGTTTCAGGTATTAATCTTCAATCTCTTCAATATAGATAACTTTCCTGTCTGGTTTCAGGTATAGATCTACAATCAGTCGTCCACAGATATTTCCTGGCTAGTTACAGGTGTTGATCTGGAAATTAAGAAGGGTTGGTCGAGGAGATAGTTTTCCTGTTTGGTTTCAGGTGTTAATCTCTGACCTGAGAAAGAAAGATAGTTTTCCTATCTGGTTTCAGGTATTAATCTTCAATCTCTTCAATGTAGATAACTTTCCTGTCTGGTTTCAGGTATAGATCTACAATCAGTCGTCCACAGATATTTCCTGGCTAGTTACAGGTGTTAATCCGGAACTTAAGAAGGTTGATGGTAATCATCTTTGGATTGACCTTTTCCTGAAAAGGTAAAACATTAGTTGTATGCAATGTCATGATGTATGAAATGCATGATGTTCTCAAAAATGAAATCGTGTCGTATGCACTTTATCATGTATGTAACTAGGAGATGTGAAATGTGATATGTTTATGAATGTATTTTCGTCTGGGAAAATAAATCCTTGACTAGTGCCGGGGAGTTTGTTAAATCCTGGGCTGATGTTGAAGAGTCTGGTTGAATTCTTCGTTTCCACTGGGGATGATGAACGAAGATGATTACAAGAATAAACCGGTAGGAGCAAATGACTTCGTTGGGGATAAACCTGGTGAAGGGATTACTCTGCGGGGAATTACTCTGTGGGGAAGAGATACTTCGCTGATATTTTAACGATAACTCCGCTGGGGACTCCGTTGATAAGCTCTGTTGGGATTTCAATGATGAGATCCGCTGGGGATAGAAAGAACTTCACTGGGGATGATCTTTCCGTTGCAACTTACTGAGGATAACCCAGTTAGACTCTTGTGGGGATAACCTTCTGAATTTGGCTGAGGAGAGATATTTGTACTCTGCAGGGGACAAGCTTCCAGAATCTACTGGGGAGATGATTCAACTCTGGCGGGGAAGCTTTTCAGACTGTGCTAGGAAATGGTTCCACTGGGGTATCTTGTATTCCGCCGGGGAACAATCTTATATTTCTGCTGAGGAATATTAAGAATGCCGGGGATGCTTGCTGAGGAATATCTGTATACTCCGCTGGAGAATATTAAGATCTTCTGGGGATACCCAACTTTTTCAGGACTGGTGGTAGACTAACTCTGCTTGGGGGAGAGTATTACCGAATTGCTGGGGATACTGTGCCTTTTTAGGGCTGATGGGAGACCAACTCTGCTTGGGGAGAGTATTGCTGAATCTTGTCTTACTCTGCGGGGAGTGAAGGTATCTTGGTCAATTTCTTCAGCTGAACTTACCTTGGTACCTTGGTGGACAAAGTAACTAGATCTCTTAGACAATTCTTGTCGCCCCTACTTCCGATGTCACATGTAATTAGTCCTCTGTTTCGTATGCAAATATTTATGAATAGCAGTTTAAATGTCAAATGCATATATCATAAATGAACATTGGACGTTCTTTGCAAAACAAAACAGATAAAGGAAAAACAATTGGCAATTTGTCTGAAAGGTGAACTTGTATTGATTTTGAAATTTGCCTGTAAATAGGCGTTTTGTACAAGAGGCTGACGTCCTAGTAAGAGAACGCCGCCGAACAAAATAGAGTTTATATAATTTGTGAAAGGAAAACAAAACAGCTATGTGAAAAAATCCCACTGGGTTCCAACTCTGCTATCGCCTTTATGTCTTCAAGCGTCTCATCACTTTGCTGCTTAGTTGAAGAGGAATCTGATTGATTGGTGCTGTCCGAGCCTGATGGTCGATACCGAAGTCTGGATGCAGGGTGATCCAATGAGACATAGTATTACGCTTTAATCCCTAACTTTTGCCTGGACCGCCCTTTCGGGTTTTCAGTCCACCGGGATACCCATTTTTGCCCAAGCCGCCTTTTCAGGTTTTCGACTTGCCGGGTGTACAGATTTTTTATTATTTTCATCCCTTATTTTTGCCCGAACCCTTTTGGTTCGCCGGGAAGCCCTTATTTTTTCCTAGGCCAGTCGACCTAGCGGGTCTTTTAATCATGCGTAGTATCTTTTTACTATGTCTGCATTGACGGGGTGAGGAAGGTCGTCACCATCCATGGTGGTTAGAATCATGGCTCCTCCTGAGAAGATATTCTTAACCACAAATGGCCCTTCGTACGTAGGGGTCCATTTGCCCCTGGGATCACCTTGAGGTAGAATGATGCGCTTTATTACCAGGTCCCCGACTTGATACTCTTGTCGTCTGACTTTCTTGTTAAATGCCTTGATCATCCGTTTTTGGTACGTCTGACCATGACAAATAGCAGTGAGTCTCTTTTCGCCGATTAGGTTTAATTGATCAAGCCGAGTCTGGATCCAGTCATCTTCGCTCAAACCTGCATCCTTCATGATTCGGAGAGAGGGTATCTGAACTTCAATGGGTAAGACTGCCTCCATGCTGTAGACCAAGGAAAAGGGTGTTGCCCCTGTTGACGTCCGTGCTGAGGTATGGTACCCATGAAGAGAAAATGGTAACATCTCATGCCAATCTTTGTAGGTCACTGTCATCTTCTGCACAATCTTCTTGATGTTCTTATTAGCTGCTTCTACAGCCCCATTCATCTTCGACCGGTAGGGAGAAGAATTGTGGTGCTGTATCTTGAATTGCTCGCGGAGCTCAGTGATCATCTTGTTGTTAAGATTGGTACCATTATCCGTAATGATCCTCTCAGGTACACCGTATCGATAGATCAGGTTGTGTCGAATGAACCGTGCCACTATGTTCTTGGTTACGGTAGCAAAGGAAGCTGCTTCGACCCACTTAGTAAAGTAATCAATCGCTACCAGGATGAAGTGATGCCCGTTGGATGCCGTAGGTCTGATCTCGTCGATCATATCAATGCCCCACATTGCAAAAGGCCAAGGTGCTGTCAAGATGTTCAAAGAAACTGGAGGAATGTGCACCTTATCAGCATCGATCTGGCACTTGTGACATGCCCAAGAATGCTGATAATAGTCGGCTTCCATTGTTGACCAGTAATATCCTGCCCGTAGGATCTTCTTCGCCATGGTATGTCCACTGGAATGCATTCCGAAGGTACCTTCATGCACCTCTGCCATGATCCTTTCTGCTTCAGTCTTATCCACACAACGCAGTAAGGTTGAATCATGGTTTCGTTTATAAAGAATGCCATTGCTGAGGAAGAACTTTGCCGCGAACCTTCTCAGAAACTTCTTGTCATTAACGGATGCGCCCTCGGGGTATTCTTGAGCTTCAAGGTACCTCTTTACTTCATGATACCAAGGTTTTTTTGTTACCTCTTCGGTCTCAAGGTCACAGCAATGTGCAGGTTCATCCAATTTCCAAATAATGATTCGGGGAGCCTCGTTGTCCCATTGACTTTGAACATAGAAGACATCGTAGCTAGCACGTCCGCCAACTGATTCTCCTCTCTTGGGAAGTGTTCAAAAGTTATCTCCTCGAAATGGGGAATCAACGTCAATACATACTCCTTGTAAGGAATAAGATTTGGGTGTTTCGTATCCCACTCGCCTTTGATCTGACTGATCATGAGAGCGGAATCTCCGAAGACACTCAGAAACTTGATCCTTAGGTCAATTGCAGCTCGAAGACCCATGATGCATGCTTCATACTCCGCCATGTTGTTGGTGCAGTTGAAACATAGTTGGGCGGTAAGTGGAGTATGAGAGCCTTTAGAGGATATGATCACAACACGGATACCGTTACCCAAGGCGTTTGAGGCTACATCAAAGTGCATAGACCATTGGGATCCCTCCTCAGGTCCTTCATCCGGTCCAGGTACTTCACAATCAATTACTACCATGATATTCTCGTCTGGAAATTCAAAGTTCATCGACTGGTAATCATCCACTGCCTGATGTGCCAAATGGTCTGCCAATACACTTCCCTTGATTGCTTTTTGAGTCGTGGACTGGATGTCATATTCAGTCAAGATCATCTGCCATCTTGCTATTCTTCTGGACAAGGCGGGCTTTTCGAAGATGTACTTGATTGGATCCATCTTTGAAATCAACAGAGTAGTGTGAGTCAACATATACTGTCTCAGCCGGCGAGCAGCCCATACCAAAGCGCAGCAAGTTTTCTCGAGCAGTGAGTATCGGGTCTCACAGTCGGTAAACTTTTTGCTAAGGTAATAAATAGCATGCTCTTTTCGGCCAGACTCGTCATGCTACCCCAGCACACACCCCATTGAGTTATTCAGTACTGTCAAGTATAAGATTAGAGGTCTCCCTTCAACTGGTGGCATAAGAATGGGTGGCTCTTGGAGATACTCTTTGATTCTTTCGAAAGCGGCCTGACATTCATCATTCCAATGTACTACTTGATCTTTCTTCATTAGCTTGAAGATTGGTTCACAAGTAGCAGTTAGGTGCGAGATGAATCGGGCAATGTAGTTCAACCATCCTAGAAAGCCTCTGACTTCTTTCTCTGTCTTGGGAACTGGCATCTCTTGTATGGATTTCACCTTGGCAGGGTCCACTTGAATACCTTTGTCACTCACGACGAAGCCTAGTAGTTTTCCAGACCTCACCCCGAAGGTGCACTTGTTCGGGTTTAATCTCAGCTTGTACAACTTCAACTGGTCAAACAACTTCTGTAGATGGTCAAGGTGTTCCTCCTCAGTTTGGAACCTTGCAATCATATCATCGACGTATACTTCAATCTCATGATGGATCATGTCATGAAACAGAGCAACCATGGCACGCTGATACGTTGCCCCAGCATTTTTCAACCCAAAAGGCATGACCTTGTAGCAAAAGGTGCCCCACTGAGTAACAAAAGTGGTCTTCTCCATGTCTTCAGGAGCCATCTTGATTGGATTATAATCGTAGAAACAATCCATGAAGGAGAATACCTTATGCTGAGCAGTGTTGTTAACCAGAACGTCGATGTGAGGCAGAGGGAAGTCATCCTTAGGGCTCGCCCTGTTCAAATCCCTGTAGTCAACACACATTCGGACCTTACCATCCTTCTTCGGCACTGGAACCACATTGGCGACCCACTGAGGGTAAGAAGTCACTGCTAGAAACCTGGCATCAAACTGTTTCATAACCTCAGCTTTGATTTTCTCGGACATCTCTGGACACATACGGCGGACCTTCTGTTTTACCGGAGGGCATTCTTCCTTGGTAGGCAGGTGATGAACCACAATGTCGGTATCCAACCCAGGCATATCTTCGTAAGACCAGGCAAAGATTTCCACGTAGTCATGCAGCATCTGAATCAACCGTTGTTTCATACTAGACTCCAGATTGTCACCAATCTTGACTTCCTTTCTGTCTGTCTCAGTACCCAGATTTACCGTTTCCACTAGCTCTTCATGTGGCTGAATGGCCCTCTCTTCCTGGATTAACAGTCTTGCAAGCTCATCAGGCACTTTGCAATCATCATCACCTTCGTCTTCGGCTAAGTTGATCGGATTTTCGAAGTCATAACTGGCAGTAGCATAGTCGTTACCAGTGAGATCCAGAGTGGATTGGGACCTGTATATGTGAGTGTGTGTAAATAGCTGTTTTGCAATATATAATAAAGAAATACAAGGAGCGCAAGATTTGAAATGCAAAAAACGTCCAATGCTTTTATTAATGATATATGAAAATGACACACAAAAGCCCTCACAAATGAAGCCACGGTGCCCCGGGTAAGACACCGGGCCATAAAGTTTCATAATATTGTTTGTTACAAATTCAAAACAAAGGAGTTCATTACTGAGTCACAAAAGTAATAGGGATGAAGTCTTTTGCCGTCCAGTTGCTTGGTCCACCGTTAGTTGTAGTGTAGATCCAGCTGTCGAATTCAGATTCCTCCACGTCATCTTCGATGGCATTTACTCCCGAGTTGCTGATGAACATAGGAGGTCTTCCAATCCTTTCCCTACGAACAGCCTTCTGAGCTTCTGCAGTGAAACCCAAACCAAACTTGTCAGTCTTCTGAGTGAAATCAGGAAGTCGGCCCCAATTTGCGAACTCACCCTTCTCAATAACAGCCCGAGCATCCTTTAAGGAAGCCATCTTCAAAGGAGAATCTTCAACCACAGTCTCCGCTGATGCCAGTGTCTGAGGAACCTCTTCAAAGTGCTGGAATGGAGTCTCAATGAACTCCCTATCCATCTCTATGTACCGGAACGAGTTAAGGTGGCTGACCATGTATTCTTCTTCCCCCTGAACTGTCACAATTTTCCCTCTGACCGGGTATTTCAACTTCTGATGTAGTGTGGAGGTCACAGCTCCAGCTTTATGGATCCAAGGATGACCCAGCAAACAAGAATAGGAAGGCCTGATGTCCATCACATAGAAAGTAGAATCAAAGACTTGAGAACCAACCCTGATTGGAATGTCGACCTCGCCATGCACCATTCTTTTAGACCCGTCAAAGGCCCGGACAACAATGTTACTTGGTTTTAGTTCCAACCCCTCGCAATCCAACCTGTCTAGAGCTTTCTTGAGCAAGACATTCAACGAGGAACCAGTGTCAACCAACACATGTGCAAGAGTAGTGCCCCTGCATTCAATGGAGACATGCAGGGCATCGTTATGGTTCTTCCCTTTAGCGGTCAGATCAGCGTCTGAGAAACCCAAACCATTATCAGCAGTTAAGTTGGCCACACAATCAATAAACTGATCAGTTGACGTCTCTTATGGCACGTGGGCCGTCTTCAGGAAGGTAATCAGAGCCTTGGCATGGGCCTCTGAACACAACAACAGTGATAGCATAGAAATTTTAGATGGGGTGTGCCCCAGCTGCTCAACTACATTAAAATCACTCTTCTTGATAATCTTAAGGATCTCTTCCATTTCCTGTTTGGAAGCTTCAACAGTGGTTGTCTTTGGTGCCTCCGTCTGGGCAGGCATATCAGTAGCGATCCCTTTGCCCTGAGCGTCAGATGACTCGGAAACAGGGGTAGAAATAGGAACTTGATCAGGAAGGGAAGCAGGCACACTTGCAGGTGTGATGACAATAGGTCTTTGGATAGTTAGAGGCGCAATATCTGGTGAGAAAATCCTACCACTGCGAGTGACTTTGGCAGGCCCGGTGATGTTGCTGACGCCGGTACTAGTGTCAAACTCTTGCTTAACTCCAAGAACATAAACATCTGCCCCATAGTGCCAAGGGACAGCTTTGTCGGATGTATAGGGGATGGGCCCCGGAACAGTGATGATTATGGGTGCAACCTTCTGAGCAGGCACAATTTTGAAAGGCTTCCTCGGGGGAGCTTTGGGAGAATTATTGAAAATGGTGACAATGGACACTTCTTCAGTAGGGGTAGCAGGAACATCAATCTTTTCAAACAGGATTTCTTTGTTATCCATCAGGTTTTGGATACCTGACTTCAAAGATGGACAACCAGTAGGTGAAACGGAACACAGATGGCAACCTTCACTACATCTCGGAAATAAACCGACTAGCAATAGGTTCCTCTTGACAGTCAACAGCGGGGTAACAATATCATTCACAGAGGCTACAAACAGGTCTTCCTCCACAGCATTCACTCCATGCTTGGGCATGTGAGTAATCACAACATTGGGCCTTTCGGGCGCCTCGAACTCTATCTCTTTAGCATCAATTAGGTCCTGAACCTTATTCTTCAGAGCCCAACAATCATCCGTAGTATGCCCCGGGCTGTCAGAGTGATAAGCGCAGCGGGCGTTGGGATTGTACTTTGGAGATGTTGTGTTTACAACCTTCAGAGCTTCTTTTATGGTTACCAGATTGGTTGTCAGTAGTTGCGGCAGTATCTGGGACAAGGTCATGCTGAGGCGAGTGAACTGCCTTCTGGGTCTCTCACCCCTTTGGTGGTTATGATGCTGAGGAGCAGCAGCAGGTTTTGAAATTACCACCACGTTGACAGCTTGGCGGCGTTCCGGTTTATTCTGTCTCCTTGAACCATAGACAGCACTAGATTCCTTCTTGCACGGTTTCTTCTTAGTGCTCGAGGAGGCACCTTTCTGTATCTTCCCAGACTTGATACCAGCTTCAATTCTCTCACCCGTCAAGATGAGGTCTGTAAATCCGGCAGAAGAATTTCCAATCAAATGGTTGAAGAATGGACCAGACAGGGTCCCCAAGAACATATCCACAAGTTCATGGTCAGTTAAAGGTGGCTGCACCCTTCCAGCCAGGTCTCTCCATTTTTGAGCATATTCTTTAAATCCTTCACCCGTCCCTAGTGACATACCCTGGAGTTGGGTACGCGTAGGAGCGAGGTCGGAATTATACTGATACTGCTTGTAGAACGCAGTAGCCAAATCCTCCCAGTTACGAATACTAGCTCCATCCAGCTGATAGAACCATTCGAGTTGAGTCCCTGAAAGACTATCCTGGAAGAAATGGATCCACAAATTCTTGTCAGCAGTGTAAGGTTAGATCTTCCTTACATACGACCGGAGGTGCAGCTTAGGACAGGAAGCTCCATCATATTTGGCAAAAGCAGGCGCCTTGAACTTATGGGGAATGACCACCTCAGAGAATAAGCCCAGGTCTCCAAAGTCCAACCCGGGCACATTCTGTATCTCCATAGCACTTAAGCGGTCCTCTAGCTGTTTGTACCTATCCTCAGCAGGAGGGAACTGTTCATCATTATAATCCCTCTCGTTGTCGGAGACCACGGGACTAGGAACCCTTCTCTCTTGGGGACTGTCTTTCCCTACAGAGGAAGTAGTCAGATCAACCTCATTTTGTAATCCATTCCCAAATCTGCGTCCAGTGTTGAACAAGACGATCCTCTTCTTCTTCTTCTTCTTCTTCTTCAGAATCAGAGTCTTCAACTCCTGTTGACCCTGGGCTAGACTCATAACCAACTCTTGGAACTGGGAATTCTGGGCCTGGGGGGCCTTGATAGCTTGTTCAGTGGTAGGTTCAGAAGACATGATGATTGCTGAAATAAACAGCGAAGAAGATAAGTGACCTGTAAAAGGGGTACCTGTTATGCATATGATGACATGAAATGCGTATGATTTATGTTTTCAAAGACAATCGGGATTCAACTTCGTAGACAAGAAAGGAAACAAACTTTATTAGATTTGCAGGTGTTTAGTTATTGGCATGTATTTTTGGTAAAACCAGGTGTGTGAATGTCATGACTGATGTCATAACATTATGGTTTATTAGGTACTGGTTTATTAGGTACCTTTGCAGAAAAATAATGGCATACAGGTGCTGCTGTTTATGAGTGTGTATCTGAGCATTTTGCAAAAAGATCACATTTATTTCCTTCTACCAAAATATGTAAACAGGAATTCTGATGTCATAACAAATGTTAAGACATCCTGTACTGATCTAACAGTAGTGCAGTTTGGTTAATTCTAAGATTTTTCAGGAAGTTGGCTCATTCCTTCCAGAACAGAATTTCCCGTTGTCTTTGGGTTAACCTAGCTCAACCCTAACCTGGTTGATAAAGTCTTGTGACCAAGTCTTAAGGTCAAACGGAATTAACCCTAGCTTTTTGTGGAAACCCTAACTGAAGAAACAACTGCTATATATTCAACAGGACTGTTGTTTGGAATTCATCCTTTTGACAGAAGATCAATTAGGAACTGTATAGTTTTAACTGCTGTAATCCAAGCAATTATCATTGTGATAAGTGACTTGGAATAGGTTTTGTTTGTAAGGGTTTTTGTACCACTCAAAGCTTTGAAGCAAGAGTGTTTTGTGTCTCTTGACTAAAGCTTTGAAGCAAAGTCAAGTTAGGTTTATGTATCACTCAAAGCTGTGAAGCAAGAGTGTTTGTGTTACTTGATTAAAAAGCTGTGAAGCATAATCAAGTGTATGTTCTGAAGAGTGTCTTCATTAATTCTTTAGTCAATTGTTTTAAGTATCACTGCTGTGATTGAGGGGGAGTGAGTAGGAACTCAGGTTTAAGTTGAACTTAGATTGAAGTTGAATTGGGTATGTCTTAAGTGAAGGAGATAAACTGGTTGGTTTATTCCTGAATTAATATCTCTTATAGTGGATTTCCTCCCTGGCTTGGTAGCCCCCAGAGTAGGTGTTGTTTCACACTGAACTGGGTAAACAATTGACTGTGTTCTTTACTGTTTTTGTATTTACTGTCTTATAGAAAGTCAGATACGGTGTCATAACATTGACTGTGACATTGAGTATCTGCAGCCAGAATTTCAAGATTAAACTTTGGAATTCAAATTGTTCAACAAACTGCCCTTAGGCGTTACAAGAATGAAAATACTGAAAAGTAAAAGAAAACATCAAAGGCCCTTTAATGCTCCCATGGCCTCTTCTTCTCAGTACGGATATAGTCATTCAGGATCCGCTCGTTCTCCAATTGCTTTGTCAGCTTCTGGATCTTCTGTTCCTGCTCGTTGAACCTTTCCCGATAAGAATCCCGTTCTTCCTGCAGTTGTGCCCAAGACCTCTTTAGTGTAACAATATCAGTGGGTATCTGAGGATGGAGAACAGTTGGAGGAACCCCGTCTTTATCAGGAACTTCAAGAGTAATAGGCATGACAGCTTCGTATGGCATACCTAACTTCTGAGCACGGGTGCGGATCCATCTGAAGTAGGATTCCATTGGTAGAGAAGTCTTCGGTCCCAACTCATGTGGGTCAGCTTTGTGAATTCTGTCCCAAGCCTTGATGAATCTACGGCGCAGCTCGTCACTATCTACCTGAAACTCAAAACTGATGTGGGGTACCAACATCTCATGAGGCCCTGCTCTTCTGGCTCTTCCAAACTGACGAAGAGCTAGACATGGTGTGATCGGTGGATCTGGAACTGACTGTTTAACGCTGGTTCGCGAAATGTCGCGGAAGCAAGAGTCGCCACTGTCTTTTATTTTCTCCAAATGGAAAGGACAAAAGCACAGAAAAATTCCTTAAAGAGATTGCTCTCGGTTCGGGAGGTAGATTATAGAAAGGGAAGGTGTTAGCACCCTTTCTATCCATGGTTATCCATGGGCTCTTAGATACTTGCTCATTTGTGTTTTCAAAAGTGTTTGCTTTTCGATGTGCGTGGGTTTGAAAAAGTTTCTTTGAAAATTTCAGTTCGACTCTTGTATCGGTCCTCAAGAGTGTTTGAAAAGTTGCTTTCGAAAGCTTTTGAAAAAGTGTCGGTGTGAAAAGTATTTTTGAATTTGTTTTGAAATTAGAGCAAGTATCTACGAGAACCTACCTACCCTAAGGAATTTGTCTGTGTAAATGTCCTTTAAAGTAGTGCCATCCCACCATTGAGAGGTAGGTAGCACCACCGTTGGAGGTGTTCGGGTCAATTCGAGGTTCGGGACATGGTGATCACCAGAGCAATGGGAAGACACCTTAGAAGCTACCCTCATGCCAGGTTCCCGGATCATGAGGACTTACTAAGACATCCTCTACTCGACGATCACCCTTCGAGGCAGGGCAACAGTGAGGCGTACCCTAGGGGTGGTGTGTGCGATTCGTGTGTCGTTTTCATTTGCATTTATCTTGTCATATTATTGGTGTTCTACGCTTGTTTTTATTTGGACATTCATTCTTGCATGCTTTGTTTAACAGTTAAAAGTTGCGAGGAAAAGTAAATCTAAAGCTATTATAAATGGCGCGGGTCCACATCGCCAAAATTAACCAGGACCCGATTTGACAGAAAATAAATAAAGCAAAGAAAATAAAGAATTGAAAAGTGTGAGAAGTAATATTTACAAGGCTTCGGGAGAGGTACATAATTATTTAAGCAAAATAAAATAAATATGCGAAATTAAACAATTAAGTCGAAAGGAGGGCGTTGGACCCTTTTTGCAAAATATGAAAGTTACATGAATTAATTAATTTAAGAAAAGAAATTGTTTTTGTTTTTTTTTTGGTATTTTTTAGTGTTATAAGATTTAATAGAAAAAAGAAAGAAGTAATTAAAATTAACTACTAACCCTAATTCTACTTTATTTTAATTTATTTAGGAAAAACATTAAACTTTAACCTAAATTAAACCTAAATTTTTTATGTACAATTTTAATTATGAAAATAAATAAAATAAATAACATTATTGTGAAAAAGAAAAATTAAAAGGAATAAAACAATTATTAAACCTATTTCTACATTTTTTGTATTTTTGTTATTAAAATAATTAAAATTAAAAACCCTAATTTAAGCTAATTAATTTACATGCATTTATTTACAAGAAAATATTAAAATAAAATATTTATTATGTTTTTTATCTTTTCTGATTTTTTAGGCATTTTTTATATTTATGAAAAAAAAATAACTAATTAACTGAATAAATAATAATTAAGAGAAATAAAAAATAATTGAAAATAAAAACAACAAGGAAAAATATTAAGAATTGCAAACCAGGGGGGGGGGGGGGTAGTCCCCAAATAGGAGGTTTTGATCCAAGAATTCTGGCCCAACAAGCTTCAGGTTCGTTTGACTTTCCCACTAGCGTGTAACAATGTTGACCTGAGTTTATGGTGTGCTTTCAATCTATGCCCTTGACTTGATCTCAGTGTGCACGTGGATGTGAGATATTTGAAGACATATGGTACGTCTGCAGCCTTGAAGCGCATGGGATTTGTTAATGAAAAATAATATGGAAATATATAAGACCTGGGGTTCGAACCCAGGTCACATACCTTGCCAATCAACACGTCTGCCACTGAAGCACGCTGTTCATCTGTATATTAATATAACAACTAAATATTATAAAAGAAAATGGTCAGTGGCCTTGGAAACGCGCGCGAATTTTAAACAAGCCAATCAGTGTGTGCCACGAAGTCATCGTCTTCACCATCCCTGAAATACAAAATATGAGGCAACGGTTTTTTACGCGTTGTTTAAAGTCAGTTTTGAGAAAATAGCGAATAGGTCTTAGAGGGTCAATAAATTAGGCGCGATGGGTGATTTGTGATCGTTCAAGCCTGCTGATTACAACCATGGCATTCTTGAAGGCTAATTTTTTGTTAAATAAGAAACCCCAATTTTGAGGTCCTGCAAACCCTAGAAATCAAACATGGCACAATCGTGTATACAGCATAATAATCAAATTAAGGCATATGGTTAGCTTCAAAACTTCACAAGGAACATGAATCTATAATCAAAATGCTATGAATGTACGTAAATATTGAAACACGATAATGAATTTTTCATGAGGTTTCTTGAATGTTGTATACCAATTCTTTGCGTTTTGATGGTGGTTTCTGATTGGAATACGTTCAGGGAACCTTGAGGAAGCTATTGAAACAAGTTTCGTGCCTTGAATCCACCTAAAAAGTGTTTTTCAGCTTTGAGTTCTTAGAGAAAAAATTCAAGTTTTCAATGGAGTATTCTGAGCAGCTGCGCCTCCATGAACATTAGGGTTGTGTTCTAGCATATGTAGTGAGTGCATTAGGTCAAGAAAAACCAATCAAATCCATGGCATTCATTGTTTTTGAAAATTTGATTTGTTAAGATTTTTTCATATCTTTTTCCATGTGTTCTTTGTTCTCAATCAAGCCAATCAACCCAAATCTTTCCATAATTGCATATGCACGAAATATTGAGTCTAAAACATGTATAAAAAGATTGGTTAGGGTGAGTTAAATATTTTTCATATATTTTAATGATTTAAATGAATTAATATAAATAAAAATTCAAATAAATAAATAAAAAATGAGAAAATACTTCCCTTTGGGCCAAGTGGTCGTGCACATGCTTGGAATGATGAATCATGGAAGAAAAATGGGCCCATTAGCAATTTTAGGTCATTTGAATCAATGTTGACTTTTCAAAATATCCAAAAATTTCCCAACTTCCACAAGGCATAACTTGCTCAATTTTTAAGCTTTTCTCATGTTCTTGGACATTTTGGAAAGGTCTTTGAGTCCTCTAACCAATGCCTTTGGTCCCATGTCATTTTGATTTACCAATCTCAAGTTATGGCCTTTGACTTAAAGTCTCTTTTTGTTGACTTTTGAAAATGACCTATAATGTTGAAATTGATAACTTTTTGTGAGAGCATTTCTTGGACTTGAAGTATGAAGATGAGTTGTAGGAAATGTCTTTCTCTTCAAAATGAGCTTTGGATGGAATTTTTCTGATAATCCATGTGAAAGTTATGCCCTGGTCAATTTCAGTTGACTTTTTCAGCTGTCCAAATAAGGAAACTTTTGCATCTTGATGATTTCTGAGCCAAATTTTGAGAATCATGATCAAGCATTGATCAAATGATGTTTGTGGCTTCAAAATGATATGTTGACCAAAAATTTGAACTTTTGACTGTCAAATGACCATTTTGCCCCTACAGTTGACTGTAGTGCAATTAGGGTTTCTGACTGTGCAATTTTGTGCTGAATGTCTTGAAACTTGATATGAGGATGCTTGACCATATTTGTAGGCATATGAGACTTGATTGGGCCCTTGAAAACTTCTTTTTCTTGATCAGACTCAAAACCCTAATCTTGACTGTATAGGAGATCTTTGACTGTGCAACCCTTGGGGAATTTTGAAGCATGACTTGACATTTTCTTGAAGAATATGGGAGGGCAAATTTTGGGGTACAACAGTTGCCCCTGTTCAATCTTCTTAGACCTGAGGATGCAGATTGGCTGACGTGCCTTTCGTAATCCGAAGGTGGAAGATGATTGAACACTAGAGTGCCCAGAAATTTGCGCTCACATGTTAGCAGTGTGATGGGGGAATGGGCTTATAGATGCCATTTGGAGATTGCTGGATAGGATGATGGGCTTATAGATGCCATCTGGATGTTGATCGCGTAGGAGATTCCTTAGCGAGAACCTGCATACCTGTAAAAGAACAAATGAGTACCTGACACGTTGCAGGAGCTGGTTTTCAGATGCTTGGTATAGATGTGTCCTGACTGGTTACAGGAGCTGAGTCTGGAGCTTCAAACGGCGATGAATGAACCAGGGATGGTTACTGCCTTAGCATGAATGGTAAGAGAACCTTGAGTGACTTTAACTTCAACAACGCTCGTTGAGAAAATCTTGATGGGAATTACTATCTTCGCAGTATCGGGAAGAGAACCATAGGCAATTATAATCTGAAAGGAATTATCACCTCACTCACCGTCGGAGAGGGAACCCTGGGGAATTATAATCTGAAAGGAATTATCACCTCACTCACCGTCGGAGAGGGAACGATAGGATATTATCACCTCACTCACCGTCGGAGAGGGAACCAAAGGAACCTAAAATGGAATTATCATCTCACACACCGTCGGAGAGAGAACCAAAGGAACCTAAATAACTTCTACTGAGTCTTCATCAGAAAAATCTGTTGGGAGTCGATTTAGCTGGACTAGAGAAGGCCTTGGACGGGATAAGAACAGAGAATCTTAGGGTCGATTAACTGAACCGGTCTAGGCCTTGAAATGTCTTCAACTGGAATAAGTGTCAGAACGTCGCCATATCTGGTTCATATCTGGACTATATCTGGAAGGAAATCTGGAAGCAGCATCAGAACGTCACCATATCTGGTTTACATCTGAAACTATATCTGGAAGGAAATCTGGAAGCAGTATCAGAACGTCACCATCTCTAGTTTACATATGAAACTATATCTGGAAGGAAATCTGGAAGCAGTATCAGAACGTCACCATATCTGGTTTACATCTGAAACTATATCTAGAAGGAACTCTGGAAGCAGCATCAGAACGTCACCATATCTGGTTTACATCTGAAACTATATCTAGAAGGAACTCTGGAAGCAGCATCAGAACGTCACCATATCTGGGTCATATCTGAAACTATATCTAGAAGGAAATCTGGAAGCAGTATCAGAACGTCGCCATATCTGGGTCATATCTGAAACTATATCTAGAAGGAAATCTGGAAGCAGTATCAGAACGTCACCATATCTGGGTTACATCTGAGACTATATCTAGAAGGAGATCTGGAAGCAGTATCAGAACGTCGCCATATCTTGGTCATATCTGAAACTATATCTAGAAAGAATTGCGATAGTTGATAGTAATCATTTTTGTATTGATCTTTTTCCTGAAAAGGCAAAACATAATTGTATGCAAAATCATGATGCATGAACTGTATGTCTTCAAAATTAATGAGATTCGTGTAGTATGATGCATATGCATGCTATAATGTATGAAGATGTGATGTTTATGAATGTATTTTTGTCTAAGAAAATAAATCCTTGACGGGTGCCGGGAAGTCACTCCTGGGCTGATGTTGAAGAATAGGTTTTGCTTCCGCCGGGGATGATAGTTGCAAGAATTCCGATAGGAGAAGATAACTCTATTGGGGAATAAACTTGGCGAATGGGTTACTCTGCGGGGAGACAAATACTCTAGTAATCTTGCTGGGGAGCAATACTCTGTGGGGAGAGAGACACTCTGTTGATTGTTGATAGTAACTTGCTGAGGATATCCTTGTTGTTGGAAGTGTTGATGGACTTCGCTGGGGTAAGAAGACTGTGTCGACGACGATCTTTCCGTGGCTTTTGGCTGAGGATAACCCAGTTATATCCTGTTAGGGAAATAACTCTTTGAATAAAGCCGGGAGACGCATTCGTGCTCTGCGAGGATAAGCTTCCAAAATCAACTGGGGATAAGCTTACTGCTTGGGGAGATGGATTCCAACTTTCCTGGGGAAGCTGGATTGGACTCTCCTGGGGAAGTATTGAACTGTATTGGTTATGTTCTTCAACGGAACCTACCCTGATACCTTGGAGGATAGAACAATCAGATTGCTTAGACCACTCTTTATTTCCCCTGTTTCTATGGGGGAGGCACTTGTGGGGTGCTGATAGTTGTTGATGGACAAACCTTCTTCTGGTAGACAGATGGCAGGACATAGTCGTACGCTTTAATCCCTAACTTTTGCCTGGACCGCCCTTTCGGGTTTTCAGCCCACCGGGATACCCATTTTTGCTCAAGCCGCCTTTTCAGGTTTTCGACTTGCCGGGTGTACAGATTTTTTCATTTCATCCCTTCATTTTGCCCGAACCCTTTTGGTTCGCCGGGAAGCCCTTATTTTTGCTAGGTGTGTCAACCTAGCGGGTCTTTGATTTTGCGTAGTATTTTTCGACTATGTCCACGCTCTTAGAATGCAGGTAGGTGCCCCTGGCTGCTTGTGTTTCCATATTACCAGAAGGTGTCTGATCGTGCAAGATTCGTTGCTGGAGTGCCCCAAGTGACTCAGGCAGAGATTTGCCCCAGGCTTTTTGGCCTTTTGAGAGATTCTCTGGATCTTGACTTAACTGCCCCAGATGGTAGACCATGATCATGCCGTGCCCCTTGATTGGAGATACTCTTCTTCATTAGACTTTCGTCATGCGAATTTCTATGCTGTTCAAACAAAAAGTCATATGCAAACAAAGTTATGTTAAAAATGCAAAGCTTATGTCTGTCTCGAAGATTTTGAAAATGCATTCTTTTTTCATAAAACAAGTGAATGTTTGTAAAACGTGATGTCAACTCCGTATTTACCGTAGGCCTTAAGGAGTCAGGATACCTTTCGTGACAGTATGCTTTCGAGCTAACCCATGCTTCAGCTAGGACTTTTGAGGGTTATAACGTGGCCTGGTTCACGGTTTAAGAAACAAAGGATAAAGGCTCAAATTATTTGTACCCACCCGCTCTTCGTGATGTTCTCCAAACCTAAACTCAATTGATCGTGCGTTAGACCTTGCTTGAGTCTTTGCTTTGATGTTCCAATAATGGTTCAGATGTTGATGATTTCTTTTGAATAGGCAGTCATTTTTTGCTTTGGTTGAGGGTTTGTGAGACCTCTTTCTTGATTTTTGTTATCCCTTTCTTTTTTGCCTGAACTGTTTCCTTTTTTGGAATTACAGTCAGCGGGATGCCCCAGTTTTGTAAGTCTCCTTCATGGGTTTTGACTTAATGGGTTTTTCATTTTTTGAGATAATGACTGCCTGTCCTTGTGATTTATTCAGAACCATCACTGTCTTTTGTTTTGTAAGGACTCCTTTGGTGCCATTTGTTATGCACTTGGATCAACTGAGAGAACTACCCTGCCCCAGGTTATGATAAAGGGTTTTAAATTTCGAAAAGAAAAACTCCTACTTCTTTGGCTCAGAGGGGTTGACGAGGGATTATCATCCTTATAACTCCAGTTTTTAGGGATTGAAACAATGCCTGTACCTCATCAGCGGGGTCTGTTCAAAAGCATACTGTAGATTATGGTATCGTTTTCGTCATCCTCCCTCAAGAGGCTTAGAATTCTAGATCCAGAGTTGACATCAGAAAAAATATGAAAAGAAATTTGAACATAATGAAAACAATTGTATCAATTCCCAAAACAGACGTATGCGATGCATTGATAGAATAAAAGAGTTTGCTATGACATTAATTGTTTGTATAAGCAAAGAAAAATACAACTCAAAAATTCAAATAAACAAAAGGCTTCAATGATTGGGCAACGGAGCAGTGATTATGTTCGGAGTCTCAGGCACTTCAAACTGAATCTCCCCGGCGTCAATCATGTCTTGAATCTTGTTCTTGAGAGGCCAGCAGTTGTCCGTAGTATGCCCCGGGCTATCAGAATGATACGCGCACCTATCATTGGGATGATAGTTGGGAGCAGAAGTGTTCGGATTCCGAAGAGGAGCCCTTAAAGTGATCAGCCCTGCCTTCAACATTTGTTGCAGTGCTTGATCCAGTGACATGTTGATTTTGGTGTACTGTCGTTTCTCCTTGCGCTGCTGCCCCTGTCCTTGTTGAGCAGGTCCAGGATTGGAGATCTGGATTGCCCCTACCTCATGACGGCTCTTTTTACCGTGCACAGCATTGGATTCTTTCTTTCCATGATGAGGCTTTTTATCAGAAGGTGCAGCCTCTTGAATTTTCCCAGACCGAATGCCAGCTTCTATTCGCTCTCCAGTCAAGATAAGATCTGTGAATCCAGCAGACGAATTCCCAATTAGGTGGTTGTAGAACGGACCAGACAGGGTCCCCAAGAACATATCGACAAGTTCCCGATCAGTCAGAGGTGGTTGTACCCTTCCAGCAAGATCCCTCCATTTCTGCGCATATTCTTTAAAACCTTCACTTGATCCTAACGACATACCCTGGAGTTGGGTATGCGTAGGAGCAAGGTCGGCATTATATTGATACTGCTTGTAGAAAGCAGTAGCCAACTCCTCCCAGTTACGAACCTTGGTCCCATCTAGCTGATAGAACCATTCGAGATGAGTCCCTGAAAGACTCTCCTGGAAGAAGTGGATCCACAAATTCTTGTCCACCGTATATGGTTGAATCTTCCGAACATAGGACCTGAGATGTAACTTGGGACAAGACGCCCCGTCATACTTGGTAAAGGATGGTGCTTTGAACTTCCGAGGAATAATCACACCAGTTGACAAACCCAGATCTCCAAAATCCAGCCCAGGTACCTGTTGGATCTCCATAGCATTCAGCCTATCCTCCAACTGTTTGTACTTATCTTCGGCAGGAGGGTATTGTTCGTCGTTGAAATCTGTCTCGTTGTCGGAGACCACTGGACTGGGAACCCTTTCCTCCTGATGACTACCTTCCCTCACAGATGGAGTTGTCCTCTCAGTTTCAATCTGCGGTGTATTCCCAGATCTGCGCCTGGGGTTGAAGAAAACAGTCCTCTTCTTCTTCTTTTTCAAGAGCAGAGTCTTCAGGTCTTGTTGCCCCTGGGCCAAATTCATGATCAGCTCTTGGAACTGGGCATTCTGAGCCTGGAGGGCCTTGATGGACTGCTCAGCTGATGATTCAGGATTCATGATGATCGGCTGAAATAAACAGCGAAGAAGGGTAAGCAACCTGTCAAAGGGATACCTGCAATGCAATGAGATGTATGACATGCATGTAATGTTTTCAAGGACCTCGCGGGGTAGACAAAAAATTTGTTAGCATTTGGATCCGGTAGCTTGATTGAAAGAACTTCATATTGTTGAGAGTCCTTCGTCAAGGGTCAAAGGCTCACCATATCTAGTGGGTCACAACCCCTGACAACTTTGTCTAGAGGAAAATAAATCCTCTTTGCCCCTTGCTGGGGTAGTTGATTCACCATGACTTGCATCACAAGCCCTTGAGATCCTTGAAATGGGTTAGGATGTATGCAATGGTATGATGTTATGGTATGCATGGGATAATGTGAGTAAACCCTGTTAGGAGCCCTTATTAAGGACTATAAACCAAAACCTGCAAGAGATTTAGTACACTCTGTTATGAGCCCTAATTAAGGACTATAAACAAAACTTGCAAGAAACTTAGTAAACCCTGTTATGAGTCCCAATTAAGGACTATAAACAAAACCTGCAAGTAGTTCATGTGTCAGATAAAGCATGCAAGTAGTCAAGTACGAAGGCACACAAGTCACACAAGAGAAAGCCCTTAGAGTTTAGGCCAGCATGGGGTCTGGGTATTACCCTCTTTCAGTTTGTTGGTTCCTACCTGTCCTAATCAAAAGTAACCGGGTTCTTAGAGGATCCAAATATCATTGACTACCCTCAATCGGTCATAACTCCAGCATCGCAATCTTTTCTTGCGGCCAGAACCATCACGAGAGTTTAGCCTCAATGGGCATAGCATACTGCTACTGTTCTAAAGGCCAAGTTGTGTCAATTAAGGTTCTAAGGTTGTTGGTGCTTAATGACTCCTTAGAAGACCCATATTCTCCTCGTTGCGACACAAGGGATATCGGTACAGACCAAGGCGCCACACCAACGTAGCCACTGCTTCACCCGTGTCGGTATACGCCGGACAGGTCCCTCACAGCTTATGCTACCTAAACAGGGTATCCCCAGATCCGGGTTAGGATCTATGTAACTCCCATGCAACCCACAAATTTAAAGCAGACAAGTCAATACAATTGAAAACACAGTTATGAACTAAGCCCTAAGGTACACCTCACTTTAAGTTTATATCCCCAGCAGAGTCGCCAGTTCTGTGATCGGTGGATCTGGAACTGACTGTTTAACGCTGGTTCGTGAAATGTCGCGGAAGTAAGAGTCGCCACCGTCTTTTATTTTCTCCAAATGGAAAGGACAAAAGCACAGAAAAATTCCTTAAAGAGATTGCTCTCGGTTCGGGAGGTAGATTATAGAAAGGGAAGGTGTTAGCACCCTTTCTATCCATGGTTATCCATGGGCTCTTAGATACTTGCTCATTTGTGTTTTCAAAAGTGTTTGCTTTTCGATGTGCGTGGGTTTGAAAAAGTTTCTTTGAAAATTTCAGTTCGACTCTTGTATCGGTCCTCAAGAGTGTTTGAAAAGTTGCTTTCGAAAGCTTTTGAAAAAGTGTCGGTGTGAAAAGTATTTTTGAATTTGTTTTGAAATTAGAGCAAGTATCTACGAGAACCTACCTACCCTAAGGAATTTGTCTGTGTAAATGTCCTTTAAAGTAGTGCCATCCCACCATTGAGAGGTAGGTAGCACCACCGTTGGAGGTGTTCGGGTCAATTCGAGGTTCGGGACATGGTGATCACCAGAGCAATGGGAAGACACCTTAGAAGCTACCCTCATGCCAGGTTCCCGGATCATGAGGACTTACTAAGACATCCTCTACTCGACGATCACCCTTCGAGGCAGGGCAACAGTGAGGCGTACCCTAGGGGTGGTGTGTGCGATTCGTGTGTCGTTTTCATTTGCATTTATCTTGTCATATTATTGGTGTTCTACGCTTGTTTTTATTTGGACATTCATTCTTGCATGCTTTGTTTAACAGTTAAAAGTTGCGAGGAAAAGTAAATCTAAAGCTATTATAAATGGCGCGGGTCCACATCGCCAAAATTAACCAGGACCCGATTTGACAGAAAATAAATAAAGCAAAGAAAATAAAGAATTGAAAAGTGTGAGAAGTAATATTTACAAGGCTTCGGGAGAGGTACATAATTATTTAAGCAAAATAAAATAAATATGCGAAATTAAACAATTAAGTCGAAAGGAGGGCGTTGGACCCTTTTTGCAAAATATGAAAGTTACATGAATTAATTAATTTAAGAAAAGAAATTGTTTTTGTTTTTTTTTGGTATTTTTTAGTGTTATAAGATTTAATAGAAAAAAGAAAGAAGTAATTAAAATTAACTACTAACCCTAATTCTACTTTATTTTAATTTATTTAGGAAAAACATTAAACTTTAACCTAAATTAAACCTAAATTTTTTATGTACAATTTTAATTATGAAAATAAATAAAATAAATAACATTATTGTGAAAAAGAAAAATTAAAAGGAATAAAACAATTATTAAACCTATTTCTACATTTTTTGTATTTTTGTTATTAAAAGAATTAAAATTAAAAACCCTAATTTAAGCTAATTAATTTACATGCATTTATTTACAAGAAAATATTAAAATAAAATATTTATTATGTTTTTTATATTTTCTGATTTTTTAGGCATTTTTTATATTTATGAAAAAAAAATAACTAATTAACTGAATAAATAATAATTAAGAGAAATAAAAAATAATTGAAAATAAAAACAACAAGGAAAAATATTAAGAATTGCAAACCAGGGGGGGGGGGGGTAGTCCCCAAATAGGAGGTTTTGATCCAAGAATTCTGGCCCAACAAGCTTCAGGTCCGTTTGACTTTCCCACTAGCATGTAACAATGTTGACCTGAGTTTATGGTGTGCTTTCAATCTATGCCCTTGACTTGATCTCAGTGTGCACGTGGATGTGAGATATTTGAAGACATATGGTACGTCTGCAGCCTTGAAGCGCATGGGATTTGTTAATGAAAAATAATATGGAAATATATAAGACCTGGGGTTCGAACCCAGGTCACATACCTTGCCAATCAACACGTCTGCCACTGAAGCACACTGTTCATCTGTATATTAATATAACAACTAAATATTATAAAAGAAAATGGTCAGTGGCCTTGGAAACGCGCGCGAATTTTAAACAAGCCAATCAGTGTGTGCCACGAAGTCATCGTCTTCACCATCCCTGAAATACAAAATATGAGGCAACGGTTTTTTACGCGTTGTTTAAAGTCAGTTTTGAGAAAATAGCGAATAGGTCTTAGAGGGTCAATAAATTAGCGCGCGATGGGTGATTTGTGATCGTTCAAGCCTGTTGATTACAACCATGGCATTCTTGAAGGCTAATTTTTTGTTAAATAAGAAACCCCAATTTTGAGGTCCTGCAAACCCTAGAAATCAAACATGGCACAATCGTGTATACAGCATAATAATCAAATTAAGGCATATGATTAGCTTCAAAACTTCACAAGGAACATGAATCTATAATCAAAATGCTATGAATGTACGTAAATATTGAAACACGATAATGAATTTTTCATGAGGTTTCTTGAATGCTGTATACCAATTCTTTGCGTTTTGATGGTGGTTTCTGATTGGAATACGTTCAGGGAACCTTGAGGAAGCTATTGAAACAAGTTTCGTGCCTTGAATCCACCTAAAAAGTGTTTTTCAGCTTTGAGTTCTTAGAGAGAAAATTCAAGTTTTCAATGGAGTATTCTGAGCAGCTGCGCCTCCATGAACATTAGGGTTGTGTTCTAGCATATGTAGTGAGTGCATTAGGTCAAGAAAAACCAATCAAATCCATGGCATTCATTGTTTTTGAAAATTTGATTTGTTAAGATTTTTTCATATCTTTTTCCATGTGTTCTTTGTTCTCAATCAAGCCAATCAACCCAAATCTTTCCATAATTGCATATGCACGAAATATTGAGTCTAAAACATGTATAAAAAGATTGGTTAGGGTGAGTTAAATATTTTTCATATATTTTAATGATTTAAATGAATTAATATAAATAAAAATTCAAATAAATAAATAAAAAATGAGAAAATACTTCCCTTTGGGCCAAGTGGTCGCGCACATTCTTGGAATGATGAATCATGGAAGAAAAATGGGCCCATTAGCAATTTTAGGTCATTTGAATCAATGTTGACTTTTCAAAATATCCAAAAATTTCCCAACTTCCACAAGGCATAACTTGCTCAATTTTTAAGCTTTTTTCATGTTCTTGGACATTTTGGAAAGGTATTTGAGTCCTCTAACCAATGCCTTTGGTCCCATGTCATTTTGATTTACCAACCTCAAGTTATGGCCTTTGACTTAAAGTCTCTTTTTGTTGACTTTTGAAAATGACCTATAATGTTGAAATTGATAACTTTTTGTGAGAGCATTTCTTGGACTTGAAGTATGAAGATGAGTTGTATGAAATGTCTTTCTCTTCAAAATGAGCTTTGGATGGAATTTTTCTGATAATCCATGTGAAAGTTATGCCCTGGTCAATTTCAGTTGACTTTTTCAGCTGTCCAAATAAGGAAACTTTTGCATCTTGATGATTTCTGAGCCAAATTTTGAGAATCATGATCAAGCATTGATCAAATGATGTTTGTGGCTTCAAAATGATATGTTGACCAAAAATTTGAACTTTTGACTGTCAAATGACCATTTTGCCCCTACAGTTGACTGTAGTGCAATTAGGGTTTCTGACTGTGCAATTTTGTGCTGAATGTCTTGAAACTTGATATGAGGATGCTTGACCATATTTGTAGGCATATGAGACTTGATTGGGCCCTTGAAAACTTCTTTTTCTTGATCAGACTCAAAACCCTAATCTTGACTATATAGGAGATCTTTGACTGTGCAACCCTTGGGGAATTTTGAAGCATGACTTGGCATTTTCTTGAAGAATATGGGAGGGCAAATTTTGGGGTACAACACATGGGTTATAAGAGATTCCTCCCTGGGTTCCGATCAATGGAACATTAGGATACTCTCCGCAACGATCAATAACGGCCACCTCATCTAAACCTCTGAGAGTCCAAATGATGTCATTATCAGTGAGAGACATTATCCTATGAGCCCAGCCCCTTCCTTCTTTGTTCTTCAGCACGAACTTAGGAAGGTGCGAGATAAACCACCTCACCAATAAAGGAGCACAACACCACAAAGTCCCCCGTCTTCGGGCAGTACGAGCATAGAGTTGTTGCAGGATATCACCCAAGAGAGTGGGCATAGGGTTCCAAGAGATGAAGATCCTTATGGCGTTGACATTAACAAAGGTATCAGGATTTGGAAACAATACTAGACCATAGATTAAGAGAGCCAGAATGTCTTCGTACGCCCTAAAGTCTAAGTCATTCCAGAAACCATTAGCTTTGCCAATCAGAAACTTAGCCAGAAAGCCCTTAACTCCACTTCTAGTCTCCCAGTTAGCCATTACCTCTTCTTTGGTCAAGGGAAGGGCTGCAGCAATCTCTTCAGGCCTAAGAGTCTTTTCCCAACCAGTGAATGGAGTCTGTTCCAAAACAGGGATACCAAGCAAATCAGAGAATTCTTCCAGGGTAGGGACCAGCTGGAAGTCTTGAAAGGTGAAGCAATGGTATAGCGGATCATAAAACTGGGCCAGGACGCTCATCAATTGTTGGTCCCACTTTGAAGTGACTAAACCGAGAAGAGAACCATGCCTCTTAATGAAGGAAGTAGTGTTTGGAATCCTATCAACCAATTCTTTAAGCAAATCAGGTGGTTGAACAAAGTTGATCCGGATAGTATTCCTTCGCATGGGCATCATGATGTCCTACAAAACAGAGCAAAGATGAAACCCTCTTGTCTTTGAAATGGGTTAGTCCTTATGCAGGATGCATGCAATGTTATGATGGTATGTGTGATCGATGGATCTGGAACTGACTGTTTAACGCTAGTTCGCGAAATGTCGCGGAAGCAAGAGTCGCCACCGTCTTTTATTTTCTCCAAAATGGAAAGGACAAAAGCACAGAAAAATTCCTAATGAGATTGCTCTCGATTCGGGAGGTAGATTATAGAAAGGGAAGGTGTTAGCACCCTTTCTATCCATGTTTATCCATGGGCTCTTAGATACTTGCTCACTGGTGTTTTCAAAAATGGTTTGTTTGCTTTTCAACTGTGGGTTTTTAAAAAGTTTCTTTGAAAATTCCAGTTCGACTCTTGTATCAGTCCTCAAGAGTGTTTGAAAAATGCTTTCGAAAGCTTTTTGAAAATGTGTTGGTGTGAAAAGTATTTTTGATTTGTTTTGTTTTGAATTAGAGCAAGTATCCACGAGTCGTCTACCTACCCTAAGGAATTCGTCTGTGTAAATGTCCTTTAAAGTAGTGCCATCCCACCATTGAGAGGTAGGTAGCACCACCGTTGGAGGTGTTCGGGTCAATTCGAGGTTCGGGACATGGTGATCACCAGAGCAATGGGAAGACACCTTAGAAGCTACCCTCATGCCAGGTTCCCGGATCATGAGGACTTACTAAGACATCCTCTACTCGACGATCACCTTTCGAGGCAAGGCAACAGTGAGGCGTACCCTAGGGGTGGTGTGTGATTTGTGTGTCGTTTTCATTTATTTTTGTCTTGTCATGTTATGGTGATCTATGCGTTTATTTTTATTTTAGTCCATTCATTCTTGCATGCATTTATTTAACAGTTAAAAAAAATTGCGAGAAATAAAAGTTCTAAAGCTATTACAAAAGGCGCGGGTCCACATCGCCAAAATTTCCAGAACCCGATTTGACAGAAAATAAAGAATTAAAGTAAAAGTGCGAGAAATTATGAAATTACACGGCTTTGGGAGAGGTACATAAATAATTATACAAAAAGAAAGTAAATGTGCGAATTAAATTAAAATGGGAAGCGAGGGCGTTGGACCCCTTTTTTAATGAAATTAAATTAAACGATTAAATTAATTGAAATTAAAAAGAAAAGGAAATTATTTTTTTGGTTTTTTGTATTTGTGAGAATTTAATGAGATTAATTGAAATTAAAATGTTAACCCTAATTCTAATTGTTTTTTTTTTAGTTTATTAAAAAATATTAAAGTTTAAACCTAAGTCAACCTAATTAATTACATGGTAATTTAATTACAAAAATAAATAATATTTAATTATTAGTGAAAAAGAAAAAAAGAATGAAAATATTTGAAACCCTAATTCTATCAATTTAAGTTTTATTGAAAAAAAATATTAAAATTAACCCTAGATTAGAACTAATTAATTAATAAAGGTTTTATTTACAAAAAATATTAATTAAATAAATATATTTTAAATTTTGTCTTTTCTGATTTTTTTGTTGTTTTTATGTTTTTTGTGAAAATATTAAATTAATTAAAAAAACAATAATTGAAAAAAGTAAAAAGAATGAAAACAAGAAGCGTAAAAAGGCTTGCAAACCTAGGGGGTTCTGCCCCTAATTTGGAGGGTTTGTTGTAGTGATTAGGCCCATTAACCTTTGCCTTGTTGACTTCTATGCCAGCGTGTGGGACGGTTGACTTGTGTTTACCATGCTCTCCAGATCTGGGCCCTTGGATTGATGAGATTGGCCAAGTGGCATATTGGATGGAGGAGCGTATGATAGACCATTGAGGGGCCAAAGTACCTGATCATGTTTCAAAGAAAAATATAAGGGAATATGAGGGGGACCTGGGATCGAACCCAGGTCCTATTGATTACCAAACGCTTTCTCCACCGCTAGGCCATTCACACGCTTTTGTTTATATAATAATTAACAATCAATATAAAAGAAAACATGAGTTAGTGCTCTTCTCGCGCGAAAAATTTGAATCAACCAATTGCTGATGGCCACCTCATCTTCTTCTTCCTTGGCTTGTTTATTTCCTGAAAATAGAAAGTGGTTAGCGGGGATTTTGAACCCCCCCAAAACAGGCCATATACAATAATAGCGATTAAGCCCTCTGGGTATATAAATTAGGCACGAGGGTTGATTCTGAACCGTCCAAGCGCGCTGAATTTGGTCATGGCATTGAGAACGTCCAATTTTACAGTATGAAGAAACGCCTAAATTGAAAGCTTGGTAACCCTAGAAAACAACAATGGCAGATTCGCGTATGGGTGATAAAAATGCAATCAAATTATGTGGTTAGCTTCAGAATGATATAATGAATACAAATCCAATATTAGAATTTACAAATAATGCATGAATTATGTTTCAAGAAACTGAAAAAAAGCTTGAACCGGCCATGGTCGTGCTACCTATTTCTTGTGTTAGGGACGTTGATTTTGATCTGTATATGTTCCTTGAAACCTCAGGAACACAATGGAATCAATATTATGGCTTGAATCGACCTAGAAATTGGTTTTCAGTATTGGACTTTTCTTGAAAAATTTCAAGTTTGCTTAGGGATTTCTGGCGCAGCTGGGAGTCCAAGGGCACGAGGGTTAGCTTGCATATATATGTATCAATGATTTAGGTTAAGAAAATTGATCAAAAATCCATGAATTAATGAAAAGGATATTTGATTTTCAAGCCATAATTTTCCAAATCTTTTTCATGCTTTTTGGCTTCAATCACATCCAATCACCTTTGATTCTTTCCTAACCTGATTTGCACGAAATATTGAGTATATATCATGCATAAAAAGATTGAAAAACCTAGGTTTAGTATTTTTTATATATTTTAATTAATTAAATGAATTTCTAGCATTTAAAAATTCAAATAAATAAAATAAAAATGATAAAAACTTCCCTTTGGGCCAAATGGTCGTGCACATGCCTTGGATGATGAATTGTGGAAGAAAAAGAGGCCCATTAGCATTTTTAGGTCATTTGAAGCAATGTTGACTTTTCAAAATATCCAAAAATTTCCCAACTTCCATAAGGCATAACTTGCTCAATATTTAAGCTTTGCTCATGTTCTCTGACATTTTGGAAAGGTCTTTGAGTCCTCTAACCAATGTCTTTGGTACCATGTCATTTTGATTTACCAATCTCAAGTTATGGCCTTTGACTTAAAGTCCCTTTTTGTTGACTTTTGAAAATGACCTATAATGTTGAAATTGATAACTTTTTGTGAGAGCATTTCTTGGACTTGAAGTATGAAGAGGAGTTGTAGGAAATGTATTTATCTTCAAAATGAGCTTTGGATGGAAATTTTCTGATAAACCATGTGGAAGTTATGCCCTGGTCAATTTACAGTTGACTTTTTCAACTGTCCAAATATGGAAACTTTTGCATCTTGATGATTTTTGAGCCAAGCTTTGAGAATCATGATCAAGCATTGATCAAATGATGTTTGTGGCTTCAAAATGAGATGTTGACCAAAAATTTGAACTTTTGACTGTCAAATGACCATTTTGCCCCTACAGTTGACTATAGTGCAATTAGGGTTTTGACTGTGCAATTTTGTACTGTAAGTCTTGAAACTTGGTATGAGGATGCTTGACCATATTTGTAGGCATGTGGGACTTGATTGGACCCTTGGAAACTTCATTTTCTTTGCCAGAACCAAAACCCTAATTTTGACTGTTTAGGAGGCCCATACACTGTGCAACCCTTGGGGAGATGTTTGAAGCTTTGACTTGGCAAATTTTGAAGAATATGGGAGGGCAAATTTTGGGGTACAACAGTTGCCCCTGTTCAATCTTCTTAGACCCGAGGATGCAGATTGGCTGACGTGCCTTTCGTAATCCGAAGGTGGAAGATGATTGAACACTAGAGTGCCCAGAAATTTGCGCTCACATAGTAGCAGTGTGATGATGGAATGGGCTTATAGATGCCATTTGGAGATTGATGGATAGGATGATGGGCTTATAGATGCCATGCTAAGAGATGATGGAAGGTGGATGGGCTTATAGATGCCATCTGGATGTTGATCGCATAAGAGATTCCTTAGCGAGAACCTGCGTACCTGCAAAAAAGAGATGAGTACCTGACATGTTGCAGGAACTGGTCTTCAGATGCTTTGTATAGATGTGTCCTGACTGGTTACAGGAGCTGGATCTGGAGCTTCAAACGGTGATGAACCAGGGATGGTTACTACCTCAACAGGAACGGTGAGAGAACCTTGGATGATTTTAACCTCAACAGTGACGCTGAGAGAATCTGGGGATGATTACTACCTCCGCAGGATCGGGGAGAGAACCGTAGGCGACTACAACCTCAATAGCAATCATTGAGAGAATCTTGGATAACTTCAACTTCAACAGCAATCGTTGAGCGAAATCTGGGATTACCACCTCCGCAGTATCGGGGAGAGAACCATAGGCGACTACAACCTCAATAGCAAACATTGAGAGAATCTTGGATAATTTCAACTTCAACAGCAATCGTTGAGCGAAACCTGGGATTACCACCTCCGCAGTATCGGGGAGAGAACCATAGGCGACTACAACCTCAACAGCAAACATTGAGAGAATCTTGGATAATTTCAACTTCAACAGCAATCGTTGAGCGAAACCTGGGATTACCACCTCCGCAGTATCGGGGAGAGAACCATAGGCGACTACAACCTCAACAACAATCATTGAGAGAATCTTGGATGTCTTCTACTGAGTCTTCATCAGGAAAATCTGTTTGGGGTCGACTTAACTGGACTAGAGAAGGCCTATGACTGGATAAGAGACAGAAAATCTTAGGGTCGATTAACTGAACCGGTCTAGGTCTTGAAATGTCTTCAACAGATACACCCTGGCAAGATACAGGAATCGGATCTGGTAATGTTAGTCTTCACCGGATACACCCTGGCAAGATACAGGCATCGGATCCTCAAACTCTTCAGACACACCCTGGCAAGATACAGGAATCGGATCTGGTAATGTTAGTCTTCAATGGATACACCCTAGCAAGATTCAGGCATCGGATCCTCGAACTCTTCAGACACACCCTGGCAAGATACAGGAATCGGATCTGGTAATGTTAGTCTTCAATGGATACACCCTGGCAAGATTCAGGCATTGGATCCTCGAACTCTTCAGACACACCCTGGCAAGATACAGGAATCGGATCTGGTAATGTTAGTCTTCAACGGATACACCCTGGCAAGATTCAGGCATCGGATCCTCGAACTCTTCAGACACACCCTGGCAAGATACAGGAATCAGATCTTTAGTTGCGACCATTGATAATAATCATTTTTGTAATGACCTTTGTCCTGAAAAGACAAGCGTTAGTTGTATGCGATGTCATGTTGTATGACATGCGGGATGCTCTCAGAATAAGTGAGATTGTATGTTCATGATGCGTACATGCATGCTATAATGTATGAAGATGTGATGTGTATGTTTTCGTCTTAGGAAAGTAAATCCTTGACGGATGCCGGGAAGTTAACTCCTGGGCTAATGTTTGAAGAATAGATCTTTGCTTCCGCTGGGGATAATAGTTGCAAGAATACCGGTAGGAGAAGATGACTCCGTTGGGGAATAAACTTGGCGAATGGATTACTCTGCGGGGAGAGAAGTATTCTAACGATCTTGCTGGGAAGCAATACTCTATGGGGAGAGTGGTGCTTTGCTGAGCTGTTGATAATAACTTGCTGGGGATACCCTTGTTGTGTTGGAAGTGTTAATAGATTTCGCTGGGGATAAGAGGACTTCGTTGAGGACGCTCTTTCCGTGGCTTTTGGCTGAGGATAACCCAGTTATATCCTGGTAAGGAAATAACTCTTTGAATAAAGCCGAGCGACGCATTCGTGCTCTGCGAGGATAAGCTTCCAGAATCTACTGGGGATAAGCTTACTGCTTGGGGAGATGAATTCCAAATTTCCTGGGGAACTAGATTGGACTCTCTTGGGGAGGTTTTGAGATGCTAGGGAAGTGGCTCCACTGAATGTTTGATGTATCGCCGAGGAACAATCTTTAGACCAAGACCGCCGGGGATGCTTGTTAAGAATACATGTACTGTTGGGGAGTGTTGAGACCTGCTGGAGGGTACCCAACTTCCTTAAGTTTGATAATATAGCCTGCTGGCTCACTCTCTGGGGAATTAGAGTATCTGGTTATGTTCTTCGGCTGAACCTACCTTGGTACCTTAGCGGATAGAACAACTAGATTGCGTAGACAACTCTTCATTGCCCCTGTTTCTAATGTTACCTGTAATTAATCCTTTGTTTCGCATGCAAATATTCATGAGTTAGCAAATTATTGTCAATGCATATATCACAAATTGAACCTTGGACGTTCTCCGCAAAACAAAACAGAAAAAGGAAAAACAATTGGCAATTTTAACTGAAAGATATATTTGTATTGATTTTGAATGGCCTGTAAGTAGGCGTTTATATACAAGAGGCTGACGTCCTAGTAAGAGAACGCCGCCGAACAAAAGAGTTTATGCAAATTTTGTACAAGAGAAAATAAGACAGCTGTGTGAAATGAATGATCCCACTGGGTTTCAATTCTGCTATTGCCTTTATAACTCCGAGCGTCTCATCACTTGATGACCTTGGTTGAAGGTGAAGCTGACTGATCGATGCCGTCTGAACTTAATGTAGATACCGGATTCTGGATGCAAAGTGATCCAATGAGACATAGTATTACGCTTCATCCCTAATTTTTGCCTGGACTGCCCTTTCGGGTTTTCAGTCCACCGGGATACCCATTTTTGCCCAAGCCGCCTTTTCAGGTTTTCGACTTGCCGGGTGTACAGATTTTTTCATTTCATCCCTTCATTTTTCCCGAACCCTTTTGGTTCGCCTGGAGCCCTAATTTTTGCCTAGGCATGTCAGCCTAGCGGGTCTTTTTCATGCGTAGTATCTTTTTACTATGTCTACATTGGCGGGGTGAGGAAGGTCGTCACCATCCATGTTGGTTAGAATCATGGCTCCTTCTGAGAACACATGCTTAACCACAAATGGCCCTTCGTACGTAGGGGTCCATTTGCCCCTTGGATCACTCTGAGGAAGGATGATTCGCTTGATTACCAGATCCCCAACTTGATATTCTTGTGGTCTGACCTTTTTGTTAAATGCCCTGATCATCCGTTTCTGATACGTCTGACCATGGCAGATAGCAGCAAGTCTCTTCTCATCAATAAGGTTTAGCTGATCAAGTCGTGTCTGGATCCAATCATCTTCGTTCAGATTTGCATCCTTCATTATCCAGAGAGAGGGTATTTGCACTTCGATCGGTAAGACTGCCTCCATACCATAAACCAAAGAGAAAGGAGTTGCCCCGGTTGACGTCCTAGCTGAGGTACGGTACCCATGTAGAGCGAACGGTAACATCTCGTGCCAATCTTTATAAGTCACTGTCATCTTCTGCGCGATTTTCTTGATATTTTTATTTGCTGCTTCTACAGCCCCATTCATCTTCGGTCTGTAAGGAGAAGAATTGTGGTGCTGTATTTTGAACTGCTCGCAGAGCTCAGTGATCATCTTATTATTCAGATTGGTACCGTTGTCTGTAATGATCCTCTCTGGGACGCCGTACCGACAGATCAGATTATGCCGAATGAACCGTGCCACAACAGTCTTGGTTACCGTAGCGTAGGAAGCTGCTTCAACCCACTTCGTGAAATAATCAATCGCTACCAGGATGAAGCGATGCCCATTGGATGCCGTAGGTTTAATCTCGCCGATCATATCTATGCCCCACATTGCAAACGGCCAAGGTGCAGTCAGAACATTTAGAGGAACTGGAGGAACATGCACCTTGTCTGCGTAAATCTGGCACTTATGGCATGTCCTGGAATGTTGGTAGCAGTCTGCTTCCATTATGGACCAATAATACCCTGCCCGAAGGATCTTCTTTGCCATTGTATGTCCACTGGAATGTGTACCAAAGGTCCCTTCATGTAGCTATTCCATCCCTAAGGTACACCTCACTTTATAAAGAGTCCCCAGCAGAGTCGCCAGTTCTGTGATCGGTGGATCTGGAACTGACTGTTTAACGCTGGTTCGCAAAATGTCGCGGAAGCAAGAGTCGCCACCGTCTTTTATTTTCTCCAAATGGAAAGGACAAAAGCACAGAAAAATTCCTTAAAGAGATTGCTCTCGGTTCGGGAGGTAGGTTATAGAAAGGGAAGGTGTTAGCACCCTTTCTATCCATGGTTATCCATGGGCTCTTAGATACTTGCTCATTGTGTTTTCAAAAATGGTTTGTTTGCTTTTCAATTGTGGGTTTTAAAAAGTTTCTTTGAAAATTCCAGTTCGACTCTTGTATCGGTCCTCAAGAGTGTTTGAAAAAATGCTTTCGAAAGCTTTTTGAAAATGTGTTGGTGTGAAAAGTATTTTTGAATTTATTTTGAAATTAGAGCAAGTATCTAGAGTCGTCTACCTACCCTAAGGAATTCGTCTGTGTAGATGTCCTTTAAAGTAGTGGCATCCCACCATTGAGAGGTAGGTAGCACCACCGTTGGAGGTGTTCGGGTCAATTCGAGGTTCGGGACATGGTGATCACCAGAGCAATAGGAAGATACCTTAGAAGCTACCCTCATGCCAGGTTCCCGGATCATGAGGACTTACTAAGACATCCTTTACTCGACGATCACCTTTCGAGGCAAGGCAACAGTGAGGCGTACCCTAGGGGTGGTGTGTGATTTGTGTGTCGTTTTCATTTGTATTTATCTTGTCATGTCAAAGTGATCTATCGTTTGTTTTTATTTGTTGTCATTCATTCTTGCATGCCTTGATTAATAGTTAAAAGTGCGAGAAAAGTAAAGTTCTAAAGCTATTACAAAAGGCGCGGGTCCACATCGCCAAAATTTCCAGAACCCGATTTGACAGAAAAATAAAGAGTTAAAAGTGCGACAGATAAAAATGTTACATGGCTTTGGGAGAGATACATAAATATTATAAAGAATAGAAAGTAAATATGCGAATTGGAATTAAAGTTGAAACGAGGGCGTTGGACCCTTTTTTTGCAAAATTAGCTTAAATGATTAAATTAATTAAAATTAAAAAGAAAAGGAATTGTTTTTGGTATTTTTTTGGTATTTAGGAGAATTTAATGCAATTAAACCTAATTCTACAATTTTTATTTTATTATGAAAACATATTAAAGTTTAACCTAAAATTAACCCTAATTATTTTACATGCAATTTAATTACAAAAATAAGTAATAGTAAATATTTAATTATTATGAAAGAAAAGAAAAAGGGATAAAAAATTAATTAAACCCTAATTCTACCAATTTTAGATTTTTATTATGAAAATATTACAATTAAACCTAATTTAATAACTAAAATTAATTAATGCAATTTATTTACAAAAATACTAGAATAAAATATTTATTATTTTTTCATCTTTTCTGATTTTTTTATGTGTTTTTTATATATTATGAAAATATTAAATTAATTAAAAATAATAATTTAAAGAAAGTAAAAATAATGAAAAAAACAAAGAATAATAAAAAGGGTTTGCAAACCTAAGGGGGTCTGCCCCTAATTTGGAGGGTGAAGCCCATCAATTTTGAGCCCAAATAAGCCTGGCCTGATTGACTTTCCAGTAGCGTGCCCAAGCGTTGACTATGGTTCACCGTGTTCCTCAGATCGTGGCCTTCTGATCGTCTCTATTGGGCACGTGGATGGATAGATTTTGTGGACGTACAATGCTCCTTAAGGGTGAAACTGCATGGAAACATTAAATGCAAAATAATATGAAAGGGGGTGAGGACCTGGGGCTCGAACCCAGGTCCTGATGATTACCAACCAAGCGCTTCACCAACTGCTCCACTTTGTTTTCTTTGTATATTATATAATAAGCAATCAATATAAAACAAAACAAACGCGTTAGTGGATTCTTGGCGCGAACTTTCAAACGGACCAACCGCTGATAGCCACCTAAGCGTCTTCCTCGTTGGCTTGTTTTTTTCCTGAAATACAACAAACATAGGCAACGGTTTTGAACCGTTCTAACAGGCATCATTAGAGAAAATAGCGAATAGCATATGGGCATGTATAAATTGTTCGGACTAGGGCCATTAGAATCGTCTCTCTCTCACGATTCCAACGACGTATCTCTCATGGCCTAATTGTTCCAGGTTTGAAAACCCCTAAATCAATTTCCACGGAACCCTAATATGCTCTCATGGTGGATCCTTCGTTTTAGCATGAAACTCCAATCAAATTACGCAGGTAGCTTGCAAACATCATTCTAAACACAAAAACAACAATGAAATATGTTTAAAACGCATGAATGATGGAAAACGATTTTGGAATTTTTCTTACCAACTTCAATGGTGATTTCGTGTTTTCTTGAGTATGGGACTTAGGGAATGATTGGAAAACGTTCTATGATCCTCAAGGAAGCTAATGGAACAACTATTTGGCCCTGAATCGTCCTAGAACTTGGTTTTCAGATCTGACTTTTCTTGATAAATTTCAAGTTTGCATATGGCTTCTTCTGCGCAGCTTAGAGTCTAAGGCATGAGGGTTTGCATCCTTATATGTGTATGAATGATTAGGTCAAAGAAAACTGATCCAAAATCCTTGAATTGATTGTGCAATATTTGATTTTTTATGGCATTAGTTTTTCAATCTTTTTCATGCAATTTGATATCAAATCATGACAAAACCTTCCAAAAATGATTATGCACGAATCTTGAGTGTCCAATGAGAGTATTTTCTGCACAAAAAGATTTGATTTCATTAATTTAGTATTTTTCATATTTTATTTAGTTTAAATGAATTAATTGTAATAAAAAATTCAAATAAATAAATAAAAATAATAAAAAACTTCCCTTTGGGCCAAATGGTCGTGTGCATGTCTTGGATGATGAATTGTGGAAGAAAAAGAGGCCCATTAGCAATTTTAGGTCATTTGAATCAATGTTGACTTTTCAAAATATCCAAATATTTCCCAACTTCCACAAGGCATAACTTGCTCAATTTTTAAGATTTACTCATGTTCTTGGACATTTTGGAAAGGTCTTTGAGTCCTATAACCAATGCCTTTGGTCCCATGTCATTTTGATTTACCAATCTCAAGTTATGGCCTTTGACTTAAAGTCCCTTTTTGTTGACTTTTGAAAATGACCTATAATGTTGAAATTGATAACTTTTTGTGAGAGCATTTCTTGGACTTGAAGTATGAAGATGAGTTGTAGGAAATGTCTTTCTCTTCAAAATGAGCTTTGGATGGAATTTTTCTGATAATCCATGTGAAAGTTATGCCCTGGTCAATTTACAGTTGACTTTTTCAGTTGTCCAAATAAGGAAACTTTTGCATCTTGATGATTTTTGAGCCAAGCTTTGAGAATCATGATCAAGCATTGATCAAATGATATTTGTGGCTTCAAAATGAAATGTTGACCAAAAATTTGGACTTTTGACTGTCAAATGACCATTTTGCCCCTACAGTTGACTGTAGTACAATTAGGGTTTTTGACTGTGCAATTTTGTGCTGAAAGTCTTGAAACTTGATATGAGGATGCTTGACCATATTTATAGGCATGTGGGACTTGATTGGACCCTTGGAAACTTCATTTTCTTGATCAGAACCAAAACCCTAATTTTGATTGTTCAGGAGGCTCTTACACTGTGCAACCCTTGGGGAATTTTGAAGCTTTGACTTGGCAATTTCTTGGAGAATATGGGAGGTCAAATTTTGGGGTACAACAGTACCGTTGTCTGTAATGATCCTCTCTGGGACGCCGTACCGACAGATCAGATTATGTCGAATGAACCGTGCCACAACAGTCTTGGTTACCGTAGCGTAGGAAGCTGCTTCAACCCACTTCGTGAAATAATCAATCGCTACCAGGATGAAGCGATGCCCATTGGATGCCGTAGGTTTAATCTCGCCGATCATATCTATGCCCCACATTGCAAACGGCCAAGGTGCAGTCAGAACATTTAGAGGAACTGGAGGAACATGCACCTTGTCTGCGTAAATCTGGCACTTATGGCATGTCCTGGAATGTTGGTAGCAGTCTGCTTCCATTGTGGACCAGTAATACCCTGCCCGAAGGATCTTCTTTGCCATTGTATGTCCACTGGAATGTGTACCAAAGGTCCCTTCATGTAGCTCTTCCATGATCCTTTCTGCTTCAGTCTTATCCACACAACGCAGTAAGGTTGAATCATGGTTTCGCTTGTACAAGATGCCGTTGCTAAGGAAGAACTTTGCCGCGAACCTTCTCAGGAACTTCTTATCATTGACAGAGGCACCCTCAGGGTATTCCTGAGCTTCCAGGTATCTCTTCACCTCATGGTACCAAGGCTTCTCAGTCACCAACTTAGTCTCGAGATCACAACAGTATGCCGGTTCGTCTAGTTTCCAGATGATGATCCGGGGAGCCTCATTATCCCATTTGACCTTGAACATAGAAGACATTGTAGCTAACGCGTCCGCCAGCTGATTCTCCTCTCTCAGAAAGTGTCAAAGGTTATCTTCGTGAAGTGAGGGATCAAGGTCAACACACATTCTCTGTAAGGAATAAGATTCGGATGTTTCGTGTCCCACTCTCCTTTGATCTGATTGATCACAAGAGCGGAATCTCCGAAGACACTCAGAAACTTGATCCTTAGGTGGATCGCAGCTTGCAGACCCATGATGCATGCCTCATACTCCGCCATGTTATTGGTACAGTTGAAACATAGTCGGGCAGTGAGGGGAGTATGAGTGCCTTGAGGAGATATAATTACAGCGCCAATACCGTTTCCCAAAGCATTGGAGGCTCCGTCAAAGTGCATAGACCATCGGGATCCTTCCTCAGGTCCTTCATCCGGTCCAGGTACTTCACAATCAGTTACTATCATGATTCTTTCATTCGGAAACTCGAAGTTCATTGATTGATAGTCGTCTACGGCCTGATGTGCCAAGTGGTCTGCCAATACACTTCCTTTGATGGCTTTCTGGGTCGTGTATTGAATGTCATATTCCGTCAAGATCATTTGCCATCTTGCGATTCTCCCAAACAGAGCAGGCTTTTCGAATATGTACTTTATAGGATCCATCTTTGAGATCAACAAGGTAGTGTGAGTCAGCATATACTGTCTCAGCCGGCGAGCAGCCCATACCAAAGCGCAACAAGTTTTCTTAAGCAGTGAGTATCGGGTCTCACAGTCGGTAAACTTTTTGCTAAGGTAATAAATGGCATGCTCTTTTCGGCCAGACTCGTCATGCTGCCCCAGCACACACCCCATTGAATTGTCAAGTATTGTCAGGTATAATATCAGAGGTCTCCCTTCAACCGGTGGCATAAGGATAGGTGGTTCTTGGAGATACTCTTTGATTCTGTCAAAAGCAGCCTGACATTCATCATTCCAACGTACTACCTGATCTTTCTTCAGCAGCTTGAAGATTGGCTCACAGGTAGCAGTTAGGTGCGAGATGAACCGAGCAATGTAGTTCAGGCGTCCTAAAAAGCCTCTGACTTCCTTCTCTGTCTTAGGAACTGGAATCTCTTGAATAGCTTTGACCTTAGCAGGGTCCACTTGAATGCCCTTATCGCTTACAACGAAGCCTAGCAACTTCCCAGATCTTACCCCGAAGGTGCACTTGTTCGGGTTCAGCCTCAGCTTGTATAGTTTCAACCGGTCAAACAATTTCTGCAGATGATCTAGGTGCTCTTCCTCAGTCTGGGACCTTGCGATCATGTCGTCAACATACACTTCTATCTCATGATGGATCATATCATGAAATAAAGCGACCATGGCATGTTGGTAGGTTGCCCCAGCGTTCTTCAGTCCAAACGGCATGACCTTGTAGCAGAAGGTGCCCCACTGAGTAACAAATGTAGTCTTTTCCATGTCTTCAGGTGCCATCTTGATCTGATTGTAACCTGAAAAACCATCCATGAAAGAGAACACCTTATGCTGAGCTGTATTATCCACAAGGACATCAATGTGAGGTAGAGGGAAGTCATCCTTGGGGCTGGCCCTGTTCAGATCCCTGTAGTCGACACACATTCTGACCTTACCGTCCTTCTTTGGTACCGACACCACATTAGCAACCCACTGAGGGTAAGAAGTCACTGCAAGGAACCCGGCATCAAACTGTTTCATGACCTCGGCTTTGATCTTTTCAGACATCTCAGGACGCATACGGCAGACCTTTTGCTTAACCGGAGGACAGTCTTCCTTAGTAGGCAAATGATGGACCACAATGTCGGTATCCAACCCGGGCATGTCTTCGTAGGACCAGGCAAAGATCTCCATATAATCATGTAGCATCTTAGTCAACCGTTGCTTCACGCTGAGCTCTAGGTTGGCACCAATCTTTACCTCCTTCTTGTCTGCTTCAGTACCCAGGTTTACCATTTCCACCGGCTCTTCATGTGGTTGAATCGCCCTCTCCTCCTGAAGCAACAGTCTTGCAAGCTCGCCAGGCACTTCGCAATCATCTTCACCTTCGTCTTCGGCTAAGTTGATCGGATTTTCGAAGTCATAACTGGCAGTAGCAGGGTCGTTACCAGTGAGATCTAGAGTGGATTGAAACCTGTATGAGTGAGTGTGTGTAAATACAGCTGTTTTGAAATATGTATAAGGGAAGAAAAGACAGAAAAGGAGCATAAGATTTGAAATGCGAGAAAACGTCCAAGATTTTCATTTATGATATATGAAATGACAATTTATATGCCCTCATAAATGAAACCACAGTGCCTCGGGTAAGACACCGGGCCATAAAGTTTTATTTATTGTTTATTACAAATAACAAAAACATAGGAATTCATTACTCAGTAACAAGAGAAACAGGTAGATTGTCTTTGGCACTCCAATTGTTAGGTCCACTGTCGGTTGCCGGGTAAATCCAGCTATCAAACTCAGCTTCATCCACTTCATCCTCGTCCCCAATAGCATTTACTCCATGAGCAGGCAGGGGAGCTGTCACCACATTAGGCTTCTCAGATGCCTCAAACTGTACCTCCTTCGCATCAATAAGGTCCTGCAGCTTGTTCCTTAAAGCCCAACAGTCATCAGTGGAATGCCCCGGGCTATCGGAGTGATAAGCACAGCGGGCATTTGGGTTGTACTTAGGAGATGTAGTATTTGCAATCTTCGGAGCCTCTCTGACAGTCACTAGATTGGTGGATAGCAACTGTGGTAAGATCTGCGACAAGGTCATACTCAAACGGGTGAATTCCCTTCTGGGTCTCTCAGCCCTTGGTTGGTTAGCTCGCCGAGGAGCGGCGACGGGCTTTGCAATCACCAACGCGTTGACAGATTGGCGGCGCTCTGGTTTGTCTTGCCTTCTAGGCCCATACACCGCACTGGCCTCTTTTTTGAAGGGTTTCTTCTCTGAACTTGTAGATGCACCCTTTGGAATCTTACCAGACTTCAACCCAGCCTCAATTCTCTCTCCAGTCAGAATAAGATCAGTAAACCCGGCAGACGAGTTACCGATAAGATGGTTGAAAAACGGCCCAGATAGGGTCCCCAAGAACATGTCTACCAATTCCCGATCAGTCAACGGAGGCTGCACCCTACCAGCCAGATCCCTCCACTTCTGAGCGTACTCCTTAAAACCTTCACTTGAACCTAACGACATACCCTGGAGTTGGGTACGCGTAGGGGCAAGGTCGGCATTATATTGATACTGCTTATAGAAAGCAGTAGCCAACTCCTCCCAGTTACGAACCTTGGTCCCATCCAGCTGATAGAACCATTCGAGATGAGTCCCTGAAAGACTCTCCTGGAAGAAGTGGATCCACAAATTCTTATCCACTGAGTACGGTTGAATCTTCCGCACATAGGACCTGAGATGTAGCTTGGGACAAGACGCCCCGTCGTACTTAGTGAAAGATGGTGCTTTGAACTTCCGAGGAATGATCACACCAGTAGACAAACCCAAATCTCCAAAATCCAGCCCAGGCACCTGTTGTATCTCCATAGCATTCAACCTGTCTTCCAACTGCTTGTATCTGTCTTCTGCAGGAGGATACTGCTCTTCATTAAAATCAGTCTCGTTGTCAGAGACTACCGGACTAGGACCTTTTTCCGCTTGAGGAGTACCCTTGCCAATAGAAGAACCAGCCTCTTCATTTTGCAGAGTGTTGCCAAACCTTCGGCCCGAGTTAAAAAGGACAGTTCTCCTCTTCTTCTTCTTTTCCTTCTTCAGGAGCAGAGCCTTCAGCTCTTCTTGGCCCTGAGCCAAACCCATGATTAGTTCCTGAAATTGCGCATTCTGCGCCTGAAGAGCTTTGATGGACATCTCGGTTGATGATGAGTCAGGATTCATGATGCTGAAATAAACAGCGAAGAACTGTAAGCAACCTGAAAAGAGGAAAACCTGCTATGCACATGATGAATGATATGTGTTTATGCAATGCATTCAAGGGTTCGAAAATTCAAATTTGTTGTAGACAAAAAGGAACACACGTTATCATTAAGGAAATAATTGTTCAGTACATCAAAGCCTCATGGGCAAAATAATACAAAAGCAAATCAATCCCAAAATATACTACGCATCCTCTTTGGAGCTATGTAAGTGTTGAGATTCCTCTCCTCATGCAACAGGCGGGTGAGCTCCAAGACCTTCTTTTCACTAGCATGTAGACTGGTCTCAAGAGAATTCCATTCTTCCTTAAGCTGGATCCAGCTCTTCTGCATCTCTTCCCAGGATGTGGGCATATCAGGGTGCTGAATAGTGTAGGACACTTCTCCTTCCAAGATTGGCTCTTTGATCACAGGGAGCATATGGGGATAAGGCATCACTAACTTCTGGGAGCGGGCTCGTACCCACTTGAGATAAGGTTCCAACGGGATGGAGTTCCTGTGCCCCAGTGTCTTACTGTCTATCCTACTTGGCATCCTCCAGGCTCTGATAAATCTCTGGCGAAGTCCTTGAGTATCATTGTCGAAGTCAAAAACTATGTCAGGAATTAACATGTCATGAGGACCATCCCTCCGAGCATAACCAAACTGTCTCCAAGCCAGGCATGGGTTGTAAGTAATACCTCCTCTAATTCCAAGTAAAGGAACATTAGGGTACTCCCCGCAACGATCAATGATAGTGACATCTTCTCTGGACCGAGGGCACCAATGTATATCTGCATGTGTAAGAGTCATTAACCGTTGTGACCATCTCAAACCCCGCTCGTTCTTAAAAACTGATTGTGGAAGGTGCGAAATAAACCACCTTCCCAGGAGAGGAGTGCAACACATAAGGATACCTCTTTTTCTCATGGTTCGAGTGTAACATGAGTGAAGGATATCCCCCAGCAATGTAGGTATAGGATTCCTGGACATAAAGATCTGGACAACACTGATATCTATAAGCTGATCGGAGTTAGGGAACAACACCAAACCATAGACAAGGAGGGCCACAACTTCTTCAAAAGCTTGTAAGTCAAGGGAGTTCCAACATTCATGGGCCTTTTCAAACAGAAACCTGGCTAAGAACCCTTTGATACCACTTCTAACTTCCCAATGTCCCTTGAGGTCAGATGACTGTAGGTGCAAGGATTTAGCAATCTCTTCAAGCTTGGGTTCCTTTTCCGTACCGTTGTAGGGTAGTTGATCAAGAATAGGGATCTTCAGGAGCCGGGAGAACTCCTCCAATGTAGGTACCAGCTGATAATCCAGGAAGGTGAAACAGTGATGCAGAGGGTCAAAGAACTGGAACAGGACCTTTATCATATCTTCCTCAATGTTGGTATTGACCAAGCTGATGAGTCTTCCATGTCTTTCACTGAATGAAGAGCTCTCGGGAATCCTAGATATAAACTCCTTAAGCTGAGGAGGGATCTTTACAAGACTGATTTGAATTGTCTTTCTACGAACAGTTTCCATGTCCTACAAAACAGGAACAAAGATGAAGATTCGAACCCCTGAAATGGTTAGTCAATGCATATGATGCTGGATGATGTCATGATGCTATGATTAAACACACCACAGATATTTACAAAGACAAACATGTGAGGCACACAAGGCACACAAGACAAGCCCTTAGGGTTTAAGGCCAACATGGGGTCTGGGTAGTACCCTCTTGAAGTTGGTGGGTTCAACCTGTCCTATTAGAAGTAACCGGGTTCTAAGGGTCCCAATATCACGGGATTGCTTTCATTGTTCATCGTTTCGATTTAGCCACTGAACTGGCGACCGAAATATTCCAGGAAAGCAACCCTCAATTGAGTGTAGTATCGAGTATCAACCAACCTCGGACTGCACCAAAGTCAGTTATCTCACTACCCTAAAGAGGCCAAGATAGTTCAATTAAGGTTCCTAAGGTCTGTTGATGCTTCACGACACCACGCGGAGGCCCCGTACTCTCCTTGACTGAACTCAAGGGTTACCGGTACACACCAAAGTGCCACATCAACGTAGCAGACTGTTTCAACCATGTCGGTATACCCCGCACAGTTCCCTCACAGCCTTGTTGCTACTTTCTAAGAAGGTATCCCCCAAATCCGGGTTAGGATCTATAGAACTCCCAAGCAACCCACAATTTAAAGCAAGCAAAGCAATAAAATTGAAAACACAGTTATGAACTTAATCCTAAGCTACACCTCACTTTATATGATACTCCCCAGCAGAGTCGCCAGTTCTGTGATCGGTGGATCTGGAACTGACTGTTTAACGCTGGTTCGCGAAATGTCGCGGAAGCAAGAGTCGCCACCGTCTTTTATTTTCTCCAAAATGGAAAGGACAAAAGCACAGAAAAATTCCTTATGAGATTGCTCTCGGTTCGGGAGGTAGATTATAGAAAGGGAAGGTGTTAGCACCCTTTCTATCCATGGTTATCCATGGGCTCTTAGATACTTGCTCACTGGTGTTTTCAAAAATGGTTTGTTTGCTTTTCAACTGTGGGTTTTTAAAAAGTTTCTTTGAAAATTCCAGTTCGACTCTTGTATCAGTCCTCAAGAGTGTTTGAAAAATGCTTTCGAAAGCTTTTTGAAAATGTGTTGGTGTGAAAAGTATTTTTGATTTGTTTTGTTTTGAATTAGAGAAAGTATCCACGAGTCGTCTACCTACCCTAAGGAATTCGTCTGTGTAAATGTCCTTTAAAGTAGTGCCATCCCACCATTGAGAGGTAGGTAGCACCACTGTTGGAGGTGTTCGGGTCAATTCGAGGTTCGGGACATGGTGATCACCAGAGCAATGGGAAGACACCTTAGAAGCTACCCTCATGCCAGGTTCCCGGATCATGAGGACTTACTAAGACATCCTCTACTCGACGATCACCTTTCGAGGCAAGGCAACAGTGAGGCGTACCCTAGGGGTGGTGTGTGATTTGTGTGTCGTTTTCATTTATTTTTGTCTTGTCATGTTATGGTGATCTATGCGTTTATTTTTATTTTAGTCCATTCATTCTTGCATGCATTTATTTAACAGTTAAAAAAAATTGCGAGAAATAAAAGTTCTAAAGCTATTACAAAAGGCGCGGGTCCACATCGCCAAAATTTCCAGAACCCGATTTGACAGAAAATAAAGAATTAAAGTAAAAGTGCGAGAAATTATGAAATTACACGGCTTTGGGAGAGGTACATAAATAATTATACGAAAAGAAAGTAAATGTGCGAATTAAATTAAAATGGGAAGCGAGGGCGTTGGACCCCTTTTTTAATGAAATTAAATTAAACGATTAAATTAATTGAAATTAAAAAGAAAAGGAAATTATTTTTTTGGTTTTTTGTATTTGTGAGAATTTAATGAGATTAATTGAAATTAAAATGCTAACCCTAATTCTAATTGTTTTTTTTTTAGTTTATTAAAAAATATTAAAGTTTAAACCTAAGTCAACCTAATTAATTACATGGTAATTTAATTACAAAAATAAATAATATTTAATTATTAGTGAAAAAGAAAAAAAGAATGAAAAGATTTGAAACCCTAATTCTATCAATTTAAGTTTTATTGAAAAAAAATATTAAAATTAACCCTAGATTAGAACTAATTAATTAATAAAGGTTTTATTTACAAAAAATATTAATTAAATAAATATATTTTAAATTTTGTCTTTTCTGATTTTTTTGTTGTTTTTATGTTTTTTGTGAAAATATTAAATTAATTAAAAAAACAATAATTGAAAAAAGTAAAAAGAATGAAAACAAGAAGCGTAAAAAGGCTTGCAAACCTAGGGGGTTCTGCCCCTAATTTGGAGGGTTTGTTGTAGTGATTAGGCCCATTAACCTTTGCCTTGTTGACTTCTATGCCAGCGTGTGGGACGGTTGACTTGTGTTTACCATGCTCTCCAGATCTGGGCCCTTGGATTGATGAGATTGGCCAAGTGGCATATTGGATGGAGGAGCGTATGATAGACCATTGAGGGGCCAAAGTACCTGATCACGTTTCAAAGAAAAATATAAGGGAATATGAGGGGGACCTGGGATCGAACCCAGGTCCTATTGATTACCAAACGCTTTCTCCACCGCTAGGCCATTCACACGCTTTTGTTTATATAATAATTAACAATCAATATAAAAGAAAACATGAGTTAGTGCTCTTCTCGCGCGAAAAATTTGAATCAACCAATTGCTGATGGCCACCTCATCTTCTTCTTCCTTGGCTTGTTTATTTCCTGAAAATAGAAAGTGGTTAGCGGGGGTTTTGAACCCCCCCAAAACAGGCCATATACAATAATAGCGATTAAGCCCTCTGGGTATATAAATTAGGCGCGAGGGTTGATTCTGAACCGTCCAAGCGCGCTGAATTTGGTCATGGCATTGAGAACGTCCAATTTTACAGTATGAAGAAACGCCTAAATTGAAAGCTTGGTAACCCTAGAAAACAACAATGGCAGATTCGCGTATGGGTGATAAAAATGCAATCAAATTATGTGGTTAGCTTCAGAATGATATAATGAATACAAATCCAATATTAGAATTTACAAATAATGCATGAATTATGTTTCAAGAAACTGAAAAAAAGCTTGAACCGGCCATGGTCGTGCTACCTATTTCTTGTGTTAGGGACGTTGATTTTGACATGTATATGTTCCTTGAAACCTCAGGAACACAATGGAATCAATATTATGGCTTGAATCGACCTAGAAATTGGTTTTCAGTATTGGACTTTTCTTGAAAAATTTCAAGTTTGCTTAGGGATTTCTGGCGCAGCTGGGAGTCCAAGGGCACGAGGGTTAGCTTGCATATATATATGTATCAATGATTTAGGTTAAGAAAATTGATCAAAAATCCATGAATTAATGAAAAGGATATTTGATTTTCAAGCCATAATTTTCCAAATCTTTTTCATGCTTTTTGGCTTCAATCACATCCAATCACCTTTGATTCTTTCCTAACCTGATTTGCACGAAATATTGAGTATATATCATGCATAAAAAGATTGAAAAACCTAGGTTTAGTATTTTTTATATATTTTAATTAATTAAATGAATTTCTAGCATTTAAAAATTCAAATAAATAAAATAAAAATGATAAAAACTTCCCTTTGGGCCAAATGGTCGTGCACATGCCTTGGATGATGAATTGTGGAAGAAAAAGAGGCCCATTAGCATTTTTAGGTCATTTGAAGCAATGTTGACTTTTCAAAATATCCAAAAATTTCCCAACTTCCACAAGGCATAACTTGCTCAATTTTTAAGCCTTGCTCATGTTCTTGGACATTTTGGAAAGGTCTTTGAGTCCTCTAACCAATGTCTTTGGTCCCATGTCATTTTGATTTACCAATCTCAAGTTATGGCCTTTGACTTAAAGTCCCTTTTGTTGACTTTTGAAAATGACCTATAATGTTGAAATTGATAACTTTTTGTGAGAGCATTTCTTGGACTTGAAGTATGAAGATGAGTTGTAGGAAATGTCTTTATCTTCAAAATGAGCTTTGGATGGAAATTTTCTGATAAACCATGTGGAAGTTATGCCCTGGTCAATTTACAGTTGACTTTTTCAACTGTCCAAATATGGAAACTTTTGCATCTTGATGATTTTTGAGCCAAGCTTTGAGAATCATGATCAAGCATTGATCAAATGATGTTTGTGGCTTAAAAATGAGATGTTGACCAAAAATTTGAACTTTTGACTGTCAAATGACCATTTTGCCCCTACAGTTGACTATAGTGCAATTAGGGTTTTGACTGTGCAATTTTGTACTGTAAGTCTTGAAACTTGGTATGAGGATGCTTGACCATATTTGTAGGCATGTGGGACTTGATTGGACCCTTGGAAACTTCATTTTCTTTTCCAGAACCAAAACCCTAATTTTGACTGTTTAGGAGGCCCATACACTGTGCAACCCTTGGGGAGATGTTTGAAGCTTTGACTTGGGAAATTTTGAAGAATATGGGAGGGCAAATTTTGGGGTACAACAGTATGATGTCATGGTAAAGGCACACCACAAGTATTCACAGAAGGCAAACATGGTAAAGCACACAAGTCACACAAGAGCCCTTAGATTTCAGGCCAGCATGAAGTTTAAGTACTACCCTCTTTCAGTTTCAGTTGGTTAAGACCTGTCCTAAAAATAGTAACCAGGTTCTAGAGGATCTCAATATCACTGACTACCCTCAATCGGTCATAACTCCAGCTTAGCAACCTTTTCTTGCGGCCGGAACCATCGCGAGAGTTTAGCCTCAATGAGCGTAGCATACTGCTACTGTTCTATGGCCAAGTTGGTCAATTTAAGGTTCTAAGGTCAGTTGGTGCTTAATGACTCCTCAGAAGACCCATATTCTCCTCGTTCCAACACAAGGGATATCGGTACAGACCAAGGTGTCACACCAACGTAGCTACTGCTTCACCCGTGTCGGTCTATGTCGGACATGTCCCTCACAGTTTATTGCTACTTACCTAAAGGGTAGTCCCCAGATCCGGGTTAGGATCTATAAAACTCCAATACAAGCCCACAAATATAAATCATACAAAGCATGCAATTGAAAACATAGAATGATCTAATCCTAAGGTACACCTCACTTATTTAGATTCCCCAACAGAGTCGCCAATTCTGTGATCGGTGGAAATAGAACTGACTGTTTTGGAATGCTGGTTCGCGAAATGTCGCGGTAAGCAAGAGTCGCCACCGTCTTTTATTTTCTCCAACAAGGAAAGGACAAAAGCACAACAAAATTCCTTTTCGAGATGTTTCTCGGTTCGGGAGGTAGATTATAGAAAGGGAAGGTGTTAGCACCCTTTCTATCCGTGGTTATCCACGGGCTCTTAGGTACTTGCTCACTATGTTTTCAAAAATGTTTTGCTTTTCTTGTGTTTGTGGGTTTTGAAAAAAGTTTGTTTAAAAACTTCGATTTAACTCTTGTATCTGTCCTCAAGAGTGTATGAAGTGTTGTTTGAAAACTTTTGTCAGAAAAGTGTAGGTGCGAAAAGTATTTTTGTTTTGAAAGAGCAAGTATCTAAGAACCTCTACCTACTCAAAAGAAATTAAGCTGTGTAAATGTCCTTTAGACAGTACTATCCCACTATTGAGAAGTAGGTAGCACCGTCGTTGGAGTTATTCGGGTCAATTCGATTATGGGGACATGTGATCACCAAAGCAATAGTAGGACGCCTTAGCGGTAACCCTAATGTCCTAGATCCTTTTTATCTGAGGCAACCGTTTCGAGGCAACTTGGATCTTTAGACAGGAGGGCGACCTCTAAAACACCCTATACTCAATGACCACGTCGAGGAAACCAAGTGAGGCGTACCCTAGGAGTGGCATGTGCGAGTGTGTCAGGATTCAATTAAGTTATCTTTGCACATGTTATGGTGAGCTACGGGTTGATTTTAATTTCAGAATAAGTCTTGTCATGCATAGCCTAGTTAACATACATCTAGCAGTTTAATAGTTGCGGAAAATAAATCTACGCTATTACAAGGCGTCGGGTATTTACATCACCAAAAACAAACCCTTGGAAAGTAAATTGCGGGAAATTAAAGAAAGCGATAAAAAGGGTCCTAATTAAAGTTATTACATCCTTGGAGCAATTACATAATAATGGATCAAAAATTAATATGCGCGAAAGAAAAATTGAATCGGAGAAATTCTTAGGGTTTTGACCCTTTTTGAGAAAGAAAGAAGTTTTTGGTTGTTTACGAATTAAATTAAACCTAAAACTAATTAATTAATAAAAAGAAATATTTTTTGATTTTTATGTGTTAAGGAAAATAAAAAATAGTCAAAAGTTAGTAAAAACTCTAATTCTAATTTATTTTATTTATTGCAAAAAAATATTGAAATTAACCTAATTAAAAAGACTAAATTAATTTCTTAGCGTTTATTTACAAAAATAAAGTGAAATTAATTTTAATAAAAAAAATATTATGTTTTAGTTTTACTGATTTTATTATGAAAATAATTAATTTAGGTTAATTAAGTAATAATAATAATAATAATAAAAAGTAAAATAATTAAATGGAAAAAATATAAAAGAATAAAAAGAACCCAGGGGGGTGTTGGCCCAATTAGGAGGTGTGCCTGGCAATTTTGAAGCCCAATTGTTTCCAGCCTCTTTGACTTTTTTGGATTGCCCACACGTGCATTGACCAGGGAGCATGGTAGTCATTCCATCCTGGCCTTCAGATTTGCTTTGCAAGCCACTTGGAGCGTTGATGATTGAGGTATATGGTGGACAACATTATGCAACCTGCACGTGAATATTCAAAGGAAAAGGAAATAAAGATTTTGGGGGACCTAGGATTTGAACCCAGGTCCCAACGTTTCCAAGCCAATGCCTTAACCACTCCAACCACCTGCTTTAATTGTTATTAGGATAGAGAGAGAACACTATATTGGGAAACAAATCACTAAGCTGTAAAACACAAAAAACGCGCGCCTTTTTGAATTAACCAATGGGAGGCTAACACCTAATCATCTTCTCCGTTTGCCCTGTAAAATAAACATTAGATAGCGGGGGTTTTTAACCCCCACAAACTATGGCGACGAAAAATAGCGATTAGGGCTGTGGTTTACATAAATATTTCGCGAGGGTTGGTTTTTGTTCGTCTTGGCTCAATGAATTCAGTCATGGGTCTCACAAGTCTCAATTTTTCCTGGTTTAGGAATCCCCAATTTCAAACTCAAGAACCCTAGAAAACCGTTCATGGCATCTTGTGATTTAGTGCATTATAATTCAATTAAATGATATCATTAGCTTCATATAGTCCCTGTCAATGCAAAACAATCAAGAAATCATGTTAAATGCTCATGAATTAAGGGTTACGATTATGGATAAAATGTGCAAACCGTGGTTCCGTTCTCAGTGATTTCTTGAGCTTTAAAGCTTGAATTTGATTGCCACGCGTTACTGGGAACTCCTGCAAGGTGTTGGAATCAATAAAAACCTTTGAATCGCTCTAGAATGCCAAAATCAGTTTTGAGTTTTCTTGGAAATTTTTCAATATGCTATGGCTTTTCTGCAGCTTTCTTGCACGTCTATGAGTTAGGGTTTACTTGCATATATATAGAGGAATGGAATTAGGTCAAAATCTTGAGCAAGAATCCATTGCAATGATGATTGAATATTTGATTGAAAATCAAATCTTTTTGCATTTTCATGATTGAACAAAGTTGCCAATTTTGGAGATTTTGCATCTTTGACTTGGTGCACGAAATTGCCAGCCTTTTTAGGTCATATTTGCTTCACAAAAAGATTGAAAAACCAAATCTTTGTATTTTCCTACAATTTAAATTAATTAAATGAATTAATATCAATTAAAAATCCAATTAATTAATAAAAATAAGAAAATAAATTCAATTAAGCTTGATGGGTCGTGCATAGGCATGGATGAAGTTTCAAGAAGAGATTTGAGGCCCATTAGCAAAAATAAGGTGTTTTGAGCAAAGTTGACTTTTGCAAATTCATGAAAATTTCCCAACTTCTCCAATGCATATCTTGCTCAATTTTGATCATATGGACATGTTCTTGGACATTTTGGAAAGGTCTTGAAGTCCTCTAACCAATGCCTTTAGTCCCATGTCATTTGGATTTACCAATCTCAAGTTATGGCCTTTGACTCAAAGTGCATTTTTGTTGACTTTTGAAATTGACCTATAATGTCAAAATTGATAACTTCTTGTGAGAGCATTTCTTGGACTTGGAATGTGAAGCTGGGTTGTAGGAAATGTCATCCTCTTCAAAATGAGCATTGGATGGGATTTTTCTGATGAACCATGAAAAAGTTATGCCCTGGTCAAGATACAGTTGACTTTTCTACTGTCCAAAAATAGTAACTTTTTGCATCTTGATGATTTTTGAGCCATTCTTGTGGAATCATGATCAAGACTTGATCAAATGATGATTGTGGACTCAAAATAAGATGTTGACCAAAAATTCTGACTTTTGACTGCAAAATGACCATTTTACCCTTGTAGTTGACTGTGGGTCAAATGAGGCTTTTGACTGTGCACATTGACACTGTGAGTCTTGAAACTTGGCATATAGGTGCTTGAGGATGTATATGGGCCTATGAGACTTGATTGAAGCATTGAAAACCCCAAATTCCTTGAAAGAACCAAAACCCTAATTTCAGCTGTCTTAGGAGATGGTTTGACTGTCTACCTCTTGAGCAAATCTTGAACCATTTGAAGATGATTCTTGACAAATCTTGAGAAATATGGGAGTGAAAATTTTGGGGTACAACAGAAGGACATGACTATTTTTCGAGGCAACAAGTGAGATTACCTTTGAGGTGCATTTGTGTGAATAGTGTGTTTGATTACATGCATTTAGTCTTGAATTTGGGTTATCTACTTGTTGATTTTAACTCTTTCCATACACACCCTAATTACTAGCATATTATATTAAAGCAGTAAATTATAGAAATTAAAATCCTAAGTTATTACCTCACTTTAGGGGATGGGGGATACAAATGTATAAATGGGGGGGGGGGGGGGGGGTGAAAAGCAATAAAAGTCCTAATTATTACAACCGCATTAAATAGCAATGAAAGAAAATATATAAAAAATATAAAGACAAAAATAGTGCAAAAGAGAGAAAGGGAAGTCTTTCGATTCATGCAGTATTCGAAGCACATGTCCTTCGGTTCATACAAACTTTTTCCTTTCGTTTGGGACTGTGAAGCAGGGTGTTCAAAGCCTGCATCCTTCAATTCACACAATCTTTTTTCTGTTTGGGGCTGTGAAGCAATATGGGGCGAAGCCTAAGGCTTCGATTCACACAACCTTTTTTCTTTCGTTTGGGACTATGAAGCAGTATGAGGCGAAACCATGCTAATTTTGTTTTTATGGTCTGTACAAGTTAGTTCTTGACATGTATTTGAACAAGAAAAGAAAATAAACGAAAGGGTAGAAACAAAAAGTAAACAAAAGTTTATTTACATGCTAGAAACGAAAGGTTTAAAGCCAGGAAGACTTACCTTGAATCTGGAGTTAGTGCTTCTGGACTTTGAGTGATTGCCCTGGATGTCCTTGAATTCGAAAGCAAAGAATAGGGGTATTGTGTTTCTTTGATTCTGGATTCTAAAGCAAAGAAAAGAAGAGTTGTGTTTCTTTGGTTTTGGATTCGAAGGAAAAGAAACAAGTGTTGTGTTTCTTTAGTTCTTGATTCGAAAGAACAGAAACAAAGGTGTGGGTTTTTTGATTCTGGGTTTGAGAGTGTGTTAAGTGTTCTCTCCTTTCTTTTCCTTTCCAACAAATCTCTCTCCAGCCACTAAAAAGCCACCCTTAGATGTGTTGTGAAACATCTTATTTATAGAAGAGTTTGGATGAGATTTGGGGGGGGGGGGGCAAATGAAATTTGAACAGTTTGGGTATGCTGTTTTCATAGCTTTCTAGGTGCAACTCTTATATGCTAGTTTGGTGCAAATTAGGAGCAGCATAGCAGGACTGCTTTGCAGCAGTTTTGGAGTGTTGTGGCAGCTTGGTGCATGATTGTTTCATAGCAGTACAACAGACTTGGACTTGGCAGCATATATGACTTTGTTCAGTAACCTTCGACCAAACTCAATAAAAGATAAAACAACACTTGTTTCCACCAATTGTGTGTTCTTCGAATGGACCCATTGTATGTCCTTTGAATGGACCCATTGCATGTCCTTCGAATGGACCAGTTGAATGTTCTTCGAATGGACCATATTATATGTCCTTAGAATGAACCGTAATGTAGGTTCTTTGAATCCACCAAATTCAAGTTCTTCGAATGGGCCACCAAATATGTGTTCTTCGAATCCACCAATTTCATGTTCTTTAAATGGGCCTTTTGTATGTTCTTCGAATCCACCAAATTCATGTTCTTCGAATGGGCCTTTTGTATGTTCTTCAAATTCACCAATTATGTGTCATAGTGTAGAAACTATGTGTGTTGAATGGTTTAGAGGTGGAGTCAAAGCTAGCATGAGGGAAGCCACTGCTTTGTGAATCGAAGCTAGCATGAAAGAATCCACTGCTTTGTGGTGCTAGCATGAAGGAAGTCATTGCCTTATGGGTCCTAGCATGAAGGAAGTCATTGCTTTGTGGGTGCTAGCATGAGGAAAGCCATTGCCTTGTGCATGCTAGCATGAGGGAAGCCCTTGCCTTGTGAATCGGAGCCAGCATAAAGATAGCCAATGCCCAGTCGAAGCTTTGTGAAATCGAAGCAAGCCTGAAGGAAACCAAAGTCCAGCCGAAGCTTGGGAAATCGAAGTAAACTTGAAGGGGGCCAAAGTCCAGTCGAAACTTGGGTAATTGAAGCAAACTTTAAGGAGGCCAAAGTCCAGGCGAGGCTTGGGAAATCGAAGAAAACTTGAAGGAGACCAAAGTCCAGTCGAAACTTGTGAACCAAAGCTTGATCGAAGGAGGACAAATTCTCAATCGAAGCCTCTAAACCAAGCTTCCTCGAAGGAAGCCAGATGCCTAATCGAAGCTTATGAATCAAAGCAAACTTGCTCTTCTTCGATTTGATGCTTGAGAGCCCAATATGATCCATGGAAACTACATGGGGCATCAAAAATCCAATTGTACTTGTGCAAACTTGAATTTTGAAAATCCTTGTGAGAAAATGTCTTGATAAAAGAGAGGAAAAATTTTAGGGTACAACACTCAGTATGTTAGCTTAGTTGCTTGTACCCTAGAGATTTGTTAATCCCCATAGATATCCCCTGATACCCCCGACAGGTTTCCGCAATGTCTATCTCTTTTGTGATTGTCCTTTCTTACCGATTATTATCCGTGTTTGCCTCTTGAAGTTAGAGTGTGAGAAAGAGTCGATGTATAACCTTTCTTTCTTCTCAATTATTTGAAAATCCTTACTTGGTGTTCAGAAATTCATATAATTGCACCTCTTGAAGAATTACACCCTGCCTTTGGCCTGAGGGATAATGTAGTTCTTTTTCTTGAAAATACCAAATCCTTCCCTTACTCCTCGTAAGTCGGTCCCCTTATTGCTTCTCATATAAGGGATGTTTATTGCCTTGTGCAAGCCCTCGTGGTTCCTGTTCAATGGTTATTGACGTACCATTCGAGTCCAGTGTTTTTCTGACACTTCTTTCCTTGGTCTAGATGTCCCTAGTCCTATTAGGATGAGTGTTTACTTATTTTTACTTCCTTATCCAGCATCGTTTCTATGTCTCTTAAGTCGAGTATTTACTCATTACCTTTGTTGGTGGTCTAGTTCTTCCCTGGCACAAATTTCTTAGGTCTAGTGAATACTAGTCTTCATCGGTCGAGTTGTCTACTCATTGCCTTGTTGGTGGTCCAGTTCTTCCCTGGCGTAACATCTTTAGAGCCGATTGCTCGTTACCTTGTCGGTGGTCGATTTCTTCCTTGGCGTGGCATTTTTGATCTTGTTACCTTGTTAGTGGTCCAGTTCTTCCCTGGCGCGATATTTTTGGGTTTCGTTACCTTGTTGGTGGTCTAGTTCTTCCCTGGCACAACATTTTTTAGATCTGGTAGCTACAAGTTCTTATTAAAGTCAAGTCCGCTTACTTGTTACCTTTTTCATAATGCAGTGTTTTGGTATTCTCCGGTCAAAATTTCCACTCTTTGCCTTGTTGGTGTTCCATTTCTTCCCTGGTGCAACATCTTTAGAGTTAGCTACTCATTACCTTGTCGATGGTCCAGTTTTTCTGTAGCGCGATATTTTTGGGTTTCGTTACCTCGTTGGTGATCCAATTCTTCCCTAGTGCAACGTTTGCAGTGTCGGTGGTCCAGTTCTTCCCTGGCGTTACATTTTTGGTCTCGTTACCTCGTCGGTTGTCCAGTTCTTCTGTGGCGCGACATTTTTGGGTTTCATCACCTTGTTGGTGGTCCATTTCTTCTCTAGCGTAACATTTTCAGTGTCGGTGGTCCAGCTTTTCCCTGGCGCGACATTTTTGGTCTCGTTACCTCGTCGATGGTCCAGTTCTTCCCTGGTGCGACATTTTTGGGTTTCGCCACCTTGTTAGTGGTCCAGTTCTTCCCTGGTGCAACGTTTTCAGTGTCGGTGGTCCAGTTCTTCCCTGGCGCGACATTTTTGGTCTCATTACCTTGTTGGTGGTCCAGTTTTCCATGGCGTGACATTTTTGGGTTTTATCACCTTGTTGGCGGTCTAGTCCTTCCTTGGCGCAACATTTTCTTACCGGTGGTCCAGTTCTTCCCTGGTGCAACATTTTTGGTCTTGTTACCTCGTCTGTGGTCCAAGTCTTCCCTGGCACGAAGTTTTTGGTCTCGTTGGTGGTCCAGTTCTTCCCTGGTGCAACATTTTTTGTGTCGGTGGTCCAGTTCTTCACTGGCGCGACATTCTTGGTCTCATTACCTTGTTGGTGGTCCAGTTCTTCCCTGACATATTGTTCTCTGTGTTGGTGATCCATTTCTTTCCTGGCACAACATCTTTAGAGTCTTCTTAGGTTGAGTCCATTGTCTATTGTCCTCGTTCTTCAAGTCTTTCATGCTTGCAGGCCCCATTTATGTTGATTTATATACCATAAAGCAACCAAAATACAATCACCAGTGTTGATACACAACATATTGTCGTAATTCAGAGTGTAAATTTTGGGTTCAATTTTGTATTCAATCCCATTCTACCTTATCGCTCGAAAGAATGACACCAATCTCGCTTTAGGTTTAAAGAGATTGAATATGGCAAGCTGTTATACCCCAAAATTTACCCTCTTCATTTCAATTCTGTTTGGTTTATATTTCTTCGTCATTCACATGCACACATATCATTAGCTCTATGGTTATGGGATCAAGGCATTTTTGTTAAGCTCTAGTAGGTTATGAAAGACGCTTATTTCGTCAGTCAATGCACTCAGAGTATTCTTCAGGTTATTTAATCAGTGTTCAGTCAAGTCCTCATCATGCCAAGTTCCCATGTGTTCTAGCATGCTTTAAATTGTAGATAAAATCAAACGTTTTAGTCAATTTAGAACAGTTTGAGCAGAAAAGCAGTATTTCGCAGTATAACTTCAAAAATTCATAATTTCTGTCCAGAAAAGTATTTCGGAGTGGTTCTTCAGGCATAAGAACTATCTTGACATTTTCTCCAGTTCATATGTTCGGGTCGAGAGATAATTCTTTGAAGAAGATCTCCAAATATGCAAATACCCTGAAATTTGGATTTGCTAGTCCACTATTTATAAGGCGTTCAAAAATTCATACCTTGTGACCAAAAAATTATCTATGAGTGACTCTTTAGGCATTAAATTCGTCTTGACATCTGTTACATTTCATATGTTCGGGTCAGAGGCCATTTGCCAAACATGGCCTTAACTCACTTCTATAAATTGTTTCAATTCAAATTCATAATCACTTTTACTCATTCTATACAAAATTCACTCAAGAAAATTGGAAATTTTCTCTATTCTCTCTTCTCCCTCAAGAATAAAAGTCAAGAACTCAAACTCTCTCAACTCTTCCTCCCTCCTCCGCCCAAGCTCCTCCGTCGAACCACCCTTCCCCAGCAAACCGACCAGAGCTTTCCCCAATCGGCCAGTCTCTGTGCGCCTACCTCTCTGTCTTCCGCCTTCGAGCTCGACCATAACTCCCTCCTGCGGCCAGTACTCCCCTCCGATCGGTAGCTCCGCTCGAATATATTTCTAGTCTCTACGTTAACCCCCTATTCATATTATTTTCGGTAACTTCTTTGATCGTGCTTGCATCAATTGTTGTGTTGAGATTTAATTGTGAATTCTTGAATTATTTGAATCTTGCATAAATTAAATCTTGAATTTTGAAGAATAAGTGCTTATTGGAATTAAGTGATTTTGCTTGAATTGGATTTTAAAGTGTTAATTCATTGATTCTTGAATCTTGAGGATGAACAAATACAGAATCAGTTGATTTAATTGTTGTTGATTTTTGAGATCTACGCATCGAAATTAATTGTTCATTTGTGCTATGATTTACGCATCGTAATTAGATTTCGATTTGAGATTTGTTGATAATTTGTTTAAATTCATATATCAGAATCAAATTTTGAGGTGTTCACTTGTTTTAGACGCGTAATTAATTTTGGTTTCAAGGCTTGGAAGTGTTGATACCGGTATCGTTTTGTTGATTACAACTTATTTGTGAATTCTGATTGATTTTTATGTGTCGATGTTTGGCTTTTGTGCATTAAAACATTGTTTTCAAATCAATTTTTAGCGGACATCGAGACATATACCATGGCTGCCCTGGGTTCACAAATGTGTTGTAAATTGAGTTTTAATTGTTGTTCGATGCATAAGTGACTTTTTGTTGATAATTGTTGAACACCAGTATCAAGTTTGATCGATTTTAAATCAACTTTTTGTGCATTTCATTTATTAATTCAAAGCTGTCTGAAAAATGTTTTTTGCATACACATTGTGATTTAATTCATAATTAATGCATATTGGAGCTTGTTAGCATATTTGGTTGATACTGGTATCAAGTTTGGTTGTATTTAAGCCGAATTTTTGAGCATTTCGTAAGGTGCAATGTTGCTGCCCGGACATGGTAAGTGCTCATATTTGGTGATTTGATTCCAACTTAATGCATGTTTAAGCTTGTTAGCATAATTGGTAGATACCAATATCAAGTTTAGTTAATTTTATTCCAACTTTTCGCACACTTTCATGTGTTAATATGGTGCTGCCCAGTGTTATACCCCAAAATTTGCCCTCTCATTTATCAAATATTTTCTCACAAGATCTCCTTTGGTTCAAGACTGCACAAGGGTTGATCAGCTCAAGACACATCCTTAAGCACTGATGACTGAAATTAGGGTTTAAGATTACACAAGGATAATTGAACTTTTAATGCCTCATATGACTTTAATCAATCATTATGGACCCTCAAGATTACTCATGTCAAGTTTCAAGTCTTGGATCACATTTTTGTCCAGTCAATTGAACATATGGCCTAAAAATTAGCTGTATTGGGGAAAAAGTCAATTGAGGCCATTTTACAGTCAAACATCATAATTTTTTATCCATATCAACATTATAAACTCATATGTATCATTTGATCAAGTTTGGACCATAATTCCTCAATAAAGTGGATCAAATCATTAAAGGGCAAAATAGTCAAAATTAGGGTTTTGATTGAGAAAGGGCAATTTCTGATTTTTGACCTAGCAAATGGTTAATTGGTTTGGGGCATGATCTCAAGAGTTCAATTTCATCATTTTAATCTAATGGCATGACTCAAAACATTGCTCAAGATCAATTGGATTGATAGTTGATTTTCAGTCAGCTGATCAAAAGTCAACTGTATACTGAAAAGTCAAACTTTGACTTTTTGGTCAAAATCAAGTGTCAAAGATCACAATTCATCAAAACATGTCAAAATATGAAACTTTTTCATCAAGAAATCAAAAAGTCAATATTTCATTTTGAAAATTCAAAGTTTTCAAACTTAGAAATTTTTGTGTTGAAAACTTTATATTTTTTCACAACTTTGAGCAAATTTTTAACCATGATGCAAGATGATTCAAAAGAAAATTTCAACATGAAAGTTGTAGATCTCCATGAGATCTACAAAATTTCTTTACACAAATTCTCCTAGAAATGCTTGTATCTCAAGTTATTAATCCATGAAGTCATGGTCATGAAACTAAACACTTAGTGAAAATTTTGCCCTAGTTTAGGCAGGATTTTGACCTAACTTCATGGAAATTTTTCACATAGTTCCAAGGGGAATTTTCAAAAGTGATTCAAATATGAATTATAGACACACTACAAGCTTTCCAAAATGTCCAAGAACTCCTTGAGATCATTCTTGAGCAGGGAGAATCGAAGAGAGGAAGTTAGAGTTTCAAACTGAAATTATAGGTCATTTTTGATGAACAAGAATTTAAATCTCAAGCCTATGTTGCACAATCTTGCTTTGCAGGCCTCTAAACCTCAAGATCTCTCCCTAATCAGAAGATTACACTTGCTTTTGAGCTATTATCCACTTAATTCAAGCTTTATCCAAGATAATTTTCCATTTATGGAACAAAGTTACCATTGCTATTTTGATAAAGCATTGCTTTTGCAAATGTCAATTCTCCTTTAGCTCCTAACTTGTTGCCTTTGTCCACACTCAAGATAAATGGTCAGAAGTAAACATGTTTAAAGTTCCTAACCACTCTACATGCTTGTACTTTCTACCTTGAAACTACATTTCTCACTTTTCTTCAAAATCAAGCAACTTAGCCATAACCCTATAACTCAGAAATCCCTTGTGCAAAACATCTCCAACCTTTTGCTTATAGATACACAAGTCATTTGCAAGAAAAGGAACGCATGCTCAAGCCCTGAAATCCCCTAAAGTATAGAACCTCCAAAAACATCTCAAAACTTGCCATTTCTGAGTTTTGAATCCAATCTCTAAATTGGCTCGTGCGTTTCTTGGCCTTTTACTTTTAAAAGCTTCTAAATAACATATATAAATAATTCCAACACCTGGAACATGACTGTAACACCTCCATCACCATCCACCATTTTAAAAAACAACACCTTGCACCTTGACTTCTCCAGAACTCCTCAGCCACTTTCAGCTCAAGCCAAGCATCACATTAGCTTCATGGGAACTTGAGGAAGCTAACCCAATCACTGGAACTTATCAAAAGCTGCTCAAACTCAAAACACGATATCCTCTTGTAAGGTGAGTTTTCTAACTTTTGAACTATTCATACAAGCATTATTAATGGTTTATTTATGTATAAGAAATGTAGATATCATTGTCCTGAAGCTAACCATGTCCTTATATTTCATTATTGTTGCTTAAGTAGTTAGAATTTTGAATTTGAACCTCTGAAAATAATTAAGTCAGAATTTGGTACTTTAAAAAATTCTCATTCATCTTTGATTTATAGCTTATAATATTTATATGGTTGGATTCATATTGAAAAATGGGGCAACTTTCATGTTTGCATATTTCATTTTTATTGAGAAATGGTGAAGATACAGGTGGTCTGGCTGGAGGTTGAAGATGAAGTGTATTCAGGCCTTATTTTGTATTATATATTTATCATTTCAGTTATATTAACAGATGTATATCCACCCCAGTGGTAAGGCAACACGCTGGTAACCAAGAGGTCGTGGGTTCAACACCCAGCGTGCTGCCTTTTGCATTTTTTCACATTTTTTTGACATTTTTTGTTACACGAAGTTGTTGGGCCTTCCCCTCTTGGGCTTTGCATTTTTACTCACTAATACCCCTCTGTTTGCTCATACCACACAACCCATATACCTTTTTTGATTTTCTGATTTTCAAACAAAAACATCATTTGGGCCAGATTAAAAAAAAACTGTTTTTTCTAACAAACCTCCAAAATTCAATTTTAACCTCCCTGACTTTATTATTTTTATTTTATTCTTATTTCATCTTTTATTTATTTATTATTATTATTATTATTATTATTATTATTATTATTATTATTATTATTATTAATAATAATAATAATAATAATGAAAAATCCAAAAATATTTATGTTTTTATTATTTATATTTAGTTTATTTTCTTCATAAAAACTAAAAGAACAAAAAATATTTTTTCATTTAATAAATTAATTTCTTTTTTTTATTCAATAAACATTTAGACTAGGGTTTAACTATTATATTATTTTCTTGTGAGTAAAATCAATTTAGAACTTAGGATTTTTATTTGATTAATTTTATTTACTAATTAAATTCACAAAAAACCTAAAAAAACTTGTTTTCTTTAAATTAATTTATTTTATTAACTTAATCTTAATTTTCTTATTTTTAGTTAATTATTTTATTTTTAATTAATTAGGTCAAAAACACCCTTTTCATGAAAACCAAACAAATATCACATTTCTTTTTACATTTTATATTCTTGCATTTTTATCTTCATTTTTTTACATTTATTCAAATTCGATATGGTTGTAATAATTATTTAGATTTAATTTCTTGCAATTCCCCATTTGTAATTTGTACACCCCCTCTCCTAAATGATGTAATAGCTTAGTATTTTCATTTTTCGCAATTTAAATGCTTTATATACAAATGCTAGTGTTGTACCCCAAAATTTGCCCTCCCATTTTTATTCAAGATACTATCCTAGGTCTTCTCGAATACTCAATTTGGCTCAGAAGTTTGATCAGATAGATTCTCTTCCTAGGCAGTAAGTTAACGATTAGGATTTGACGTTTCTCAAAGAAAATTGATTCTTCAAGGTTTCAAATGGTCTTCATAGATCTTCATGTCTCTTTAAGGATGTTCAAGCCGAGTTTCAAACCTCACATCGTAAGTTTGCTCAGTCAATGGTTCAGACGACTGAAAATGATTCCATTGACCCAAATGTTGACCTTTTGCGAGACCAAGTTTAAGCGACTGTAACTTCTTCACTATTCGATATTGTTGAGCGGTTCTTTTTTCGTATGACTCTCCTCGATGTTATCTCCAATTTCACTTCACAAATCAAGAGTTGATTACGTGTAGAAGATCACCAAAATTCGAATGCGTTAGAAGTCACTTCATGGATTTTGACCTAATCTTAAGTAAGTGTCGCCTAATTTCTAAGAATTGTGATTTCCTCAAATTATGAGATCTTGAGACGATTATTTCTGCATATGGTCATAAGTGATGTTACTCACGAGTTATCTTCAAAGATCGAAAGAAAATTGCATTGGGAAGACTTTGAAAGTTAACGAATCGTCGCAAGTCATTTGTTTGCTTTCAAGTGTTCTTAATCACCATTGTTTTTGAAATTTGTTAATTCTATAAGGTTAATGATTATTCTCAAAGCATGATTGTTTAGCAATGAAGTTCCATTTTAATCGAGTATGGTGTGCGAGTTCATTTTGAATGCAAATTTGGTTTGGACAAGAGTTGAAGATTAAAACTGTCATTTAGATGACCATGGCTTTGGGTTTGAGTTAACCAAGTTAGAATTGAATTCTTAAACATTTATTTTGTTTAGAAATTTGATTGGAGTACAAGGCGCATTGGTTTATTTGATCATTTTGTGATTGCTTAAAGTTCAAGTTACCAAACCAAGATATTTTATTCAAAGCATTCAATTGAGAATTGCAAAGTTTAAATAAATTCAGGATTGGTACGATAAATTTCATCATTTACAAATTTATTCAAGGCCTTGTATTCAATACATTTTTGGGACAAATTACAACTTTTGTTTACAAAGCAAAAAAGTAATTATAATGTTTGCTTTGACTACAAAGAAAGAAATTTTATTTTGTTTCTTCAAGTCTCCATTGCTTCATCTTCAAGCAATCCTCGCTTGCCATTCACGCCTCATGTTCATGAAACAAAGAAAAGAAAGTTAGCAAGAATTCAAGCAAAAGAGTGTTTGTTAAAAGAGAAATTTCATCACTAGGGTTTGTATATAGGAATTAGAATTTAAGTTGTTTTTTTTATCATAATCCCTCTCCTCCCATTCTTGCAAATCACAAGGTTGGACCATGGTTCACAAGAAGGAAAAGCAAATGTGCAAGCAAACAAAACAAAGGTAGGCTGCTGTAAATATAGCAGCAAGAACAGACTGCAAAACCAGCAAACAAAGTAAGCATAGAAATAGGGCAAGGCTGCCAAACAACAGCTAATGTAACAACAACAGGCTGCTATACAAGCAGCACAAAGTAAAAGCAAGTGATCTAGCAAGAAACTAAGAGCCCATGGAAAACCATGGATGAAAAGGGTGCTAACACCTTCCCTTTTCATAATCTACCCCCCGAACTCAAGAAAAAATCTCTAAAGGTCTTTCCTGTTCTTTTCAGCCTTTCCTTTTGGATAAAAGAAAAGTCAGTGGCGACTCTTACTAATCCGCACAATTGCGATCAAACGCAAACGACTCGAGTCAGTTCTCTCGCTGTATCACAGAACTGGAGACTCTGCTGGGGACATTCTTAAAGTGGGGTTACCTTAGGGCTAGATCACATTTACTTGCTTTCATTGTTTGACTTGTATGCTTTCCATGATGGTTCTTTGTTTGGGTTTGAATCCTCTACCCGGATTTGGGATACCTTATAGGTAAGTAGCAATACATTGTGGAAACTGTGCGGGGTATACCGACACGGTTTAAGCAATAGTTATGTTAGTGCGACATATTTGTGGGTACCGGTAGCCCTTGAGTAGTCAAGGAGAATACGGGGTCGTTGAGTGATGTCATGAAGCACTAATGAACTTTTAGAACCTTTACTTGACCAACTTGGCCATTAGAACGTAGTGAGATGACCGGCTTTGGTGCAGTCCGAAGTTGGTAGATATTCGATACTACACTCATTGAGGTTTGGTTTTTTTGGGATATTTTGGTCGCCATTAAAGAGGCTTGCGCTGAAATAATGACCAAAGAAACAAACCAGTGATATTGAGCTCCTTAGAACCCGGTTACTATTGCTAGGACTGGTTTAAGCCAACTAAACTTCAAGAGGGTACTTACCTATGAAACCCCATGCAAGCCTAAGCCTAAGGACTTGTTTGTTTTGTTTATATTTACTTGTACATAACATCATGAGCATCATAACATCATACTCATACTCACTAATCATTTCAAGGATTTTTAGGATTTATTTTTGTTTCTGTTTTGTAGGACATGGATTCTATTCGCAGGAAAACCATTCAAGTCAATCTCGTAAGGATTCCTCCTCAACTCAAAGAGTTAGCATCAAGGATTCCTGAGAATTCTCCATTTATCGAAAGACATGGTCACCTCCTAAACTTGGTTACCTCAAAAACTGACGAAGATATGATGAAGGTGCTCTTCCAATTCTTTGATCCTCTACACCATTGCTTCACATTTCTTGATTATCAACTTGTGCCAACTTTGGAAGAATTCTCCCAACTCTTGAGGATTTCCATTCTCAATCAACTACCTTTCAACAGTACAGAAAGAGAACCAAAGCCCGAAGAGATGGCTCAAGCTCTACACTTGCAACCATTTGATATCACAACTAATTGGGAGACAAGGAGTGGTGTCAAGGGTTTCCTAGAAAATTTATTGTTTGAGAAAGCCCAAAATTGTTGGAACTCTTTGGATTTGCAAGATTTTGAGGAAATTGTGGCTCTCCTCATCTATGGGGTGGTTTTGTTTCCAAACTCTGATCAACTCATAGATGTGAATGCCGTAAAAATCTTTATGTCTCGTAACCCGGTGCCTACTTTGCTAGGAGACATCCCACATACCTTTCACACTCGCACTATGAGGAAAAGAGGTATCCTTATGTGTTGCACCCCTCTCTTGGCAACATGGTTTATTTCGCATCTTCCCCAATTTGTATTGAAGAACGAACAAGGCTCAAGGTGGTCACAAAGGTTGATGACGCTCAAACATTTAGACATCCGTTGGTGTTCCCGATCTATAGAGAATGTTATCATTGTCGATCGTTATGGAGAATTCCATAATGTCCCCTTACTTGGAATTAGGGGAGGTATCACCTATAACTCCTGCTTAGCTTTAAGACAATTTAGTTATGCCCAAAGGGATGGTCCCCATGAGATACTGATTCAAGGGTTAGTATTTGACTACGAGAGTGACAAGGGAGGAGAACCCTAGTCCTGAACTCTCTGACAATGATACAAACTACAATGATGAGCAGTACCCTCCCACTGAGGATAGGTACAAGCAGTTAGAGGATCGGTTAAGCGCTATGGAGATCCAGAGAATACCAGGGCTGGATTTTGAAGAGCTGGGATTGGTTTCCGGGGTAGTCATCCCACAAAAATTTAAAGCTCCGGTTTTCGCAAAGTATGATGGGGTGTCTTGTCCCAAGCTTCATCTATGTTCCTATGTGAGGAAGATCCAACCTCACATTGCTGATAGAAACTTGTGGGTTCACTTCTTTCAAGACAGTATGTCAGGGACTCAGCTTGAATGATTCTACCAATTGGAGGAAACCAGTGTCCGAAACTGGGAGGATTTAGCTGCTGCTTTTTATAAGTAGTATCAATACAACGCCGACCTTGCCCCTACCCATACTCAACTTCAGAGTATGTCCATGGGTGCATATGAAGGCTTTAAGGACTATGCGCAAAAGTGTAGAGATTTGGATGGAAGAGTCCAACCCCATTTGTCTGATAGGGAGTTAGTCGACATGTTTCTTGGGACGCTGTCTGGTCCATTCTTTAACCATTTAATCGGTAGCTCATCGGCTGGTTTTACTGAGCTGATATTAAATGGAGAGAGGGTAGAAGCTGGGATCCAGAGTGGTAAAATACAGAAAGATACCTCGTCAAGTTCAGCAAAGAAACCCTTCACGGCTAAGAAGGAGGTCAGTGCGTTTATAGCCCAAGAGGTCAAGGCCGAACTGACTACCATTCAATAGTAGGTGCTGTGATGATACCTAGGCATGCGGCTACCTTACAATGAAATAATCAGCAAAGGGTAGAAAGACCGCAAAGGCAGTTCACCCAGATTAACATGACATTGACAGAGGTTCTACCCCATCTGCTGAGATCCAACTTGGCAACCTTGAAGGAGGCTCCCAAGAATCCTAATACCACGTCTCCTCGATACAATCCAAATGCTCGGTGTGCCTACCATTCTGAGAGTCCTGGCCTCGATACAAATGACTGCTGGGCTCTGAGAAATAAGGTACAAGATCTAATTGAAGCCAAGGAGATTGAGTTCGATGCTCCGGAGAAGCCCAATGTCATAACTGCTCCCATGCCTAAGCACAACCATGAAGTTAACACCGTTGATACCGATCTGTTTGTGACCTCAGTTGGTGAAGTTTCTACTCCTCTTATGACTGTTAAGAAGAATTTGTTGTTGGACGGTTTATTTCCGGGTTGTGGCGAAGATTGCCACATGTGTTCATCTCTGCCTTCTGGTTACTATTTGCTGAAAACAGGTGTCCAACGCCTGATGGACAACAGAGAAATTTTGTTCGAAAAGACTTTGATTCCAACTGTTCCGTGTGAAGATATTGCTATTATAACCATTTCCGCCAATCCTTCCAAGGCTTCCTTGAGAAGACCTGTTAGGATTACACCCTCTCCAAGAGTCGCTCCATTAATAATCACTTGTCCTGGTCCTGTCCCATACGTCTCAGACAAAGCTGTCCCTTGGTATTATGGTGCCGAGATTTACTATTATGGCGTTAAACAGGATATGAAGAATACATAGGCTGATCCCGATGTCAGTAACATTGTCGGGACCAACAAGATTACCAGAAGTGGAAGGGTTTTCTCTCCCGAGATTTCCCCAAAGATTTTCAATAAGCATGTTGTTATCCCATCTGTTGTTCCTGCTAATACTTCAGCTACTACTCCCGTTCTTACTCCATTTGTTACCCCCTCCGATGAGTCATCTAGGACTCGAGGCAAAGAAGCTGTAGGTGAGCCTTCCCGGACGGACGCATCTAGAAAAGTCGTTGTGGAATCCTCTAAGCAAGAGATAGAGGAAATGTTAAAAATAATCAAAAAGAGCGACTACAATATGGTCGAGCAGCTGGGGCAGACCCCTTCGAAGATATCGATGTTGTCTTTGCTGTTATGTTCTAAGGCCCATGCGAAGGCTTTGATTGCATTCCTCAAGATTGCGCATGTGCCGCAAGAAACCTCAGCCAATCAATTCAAAGACTGTGTGGCCAGCTTGACTGCTGACAATGGCCAGCTTTGCATGTCTCGATCGAATGCAGGGGAACCACTATGGCTCATGTGCTGGTGGATAATGGGTCCTCACTGAATGTCCTGCCTAAGAAGGATCTTGATCGACTAGATTAGTAAGGCTTGACCCTAAAGCCCAATAACATTGTGGTAAGGGCTTTTGACGGGTCGAAGAGAATGGTGCATGGGGAGGTGGACATCCCTGTCAAGGTAGGCTCTCAGACCTTTGAGTCCACCTTCTATGTGATGGACATCAGGCCATCATGCTCCTATTTGTTGGGTTATCCTTGGATCCATGAAGTTGGGGTTGTTACTTCTACACTGCACCAAATGCTGAAATATCCGGTAAAGGGGAAGATTGTCACTGTGCATGGCGAAGAGGAGTATATGGGGAGTCACCTGAACTCCTTCAGGTATGTAGAGATGGACAGGGAATTCATAGAGACTCCTTGTCAAACCTTTGAAGAGGTTCCCCAGATTTTAGCGTCAACCGAGACTACCACCAGCACCAAACCTCCTCTAAAGATGGCTTTTCTCAAGGACGTCAGAGCAGTGGTCGAAGAAGGTGGGTGTACCAATTGGGGACAGCTCCCTGATTTTACTCACAAAACTGACAAATTTGGTTTGGGCTTTACTTCATGGGCTCAAAGGGCTGTTCAACGCGCTCGGGCTGGAGGACCTCCCCTATGCATTAGCAGTCGTGGGGTCAACGCTATTGAAGACAGTGAGGAATACTTTGACATTGATAGCTGGATCTACCCGACTACCAATGGTGGACCGAGTAACTAGACGGCTAGAGATTTTATTCCAGTTTATTTTATTCTGCAGTAATTATCTCGTGTTCTAAATTTGTAATGAACAATTTTTAACTTTTTGGCCATGTGCCTTACCCGAGGCACAATGTTTCCATCTGCGAGGGTTATTATATGTCATTTCATATGTCATCAATAAAGCATTGGACGTTCCTTGCATACAAATTTTTCATTCTCTATTTTTCTTTTATGTTTTTACTTTATCAATACAGTTATGCTCTTACACACACTCACGTATCAAACTACAGATCCATATCCACTTTGGATCCTATTGATAATAATTTTGCTACTGCCAGTTATGATTTCAAAAATCCGATCAACCAAGTCGAGAACGAAGGTGAGGACGATTGTGAAGTGCCTGGAGAATTGGCTAGACTGTTGCAACAAGAAGAGAGGGCTATACAGCCTCATGAAGAGCCAGTTGAGACGATAAACTTGGGCACATGGGTGGACAAAAAAGAAGTCAAGATCGATGCAAATCTGGAAGCTAAGATCAAACAGCGGTTGATACAAATGTTGCACGACTATGTTGAGATCTTCGCCTGGTGATATGAAGACATGTCTGGTTTAGACACTGACATCGTGGTATACCGACTGCCGACTAAAGAGGATTATCCTCCATTTAAATAGAAGGTCCTCCGTATGCACCCTGAAATGTTAGAGAAGATCAAAATGGAGGTTATGAAACAGTTCAACGATGGGTTCTTAGTTGTCACCTCTTATCCGCAATGGGCTTCTAACGTTGTTCTGGTGCCAAAAAAGGACGGTAAGGTACGGATGTGTGTAGACTATAGAGAACTGAATAGGGAAAGCCCCAAGGATGACTTCCCGCTTCCTCACATTGATGTTCTGGTTGACAACATTGCACATCACAAAATTTTCTCCTTCATGGATGATTTCTCTGGCTATAACCAGATCAAGATGGCTCCTGAAGACATGGAGAAGACAACCTTCGTCACACAGTGTGGCACTTTCTGTTACAAGGTGATGCCTTTTGGGTTGAAGAATGCTGGGGAAACTTATCAGTGAGCCATGGTCGCTTTGTTCCATGATATGATTCACCATGAGATAGAGGTTTATGTTGATGACATGATAGCCAGATCCCAAATCGAGGAAGAACACCTTGAGCATCTACAAAAGCTGTTTGACAGGTTGAAGACATACAAGCTGAGGCTAAATCCGAACAAGTGCACCTTCGGGGTAAGGTCTGGTAAACTTCTGGGGTTCATCGTCAATGACAAGGGTATTTAGGTAGACCCTGCAAAGGTAAAGGCCATACAAGAGATGTTGGCTCCTCGCATAAATAAGGAGGTTAGAGGTTTCTTGGGATGCCTAAATTATATTGCCAGGTTCATCTCACATCTAACTGCTACTTGTGAGCCCATCTTCAAGCTTCTGAAGAAAGATCAAGTGGTAAAGTGGAATGACGAATGCCAGACTGCTTTCAAAATAATCAAGGAATACCTTCAAGAACCGCCAATTCTGATGCCTCTGGTTGAAGGAAGACCTTTGATATTGTACTTAACAGTGCTAGACAATTCAATGGGGTGTGTGCTGGGGCAGCATGACGAGTCTGGTCGAAAAGAGCATGCAATATACTACCTTAGCAAAAAGTTTACCGACTGTGAGACAAGATACCCACTGCTCGATAAAACTTGTTGCGCTTTGGCATGGGCTGCTCGCCGGCTAAGACAGTATATGTTGATCCATATTACTTTGTTGATATCTAAGATGGATCCAATCAAATACATCTTCGAGAAGCCCGCTCTCTCCGGAAGAATAGCGAGATGGCAGATGATCTTAACTGAATACGATATACAATATACAACCCAGAAATCAATTAAGGGAAGTGTATTGGTTGATCATTTGGCTCATCAGGCCATGGATGACTACCAGTCCATGAATTTTGAGTTCCCGGACGAGAATATCATGCTAGTGACTGATTACGAAGAACCTGGACAGGATGAAGGACCCGAGGAGGGATCCCGATAGACTATGGTTTTTGACGGAACTTCGAACGCACTCGGTAATGGCATTGGCGCTATAATCATATCTCCTGAGGGCTGTCACACTCTTTTCACTACCCGACTATGTTTCAACTGCACTAACAATATGGCGGAGTATGAAGCCTGCATCATGGGTCTCAAAGCTGCTATCGACCTTAGGATCATGTTCTTAAATGTCTTTGGGGATTCAGCTTTAGTGATAAGTCAGATCAAAGGAGAATGGGATACGAAACATCCAAACCTCATCCCATACAAAGAGCATGTACTAACATTACTCCCACATTTTGAGAAGGTAACCTTTGAACATTTCCCACGAGAGGAGAATCAGTTAGCGGACGCGCTGGCTACCATGTCTTCTATGTTCAAAGTCAGATGGGACAACGAAGCTCCCTGAATCACCATTGGGAGGCTGGATGAACCAGCGCACTGCTGCGAGATTGATACTGAAGAGGTAGTAGATAAGCCTTGGTTTCACAAAGTCAAAAGGTATCTCGAGACTCAAGAGTACCCCGAAGAGGCATCTGTCAGTGATAAGAAGTTTATGAGAAGGTCCGCTGCAAAAAATTTCCTCAGTAATGGAATCCTCTACAAGCGCAACCATGACTCTACCTTACTGCGGTGTGTAGACAAGAGCGAAGCAGAGAGGATTATGACCGATCTACATGAAGGTACCTTCGGAACCCATTCCAGTGGACATACCATGGCTAAAAGGATCCTACGGGCAGGATATTACTGGTCCACTATGGAAGCAGATTGTTATCAGCATTCCCAAACCTGCCATAAGTTCCAAATCTATGCTGATAAGGTGCATGTGCCTCCGGTTCCTTTGAATGCCTTGACAGCTCCGTAGCCTTTTGCAATGTGGGGCATTGACATGATCAGAGAAATCATGCCTACCTCTTCCAATGGGTATCGCTTCATTCTGGTAGCTATCGGTTACTTCACAAAGTGGGTTGAAGCTGCCTCTTTTGCTACTGTGACCAAGAACGCGGTGGCGCAATTTATCAGGCATAACTTGATCTGTCGGTACGGTGTGCCAAAAAGAATTATCACGGACAATGGTACGAATATCAATAATACGATGATCAATTCTTAGAAAACCCTAATTCAAAGACAAAACAATGCATGTAAATCAATACACTTACACACTTACACCCTTAGGGTAAATCCACTCTGTTTCCTTACAAAAATGGCCATATTATGCATGTGAGGTATCTTAGCAAAAATAAGCAAAAAATACAAGATCATAGTCCCTCAATGATGCTATCCATGTTTCCTTTCAAAATGATCTTAGTCCCTAAAGAAAATACTAAGATATCTTACAACATTGTTAATCATGGCTATACGATGACCCTTACCCATCCCTTTTACATACAAAGATAGGTTTACTTACCAAATCAATGCTAAGGTAACAATGTCAAAGGAAGGAGTAAATAACTATGAAATACTTTTTGAGTAGGTAGATTGTTCCTAGTTGCTTGCTCAATTTCAAAACAAAAACATCCTTGTTATTTTCAAAATAAACACCAACACTTTCAGAAAAACATCTTTTCAAACTTGAAAACATTTCAAAAGATCAAACTCTTTGCATACATTCTTATGAACGAGAATCATTACAAAGTTTGCCTAAACGATGTCACCCTTTTCAAAATACTTTCAAAAACCACACAAAGCACATTTTCAAACAAAAGCAAGTGATCTAGCAAGTAACTAAGAGCCCATGGAAAACCATGGATAAAAAGGGTGCTAATACCTTCCCTTTTTATAATCTACCCCCCGAACTCAAGAAAACATCTCAAAGGTCTTTCCTGTTCTTTTCAGCCTTTCCTTTTGGATAAAAGAAAAGTCGATGGCGACTCTTGCTAACCGCAACATTTGCAATCAAATGCAAAACAATCAAGTCAGTTCTCCCACCGTGTTACAGAACTGGCGACTTTGCTGGGGAGATTTTTAAAGTGGGGTTACCTTAGGGTTAGATCACATTTACTTTCTTTCATTGTTTGACTTGTATGCTTTACATTTTTGTTCTTTGTTTGGGTTTGAATCCTCTACCCAGATTTGGGATACCTTATAGGTAAGTAGCAATACGTTGTAGAAACTATGCGGGGTATACAGACATGGTCTAAGCAATAACTACATTAGTGTGACATATTTGTGGGTACCGGTAGCCCTTGAGTAGTCAAGGAGAATACGGGGCCGCTGAGTGATGTCATGAAGCACTAACTAACTTCTAGAACCTTTACTTGACCAACTTGGCCATTAGGACGTAGTGAGATGACCGACTTTGGTGCAGTATGAAGTTGGTAGATACTTGATATTACAATCATTGAGGTTTGGTTTTTTGGGATGTTTCGGTCGCCATTAAAGAGGCTTGCGCTGAAACAATGCCCGAGGAAACAAACTAGTGATATTGAGCTCCCTTAGAACCCGATTATTATTGCTAGGACAGGTTTGAGCCAACTAAACTTCAAGAGGGTATTTACCTATGAGACTCCATGCAAGCCTAAGGCTAAGAACTTGTTTTTTTTGTTTGTATATACTTACTTGTACATAACATCATACTCATACTCACTAACCATTTCAAGGATTTTGGGATTTATCTTTGTTCTGTTTTGTAGGACATGTATTCTATTCGCAGGAAAACCATTCAAGTCAATCTTGTAAGGATCCCTCCTCAACTTAAAGAGTTAGCATCAAGGGTTCCCGAAAATTCTCCATTTACCGAAAGACATGGTCTCCTCCTAAACTTGGTCACCTCCAACACTGATGAGGACATGGTGAAGGTACTCTTCCAGTTCTTTGATCCTCTACACCATTGATTCACATTTCCCGATTATCAACTTGTGTCAGCTTTGGAAGAATTCTCCTAACTCTTGGGGATTCCAATTCTCAATCAACTACCTTTCAACGATACGGAAAGAGATCCAAAGCCAGAAGAGATTGTTGAATCCTTACACTTGCAACCATCTGATGTCACAACTAATTGGGAAACAAGGAGTGGTGTCAAAGGTTTCTTAGACAATTTCTTGTTTGAGAAAGCTCAAAACGGTTGGAACTCCTTGGACTTGCAAGCTTTTGAGGAAATTGTGGCTCTCCTCATCTATGGGATGGTTTTGTTTCCAAATCCTGACCAACTCATAGATGTAAACACCGTCAAAATCTTCATATCACGTAACCCGGTACCTAATTTGTTAGGAGACATCCTACATTCTTTTCACACTCGCACTATGAGGAAAAGAGGTATCCTTATGTGTTGTACTCCTCATTTGGGAAGATGGTTTATTTCGTATCTTCCCAAATCTGTATTGAAGAACGAGCATGGTTTAAGGTGGTCACATAGGTTGATGACACTCAAACATTCAGACATTCATTGGTGTTCTCGATCTCTAGAGAATGTTACTATCGTCGACCGTTGTGGAGAATTCCCTAATGTCCCCTTACTTGGAATTAGAGGAGGTATCACCTACAACCCTTATTTAGCCTTAAGACAATTTGGTTACGCCCAAAGGGGTAGTCCACATGAGATGCTTATTCAAGGGTTGGTATTTGACTACGAGAATGACAATCAAGGTCACCTCCAAAGGTTTGTCTGAGCTCGGAGGATGTTGAACAAGGTATATAGCAAGACATTGGGGCATAAGAATTCCATTCGTCTTGAGCCTTACCTCAAATGGGTACGAGCCCGTGCTCAAAGTCTTATGATGCCTTACCCCTTCATTCTCCCAGTTATCATAGAGCCTGTTGTGGAAGGAGATGTTCCATACACTATCCTGCATCCTGACATGCCCACCTCTCTTGAAGACTTGCAAAGGGATTGGATATAGCTTAAGGGGGGAGAGAGACACTTTTGAGGCCCAATTCTACGCCAGTGAGAAGAAGGTTCTGGAACTCACCAAGCAACTTCATGAGGAGCGAAGTCTGAACGCATACATTGCACCAAAGAGGATGCGTACAACTTTTTTATCTTAGAGTTTTTGTATTTCTTTGTAAGCCCAAAGAGGCATGATGTACTCAAACTTTGATTTATTAATATAACGTGTGTTCCTTTTTTGTCTAAAGCAAATTAAAATCCCTAATTTCCTTGAAATCATTGCATATGCATCTCCATTCATCATAACATAAGCATGTTTCTTACCACAGGTCTCCTTATCTTTCTAACTGTTTATTTCAGTAATATGGATCTTGAGCAGACAGTAAAAGACCTCCAGGCGCAGAATGCTCAGTTTCAATAGATGTTCTTGACTCTAGCCAAAGGACAAGAGGATTTGAAAACTTTGTTGATCGAAGAAAAGAAGAAGAAAGCAAAGAAAGCAATCAGTGTTCTGAATATAGGAAGAAGGTTCCCAGGGCCAGCCAGACGGACCCTAGACTTGCAACATCATCTGGTGAAAAGGATAATCAAGAAGGGAAAGGCAAGGAAGTGACTACCCAACCAGAATCTGAAGAGGAAGAAGAAGAGGATTACTCTGAAGAGCAGTATCCCCCGGCTGAAGACAAATACAAACATCTGGAAGAATGTCTAAGTGCAATGGAGATTCAGAAAGTGCCCAGGTTGTACTTGAAGAGCTGGGTTTGGTGTATGGGATTGTTATTCCACCAAAATTCAAGGCACCAATGTTTGCTAAGTACGATGGGGTTTCGTGTCCCAAGATGCACCTCCGATCTTATGTGAGGAAGATACAGCCTCACATTGCAGACAGAGATTTGTGGGTCTACTTCTTTCAAGATAGTCTATCCAGGACTCAGCTAGATTGGTTCTATCAACTGGAAAGGGCCAATAACCATAATTGGGAAGACCTTTCCGCTGCTTTTTATAAACAATATCAATACAACACAGACCTTCCTCCCACCCGTACTCAACTCCAGAGTATGGCTATGGTTTCAAGCGAAGGTTTCAAAGACTATGCTCAGAAATGGAGGGACTTAGCAGGAAGAGTCCAGCCTCCCCTATCTGATAGGGAGCTAGTAGACATGTTTTTGGGTACCCTATCTGGTCCTTTCTTTAATCATCTAATTGGAAGATCCTCAGTAGGCTTCATTGAATTAATCTTGACCGGGGAAAGAGTGGAAGCTGGGATTAAGTGTGGGAAGATCCAAAAAGACACATCCTCTAGTGCTGTGAGAAAACCATTTATCTAGAAGAAAGAAGTTGTTGCTGTATATCCTTAAAGGAATTAGGATAGAACTGAACATCGTCCAATGGTAGGGGCAGTCATGAACCCTAAGCCTGCACCCACCCAACAAAGGAACAATCAGCCTAGAAGAGAAAGACCAATAAGACAATTTACTCAGATAAATATGATGTTGTCTCAAGTCCTGCCACATTTGTTGAGATCTAATCTGGTAACTTTGAAGGAAGCCCCAAAGAATCCCAACACCTCCTCTCCTCATTACCACCTTAATGCTCGTTGTGCTTACCATTCAGAAAGTCCAGGCCATGATACTAACAACTAATGGGCTTTGAAAAACAAGGTGCAAGACCTTCTCGAGGCAAAAGAAATTGAATTTGATGCTCCTGAGATCCCAAATGTTATCACTGCTCCTATACCCAAGCATGGCCGTGATGTTAACACCATTGAAGATGATATGTTTGTTACTGTTGTTGATGAACTTGTTACTCCTCTCCTGACTGTCAAGAGGAACCTGTTGAAGGCCGGTTTATTTCTAGGCTGTGGCGAAGGATGCCACCACTATTTATCCCTACCAGCTGGTTGTCATTTATTGAAAGCAGGTGTCCAGCGCCTAATGGATGACAAAGAGATTTTGTTTGAAAAGACTCCCGTTCCAACCATTGCTTACAAAGATGTTTCGATAGTAACTGTTTTCGCCAATGCTTCCAGGGTCTCCACCAAAAGACCGGTTAGGATTACATCAGTTCCTAAGGTAACTCCGCTGATAATTACTGTGCCAGGGACGATCCCGTACTCCTTAGATAAAACTGTCCCATGGAACTATGGGGGTGACGTCTACTATCACGGCGTAAAGCAGGATTGGCTGGCTATTGAAGACTCGATTTTTGAGAAGGCTGACCCCGACATCAGCAACATTGTGAGAACCAGCAAGATAACCCGAAGTGGAAGAGTATTCTCCCCAGAGATTGCTCCTCCGAAAACTGTTACCGGTCCTGTGATCATCCCTGCTTCTGTTCCTGTTGACACTGCTACTACTACAATCCCTATGGTTACCCCTACTGACACCCCTACCACCAAGTTGACCGAGACTCGGGGCAAAGGAATTCTGGTTGAGCCTGTCCAGATGAAGGCGCAATCAGTATCTATCCCGGAAGCCTCCCAAAAGGAGATGGAAGAAATTTTGAAAATTATAAAGAGAAGCGGTTACAACGTAGTCGAACAGCTAGGGCAAACTCCGTCAAAGATTTCCATGTTGGCTTTATTGTTGTGCCCCGAGGCTCATGCGAAGGCCTTGGTGAAATTTCTCAAAACTGCCCACGTACCACAAGAAACCTCTGCTGATCAATTCCAAGACTGTGTGGCCAGTTTAACGACTGATAATGGTTTAGGCTTTTCTGATGCTGAACTGACATCTAGAGAGAGGAAACACAACGAGGCATTGCATGTCTCTGTCGAATGAAGGGGAACAACTTTGGCCAATATCTTGGTTGATATCGGTTCGTCTTTGAATGTGCTGCCTAAAAAAGCTTTGGATAGACTCGACTGTGAAGGTTTGACCTTAAAACCCAGCAACATAGTGGTGAGGGCCTTCAACGGTTCAAAAAGAATGGTGCATAGGGAGGTGGACATCCCCATAAAAGTTGGAAATCAAACCTTTGATTCAACTTTCTACGTGATGGACATTCGCCCTTCCTATTCCTATTTATTGGGCCGACCATGGATTCACAACGCTGGTGCCGTCACCTCTACATTACACATATGTTGAAATACCCAACCATGGGAAAAATCATCACTATTCATGGAGAGGAGGAATATATGGTCAGTCACTTGAACTCCTTCAGATACATGGAATTGGATGGTGAATTCATTGAAACTCCATTTCAGCATTTCGAGGAAGTCCCACAAACCGTGGCAGTAGCCAAGACAGTTTCCCAAGTCCTAAAGATTACAAGACCTCCGCTAAAGATGTCTTCTCTGAAAGATGCCAAGGCAGTAATCGAAGAAGGTAGGTGTACTATTTGGGGCCAACTCCCGGATATCCCTTACAAATCTGATAAATCTGGTTTGGGTTTCACTTCAAGAGCCCAGAAAGTTGTTCGTCGTGCTCGTGCCGGGGGACCACCTTTAAAGATCAGCAACCATGGAGTCAACGCAGTGAAATATGATGATGACAGCTACGACCTAGAGGAATGATTTTTTCCAACTATCAACGGAGGACTCAGCAACTGGGAAGCTAAAGATTTTGTCCCAATTACTTTTATCCAACATTAATTTTCTTTAAATTTTTGTCGGACCTGTAATAATTAAACAATTTAGACTTTTAAAACCTCGTGTCTTACCCGAGGCACAACGGTCCATTTGTAAGGGTTGTTACTTCATTTTCATATGTCATCAATGAATCATGGACGTTTTTGCATACAAACTTTACGCTCTTTGTTTTACTTTTTCTACATTTTTGTTTTTCAAAGATAGCTATACTCTTACACACACTCACATTCAAAATGCATATCTACATCTACTCAGGATCCCATGGGTAATAATTCTGCTATGGCCTGCTGTGACTTTGAAAATCTAATCTACCAAGCCAAAGACGAAGGTGAGGAAGATTGTGAAGTTCCAGGGGAACTAGCCAGGTTACTACACCAGGAAGAAAGAACCATACAGCCTCATGAAGAGCCAGTGGACACAGTTAACTTAGGTACCGAAGAGGACAAGAAAGAAGTCAAGGTAGGAGCCAATCAAGAATCTAGTGTCAAGAAGCGCTTAATTCAGTTACTGCATGACTATGTTGAAGTCTTTTCCTGGTCATACAAAGACATGCCAGGACTTGATGCTGATATCGTGGTCCATCGTTTACCGACAAAAGAAGACTTCCCTCCGGTAAAACAGAAAGTTTGTCGCATGCGGCCAGACATGTCAAAAAAGATCAAGGCTGAAGTCATGAAACAATTCAATGCCGGATTCTTAATCGTTGCCTCATATCCACAATGGGTCGCCAATGTTGTTCCAGTGTCTAAAAAGGACGGCAAAGTGCGCATGTATGTGGATTACCGAGATTTGAATAGGGCAAGCCCTAAGGATGATTTCCCACTTCCCCATATCGATATTTTGGTCGACAATACCGCACAGCATAAAGTGATATCATTTATGGATGGTTTCTCATGCTACAATCAACTCAAAATGGCACCTGAGGACATGGAGAAAATGACCTTCGTCACACAGTGGGCACTTTCTGTTACAAGGTTATGCCATTCGGGTTGAAGAATGCTGGGGAAACTTATCAGTGCGCCATGGTAGCTCTATTTCACGACATGATCCATCACAAAATAGAGGTCTATGTGGATGACATGATAGCCAAATCTCAAAATGAAGAGGAACATCTTGACCATTTGCAGAAATTGTTTGAAAGGCTGAAGAAATACAAGTTGAGGTTGAACCCGAGTAAATGCACATTTGGGGTAAGGTCCGGTAAACTCCTAGGCTTCGTCGTCAGCGGTAAAGGTATCGAAGTAGACCTTGCCAAGGTGAAAGCAATACAAGAAATTCCAGGTCCTTGCATTGAGAAGAAAGTTAGAGGATTCTTAGGACAAATAAACTACATTTCCAGATTCATTTCTCACCCGACTGCTACTTGTGAACCAATCTTCAAATTACGGAAGAAAGATCAAGTAGTCAAATGGAATGATGAATGTCAGGATGCCTTTGACAAGATCAAAGAGTACCTGCAAAAGCCTCCTATTTTGATGCCTCCAGTCGAGGGAAGACCTTTGATCATATATCTAACTGTCTTGGAAAATTCAATGGGGTGTGTGCTGGGGCAGCATGACGAGTCTGTCCGAAAAGAGCATGCTATTTACTACCTGAGCAAAAAGTTTACCGACTGTGAAACAAGATATTCACTGCTTGAGAAAACTTGTTGCGCTCTGGCATGGGCTGCTCGCCGGCTGAGATAGTATATGTTGACCCGTACTACCTTATTGATATCCAAGATGGATCCAATTAAATACATATTCGAGAAGCCTGTCCTCTCTGGGAGAATAGCAAGATGGCAGATGATTTTGACTGAATATGAAATTCAATACACTACCCAAAAAGCAATAAAGGGCAGTGTGCTAGCTGATCACCTTGCTCATCAGGCCGTGGATGACTATCAGCCCATGAAATTCGAGTTCCCAGATGAAGACATCATTATGGTAAACAACTGTGAAGAATTCAGACCATATGGCGGACCTGAGCAAGGATCCCGATGGACCCTGGTTTTTGACAGAGCCTCCAATGCGCTCGGCAATGACATATGTGTTGTACTCATATCCCCTGAAGGATGTCATACTCCCTTCACTGCAAGACTTTGTTTCAACTATACTAATAATATGGCAGAATACGAAGCATGTATTTTTGGCCTCAAAGTTGCCATAGATTTGGGAATCAAGTCCCTAAGTGTATTTGGAGATTCAACCTTAGTCATCAGCCAGATCAAAGGAGAATGGGACACGAAGCACCCTAACCTCATCCCCTACAAAGAACATGTGTTGACATTGATCCCACATTTTGAGGAAATTACCTTTGAGCATTTACCACGAGAGAAAAATCAACTAGCGGACGCGCTAGCCACCATGTCATCCATGTTTAAACTCAAGTGGGGTAACGAGGCTCCCCAGATCACCATTGAATGGATGGATGAACCAGCTTATTGTCACGAGATCGATACTGAAGAAGTAGTGGACCAGCCTTGGTTCCATGAAGTCAAGAGGTATCTCGAGGCTCAAGAGTATCCAGAAGGAGCTTTAGTCAATGATAAGAAGTTCTTGAGAAGATTCTCTATTAAGTTCTTCATCAGTAATGGCATTCTCTACAAGCGCAGCCATGACTCTATTTTTCTTTGTTGCGTAGACAAGGTTGAGGCAGAAAAGATCATGGCTGATCTACATGAAGGCACTTTTGGCACCCATTCCAGTGGTCACATGATGGCTAAAAAGATCCTACGGGCAGGGTACTACTGATCTACCATAGAAGCAGATTGCTATCAGCATTCACGAACCTACCACAAGTGTCAGATCTATGCTGACAGAGTGCATGTGCCTCCAGTTTCTCTAAATATCCTGACTGCTCCCTGGCCATTCAGGATGTGGGGCATCGATATGATTGGAGAAATCAAACCTACAGCTTCTAATGGGCACCACTTCATCTTAGTGGCCATTGATTATTTTACAAAGTGGGTTAAGTCATCTTCTTTCGCTTCCGTTACCAAGAATGTTGTGGCCCGATTCATCAAACTGAATCTCATCTGTTGGTACAGTATCCCAGAGAGAATCATCACAAACAATGGTACGAATCTCAACAATACTATGATCACCGCACTATTCGTGTAATTCAAGATCCAGCACCATAATTCTTCTCCTTACCCGCTAAAGATAAATGGTGTTGTCGAAGCCGCAAATAAGAACATCAAGAAGATCATACAAAAAATGACAGTAACCTACAAGGACGAGCATGAGATGATACCATTCGCTCTCCATGGTTACCGTACCACGACACGCACATCAACAGGGGCAACTCCCTTCTCCTTGGTATACGGCATGGAAGCTATTCTACCAATTGAAGTCCAAATACCTTCTCTTAGAATCATAAAGGATGCAGGGCTGAATGAAGATGAATGGATCCAAACTCGGCTTGACCAGTTGAACCTGATTGATGAGAAGAGGCTTATGGCTGTCTGTCACGACCAGATGTACCAAAAACGTATGATCAAAGCTTTTAACAAAAAGGTCAGGCGCCAGGTATATCAGGTTGGTGACTTGGTAATCAAGCGTATCATATTGCCACAAGGTGATCCCAGGGGCAAATGGACTCCTACATACAAAGGGTTGTTTGTGATCAAAAGCATATTCTCTGGTGGATCAATGATCTTAACCACTATAGATGGCGACGACCTTCCGCACCCTGTGAACGCGAACATAGTCAAAAGATACTACGCATAAGAGACCCGCTAGGTTGACACACCTAGGCAAAACAAGGACATCCCGGTGAACCACAAAGGTTCGGGCAAAAATTAGGGATAAAATACAAAAAAATCTGTACACCTGGCAAGCTGAAAACCCGAAAGGGCGGCTTAGGAAAAAAAAGGTATCCCAGTGGACTGAAAACCCGAAAGGGCGGTCCAGGAAAAAGTTAGGGAATTAAAGTGTATGACTATGTCCCATTGGATCACCTTATAAATAACCTCTAGCATCGAATGAAAAATTCAGCGATTCTGATCAATCCAATCAGCTTCATACAAGGTAGTAAGTGGACAAGACGCTCAGAGACACGAAGGCTATAGCAGAATGGGAACCCCATGGGATTATTTCACAAAGCTATCTTTTCTTTGTATAAAATTTTCATTTTTCTACGACGACATTCTCTTACTAGGATGTTCGTCTCATTGTACAAAAATACTTATTCAAGTTAATACAAAGATATCCCTTTGAAAGTGCAAAAACTATATGTTTTTCTTTATTTATGTGTTTTGTTTATGAAAACGTCCAATGATTTATTTTTGAACATATGCATTTGAACGTAACTACTGTTTACAAATGAACAAACAATAGAAAGACAATCACTAATGGATTTAAGAAATAGGATAATGTCTTTAGACTATTCCATAAAATCCCCCATAGTGTGCAGCTTAATGATATCAAGCTCTCTCACATCCCAAATAGAACAAAACTTCCAGTTATCACTCCTAAGATTCCTCAGTGAAAGTCGCCCAATTTTTCAGGATTCCCCAATAGGATTTCACAAGGTCCACAAGCGATACACGACATTTCCCTTACATAACAAAGTTTATTTCTCTAACAAAGGGAAGCTCATCAACACTTCAACTTCAAAAATGAAGACTTACACTCCTCATAACCAGCAATGTTCAGAGATTTATTTCCCCAAATCCAGCAACACTGCGGCATAACAATTAACGTGTCCATACATTACATCCATACGTCATAACATTGACAGCACAAATACATATGACACAATCTCATTTATTTTTAGAACATCATTGTACCATGCATTTCATACATCATGACATGGCATACAACTAACTTTTCATCTTTTTCAGGAAAGATCAATCAACAGAAAATTATCGTCAAATTTTCAGCAAGTCAATTACAGATCAATTCCCAAGAAAGGATTGATCAACCATCTACACAACAGATATTTCTTTCAGACTCCTGCTGGTTCAGATAAATCTCTCAACAATTATTCTAATTCTTTTCCCGCAGCTGTCTTTTCTAGTTCAGATAAATCTCTCAATGATTTTTACTAATTCTTCTCCAGAACCCTGTCGGTTTAGTTTAAACCTCTCAACGGTTTATGCTGATTCTTTCCCGCAAATGTCTTTTCTGGTTCAGATAAATCTCTCAATGATTTTTTCTGATTCTTCTCCAGATCCCTGCCGGTTCAGTTTAAACCTCTTAACGGTTTATTCTGATTCTTTCCCGCAGATGCTTTCTCTGGTTCAGATAAATCGCACAAAGATTTACTCTGATTCTTTCCAGTTAAAGAATATTCAAGATACTATTTTGGTTCAGTTTAAACCCCTCAATGGTTTATCCTGGAACTTTCCAAAGGAACATTTCGGGTTCAGATAAATCTCTCAACGATTTATTCTGATTCTTTCCCGCAGACACTTTCTCTGGTTCAGATAAATCACACAAAGATTTACTCTGATTCTTTCCAGTTAAAGAATATTCAAGATCTTCTTTTGGTTAAGTTTAAACCCTGCAACGGTTTATTCTGATACTTTCCAAAGGAACACTTCTGGTTCAGATAAGTCGCTCCAGGATTTATTCTGATTCTTCCCAGTCAAACAACATACAAGACTTCTCCTGGTTCAGATAAGTCGCTCCAAAGATTTATTTTGATTCTTTTCCAATTGAAATCAAGTTCAGACTTAGTACATTCTCTGTCAACAACCACCCTTGGATGGCATCTACAAGCCCTTCTCCGACAAATCTCCATCATTCCTCCAAATGTCATCTATAATCACGTTCCCGTTTCATCTTCGAGTGCATATTTCTGGGCACTCTAGTGTCCAATCGTCTTCCACCTTCAAGTCACGAATGGCGGATCCGCAAATCTAACTCTTCAGGTTTAAGAAGATTGAATAGGGGCAACTGTTGTACCCCAAAATTTTCCCTCTCATTTATCAAATATCTTCTCACAAGAACTCCTTTGGTTCAAGACTACACAAGGGTTGATCAGCTCAAGACACCTCCTTAAGCACTGATGACTGAAATTAGGGTTTGGGATTGCACAAGGATAATTGAACTTTTAATGCCTCATATGACTTTCATGTATCATTATGGACCCTCAAGATTACTCATGTCAAGTTTCAAGTCTTGGATCACATTTTTGCTCAGTTAATTGAAAAGTTGACATAAAAATCAACTGTATTGAGGAAAAAGTCAACTGGGGCCAATTTACAGTCAAACTTCATAATTTTTGATCCATATCAACATTATAGACTCATATGTATCATTTTATCAAGTTTTTACCACAATTCCTCAAGAAATTTGATCAAATCATCAAAAGGGCAAAATGGTCAAAATTAGGGCTTTTACTGAGAAGGGCAATTTCTAATTTTTGACCTAGCAAATGGTTAATTGGTTTGAGGCATGATCTCAAGAGTTCAATTGCATAATTTTGACCTAATGGCATGACTCAAAATATTGCTCAAGATCAATTGGATTGATAGTTGATTTTCAGTTAACTAATCAAAAGTCAACTGTATACTGAAAAGTCAAACTTTGACTTTTTGGTCAAAATCAAGTGTCAAAGATCACAATTCATCAAACATGTCCAAATATGAAACTTGTTAATCAAGAAATAAAAAATTCAAGATTTCATTTTGAAAAGTCAAAGTTTTCAAACTTAGAAATTTTTCTAAGTGTTGAAAACTTTATATTTTTTCACAACTTTGAGCAAATTTTTTACCATGATGCAAGATGGTTCAAAAAAAACTTTCAACATGAAAGTTGTAGATATCCATGATATCTACAACATTTCTTTACATATCTTCTCCTATAAATTCTTGGATCTCAAGTTATTAATCCATGAATTCATGGTCATGAAACTAAACACTTAGTGAAAAATTTGCCCTAGTTTAGGCAGGATTTTGACCTAACTTCATGGCAATTTTTCACATATCTCCAATGGGAATTTTCAAAAGTGATTCAAAGATGGATTATAGAGCACATTACAAGCTTTCCAAAATGTCCAAGAACTCCTTGAGATCATTCTTTAGCAGGGAGAATCGAAGAGAGGAAGTTAGGGTTTCAAATTGAAGTTATAGGTCATTTTTGATGAACAAGAATTCAAATCTCAAGCCCATGTTGCACAATATTTCTTTGCAGTCCTCTAAACCTCAAGATCTCTCCCTAATCAGAAGATTACACTTGCATTTGTGCTATTATCCACTTAATTCAAGCTTTATCCAAGATAATTTTCCATTTATGGAACAAAGTTACCATTGCTATTTATGATAAAGCATTGCTTTTGCAAATGTAAACTCTCCTTGAGCCCCTAACTTGTTGCCTCTGTCCACACTCAAGATAAATGGTTAGAAGCAAACATGTTTAAAGTGCCTAACCATTCTACATGCTTGTACTTTCTACCTTGAAACTACATTTCTCACTTTTCTTCAAAATCAAGCAACTTAGCCATAACCCTATAACTCAGAAATACCTTGTGCAAAACATCTCCAACCTTTTACTTATAGATACACAAGTCATTTGCAAGAAAAAGGGACGCATGCTCAAGCCCTGAAACCCCCTAAAGTACAGAACCTTTAAAAACATCTCAAAAATTTCCATTTATGAGTTTTGAATCCAATCTCTAAATTGGCTCGTGCGTTTCTTGGCCTTTTACTTTCAAAAGCTTCTAAATAACATATACAAACAATTCCAACACCTGCAACACGACTGTAACACCTCCATCACCATCCACCATTTTCAAAAACAGCACCTTGCACCTTGACTTCTCCAGAACTCCTCAACCACTTTCAGCTCAAGCCAAGCATCACATTAGCTTCCTGGGAACTTGAGGAAGCTAACCCAATCACTGGAACTCATCAAAAGCTGATCAAACTCAAAACATGATACCCTCTTGCAAGGTGAGTTTTTTGACATTTGAACTCTTCACACAAGCATCATTAATGGTTTATTTGTGAATAAGAAATATAGATATCATTGTCCTGAAGCTAACCATGTCCTTAGATTTCATTATTGTTGCTTGAGTAGTTAGAATTTTGAATCTGAACCTCTGAAAATAATTAGGTCAGAATTTAGTACTTTCAAAAATTCTCATTCATCTTTGATTTATAGCTTATGATATTTATATGGTTGGATTCGTATGGAAAATGGAGCAACTTTCATGTTTTCATATTTCATTTTTATTGAGAAACGGTGAAGATACAGGTGGTCTGGCTGGAGGTTGAAGATGAAGTGTATTCAGGACTTGCTTTGTTAGTTTGTCGAGCATTTCCTCGTCTTCGAGATGGTTAAATGGATGTGCCCCTTCGCGCACTCTAGTGCCGAGCACTTCCTCGTGTAAATGTTTGCCCCCTACGTTTGTGGGTGACTTGTAGGAGTCGGGCGTTTGCTCGCCAGTCCAGAGGATTTCGTGTTTGATGGTTGAGCCACGTGGCTAGTGTTTTGGAGTGCCACCCCTTCAAGGAAAAGCAAAAGGGGCCAATGAGGTGATGACCCTTCATGTGGGATCCCTTGGGGCATGGGTCGCATATAAAAAGGGGGCCCTTGGGATTTATTTTTCATCTTCTCAAGCTCCCTCTCAATCCTTCCTTTGCTCGTAGCGTGAAGCGGTTTTCTCAACCTCTCAGCTTTTCTTTGTTTGTAGCGTGAGGCGACCCTCTCAACTTTCTAGTTTTTTCCTCAACGTTCTTCATCCAAGTAAGTTATAACCTCTCAACACCATGTTTCTTGGGCTTTTTTGGATTAAATGTAAAAAAATTATCTTGATTGGATGAATATCCATGAGTTTTGCGATGAATGTTCATGAATGTTCATCTGAATTCATGGGTTTTGTTTCGGGCACTCATGAAGATACCGAGCACCTATGAACAAACATTTATGAGTTTCATGAATATTCACGAATGTTCATTTGGGTTCATTGGTTCCGTGTCGAGCACTCATGAATGTGTTGGGCACCTATGAACATTCGCGTTATAGTGTCATGGGGAATCCTTAGGTTAGTATGTATCCGGGTTTATGCTCGGTGAACTATTCCCCGACTATATGTCCTCGGATTATAATGGTCTTCTTTAGCATGTCGAGGGCTTGGGTCAAGTTCGTCGCCCTTTCACTTGATCTGCGGTGGAATGGTGGGTTTGATAATGTCAAATTCACTAACTTCCCCTGATTTTCATGTACAATGGCACGCTGCTGAGGGAGCAACATTTCGACCACCCATCACGATGACGAACCCCATAGCGACGAGGAGGATCCTTTGGCTTGGGTTGCTCCGGAGCCCAGGGACAAAAGGTCGTGCTTTTTGCAGGACGTGACAGACGCGTTTAACTGCCCGAAAGAATGCACAAAAGGGGCTCTGGCCAACTGGATGCTTCAAATACCTCATGGGGACTGAAGGATATGCTCGGCGTATCCGGGAAAACGGTTCCCAATGTATGAGTTTGCTTTCAAGGAGGCGGGGATGCGCTTGCCTTTTAATGATTTCCAGGTCGGGGTTTTCCAATTGCTTCAGTTGGCGCCTTCCCAACTCCATCTAAATGTGCTAGCGTTCATGCGGGCGTTCGAGCTCGTCTGCCAATACTTGGGGATAGGCGCCACGCTTCCCCTTTTCTTCCGCATCTTTCACTTGCAGAGACAATCTGTCCGAGGGAGACAGGCGTGGGACTCCTTTAAGCAGTTCAGGAAACTCTTCCGGCCTTATCTGGAGTCGGTGCGACATTTTAAGGAGAGGTACTTCGTCGTGAAGCCTTTGATGGACGCGGCCATAGATTCTCTCTATGCCCGGGTGGAAGAGGTGGAGGACGGGCGGCCAGTTACCCGACTTATGGCTCGATTCCCGCATGAATGGAAGTGGAGGCATTACGAGCAGAGGCCCAAATACTATGCGGTGAGACCCAAGGATTTGGATGCTCAAGATCAACTTTCGTATGAGAAGCTATCTGCTTATGTTAAAGGTTTCTCCCCCACGAAGTGCGTGGACGTGAACGGTGCCTGTTGTTTGACGAGGAGGGGGAGTATCTCTTGGTTAATAGGTTGATCAATACTAAGGCCTTGCTCGAGTGCTCCTCTAATGGGGAAGCCATGAGGCTCTTGGGTAAGCCATAGCTGTTTGTTTGCTCCTTTTGTAACCGGGGACGTGTCCGCTCTGTTTTTTGAGTTTTCTAACTCGAGTAACGATTCTTTTTTATTGTAGGTTAAATGGCGTCTCTTTTCGAGCGTTTTTTGAAACTGAGGCCCAAAAATGCATCCACCTCAGGACCACTGTGATACGGTGGAAGAAACGACTGTTTTGAAAATGCTGGTTTGCGTTTTATATTCGCAAAATGTCACGGTAAGAAAGAGTCGCCACCAACTTTTATTTTATCCAAATGGAAAGGAGAAAAAGCACAGAAAAATTCCTTTTTCGATATTTTGAGTACGGGGGTAGATTATAGAAAGGGAAGGTGCTAGCACCCTTTCTATACGTGGTTTTCCACGGGCTCTTAGGTACTTGCTCATCTTTTTAAAATTTCTTGTGTGTGTTTGTTTCGAAAAGTTTTTGTTTTACTTCGTGTGATCGGTGGAAATAGAACTGACTAGTTTGAAATGCTGGTTCGCGTTTGCGTTTGTTTTCTCAAAATGTCGCGGTAAGCAAGAGTCGCCACCGTCTTTTATTTTATCCAACAAGGAAAGGATAAAAGCACAGAAAAATTCCTTTTCGAGATGTTTCTTGGGTTCGGGAGGTAGATTATAGAAAGGGAAGGTGTTAGCACCCTTTCTATCCGTGGTTATCCACGGGCTCTTAGGTACTTGCTCATTGTGTTTTCAAAAAGTTTGCTTTTCTTTGTGTTTGTGGATTTGAAAAGGAGTTTTTATTTTGAAAGGGGTGTAAGTGCGAAAAGTTTTGTTTTTTGTTTTCAAAAGAGCAAGTACTTAAGAACATCTACCTACTCAAAAGGGAATTAAACTGTGCAAATGTCCTTTAGACAGTGCTATCCCACTATTGAGGAGTAGGTAGCACCGTCGTTGGAGTTTTCTGGTCAATTCGATTAAGGGACATGTGGTCACTAAAGCAATGTTAGGACGCCTTAGCGGTAACCCTAATGTCTTAGATCATTTTATCCGAGGCAACCGTTTCGAGGCAACTTATGATCTTTGGACAAGAGGGCGACCTCTAAAACTTCCTATACTCAATGACCACGTTCGAGGCAACCAAGTGAGGCGTACCCTAGGAGTGGCATGTGCAAATGTGTCAATTTTCAGTTGTGTTATCTTTGTACATGTTATGGTGAGCTACGGTTGATTTTAAATTAAGATAGATCTTGTCATGCATAGCCTATTATTCATACATCTAGCAGTTAATGGTTGCGGAAAATAAAACTAAGTTATTACAAGGCGTCGGGTATTTACATCGCCAAAAACAAACCCTTGAAAAGTAAATGCGAAAAGGTAAATAAAAGCGGTAAATAATCCTAAGTTAAAGCTATTACATCCTCGGAGCAATTACATAATTGGAATCAGATAAATCGCGTGCGAGAAAAGTAAATCAGAGCGTTTTTAGGGTTTTGACCCTTTTTATTAAAGAAAGCATATTTTTGTTATTTTGAATTAAACAGAAATTAAATCTAAGTTAATTAATTAATTAAATAAAAAATATATTTTTTTGGGTTTTTAGAATATTTAAGGAAATAAAAATAAAATGATTAAAATTGTTAAAAACCTAATATTCTAATTTACTTTTAATTTATTGCAAAAAATATTATCATTAAACCTAATTAAAAACTAAATTAATTGGTTAATATTTATTTACAAAAGTAATGAAATTAATAAAAATAATATTTTTTGTGTTTTCTGATTTTTTTTATAAAAAATGCTAATTGGTTAATTTATTAATTAAGATAATAATAAAAATAGAAATAGAAAAATAATAAAAAGAAAATAAAAAGAATAACAAACTCAGGGAGGTGTTGGGCTTAATTTGGTGGGGAGATTAGCAAAGATCAAGCCCAATTGTGAGCAGCCTCGTTGACCTTTTCCATCCAATGTGCGCCTTTGACTTGAGAGTATGGTGAGGACCCAATTCTGGCCATTGGATCTGGTCCACAATCCATCTGGATGAGATTTGGATGAGGGTGTACGATGCACTGCAAAGCCTGAAACGCATGCAATTACCTGGAGAAAAATAAGACAAATAATATTGGGGGACCTGGGATTCGAACTCAGGTCCCAAGGGACTTTGCATCAACGCCTTTACCAACTGAGCTGTGACACGCTTTTGTTAAATGGATAAGTAGAGAACATTATATGCAAAGACAATCAATATGCTGTAAAGAAAAAATAAAGCGCGCGAGTTTTAAAAGGACGAATGGGAGGGCGACGTCTGGTCGTCTTCTCCAAAAACTCTGGTTATTTACCTACGGATTTTTATCCGCAGGAAGATTCATAGGACGTCTCAAAAATCCTCCTTAGGCCATGTAAACGCCACCCAAGAACATGGGCGTGTTCGTCTTTGCCTCCTGATCATGCCTATACCAATTATTGGATCCAATTTTCCCTGTATCAAAAACACCTAAAAAGCAAGAACGCGAACCCTAGGATCGGGCATCACGGTACAGGTTCCAAAAACAAAATTGAATAATGCCAAAACGTTCTAAATTGAATGATAAACACCAATATGCCAAGATTTTAAAGAAAAGACGCAAGAATTGGAGATTGGGATTCCATGTTCAGAGCAAAGTTCGAGACAACTTACAGCGCTATTCAGGAGGTCTCAAGGCCTGGTTTTGGTTGGTATAGCTTCAGAGGATTGCCAACAAGAACACCACGTTGAGATTTGGGATTAAATCGAGCCCTAACCAAGATTTCAGTTTCAAGGTTTTCAAGCTTTTCTCCAACTTTTGTTTTGCCGTTTCTGCAGTCCTTCAGTCGTGTTTTAGGTTTGTGTGTCTTGTTTGCATATAAGGGAATCAGTTTAGGTCAAAATTTGGACCCATATCCATGTGCATTGAAGATTGAATATTGGATTTGATCACCATTGTTAACCTTTCCAAAAATAAGCCAAATCTGATATTTTGTGCTTGAATGAGCCTTAGCACGAGTTGGTTGGTTGTCACATGATATTTGCAAGCTGTACAAATCACAAAGATACCATTTCAATAATTTTTGGATTTTATTTGAATTAATATAGATTTAAAATGAATTAAATCAATAAAAATTATATAAAATAGAAAAATAAGTGTTTGGTTATGAAATTAAAGATGAGACACGTGTGTGGCATGAAAAGACTAAATCAAGTGGAAAAAAGTGGGCCCTTTTGTCAAAAATTGGAGTTTTGAGGATAGTTGACTTTTGGCAATTTTGGAAAAATGCCCAACTTCAACAATGCATAACTTCTTCAATTTTGAACTTTTGGAGGTGTTCTTGGACTTTTTAGAAACCTTGAGATGTCCTATAATCAATCCTTTTGGTCTAATCTCATTTTGATCTTCCATTATCAAGTTATAATCTTTGGCAAAAAATGTGTTTTTGTTGACTTTCAAAAATGACCTATAATGTCCAAATTTGTAACTTTTTGTGAGAGCATTTCTTGATGTTGGGGTGTGAAGATGGATTGTAGGAAATTGCATCCTCTTCAAAATGAGCTTTGGATGGGTCATTTCTCACAAAGTATGAGAAAGTTATGCTTGGTCAAAGTTGAGTCTACTTTTCCTGCAAAACCCTAATTTAGCAACTTTTGAATCTTGATGAATTTTGAGCAATCCTTGATGAATCATGATCAACCCTTGATCAAATGATTAATTATCCTTAAAAATGAGAATGTTGACAAAAAATCTAGAGGTTTGACTGTATTTAGGTCACAGTTGACTTTTGCCCTAGCACAGTCGATTTTTGGGTCTCTTGAGCAATTGACTGACCAAAGTTTCTCTGCAAGGCTTGAAATTTGTCATGGATGAACTTAAGAACATATTAAGACATTGGTAATAACTTGAGGCCATTTGGATGTAAGGACCTTGATGCAACACAAAACCCTAATTTTGAATTGACTGCCTTAGGAGGTGATTTGACTGTACAACCCTTGAGCCATTTTGAGCAATATGAAGATCATTCTTGACAAATCTTGAGGAATATGGGAGGGAAAATTTTGGGGTACAACAATTGCCCCTGTTCAATCTTCTTAAACCTGAGGATGTAGATTGGCTTGCGTGCCTTTCGTGATCCGAAGGTGGAAGATCATTGAACACTGAAGTGCCCAGAAATTTGCACTCACATGATGTAGTATCAGCATTGTGATATCAGGAATGGGCTTACAGATGCCATTTGGAGATTGTTGATAGGAGGATGGGCTTATAGATGCCATATGGATATTGTTTGTTGAATTGTAATTTTGTAAGTTGAAAGAAGGAACCTGTGTAGGGTTGCCTGATGATGAGTCCGTGTAAAACTGCATTTTGGAAGGAAGGAAACCTCTGTAGGGTTGACTGATGATGAGTCCGTGTGAAACTGCATCTTGGAAGGAAGGAACCTGTGTAGGGTTGAGTGATGATGAGTCCGTGTGAAACTGCATCTTGGAACCGGGAATAAACCTAGGTAAGGTTGCTTTGCAAGGAGTTTGGGTAAAACTACGTCGGGAAATTGTAAGGAGGAACCTGGGTAAGGTTACTTCGGGATAAGTTTGTGTAAAACCTCTAGAGGAACCTGGGTAAAGTTACTTTGTGAAACTTCTGGAGGAACCTGAGTAAGGTTACTTTGATGATGAGTTCGTGTAAAACTTCTGGAGGAGAAGGAACCGGTGTAGGGTTGCCTGATGATGAGTCCGTGTGAAACTTCATCTGAAAGAGAAGGAACCGGTGTAGGGTTGCTTTATGATGGTCAAGTAGATAATTGTCCTGCCTGGTTTCAGGTATTAACCTACAATCAGTCGTCCACAGATATTTTTCCTGGCTTGCTACAGGTATTAAACTGGGACTTGAAAAGGTTGGTCAAGGAGGTATCTGTCCTGGCTGGTTTCAGGTATTGATCTCTGACCTGAGAAAGAAAGTCTTCCTGGCTTGTTACAGGTATTGATCTTCAATCTCTTCATGTAGATAATTTCCTGGTTGGTTTCAGGTATTAACCTACAATCAATCGTCCACAGAACTTTCCTGGCTAGCTACAGGTATTCAACTGGGACTTGAAAAGGTTGGTCAAGGAGGTATCTGTCCTGGCTGGTTTCAGGTATTGATCTCTGACCTGAGAAAGAAAGTCTTCCTGGCTTGTTGCAGGTATTGATCTTCAATCTCTTCATGTAGATAATTTCCTGGCTGGTTTCAGGTATTAACCTACAATCAGTCGTCCACAGAACTTTCCTGGCTAGCTACAGGTATTCAACTGGGACTTGAAAAGGTTGATGGTAGCCATCTGTTGATTGACTTTTTCCTGAAAAAGGTAAACGTTAGCTGTATGCAATGTCATGATGTATGAAATGCATGATGTCATGATGTTCTCAAATATAAACGAGATCGTGTCGTATGCACTTTATCATGTATGTAAATAGGAGGTATGAAATGTGAACTGTTTATGAATGTATTTTCGTCTGGGAAAATAAATCCCGGAGCTGCTAGAGAATAGAGTTGAGTTCTTCGTTTCTGCTGAGGATGATGAACGAAGATGATTGCAAGAATAAACCTGCAGGAGAGGATGACTCCGTTGGGGAATAAACTGGTGAAGATATTACTCTGCGGGGAATTACTCTGCTGAGGATTTTAATGATAACTCCGCTGGGGATTCCGTTGATAAGCTCTGTTGGAGATTTTGATGATGAACTCCGCTGGGGATAGGAAGAACTTCGCTGGGGATGATCTTTCAGTTGCAACTTGCTGAGGATAACCCAGTTAGACTCTTGTGGGGATAACCTCTGAATTTGGCTGAGGAGATGCATTTGTATTCTGCAGGGGACGAGCTTCCAGAATCTACTAGGGAAGATGATTCAACTCTCTATTGGGGAAGCCCTCTTTTAGACTGCGCTGGGGAAATGGCTCCACTAGGGGTATCTTGTATTCCGCCGGGGAACATTCTTATATTTTGTTGAGGAATATTAAGACTGTCGGGGATGCTCTTTACGCTTGCTGGGGGATATCTTTATACTCCGCTGGGGAATATTAAGACCTTCTGGGAATACCGAGCTTTTTCGGGACTGATGGTAGACTAACTCTGCTTGGGGGAGAGTATTGCTGATTCATCCATGGTTGCATGTCTCAGTGGGGAGAGCTTCCATCACTGTCTTACTCTGTGGGGAGTGAAGGTATCTTGGTCATACTCTTCAACTGAATCTACCTTGGTACCTGGTGGACCGAGCATTTTGCACAGTTCGGACAATTCTTATTGCCCCTGTTTTTGCGGGAGAAGGTGCCTGCGGAGGCCTTGTGGATCGAGTATTATCCCAACCTATGAGGTGCTTTGAATGACAATTCTTCTTCTAGTAGGTAAGCGATAAGATAACGGGACATAGTCGTACGCTTTGATCCCTAACTTTTGCCTGGACCGCCCTTTCGGGTTTTCAGTCCATCGGGATACCCTTTTTTGCCCAAGCCGCCTTTTCAGGTTTTCGACTTGCCGGGTGTACAAATTTTTTTCATTTTTTATCCCTTATTTTTGCCCGAACCCTTTTGGTTCGCCGGGAAGCCCTTATTTTTGCCTAGGTCAGTCAACCTAACGGGTCTTTGATTATGCATAGTACTTTTTTGACTATGTCCATGCTCTCAGGATGTAGGGAGGTGTCACTGTCGGTAGTATTATGTTGCCATACCACCAGAAGATGTTTGATCATGCAAGATTCGTTGCTGGAATTCATGTCCAATGCCCCAAGTGACTCAGGCAGAGATTTGCCCCTGGCTATTTGGCATCTTGAGAGATTCCTTGAATCTTGACTTAACTGCCCCAGATGATGGAAAATGATCATGCCGTGCCCCTTGGTTGGAAGTGTTTTTCCACTTGAGGTGATCCTTTTTATTGAGAAGGTTCTTTTTGTTCACTAGATATTCGTCGTGCGAATTTCTCTGCTGTTGAACAAATAGTCATATGCAAACAATATTATTTTAAGAATGCAAAGCTTATGTCTGTTTTGAGATTTTTGAAAATGCATTTTTCCAGTAAAACAAGCAATTTTTGTAAAATGTGATGTCAACTCAGGATTTTACAGCAAGCCCTACAGGAGTCAGGATACCTTTTGTAACAGTATGCTTTCGAACTAACCCATGCTTCAGCTAGGACTTTTAAGGGCTATATTAAGGCCTGGTTCACAATTTAAGAAACAAAGGATAAAGGCTCAAATTTTATTTGTACCCACCCGTTCTTCGTGATGTTCTTCGATCCTAAACTCAGCTAATCGTGCATTAGATCTTGTTTGAGTCTTTGCTCTGATATACCAGTGATGGTTCGAATACTGACAATTTATTTTGAACAGGCAGTCATCTTGTTGAGAGTTTGCAGGATCTCTTCCCTTTTGGTTTCGTTATCCCTGTCTTTTGCACGAACTATTTCTTTTGTGATTACAGTCAGCGGGATGCCCCAGTTTTGTAAGTCTCCTTCATAGGCTTTGACTTATTGGGCTTTTGTTTTGAAAGATAACGACTGCCTGTCCTGACGATTATAGGGAACCATCACTGTCTTTTTGTCTCGGAAGGACTTCTTTGATGCCATTCATTGTGCACCTGGATCAACTGAGAAAACTACCCTGCCCCGGGTTGTGATTAAGGGTTTTAATTTATGAAAAGAAAAACTCCAACTTCTTTGGCTCAAAGGGGTTGACTAGGGATTATCTTCCTTATAACTCCACTGTTTAGGATTTGAAACAATGCCTGTACATCGTCAGCGGGGTCTGTTCAAAAGCATACTGTAAAGATCGTGGTATCGTTTTTGTCATCCTCCCTCAAAAGGTTTAGAATTTGTTAATCGAGAGTTTGAACATCACAAAAAGGAAATATGAAGCAATTTTAAGCATAGTGAAAACAATTAATTCAAAACAGACACGTGTAATGCATTAATGAAATAAAAGAGTTTAACATGATAATTGTTTGAATAAGCCAAGAAAATACAATTTCAGAATTCAAATGAACAAAAGTGCTTTCAATCCTAGCCATGTTTTGGCAAGGGAGCAGTGATCACATTGGGAGTCTCAGGAGGCTCGAATTCGATCTCCTTAGCGTCAATCATATTCTGAATCTTGTATTTCAGCGCCCAACAATCGTTAGTATCGTGCCCCGGGCTACCGAAATGATAAGCACACCTTGCATCTGGGTTGTAGTTAGGAGAAGAAGTCTTAGGGTTCGGATGAGGGTTTATCACCGTAATCAGATTCATCTTCAACATGTGCTGCAATGCTTGTGACAATGGCATATTGATGTTGGTGAACTGTCTTTTAGGCTCGTCCGGCCTTTGTTGATTTCCCTTTTGCTGTTGTCGGTGTGACGCAGAACCAGAGATCAAGACTGCCCCTACGTGTTGGTCACGACGACCCTTTTGACTATACACATCATTGGACTCTTTCTTCCCACTGTACAGCTTTTTCTGAGCATCAGAAGGTGTAGCTTCTTGAATCTTCCCACTTTTGATGCCAGCTTCAATTCTCTCCCCTGTCAAGATAAGGTCTGTAAATTCAACTTAAGAGCTTCCAATCAGATGATTAAAGAATGGACCAGACAGGGTCCCCAGAAATATATCGACAAGTTCACGATCAGCCAAAGGTAGTTGCACCCTTCCGGCAAGGTCTCTCCATTTCTGAGCATACTCTTTAAATCCTTCACCCGTCCCCATTGACATACCCTGGAGTTGGGTACGCGTAGGAGCAAGGTCGGAGTTATACTGATACTGCCTATAGAACGCAGTAGCCAAATCCTCCCAGTTGCGGATACTGGCTCCATCCAACTGATAGAACCACTCAAGCTGAGTCCCTGAAAGACTGTCTTGAAAGAAATGGATCCATAAGTTCTTGTCAGCAGTGTAAGGTTGGATCCTCCTCACATATGACCGGAGGTGCAGCTTTGGACAGGAAGCTCCGTCATACTTGGCAAAGGCAGGTGCCTTAAACTTATGGGGAATCACCACCCCAGATGATAGACCCAGATCTCCGAAGTCCAGACCGGGCACCTTCTGTATTTCCATAGCGCTCAAACGGTCTTCCAGCTGTTTGTACTTATCCTCAGCAGGAGGATAATGTTCTTCATCACAGTCTGTCTCGTTGTCAGAGACCATAGGGCTAGGAGCCCTCCTTTCTTGTGGGCTATCCTTCCCTCCAGAGAAGGTGGTTAGATCAACTTCATTTTGCAGCCCATTTCCAAACCTGCGTCCGGTGTTGAACAGGACAGTCCTCTTCTTCTTCTTCTTCTTCCTCTCTTTCAGAATCAGGGTCTTCAGGTCCTGCTGACCCTTAGCTATGCTCATGACCAACTCTTGAAACTGGGCATTCTGGGCCTGGAGGGCCTTGATAGCTTGCTCATTGGAAGTTTCGGTAGACATGATGATTGCTGAAATAAACAGCGAAGAAGATAAGAGACCTGTAATGGTACCTGTAATGCAATGATATGTATGATATATGTATGCAATGTTTTCAAGGATCTCGTGGGTTAAACAAAGAAACTTGTTAGAATTTGAATTTTGCAGCTTGATTGAAGGAACTTCATGTTGCTGAGAGTCCTTCTTCAAGAGTCAGGCTCACCATATCGAGTGGGTTATAGCCCCTGACTCAAGTTATCGTGTTTTGATCTCCAAACAACCTTGGCTAGAGGAAAATAAATCCCCTTTGCCCCTTGCTAGACATTTGGTTCATCATGACCTGCATCACAAACCTTTGAGATCCTTGAAATGGTTAAGGAAATGTTAAGGTATGATGTTATGATGTGTATGCTATGCGTTTAAGCAAAAGTGTGAAGTGATGTAAGTAAACCGTGCAATAAATCCAAATTATTGGATAAGGACTGTAAACAAAACCTGCAAGGAACTCATGTTGTCAGATAACAAGAATGTGCAAGTAGTTCAAGTTTGAAGGCACACAAGTCACACAAATAGCCTTAAGTTTAGGCTGGCATGGAGTTTAGGTATTACCCTCTTTCAGTTTAGTTGGTTTAAACCTGTCCTAAAAATAGTAACCGGGTTCTAGAGGATCTCAATATCACTGACTACCCTCAATCGGTCATAATTCCAGTTTAGCAACCTTTTCTAGCGGCCAGAATCATCGCGAGAGTTTAGTCTCAATGAGTATAGCATACTGCTACTGTTCTATGGCCAAGTTGGTCAATTTAAAGGTTCTAAGGTCAGTTGGTGCTTAATGACCCCTTAGATGACCCATATTCTCCTTGTTCCAACACAAGGGATATCGGTACAATCTAAAGTGCCACACCAACGTAGCTACTGCTTCAACCGTATCGGTCTACGTCGTACAGTTCCCTCACAGTTTATTGCTACTTACCTAAAGGGTATCCCCAGATCCGGGTTAGGATCTATAGAACTCCGATACAAGCCCACAAATATAAATCATATAAAGCATACAATTGAAGACACAATGATCTAATCCTAAGGTACACCCCACTTATTAATCCCGAGCAGAGTCGCCAGTTCTGTGATCGGTGGAAATAGAACTGACTGTTTTGGAATGCTGGTTCGCGTTTGCGTTTGTTTTCGCAAAATGTCGCGGTAAGCAAGAGTCGCCACCGTCTTTTATTTTATCCAACAAGGAAAGGACAAAAGTACAGAAAAATTACTTTTCGAGATGTTTCTCGGGTTCGGGAGGTAGATTATAGAAAGGGAAGGTTTTAGCACCCTTTCTATCCGTGGTTATCCACGGGCTCTTAGGTACTTGCTCATTGTGTTTTCAAAAAGTTTGCTTTTCTTTGTGTTTGTGGATTTGAAAAGGAGTTTTTGTTTTGAAAGGGGTGTAAGTGTGAAAAGTTTTGTTTTTTGTTTTCAAAAGAGCAAGTACTTAAGAACATCTACCTACTCAAAAGGGAATTAAACTGTGCAAATGTCCTTTAGACAGTGCTATCCCACTATTGAGGAGTAGGTAGCACCGTCGTTGGATTTTTCGAGTCAATTTGATTAAGGGACATGTGGTCACTAAAGCAATGTTAGGACGCCTTAGCGGTAACCCTAATGTCTTAGATCATTTTATCCAAGGCAACTGTTTCGAGGCAACTTATGATCTTTGGACAAGAGGGCGACCTCTAAAACTTCCTATACTCAATGACCACGTTCGAGGCAACCAAGTGAGGCGTACCCTAGGAGTGGCATGTGCAAATGTGTCAATTTTCAGTTGTGTTATCTTTGTACATGTTATGGTGAGCTACGGTAGATTTTAAGTTAAGATAGATCTTGTCATGCATAGCCTATTATTCATACATCTAGCAGTTAATGGTTGCGGAAAATAAAACTAAGCTATTATAAGGCGTCGGGTATTTACATCGCCAAAAACAAACCCTTGAAAAGTAAATGCGAAAAGGTAAATAAAAGCGGTAAATAATCCTAAGTTAAAGCTATTACATCCTCGGAGCAATTACATAATTAGAATCAGATAAATCGCGTGCGAGAAAAGTAAATCGGAGCGTTTTTAGGGTTTTGACCCTTTTTATTAAAGAAAGCATATTTTTGTTATTTTGAATTAAACGGAAATTAAATCTAAGTTAATTAATTAATTAAATAAAAAATATATTTTTTTGGGTTTTTAGAATATTTAAGGAAATAAAAATAAAATGATTAAAATTGTTAAAAACCTAATATTCTAATTTACTTTTAATTTATTGCAAAAAATATTATCATTAAACCTAATTAAAAACTAAATTAATTGGTTAATATTTATTTACAAAAGTAATGAAATTAATAAAAATAATATTTTTTGTGTTTTCTGATTTTTTTATAAAAAATGCTAATTGGTTAATTTATTAATTAAGATAATAATAAAAATAGAAATAGAAAAATAATAAAAGGAAAATAAAAAGAATAACAAACTCAGGGGGGTGTTGGGCTTAATTTGGTGGGGAGATTAGCAAAGATCAAGCCCAATTGTGAGCAGCCTCGTTGACCTTTTCCATCTAATGTGCGCCTTTGACTTGAGAGTATGGTGAGGACCCAATTCTGGCCATTGGATCTGGTCCACAATCCATCTGGATGAGATTTGGATGAGGGTGTACGATGCACTGCAAAGCCTGAAACGCATGCAATTACCTGGAGAAAAATAAGACAAATAATATTGGGGGACCTGGGATTCGAACCCAGGTCCCAAGGGACTTTGCATCAACGCCTTTACCAACTGAGCTGTGACACGCTTTTGTTAAATGGATAAGTAGAGAACATTATATGCAAAGACAATCAATATGCTGTAAACAAAAAATAAAGCGCGCGAGTTTTAAAAGGACGAATGGGAGGGCGACGTCTGGTCGTCTTCTCCAAAAACTCTGGTTATTTACCTGCGGATTTTTATCCGCAGGAAGATTCATAGGACGTCTCAAAAATCCTCCTTAGGCCATGTAAACGCCACCCAAGAACATAGGTGTGTTCGTCTTTGCCTCCTGATCATGCATATACCAATTATTGGATCCAATTTTCCCTGTATCAAAAACACCTAAAAAGTAAGAACACGAACCCTAGAATCGGGCATCACGATACAGGTTCCAAAAACAAAATTGAATAATGCCAAAACATTCTAAATTGAATGATAAACACCAATATGCCAAGATTTTAAAGAAAAGACGCAAGAATTGGAGATTGGGATTCCATGTTTAGAGCAAAGTTCGAGACGACTTACAGCTCTATTCAGGAGGTCTCAAGGCCTGGTTTTGGTTGGGATTAAATTGAGCCCTAACCAAGATTTCAGTTTCAAGGTTTTCAAGTTTTTCTCCAACTTTTGTTTTGCCGTTTCTGCAGTCCTTCAGTCGTGTTTTAGGTTTGTGTGTCTTGCTTGCATATAAGGGAATCAGTTTAGGTCAAAATTTGGACCCATATCCATGTGCATTGAAGATTGAATATTGGATTTGATCACCATTGTTAACCTTTCCAAAAATAAGCCAAATCTGAGATTTTGTGCTTGAATGAGCCTTGGCACGAGTTGGTTGGTTGTCACATGATATTTGCAAGCTATACAAATCACAAAGATACCATTTCAATAATTTTTTGTCTTTATTTGAATTAATATAGATTTAAAATGAATTAAATCAATAAAAATTATATAAAATAGAAAAATAAGTGTTTGGTTATGAAATTAAAGATGGGACACTTCTGTGGCATGACAAGACTAAATCAAGTGGAAAAAGTGGGCCCTTTTGTCAAAAATTGGAGTTTTGAGGATAGTTGACTTTTGGCAATTTTGGAAAAATGCCCAACTTCAACAATGCATAACTTCTTCAATTTTGAACTTTTGGAGGTGTTATTGGACTTTTTAGAAACCTTGATATGTCCTCTAATCAACCCTTTTGGTCTCATCTCATTTTGATCTTCCATTCTCAAGTTATAAGCTTTGGCAAAAAAGGTGTTTTTGTTGACTTTCAAAAATGACCTATAATGTCCAAATTTGTAACTTTTTGTGAGAGCATTTCTTGATCTTGGGGGTTTGAAGATGGATTGTAGGAAATTGCATCCTATTCAAAATGAGCTTTGGATGGGTCATTTCTCACAAAGTATGAGAAAGTTATGCTTGGTCAAAGTTGAGTTGACTTTTCCTACAAAACCCTAATTTAGCAACTTTTGAATCTTGATGAATTTTGAGCAATCCTTGATGAATCATGATCAACCCTTGATAAAATGATTAATTATCCTTAAAAATGAGAATGTTGGCAAAAAATCTGGAGGTTTGACTGTATTTAGGTCACAGTTGACTTTTGACCTAGCACAGTCGATTTTTGGGTCTCTTGAGTAATTGACTGACCAAAGTTTCTCTGCAAGGCTTGAAATTTGTCATGGATGAACTTAAGAACATATTAAGACATTGGGAATCACTTGAGGCCATTTGGATGTAAGGACCTTGATGCAACACAAAACCCTAATTTTGAATTGACTGCCTTAGGAGGTGATTTGATTGTACAACCCTTGAGCCATTTTGAGCAATATGAAGATCATTCTTGACAAATCTTGAGGAATATGGGAGGGCAAATTTTGGGGTACAACACTTCGTTTTAACCCTTGTTTCTGTCCTCAAGAGTGTTACAAAGTTGTTTTTGAAAACTTTAGTTTGAAAAGTGTTTGGTGTGAAAAACTTGATTTGAGCAACTACCTACTAGCATCAACCTACTCGAAAAAGGATTGTTTCTGTTCTTGTTTCCTTTAGAGAATTCCATACTACTATTGAGAAATAGGAAGCACCGTCATTGGTGTTGTAAGGGTCAATTCGTAAGGGACGTACGATCACTAAAGCAATGTTAGGACGTCTTAGTAATAACCCTAGAGTCTTAAGATCATATTCGAGGCAACATTTCCAAGGCGACGTTTCCGAGGCAACATTTCCGAACGGGACTTTTGATCTTTGTTAGACAGGAGGGCAACCACTAAGACACCCTATACTTAATGATCGCTTACCGAAGGCAGCCGAAGTGAGAGTATACCCTAAGAGTGCGCATGTGCAAGTGATTTGATTTCAGTTATTATCTTTGCACATTAGGGTTTTCTAGCCATTTTAAATTATCATGCAATCTTGTCATACAATCCTATTAACATACATCTAAACAGTTAATATTTGCGAGAATTAAAATGCGAGAAATAAAAACCTACGCTATTACAAGGCTTCGGGGTAGGAATTAATTACATAGCCAAAAAACCCGTAAAAGACGATAAATAAAGAAAATACTAATTAAACTATTACATACCATGAGAAGTTACATTAATATTGCAAAAATAATAATAAACGTGTGTGATGAATCAAAAACGAGAGATTTAGGGTTTTAACCCCAACTACCTAATTGTAATTTAAAAGGAAAATCATTCTTTTGTCGTTTTTGTGCTATTTGAGAAAATAAAGCTTAACTGAATAATAACAAAAACCTAATTACTAATTTATTTTAATTAAGAAAAATAATTAAATTAACCTATTTTTGTATTTTTTTTTTTCATTTTTGAGAAAGAAAATAAAAATTAAATCAAGAATCTAACCCTAATTTTTTCTAATTGATTTTAATTATATATAAAAAGTTAGAATTATCCTAAATTAAATTAAACTAATATTAAATTAAATAAAAAAAACCTAATTCTAAATTTTGTGAAACTTGATTTTATGATTTTTTGTGAAAAAAGAAATTAATTGTGTTAAGAAATAATTAAACTAATTAAATAAATAAATGAAATAAATAGAAAAGAAAAAAGAATGGGCCTGGTTGCTTAGCAAAAAGGGAGGTGTGAATCTGATTTCTGGGCCCAATAACTCCTGGCCTTTGTTGACTTTGCCAGATCCTGTGTATTCATTGACTTAGCCGCATGGTGTACCTTCATTGGAGAAGCCTTGGATCTGGCATATTGATGATCTGATGGTTGGATGCTGATGATATAGGGTGGACGTAGGGGATACTTGTGCACCTGATTATGTAAAGAAAAATAATATAAAGCAATGTTGGGACCTGGGGATCGAACCCAGGTCCTTGAGCATTATTCCCTTGCCACGCTGCCAGCTGAGCCAGAATGCTTAGTTGTAGTCATAACAATAATATAACATAATATGGGAAAAGTAAAAGAACAGATTTCAAAACGCGCGAAATTCAAACGGACGAGTCACATGCTGCCACGCCATTGTCTCCTTCGTTGGCCTGTAGTTTTAGAAATCAAAACTTTTACCTACGGACACTGAGTGTAGGTATAACCCTGTGCAATTCCAAAATCTCATACAAGCATGATAAATGAAAACCAATGGTACCAATCAACTCGTTGCAACCTCACGGGCATCATGGTACCATTATTAATGGTTGATTGTTCCTGTACAGTAAATCCCTAAAAACAAAGAAAAAACCCTAGCCATGGCACTTTGTTATACAATCAATAAAAATACAATTGGACATAACCATTAGCTTGCAAACATCTCAAGGATTATGAATATTTCAATTAATCATGCTAAATGTGCCAGAATCAACGTAATCGAATTCAAGAAAAAAGCCAAACTGTATGAACCTTACAGCGTGATTCTGAGTGTGGGGAAGCTTGCTAGCGATTGAATCTTGATCCTGGGGAGTCCGAGAATTGATTGGTATGACTAGAATGCCTTGAGGTGATCTGTAACGTGGAAATTGGTCTGCAACTTTTTCTTGAATTTTTGAAACTTGTTTTCTCCCTTTGCATGCCTCTAGCCTCTTGTTTTTGGTCTGCACTTGTTCCTTATGTATAGTAGAATGCATTAGGGTTACAATTTTGTATCAAATATCTTCCAATTATGAATATTGATTCATGATTTGATCCTTGTGCAAATCTTTCCAAAATAAGCAAATCCAATCTTTTTCTGTCCATTTTGAACCTTGCACGATTTGATCTTGTCTCCAGCTGTGTAATGGACCTAATCATGCACAAAATCTCAAGATTTAATTAGCTTTTGATATTTTTACTATTTTATATTGATTTTATTTGATTTAAATGAAATAAAATCAAAATAAATAATAAAAATAAAAGAATGACAAATGGAAGGGCTCATGGGTCGTGGGTCACATTACAAACTCAGTGCAAGCATAAAAAGTTGGGCCCCTTTAGCAAAAAATGCAATTTTGAACACATTTGACTTTTGGCAATTTTGCAAAAAGGGTCAACTTTACCAATGCATAACTCTCTCAATTTTGACCCTAGAGATGTTTTCTTAGACTTTTTAGAAAGCTTAAGATATCCTCTAAGCAACCCTTTTGGTATCATCTCAATTGAATCTTCCATGTTCATGTATGAAGCTTTGACCCAAAAGGTGTTTTTGTTGACTTTTCAAAATGACCTATAATATCCAAATTCATATCTTCTTGTGAGTGCATATTTTGAACTTGGAGGATGAATATGAATTGTAGGGAATCACATCCTCTTCAAAATGATCTTTGGATGGGTCATTTTTTATAAAGTATAAGGAATTTATGCTTGGTCAAAGTTGAGTTGACTTTTCCTACAAACCCTAATTTAGCAACTTTTTGGTTTTGATGAATTGTGAGCAATCCTTGAGGAATCATGACCAAACCTTGATCAAATGATGAATAATACTTCAAAATGAGAATGTTGACAAAAAATCTTGAAGTTTGACTGTATGTGGACCACAATTGACTTTTGCCCTAACACAATCGATTTTCAGGCCTTTGAGCAATTGAATGTGCAAATTTTCTCTGCAAGGCTTGAAACTTGACATGGATAATCTTGTGAACATATTAGGACAATGGTTAGCATTTGGGACCCTTTGGATTCAAACATCTTGATGCAAACTGAAACCCTAATTTGAGGTAGACGGCCTTATGAGAGAGTTTGTCTGATCAACTCTTGGACTTCCTTGAGCAATTTGAGGACCTCACTTGAGATGTATTGAGAAATATGGGAGGACAAATTTTGGGGTACAACAACCACGAAGCAGAGTTGCCCAGATCCAGGAGCATGCCAAGTCTACCGGTCGGGGTAGTGGTTCCCCCTCCTCCTCGAAAAATCCAGCTTCTTCTGATCCTACCCAGATTCCGGTTAACACACCCGTGGCCAAGAGGAAGAATGCAGACAACGCTGCGGGCGCACCGTCCGAGGGTGATAAATCTTTCGTGGGGGTTTTCGTGTTACCTCCGTGCTATCTAAACCCCTACCTCTTCTGCGATGGGGACTCTCTCGGCCTGCATGAGGAGGATAGGGAGGCTATTTTGACTGAAGACAAGGAGCTTCGTCGACATCGCTTGGACGAGGACGTGGCTGCTATGATGAGGGTGCTCGAGATGGCCCTTTCGCTCAACGACGAGTCCTCGAGCGCTCAAACTGCTCTCGACGCGGCCTACTCCAAAATCCACAAGCTAAAGGTCAAGAATGAGAAGTTGAAGGGCGACATCCTCAACCACGAGTCAAGATATGAGGCCCAAGTACAACTTCTCAAGGATTTAAACGAGTTAAGGACTCTGTTGGAGATGGCCACAAGGAAGAACGAACGTCTGGTCGCTTGTAATTTGGAGCTAGAAGGGATGAGTGCGTCGGTCGAGGATGAGATCGAGACGGAGAAGAACATGGCGACCCGGGCGGATTTGATTGCTCGTATCCGCTTGATCGAGCAGGACGTGATTGATACTCTTGGGTACGGTTTCAACGTCGCCGTCGAGAAATTGAAGATCTTGAATCCCGGGGTCGAGTTAGTGGTTGAAGGGGCGAGGCCATTTAACCAAGTTGTTGAAGGGAAGATCCTCTATCCCTCAGAGGACAGCGACGGGGAGGATCAAGTTTGAATGTATTCAGTTCAGGGCCTGCGCGTCCGTTGTTGTTTTAGGGCCTGCGTGCCTGCTATTATTCTTTTGATTGCGAGGTCGTCTTGCCTAAGTTGTAAATTTGAACAACGTCCGCCCTTGTGGTCGGTATATTAAAATTGCGTTATTTATTTGTTTCTTTAGTATTGAACTTTTTGGATGCATGTTCCCGACCATTGTTGTGGTTGTTATGAATATTTTCACGAAGTTCGTGTCTGCATGGAGATGCTTGTTCGATCCTTATATCGGTTCGACACACTCCGAAATGTGTCGAGGGCGCGGAGTGGCTGTCCGCGGGACGGGCGCATGATCGCGATCGGGATCCTACGCTCGTGGCGTGAACTTCCCATCGCGAGCTGGGTGTTCTGCCATATTGGCGTAATTCGATAGCGGGGCTCGATCGAGGTGTCCCTGTAGGGCAAGGATGTCGCTCTTCAATGTGAGCGGAATTATGCTTTCGTTGATTGGTAGACGGTGTCTGCACCTCGACACGCCTACGTGGTCGAGATTTTTCCCTTTGTCGACTAAAGATGAATATTCGAAGGCGAGAGTCCTCAGCTGATGAGGGACTTTAGCTGTAATATTGTTTCAACTTTGCAGCGTTCTAGGGTCGAGGAAGTGGTTCTCCATTTAGTTGCTCGAGGTAATATGCTCTGGTTCCCGTAGCTCCCCGGACGCGATAAGGTCCTTCCCAATTTGCGGCCAACTTTCCTTCGCGGGAATCCTTCTGGTTTCTCTGCAAGACTAGACTGTTGACCTGAAATTCGCGTCTTATGACTTTACTGTCGTGGCGTAGGGCTACCTGATGTTTCAGAGTGGCCTCGCGTAGGGCTGCTCCTGACCGGATTTCTTCGACAAGGTCGAGCTCGTCTCTCAAATCCTCGTCGTTCATCTCCTCGTCGAGGGGCATCTCAGTTCTTCTGGATGGCTCCATGATTTCTACCGGGATGACTGCCTCGGTGCCGTAGGTCAGTTGGAACGGTGTCTCACCAGTCGTCGAATGGGGAGTTGTGCGGTAATCCCATAAAACGCTATGTAGCGCCTCGACCCATCCCCTTTTTGCTTCGCCTAATCTGCACTTGAGTCCTCGCAAGATAACCCTGTTCGCGACCTCGGCTTGACCGTTAGTTTGGGGGTGCTCGACTGAGGTAAAATGCTGTTTGGTGTCGAGTTTGGCAATGAAGCTTTGAAAGCCTTGGTCGGTGAATTGGGTACCGTTATCTGTGATGAGCGCCTGCGGGATTCTGAACCGGGTGAGCACGTTTCGCTTGTAGAAGCAGAGAATGTTATGTGAGGTGATTTTCGCGAGGGCTTCGGCCTCTATCCACTTTGTAAAATAATCTACGGCCATAATGAGGAATTTTTTTGGGTACGTTCCTTGCACGAACGGTCCGAGGATGTCCATTCCCCACCAGGCAAATGGCCACGGGGATGATAATATACTCAGCTCGTGTGGTGGGGCGAGGTGCATGTCGGCATGCCTTTGGAATTTGTCACATCTCTTGACGTAGTCTTTGGCGTCTCGCTGCATTGTCGGCCAGTAGTACCCCGCTCGCAGCGCCTTCCTCGCTAGGGACTTGCTGCACATGTGTTGGGCATTGATCACTTCGTGTATTTCCCGTAATATCTCGGGGACTACGGATTCTTCGATGCACCTCAAGAGTGGGATGGAAAACCCTCTATGATATAATTTGTGCTCGAGTACCACGTAGGAGCATACTCGTCGTTTGGTCGCAGCTGCCTCTCTTCGGTCCAGGGGGAGTTCCCCCTTCGTTAGGAAGTTGAATACCGGGGTCATCCAGCATGAGTTTTCTCCGATGGCGTTTACCCTGAGTAGAGTCGCAGATTTTTCTATGCTCGGGTGAGATAGTGATTCTTGTATGACGGATTTGTTTCTGCCTTTCTTTGTCATGCTCGCGAGCTTCGAAAGTATGTCGGCTCTTGTGTTTTGCTCGCGTGGTACGTGCGAAATTTATTCTCGGTCGAACTTTTTCATATGCTCCCTGACCAAGTTCAGATATTCAATGAGGTTGTTATTCTTAGCCTGGTATTCCCCTTAGACTTGGGACGCGACGAGTTGGGAGTCGGTGAAAATTTGTATCTCATGGGCGCCTAAATCCTCGGCTAGTCTTAGACCTGCGAGTAGGGCCTCGTATTCCGCCTGGTTGTTCGAGGTAGGAAAGGAGAGGGTGAGCGAATGCTCTACCACCACGCCTTCCTCGTTCTCTAGGAGGATTCCCGCACCGCTCCCGGTCGAACTGGAAGCTCCATCAACGAAGATGGTCCACTTGTGCTCTTTCCCTGCGGGGGGGTTATAAGCGGTCATTTCAGCAACGAAATCAGCTAGAGCTTGTGCCTTTAGGGCCTTCCTGCTCTCATATTGGACGTCGAATTCAGAAAGTCCAAGGACCACTTCAAAAATCGACCCGCCATGTCTGGTCGACCTAGGAGTTATTTCACGGGCTGGTTTATTCGCACCACGATCGTATGCGCGGGGAAATAGTGCCTGAGCCTTCTCGCTGCATTGACGAGGGCCAGATCCACCTTTTCTATTTGTTGGTATCTAACCTCGGGCCCTTGAAGCGCCTTGCTCATGAAATAAACGGGTTTTTGTCTGTCGTGCGTTTCACGAATGAGGGCTGCACTGACGGCTTCGACTGAGACAGCTAGGTATAGAAATAAGGTTTCCCTGTCAACTGGTCGCGATAACACAGGCGGATGCGAAAGGCTTTGTTTGAGATGGAGCAGTGCCTGCTCGCATTCCTCGGTCCATTCGAAGGCCGCTTCCTTGCGAAGGATCTTGAAGAAAGGGAGGGCGTGTTGAGCAGATTTTGCAATGAAACGGGATAGTGAGGCGAGCATGCCATTCAAGAATTGTATGGATTTTTTTGACGTAGGTGCGGGGAGGTCGGAGAAAGCTCGACACTTATCAGGGTTGGCTTCTATTCCTCGTTATGTTAAGTAGAAGCCGAGGAACTTGCCCGCCTTAACCCCGAACGTGCACTTCTCGAGGTTAAACCTCATTTTACATTGCCTCGCTTGGGCAAAGACTTCCCTTAGGTGAGAAGCATGGGACGATCACGTCGTCCATGTATACCTCGAGCATGTCCCTGATTTGGTTACGGAAGAATTTGTTCATCATCCGCTGATACGTTGCTTCTGCGTTTTTCAGACCGAAGGGCATTACATTGTAGTAATAGTTGTCCGAGCCAGTCATGAAAGCAGTGCAGTGTTTGTCGCCTATTGCCATTGGGATTTGGTTGTAGCCCGAATAGGCGTCCATAAATGATATAATTTTATAGTCGGCCGAGTTGTTGACCAACCTATCAATATTAGGTAAAGGAAATGCATCTTTGGGGCATGCCCGGTTAAGATCAGTGTAGTCAACGCACATTCGCCATTTTCCATTATTTTTCTTAACAAGTACAACATTTGACAGCCAGGTTGAATACCGGGCTTCAGAAATAAAATTTGCCTCTAAGAGGTCTTTTACAACTTTTTCAGCAGCCTCCGCTTTCTCCGGAGACTGCCTACGTCTATGTTGTACTATTTCCCTAGCGGCTGGATCAATGGCGAGTTGATGACAGGAGACCTTAGGGTCGAGACCGGGCATCTCCGTAGCACTCCATGCAAACAGATCCACATTTTCTCTCAAGCAAGCCTTGATATGCTTTCTCTCCAAGTCGGGGAGTCCGATGCCAATCTTCACTCCTCTCCTTGGTTCTTCGCCGAGGGGGACGAGCTCGAAGTCCCCGTCCGGAATTGGTCAGAGGGGAACTTGCTTGCCGTTGGGGGGCTCGTCCTGGTCGAAGCGAGTGCCCAGGGATATCGAGTCGAACTTTGGAGGGGCTCTCTATTCTTCTGCTCTGACGGGCTCTGACTGCTGAGGTTCTGGTCGTGCAGTTGCAACTTTCTTGGTGGGCCGTGTGCTGGTGTCGACTGTGTTACGTCCCTTGGATGCTACGTTGAAGCACCTTCGGCAAGCTGCCAGATCACCTTGAATAGTGGCAACCCGTGCCCTTTTGGTGTAGAACTTCATCTTCAAATGGACGGTGGAGGGCACCGCGGTCAGCTCTGCCAATATTGGTCTTCCGAGAATGCAGTTGTAGAGGGATGGGCAGTCAATGACAAAGAAGCACACCTTGACCTGCCTGGTAGCGATATCCTCACTGAACGTGACCATAAGCTTGACGTATCCCTAAGGATTGGACGTCGAGCCGTTAAATTCCTGCAGGTATGATCCCACGTATGGTGAGAGGTTAGAGTCGTTGAGCTGCAGGGTTCTGAACAACTGGCTATACATCACGACGATAGAACTTCCCTCGTCGACGAGGATGCGATGTACGTTGAAGTTGGCCATTCTCGGCATTATCAGCAAAGGGATGGCCGAATTGGGGGCCCCTCTGGGGAGTTCCTCGAGGTAGAAGGTGATCGGCCCTGATCTGCCTTTCACCCTTTCAAAGGTTACCGTTTGAGGAGGTGGAGTGTCGACCAGCTCATCCAGTTCCCTCTTAGCTGAATTTATGGTCAAATCATTGAACCCTCTGCCATTGATGACCATGGCGGAGGGGAAGTTTTCCCACCTGTTGTGCGTAGACAGAGGTTCTTGCAAATGCTCGGGGACGTAGAAGTCCTCGGGTCTTGTGACAGAGAACGCGGTTTGGATGGGAACCGACTCATCAGATGGTCGGGCATCCTCTTCTGCTTCCCTCGTCTCTCGGGCGTCCCGACGAGGAGCATCGCTTCGCCTATATTGTGCAAGTCTTCCCCCCTTTTATGAGGGTCTCGACGGCGTCCTTGAGGTGGATGTAGTCTTCGGTCAGGTGCCCATGGCTCCGGTGGTACGGGAAGTATTTTCTTCGGTCCACCCCGGGTTTGGAAGGAGCGGGGAGGGGATGTTTGACTTCTCTGTCCTTGAAGTCTGTACTTGTGCACTCCGCTAAGATGCACTCGCGGGAAGCCGTAAGCGGAGTGTATTATGTGAACCTCCCCGAGGGTCCCTTTGTTCCCGGGCGTCTCGGGGTTTATCGTCCCTTCTCTTTTCTCCAGCTTGTCGAGGAGGGGCGATGTCTTGTCGCAGATTGCTGCTGGATCCGCAGTTTCTGGGGTCTCGGGCTCTGTTGGCCGCTTCTCTCTCCTCGTAGTCCATGTAGGCCCTGGCCTTTTTGAGGAGGGCATCAAACGTCCGGGGTGGTTCGATGCCCACAGCTTTTCTGAATTCGGTGCCGCGGAGGAGCCCCCTCTCTAGCAGGTATCTCTTCATATGGTCCATGCAGGGGACCTGGATGGCTTCCCGCTTGAAGCGCTCAATGAATTCTGTCAAGGTCTCATCGTGCTTCTAAACGATGGCCTCGAGCGCTGCTTCGGTCTTCGGGTGTCGTCGCGAAGCAGTGAACGAGCTGATGAACTGGTTCTTCAGGTTTCGCCAAGAGGTAATTGACCCCGGGGCGAGACCTTTGTACCAGTCCATAACCGCTTTCCTCAGAGTCGTGGAGAACAACCGATATTTTATTGGTCCCCCGACGTTGTGGTAGTGCAACATGGCTTCGAACCCGTCTATATGGTCGACCGGGTCGGCGATGCCGTCGTACTCCTTTAAGTGGGGAGGCTTCTCCATGCCCGGGGCAATGGGCGCCTCCATGATAGCTTGTGACAAGGGACCGCGGGGGTCGTCCTCATCACTCCGTTCTGGAGAGCGGGATGGAGATCCGATGTAGTGGCGGTCATGGTGGCCCTGGTCGTGCGGAGCGTTCCTTGGGCGGTGTGACCGTTGATGATTTCCCCTGTGTCTGTCTCCGGGGGGTCTTCGTTCTTGCCGCGAGGGGCCATAGTCGCGTCTTCCTGTGTTGATGGGCGGTTCTCTCTCCAAAGGGGGTCATCGCCCGAGTGGTTGGGGCGACGGGCTTCTAGAAACGTCTCGATTCTGTCTTCACGGGGGAGATTGGGGACGCTCGTCCACTTGTCGAGGGGGAGGAGATTGAGGTCTCCTGTGTCTTCTCGGGGGCCTTCGGTCGTCCTCGAGTGCTCTCAGTCTTTCCCCTTGGGAGAAGATGAGATAGTTGGTTTGGTTGATCGCCGCAAACAGTGCCCTGGTCGTGGCGTCTGCCCCGGCGGGGACGGGGACCTCATGGAATTGGACGGCTGGATAGTTCAGGGGAAGTGGTCGATCTTCTTCAAGTCGAGGAGGGATTGATGAAGAAGAAGTCGTGGCTCTGTCCCTGTAGTTAGAAGGTCCGGACATGTTGACGCTGGTAATTGTATTATGGTCGGTGGTACCGGCGTTGTCGAGGCCGGCATTGTTGTTGGCGATGTTGTTGTTAACATCGACGACACGGACGTTCTGGTTGTCCTGAGTCTGGTCAGCCATGACAGTCGAGGATTGTTTAGCTTTGGTCTTTTAAATGAAGAGGAGATGGGGAAGCTTAGATTCCCACAGACGACGCCACTGATCTAACCTGATCAGAGGTGGACCGTCCTAGCTGGCTTCAGGCTGAGCTTGAATGAGATGGGGGGGGTACATGTAAGACACTCCGATGGCAAAATGAAAAGCGGAATGAGCAAGCAAGTATGAGTTTTAGGTGTGAATGAATGAATACTTGACCCTCTCATGAGAGAGGGTATTTATAGTCCCCAGCGCTGGGCCAAGGTCCCCACTATTGGGCCACACAGAGGTCCAATAACGGGAACTGCCAGAGTTTACTTGAGTATGGAGTCCAGCAAGTGGATCTCTCCTGGTCAACTGCTCCGCGATAATAGGGCTGGACCCGAGATTCTCGGAGGGCAGTTTGGTATGTCTGTTGAGAGGTGGTGGGCCACGTCTTCCAACGGTTGGATGGGGAGGTGTCCCACAATCTCTAACTTAGACTGTCTTTGGGCCTTTCGCTCGTAAGGCAAGTGTATGCTCAGTCCTGATCAGATGTAAAATAAAAAATAGATATATTTTAAAAAAATAGCTAAAAATATATAATCAGTTTTTAAACTTAATTATTTTTCTCATATTTATTAAAAAATAGCTAAAAAGTCGAATTCGTAAAACTTGCTAAAATTTATAAAAATAATAAATAAATAAAATAAAATTTGATTAAATAGTTTGAATAACTAAATTTTGTTACACTTCCTATAAATCAAATTAAGTTGTTACTTAAATTAAAAGTTAATTTAAATAACTAATTAAAATAAAATTAATTAAAACAAAACGTGGGTCTTCATAACCCCACTAAATCAAGGTCTTCAACCAGTCTATTTTCTCTCTTTTATAGTAATATTTAATAACAATAAATAATGATAACACTAATAATAACCTTTTTCCAGCACTATCAAGTCATGGTAATATTATATAGCATGTCCAAATTATTAAGTTCATGACAATCATGTAACACATGTTATAACCCACTCCACAGTAAGTAACGGACCGATCATGGGTTCAAAACGGTTGAAGTTAATCTGTCCCACTAATTCCATTAATATGTACTGTAATAAAAAAAAAATGATTTTTAAATTATTTATTAATAATAATTATTCTACTAATCCATTAATTCATAGAACTCTCTTTAATAATTATATATATTTCTATTTAGTTACATTATTTCTCTCCATCTTCTTCCTATTGATTCTCTCTATATAATCATTCTCATGTTTTTCTGTTTTTGCATTTCTTTGACATTGTCTTTCTCTCTCCACTTTTTCATGTTTAATTTGGAGGTTTATTGAATGTAAATAGAAAAATAATTCTCTACTTCTTCATGTTTAATTTGAAGATTTATAAAATAAATTACTAAAAATATGATAATTGAGAAAAAAGTCTTTACATCAGGTATAAAAATATATGATTTGAAAAATATTTGTCAAATAATTTTATATCAGACGTTTATTTACAATGATATGAAAAATATTTGATTTAGGAAAAAATATAATATGGTGGCAGTTTGATAAATAAAATACAATTTTGTTATAAAGAATTTCACATCGGATCTAAATTTACTCCGATGTGAAAAATCCAATGATTAAAAAAATAAAAACACATTGACAGTTTAGTAAATAAAATAATTTTTATTATAAAAGACCATTACATCGAACTAATTTTCCAACCAATGTAAAGAGCATTAAAAAGTGGCTGTTACATCGGATCATATACTCAACCTATGTAAAAAACCCTAAATTCTTTATCATATTCATTTCGCCGCATTAGTCCAACCCTCAAACTCTAACGAAAATCATCTTCAACTCATACTTCATTTTTTATCCTCTAACCCAACAACAACCACCATCAAACGAACCTTCTCTCTTTATTTCTTCTTCTTCTTTTGACGGTTACTCCACATCTTTTGTTCGGTGTATTCTCTCCATGTATATGTTAGAGGAGTGAGTAATGAAAAAACACAGATCCATGGATCCAATCTTCATTCTCTTACTAATTTTACTCACTGCTCCATCACTATCTCTACCAGATCTTGATTCCGAACGAGCTGAATTACTAGCTCTCCGTTCCTCTGTCTGCGGCCGAACCCTTTTCTGGAACGCAACCAACCAAACTCCATGCAACTAGGCCGGTGTTCAATGCCAAGACCACCGTGTCGTCGAGCTTCTTCTCCCCGACATCGCTCTCTCCGATCAAATACCTACCGACATATTCTCCAATCTAACTCACCTCCGTACTCTCAGTCTTCGACGGTCTTGCTCTCGCTGCTAAGATTTTTTCGTTACTCTCTCGATGTTGTTACTATTTGTGACTGGTTCATCGATTCAGCTTAATTTTTTCGCTTAATTGAGTGACGATTCATGTAATCTACTTGTTTAGGTTGACTTCAACCTTCACTTATTCAATCATTGTTATGTCCTGCAAAGACGCACTTGTCGGACACATTGTTTTCTATTATGATTCAAATTATTCTCTTGATAAAACTATATGCTACTGTTTCACTCTCATTTCCGTGAGTTTTATTTTTAATGTCAGAGTGATGGTTTAAGTTTAAGGTTAATCCTTCAACAATAAAGATGTTTAGACAATAAAGCGAATGTATTAGATAATGAAAATAATAGTTATTTTTTTGTTGATGATATTGCTTTTTTTAAGATAGATAATAGAGTACTAAATGAAAGTCCTTCTACACCTCACTATTTATTAGGTATTAGGAAAAATGTGTAAAAATATATGATGCTTCTTTCTATTTATTTGGTTATGTATGTTTTCTTGTTTAAAAATTGAGATTATTGTCATATCATTCTTTAGTGAGAGAAATTGAGAGGATGAAATTGAACAGGATATGAGCATCTCAATGAGCCACTTCACATATTGATTGAGGATGATTTACTTACTGATTCTGTTGACACGAGGCTTAGATAGGCTGGTGACTTTATAGAAAAAAATGCTAGAATTTGAGGTAAGTTCCTTCACTATGAGTATTTATCTTCTCATATATGTATTACATTGTGTGATGTGTCTCTGTATGTTACTAGAATTTGAGGTAAGTTCTTTCACTATGAGTGTTCATCTTCTCATATAAGCATTACGTTGTGTGAAGTGTCTTTGTACTAATATACTCTGCTTTATTTTAAAACAGGTATTAAGATATTTATTGGTGAATGTCTATACATATTTAGAAGATTTAGAACTCCTAATAAAATGTGAAGAAACAAATGTTTAATGGGTTCAAGATATGTTACCTAATTCTATAAATATGAGTTATGTTATTTGATTATTTGCAGTCAGATACAAAAGTTCCCATCCTATATTTTAAGAGACAAAACTTATTTACAGTTCCATTTGTACTGGTGTTTTTGTTTCAACTAATAATTGCCATGATGTATGATTATTCATCAAATTTAGTAACTGATTATGTATTTTACAATTTTATTAGTGTAATTTATAATTTTAAATAGGTTAAATCTCTATAAGGATCTATAAATAAGTCTTGCTTAAAAAGTGAATTGTATATGCATTATACATGATCTGGTCACATATGATCATGTCATCTATGTTTTCTAAGTTTTTTAAAGATGATACTTTCAGAGATTCCTTAAAACTTGGAACTGACTTGTTCTTGTAACTTATCATTTTGTAATCATGAAGGTATTTTTGAACAAAAAAGTAGATATTAAACTATAAACACTTGAGTTCCGATGCTCAATCAATGCTTATTTTTATTGGGGGCTTTCCAAAATTTCTCATGGTTTATTTCCGACTCAGGTATCTCTAAAGTTTTCACATGTGCTTCATTATCTCATTAGAAATATCTTTCTTAAAGGTACTTTATCTCTTATTTGTTTTCCAACTTTTTTGATAGATCTCAAAAATACATCAACAACGGAAAAGATGGATGCAACTTTGACTGGAGGTGTATTTCTCTCTGCTTCTGTTCAAACCATGATTGAAAAACTAACTTTAGAAGAGATAATGATTGAAAACCATGTTGGTAATTCAAGTGTGGGAAATGACTTATAAATGGTTGGATATTTTTGTATGTTTTCATTGGTTTTGTTGTTGTAGTACTTAAATCAATTGTTCATTTTGAAGAATATGTGTATCCTAGTTATTTGGTGCAATAAAAATTATAAAAAATTAGATAATAAATAGCGACCTAAATGTGGTATGTGTGATGTTGGAAAAATATGAAAAATTAGATTTAAAAAAATTAGAGATTCCACCCCGTTTTTGCTATAAAATAGTCTAATTTTTTAAGAAAGATAACATACATTTTACATTGTTCCAGAAAGGAACCGATGTAAAAACCTACATTCTACATCAGGTCAGACAAGAAACAAATGTTAAATGTGCGTTTATTTTTTTTAATAAAAAAACCCTCATATTTCACGTCAGACGTAACACTCGATGTAACACTCGATCGATGTATCACTTAACTTTACATCAGACCTAGACTCAATATAAAATATACTTTTTGCCCTATATAAAAAAGTCTGTCATGCACTAATAATACATGTAAAGAGTTTTTTTATTGTTATTTTATAACATTTTGAAATATCACAATACGTTGGTAGAAGATTTATACTGTTGTTTTTTTTCATTAAAAGAAGTTTTATTGATTTCAAAAAGAATAACAATACAAGACGATTAAAAAGGATTCACTCTTCAAGACAACTATAGCTACAAAAAATAGAGAAAACTAAAGAAAATTACATCATCATCCTTTTAAGAAGATGCTTTTTAATCTTAATGTTAGTCCATCTTCTATACATTATACTATCATTATACTTTTCTCTATGTTTCTATCATTAAATCATTTTGAAAAATCCTTTTATTTTTATACTTTCAAGCACTGTAAATGATTTATGTGGTAGCTGACGCTTATTTTTATTATTCAATATTAGAACAATTTACTTTCTTTTGATTTTATTTATTTTTGTTAATTTCTAATTTTTTTCTTAGCATCACCAAACTTTTTGTTTTAAAAAAATAGATTGCGGGGGATGGATTATAGGATGATTTTTTTGTTGTTTTTATTATTTTTATTTAATTCTCATCATGCAATGTTAAAATATTTTTGTTTAAAAAAATAACACATATCAATCCTCAAGTTTCAAATATAAATAAAATGGATCATTCCCTACACAATAATTCTCATAGATAGAAATATATTCTAATAAACTTTTTCATCGTAATATTATTTCTTTATTAAATATATTAATTATATCCGTTGATATTTGTAAATATATATAGTGTTAAGAATATTTGTATGTAGTTAGTTGTAATCTCTCTATATATAATAAAGTCTCGGTTAGCGGTGGACAAATTTTTTCGATCCAGACCAAACCGACCTACCCAAGGGATCCGAGAACATGTGGGTCGGGTTAAGCAGATCATCGGTTTATCGATTTGCCAAGAAATGGATGCAGGTGGATTCTGTCGGTCGGTTTAGGATTATGTTTTTAGACCCATGGATAACCATATCCGACCGACCCAGAAGGGGAGCCCAAGGAATTTCATTTTTTTACAACAACGATTTTACTTGGCCCAATTTGTTCCCAATTCGTTCCACTAGGGTTTCATGAGTTCTCTCAATCTCATCATTCCAAATTCGTTCCTCTTCATCAGCATCTCTCTCCGCTAGGGTTTCATCTTCTTCTTTAGCAACTGTCATCGTTTGGTCAAGCACCACCACGCCAACCAGCCACGAATCACCTCCGATGTAAGTACTTCTCTGTTATGATTCTCCTTCTCTCTCTTTCTCCTTTCTAATTAGCCCTCTTTGTAATTGACAATTAGCCCTCTTTGTAATTGATAATTATGCTAATGTCGTATCAAACGAAAGTATGAGGCAAAATGGAAGATGCTTGCGTACTTTATATGCTGATTTCGCTGCTAGACAGGGAAAATTAGCCCTCTCTGCAAGGACGGAGCGAACAATTTCTGCACTCACTCCCTTGTCCACCTGTTAACAAGATACAGCGATATGGTCAAACCACCTGGCATTTCTCAAGAAGTATATTTCATCAAAAATATTGCAAGGCATTATATACACACAAAAAAAGTGATCCCACGGAATATGCAACTAAGATTAACTTCATTACTGTCGGTGAAAAGTGATAATGAAAATATTTTTCCCACCGACCATACTACACTTTAGTTTAGAATACAATACACATACATTTTAAGTGATGACTTGTCATAATAATACTGCATGTACTAGTATGATATAAACTTTTAATTCAAGTGATATTCTGGTGAGATTAAAAGAAAAGGCGATAGATTGATTACTCGAAAAAGCCAAACAAAATAATTGAAGATGGTAGCAAGTAGCAACAAGCAACGTACTAGTAGAGTGTATATCTATCCATAGGCATTAACAATATAATATTTGTTAAATATCTTGTAATAAGTAATATGTAAAGTTATTGGTGTTGTAGCTAAGGGAAAACTTTGGGAGCAAACTATGCTTGTAAGATTGGTTAGGTTTAAAGGCTCTTTGACATACTAAATGGCATGATAGGAGGACCAAATACAATAGTTGTGATTTTATTAATTGTTTGATGGTAGTATTGTATAAGTTTATTTATGTCGATTATTTATGTAGTAATTTGTAATTGACAATTGTTGTTTTGTTGGTTGTATATGTGGAATTCATTCTTGGTTTGTTTCTTTAAAAATGTTGGTTCTTAACTCTCTTTCTATTTTTCCCCTCTTAACTCTCTTCCTTTGTTTCTTAAAGAATAGTGAACCATATGTTTGTTATGCTAATCCATTTATATATTTTGTTTTATTGAAAGATGGAACATGGAGAAGGGAGCTTTCAAGGAGGTGGAGAAGCTGGAGAAGAAAGCTTGCAAGGACTCAGTGAAGGAAGCTTCCAAGGACTGAGTGAAGGTAAGATTTCACAACAACTTACTTGTTATTTGTGGGTATGGCATGAAAAGTAAATATACTTCAGGTTTCTATAATTTTTGAGCTTAGGTTAAGTTTATAAGTTTTTGTGTGTTTGCTGGCTAATGTTGTCTTTGTGTGTTTGCTGGTTTATAAGTTTTTATATGTTTGTTGGTTATGTTGTCTTTGTGTCTTTATGTTGAGTAATATTGGTTGATGTTTAATGATCTTTTTTAGTCTAACATTTAAATTGGTCATGTAAGTAACTGTTTTAGATTATTCATATAGGACTAAGTGTTTTTGTTGACCAAAATATTTTCAGTGATGGAACATCCTGTTCCCTATGTTGAACCTACACAAGCAGTAGAAACCGCACTTCCTCCTCTCCCCCCTTCTAGGAAAAAAAGACTAGTTAATGCTAGTGGATCTAGGAAAACTTCCACCGTTTGGTTAGACTTTAACATTTTTCCGGATGAACCTGAACCAATAGCTGCTTGTAAACATTGTCACAAAAGATATCGATGCGACCCTAAAACACATGGAACATCTAACATGTTAGCTCACTCAAAAGTGTGTCACAAAAACCCTAACCTTTTACAGAAAGATCCCACTCAAAGAAACCTTGTAAGTGGTGAAGGTGGTTTTTTAGGTTCAACAAGCCAAAGGTTCAATGCTCAAGCATGTAGGAAGGCTATTACTTCCTTTGTACTTCTTGATGAGCATTCATTTAGAGTGGTAGAGGGTGAGGGTTTTAAGAGACTATGCAAACAACTACAACCACAAATGACCATCCCTTCAAGGAGGACTGTTGCTAGGGATTGTTTTCAACTTTACCTAGCCGAAAAGTTGAAACTTAAAGCCTTCTTTAAATCTGATTGTCCTAGGGTTGCACTAACCACTGATTGTTGGACTTCAATTCAAAATCTTAGTTACATGGCCATAACTGCACACTTCATTGACAATGAATGGAACTATCATAAAAAGATTATCAGTTTTAGTTTAGTTCCAAATCACAAGGGTGACACCATTGGTAAGAAAGTGGAGGATGTTTTGAAGGAATGAGGGCTTAGAAAAGTGTCAACAATTACCCTTGATAATGCAACATGTAATGATGTGGCCGTTTCTTATTTGGGAAAAAGACTTAAAAGCAAGAATGCTTTAGTTGGTGATGGGAGTTTTTTTCATATGAGGTGTGCTGCCCATATCTTAAACTTAGTAGTGAGAGATGGGCAAAAAGATCATGAATTGGCTATTGAAAGTGTTCGCGAAGCTGTTAGGTTTGTGAGGTCCTCACCACAACGAGCTTTAAAGTTTAAGGAGTGTATTGAAATTGTAGGGATAACATGTAAAAGAAAACTTGGCCTTGATGTTTCCACACGATGGAATTCCACATATTTGATGTTGGATGCTGCTGAGAAGTTTCAGGCAGCATTTGAGAAGTTAGAGGATGAGGATCCTGGGTACATGGAATTTTTTAACCTCTCGGGTCCTCCTTGTTCTATTGATTGGGAAAAATCTAGGGCTTTTGTGATTTTTTTGAAAACATTCTATGATGCAACCAAATTGTTTTCATCTTCGCAAGAAGTGTCGTTACATTCTGCCTTTCATAACTTGTCTGAAATTTTGTGTAAGCTTCAAGAAGCTTCCTTGAACATGAATACCTATGTGGCTCTAATGGTTTCAAATATGAAGACCAAATTTGATAAATATTGGGGGGACGTTGAAAAAGTGAATCATTTCCTATTTTTTGGAGTGATATTTGACCCTAGGTTTAAGTTCAGTTATGTTGAGTGGTCTTTCAATGACATGCATGGGGATGGTAGTCCAATTGCTAAGAAAAGTATTGAGTGTGTCAAGAAAAGTATATTTACACTATACAATTGGTATAAATCTGAGCACAGTAAGAATGTTGAGGCTGCCCTCTTAGATGCACCATCCGAGAGCACTTCTCTTGGAGAAACAAGTACCCAAGCTAGAAAACCTACACTTTTTACAAGGGCTGATGCATTTAAACAACACTTGAAGGATAAAGTCATTGTTGATAATAAAAATGAACTAGAGAAGTACTTAGGTGATCCATGTTGGGTTGATGCTGAAAATTTTAACATTCTTAAATGGTGGAAGGAGAATTCAACTCGTTATCCTATATTAGCTACTTTGGTTAGGGATGTTTTGGCAACACCTGTTTCAAGTGTAGCATCTGAAAGTGCTTTTAGCACGGGTGGAAGGATTTTAGACATGTATAGGAGCTCTTTGAGTCCAGCAATGGTTGAGGCGCTTATTTGTTCTCAAAATTGGTTGATGCCTTCGGACGAGAACGATCCAAAAGTCCTTGATTTACTTGAAGAATATGACATAACTGATTCAATAGTTTCAGGTACACATTTAATCCTTTTGTCCTTTTTAAAAATTATTTGATAAAGTTAAGCATCATCTCATTACAATTTTATTATATGGTTGTAGAATTTCAAGTTGCTTGTGTTGTTGGAGCAGCTGCTCCTGGGCAGGCTGGCCCGATTTAATTAGCTTTTAGGTATGAAAAAATTAAAAGTTATATAATAACTGTTTTCTAAGCCATAAACTGAATATTTTTTATATTTTTATGTGCAGCCACTTTTTTGGAGTCGTGAATGACTCGACTTTTTGAAGTCTGAACGACACAACTGACCTATATCAGTCTCGCACATCAATTCCCGCACAGCACTGGATCCATTTGAAAATGATACAAGTTAATTTTTGGTAACTCTTTATTCATTTTGTTTTAATTCCTCCTTGTTTTAATTTTGGTAACTCTTTCATGTCATACCATATCTGCATGCTTTGTTTCTTCTGCATTCAATGCAATTCTATTGTTCTTTCTTCTCTTAGTAACTATTTGAACTTCTAAAACAAACCTTTCTTTATTCAAAACCGGGAAATCCAAAACTACAAACAAACCTCATTTATTACTCTCTTTTTGCATTTACTTGATGCCAAATCAGTGCAACAAGAAGTCAAGAATATTAAGACCTCTTGTCCTTGTGAATTTTCTTCTATTGGCATATACATAATACATGAACTTATTTCAACAAAGTAATATATGTCTATTATTTCTCTTCATCAGGTGGGACTAGTTCACAACATAGAAATCAATGTTTTGAAGAGCATGATGATGGATGTGTTGATGAAATGAATGAGCATTCATGTTCAAAGCTCATGAGAGAAGAATCTGATTCCTTCCTTGGCAACAGTAATATCTTCTCTAAAAGGTAACTTTACTTTACCCTTGAAATATTATTTCAAACTTTTCACACACAAAATATAATAAAGTTAATGTATAAAAGTGGGAGAGAATTCATTTCACTTTGATTCCTCCTTGTTTTAATTTTGTTTGTGAAATGTATGGTTCCAATCATTATAGAATAGAAATTTCAATTTATTTTGCTGTCTATTTTTCTTTCTCTTTCTTGTTCTTCTAGAGGAACACTTCATGCTTATGGTGTTTAACTGGTAAGATTAGATTCTGATACATGTATCTGCTATCCTATTTAACTATTCATTACTGCAAATTGTCATAATTTATATGTAAAAGTTACATAAATTTGTTGCAGTTACTTGCTATAGTCGTCTATCTAATGTTCAATTGTGATAATCCTGGTTATGCTTTATTACATTTCTTCTTACCGTAAGTCATTCCTTACAGGTGGGTCGCAAACTCTCTGGATTTTAACAAGGATTATGACGCAAGTGTTTTTGAGACAACCATAAGGTTACTTTATAAGGTTTACATTGCAGTTAAAGTCTTTTCCATTCCAAAAATTATAATAAGCTTATGTATTGATAACTGATTTTTTTCTTTCTATTTGTTGGTCTATTTTCACCAAAATCCAGAGTAGTGGGTGGCCTTCTTAGTACATATGATCTATCAGGGGATAAAATTTTCCTTGACAAAGCTAGAGACATTGCAGATAGATTACTGCCTGCATGGAACACACCTTCAGGAATTCCTTATAATATCATCAACCTGTCACATGGACGTGCACACAATCCTGGATGGACCGGGGTAAGTTTCTACACATGCATTTCAATCTTACTCAACACGAAAAAGATTTAGGATATTGCTTTTATGGTCTATAGGTCTCGATGTTGACTACAAGTCATTGTTTACAGTTTACACCTTTTTTTTATCGATAGAGATGTGGCTTTTATGGGTTTACCCCTTTGATCTTAACTTTTAAGCTTGGTATCAAGAACCTACTAAGAGACGGTTGACCCATTGTCTTTCGGTGAGAAACTTTCTTCTACAAACCGTATCATTATTCCGGTTTGTCTCACATTTTTTAAATTTTTTTCTAACGACCTTCGTCTCCGCACTGTTCACTATCGACGCACTAGCCACGAGGAATTTTTTTCGGGGCGCTATTGTTCACCGCAGCCGCCACTGCTCACCGACGCCACCACTGTTTATCGTCGTCGCTACTGTTCACGAAAAAACAAATTATTTTTTTACCGGAAAATCGCCTCCCTCCTCCAGTTCCAAATCCTCCATCGATTTCCGTTTTTGACTCACAGAAAGTCGCACTCTAGTTCAAACAACACTGGTTGTTGTGTTTTAAGCCATGAGAGATATTGATTTTGTCTCGTTTACTAAAGTTTCGTTTATCCCATGTAAAAAACTAACCGGATCAGCCAACTATAACATATGGGCTCGTGCTGTCGAGATGTGGTTTCACGGTCAGGGATATGAAGAGCATCTAACCATCCAACTGAGTGACGTTGTAGCCGCCAAACTCCCTAAATGGAAGAAAACTGATGCCCCTTTGTGTATTGTGTTGTGGTTTTCCATAGCACCTAACCTCCAAATGCAGTACCAAGTATTCTCCACTTGTTATGAGGTGTGGCAAAGCCCAAGAAAGTCTTTTCCAAAGACGTTCATTCTCTATACAATGTCATCCACAAACTCAACACACTGAAGTTGGAAAATATGGACGTGCAAGCTTATCTGAGTAAGCTTGATGTCTTGAAAGCAAGTTACGCAACCCTCATGCTTTATGCAAAAGATGCTACAACTCATGCCGAACAATAGAGTAAATATTTCATAGTCATGGCACTTAAAGGACTACCATCAAAACTCGAATCTGTTCATAACCAGATTTTATCAGGTACTACTCTTCCTAACTATGATACAGCTAGTGAACAATTGTTGCGCTTGGCTACACCTCATGCATTTGGCTCGGTTTCCCTCCATATACTGTTATTCCAACACCAGATGACATTGTTGCTCTTGCATATCTTGGCAGCAATCAGAATTGCCTTCGAGGAGAGTCATCCAACTTTAAACCTCGTCCTAAGTGTGACCATTGTAACCGGCTTGGGCATACTATTGATCATTGCTGGAAGTTGCATGACGAACTTCCACGGCAGGTAAATGCAGCTCAAATTAATAACCTAAATACTATGCAAACTTCACCTTCTCTTTAGAACCCTACGTCAAGCTACGAGGATTTTCTTAGGTGGTGTCAGACTAACAGACCACTGGCTCCACGACTTCGATTGTACACACTGGTAATTCATCAGTTTGCGTCTCTCAATCAGCTCCTATTGGTCCTTGTGTAACACCCCAATTCTACCCGAAAATTAATATAAAAATCATAGTTATAAAATTTCCGACAACCAAATCAGGATGCCACAATTACAACTTAAAGCAACGAAATTCATTGCAGATACATAACACACTAAACTGGAATAAACCAACAATAACATATTTTAATATTTTAAACCATCAACTGTCATAACTACACAGCAGAATCAAATATTTAACGAATAACAACTTAAAGTTCAATCAACTGAAATAATCAACAATAAAACAGCAAGCGTTTATTCCCCCGAGTGTTACATATCAGAGCAATGACACCGACTCAAACTATTGAAGGTAAATCGCCTTCACTCTGGATTACCTGCACATTACCAACATCAGAGTAACATTCAAACAGAAGGGGTGAGATATTGAACAATATAATCGGATATAAGATAAATATTACATTAGAATTAGTCTATACAAAATCACCACTTCACGACTTTAAATGACATCAATCACAACAAAGCATCAACGAAACATAATAATTAATTTATCAACACAACAACTCAAATATGCAACGTGGGATGCAACTTATTACTATGCACATGCATGTGGTACCAATGGAGCAGAACTCCCAACTTAGAAATTTGGCCAATTAATAGAGGCATCAACAAGGCATAAGCCTTTAACTTAATATTTTTGCCAATCCAGGCCAACTTAACGAGTATCAGCTCCAACATGATATGCCATGTATGCGACAACATGATTAAAGCAACAATGAAAACCAATAAAAATTCAACATAAATCAATGTTGGTCATAGGCCTACAACTCAATAATTGTCAATCAATAGAGGCAACACAACAAGATTCATCACCTGCAACTTCAGTAATTAGTAACAACAACACAACAACTTACACACGCCAATAATGTTATTAACACGTTCCTACTAAAGTACTTCTACTAAATTATTCTGCGGATAAGCCTTATAAATAGTTTTCGGCTAAATTAATGAAGCCATTATTATTCTGCTACTTAAATTATCTCTACTGCTATTTTAATTAATAACAACTTTTCTGTTATTTTCTGCTAACATTTACTAACTCTGTGGCTTATTAATCTTATCTTCCATATTTGGGCTAATATACAAATTGTTCACTTCTGTTACTAATGATTAACCTCTGGTGTGATTCATTCCTTTCTAACTCTGCTACACCTTTTTCTGTAACAAAATGCTAAGTAATAGACATGCAAGACAGACACAAAACAATTAAAGAAAATATTGGTTGATGGTTTATGCCCCTCGACATGTAAACCGTTCCCCTCGGCACAAGAACATGGTGCCGTCGGCACTCTCCACCAACACATGTGTGCCGCTTGGCACACATCCATAATTCCAGAACAGAACTTCGTCCAGATTTCTTGCTATCAGTAATTCCTTTCCTTCCCATGATCTTAGACCAACGCAACATGTATTCATGGCAACATAACAACTATACCCACATTCATTACATGATAATTTCAACACTCGATTCATCGATTGAATCACTGCAACGTTAACACAGTTACCACAGATACCAAATAACAATTTATTCCTACAACAAACACACACAACAACAGTTTTACACAACTCAATCCCTATGTAACATGCATCATAAACCCAACTATAGAGCCAGAACCCCACCCTTACCTTAGATTGAAGGCTGCTCTACGATTTTCCGATCGAACCCCTCTTTGCCTCTTTTCTTCTTTGCTCTGCAACTTCTACGTTCTCTTTCTCTCTTCCAACCCTTATTCCTCTTCTTCTTGACAAAAACCTATTTTTTTCTATTATTATAACTAAACTCAATATTATTATTATTTCTATTGGGCCTAATTCTCACACCCCTCAATACTACATCTATCACTAAAACAAGTCAAACAACTAATACAATAATTCCAACATTATTATTAATCAACTAATTAATTAATTAATAATAATCTAACAAATTATGTCAACAATCCACGACATCTCACAACTTCAACAAATAATCCAAAAATAATTTAATTAAACAATTAATTAAATAAATCGGCGTTACAACTCTCCCCCACTTAGAATATTTTCGTCCTAAAAAATTTACCTTGTTCGAATAACTCAGGATAGGAGTCCCACATCTTTCTTTCCAACTCCCAACTCATGCTTTCTCCGACAGCTCCTAGCCAGACTACTTTCACCAAATCAATCTCCTTGCCTCTTAGAGTCTTCATTTCACGATCCACGATTCGTACAGGCGTCGTCTCCATAGTAAGATTATCCCATACTTGCACATCATCCATATGAATCACATGAGATGGATCTGAAATATACTTTCAGAGTTGTGACACATGGAACACATCATGCAAATTCGAAAGATTAGGCGGTAAAGCCACTCTATAAGCAACATTCCTAACTCTGTCTGAAATCTGGTACGGACCAATAAAACGAGGAACGAGCTTCTTAGACTTCAATGCTCGCCCAACACCAATGACAGGTGTAACTCTAAAAAACACATGGTCACCTACTTGAAATTCTAAATCTTTCCTTCGCTTGTCATGATAACTCTTCTGTCTACTTTGGGAAGCTTTAATCTTTTCTCGAATTAACTTCACCTTCTCAGTAGTCTCACTAACAAGTTCAGGTCCAAGTACTACACTTTCTCCAAATTCATGCCAACATAAAGGAGTCCTACATCTTCGACCATACAACGCTTCAAAAGGTGTCATTCCAATACTATAATGGTAACTGTTATTATAAGTGAACTCTATCAATGAAAGATAAGTATCCCACAAACGTCCCTGCTCAAGAACACATGCTCTCAACAAATCCTCTAACGACTGAATAGTTCTTTCCGTCTGACCACCCGTCTAAGGATGATACGTCGAACTCAACCTCAACTTAGAACCCAACTCCTCTTGCAAACTCTTCCAAAAATCAGACATAAACCTTGGATCTCTATCCGACACAATACACAAAGGAACGTCGTGCATCTTCACAATTACACTAGTATAAATCTCTGCCAACTTTGATAGTGGAAAACTGATGTTAATAGGAATAAAATGAGCCGACTTCATAATCCTATCAACAATCACCCAAATTGTATCATTCCCTCTTGAAGTATTAGGTAATCTCGTCACAAAGTCCACCGAAATGCTATCCCATTTCCATTCTGGAACTTCTAACGATTGCACCAACCATGCAGGTTTCTGATGTTAAACTTTAAACTTCTGAAAAGTCAAACATGCATACAAAAACCGAGCCACATCACTCTTCATTCAAGGCCACCAAAACAAATCCTTCAAATCTTGATACATTTTTATAGCTCCCGGATGAATGCTCAACTTACTTCTATGAATTTCCTCGAGAATCACTTTCGTCATCGCTGCATCATTAGGAATACAAATTCGATTACAGAATCTCAACACACCTTGCGCATCTAACTTGAAATCTTTATTCTCGGACTGATCGATCCCAACCATCGAGTCTACCAATTTCACATCCAACTTTTAAGTTTCTTTGATACTATCCAGAAATTCATTATTAATCTTCAACATCCCCAACATAACACTCTGTGGTGTCACCTCGCATACTAAGCTCATATCTCTGAATTGTTCAATTAATTCCAACTCTTTAACCATCATTTCCGACATATGTAATGTCTTTCGACTTAATGCCTCAGCCACCACATTTTCTTTTCCTATATCGTAACTTAAACCGAAATCATAATCCTTAACAGCTCCAACCATCTTCGTTGTCTCATATTCAATTCTTTCTGATCAAATAAATACTTTAAACTCGTACGGTCTCTAAATACTTCAAATCTAGAACCATAAAGATAATGCCTCCAAATCTTTAACACAAAAACAACTGCAATAAGTTTTAAATCATGCGCATGATAGTTCTTCTCATGAGTCCTCAATTGCCTTGACGCATAAGCAACTACCTTTTCATTCTGCATAAGAACACCTCCTAAGCCCATCTTGGAAGCATCATAATATACCACAAAAGGTTCTCCTGAATTAGGTAATGTCAAAATCTGAGCTGATGTCAATCTCTTCTTCAATTCCGTAAAACTTTCTTCACACTGACCATCCCATACAAAAGGTCTACCCTTACAAGTCAACGGAAGTTCCAACTTAGAAAAACCTTTGATAAACCTTCTATAATAACCAGCTAATCCCAAAAAGCTTCTAATCTCGGTAGCCGACTTCGGAGTTTCCCACTGCAACACAACATCTACCTTAGATGGATCTACAATAATGCCACTACCTGAGATCACATGACCAAGAAAAGTAACCTCCTTTAACCAAAATTCACACTTAGACAACTTTACATACAACTTATTCTCCTTCACCACTTGAAATACTATTCTTAAGTGTTCTGCATGCTCTTCTTCCGATTTAGAATAAATCAAAATGTCGTCAATGAACACCACTACAAACCGATCCAAATAAGTATGAAAGATACGGTTCATATACTCCATGAATACTCTCGGCGCATTAGTTACACCGAAAGGCATCATTGAATACTCATAGTGTCCATAACGCATTCTGAAAGCCATCTTCTTGATATCTTCATCCTTCACTTTAATCTGATGGTAGCCCGGCCTCAAATCAATCTTACTAAACACTCGAGAACCCACCAATTGATCCATCAAGTCATCTATTCTTTGAAGTGGATACTTGTTCTTAATCTTCACTTTATTCAATTGCATATAATCAACACAAAGTCTCATACTTCCATCTTTCCTTTTTACTAGCAACACTGGAGCTCCCCACGGTGATACACTTGGTCTTACAAACTTATTATCAAGCAACTCTTCCAATTGTTTCTTTAATTCTGACAATTCAGATGCAGACATCCTGTATGGTGCCATAGAAACAGGTCTGGTGCCAGGTACAAGATCAATAGAAAATTTGACTTCTCTCTCTGGCGGTACATCAAGAATCTCATCAGGGAAAACTTCAGGAAGTTCACGCACCAATTGCAATTCCTCAATTACAACTTGATTCTCGACAGATAGCGAGGCCATCAATGAGAACATTTGAGCCCCTTCTTGGATCAACTGCTTTAACAGTCTAGAAGACAACATACCAACTTCCTCTTCTTCCGGAGTAGAAAACCTCACCGACTTGTTATAACAGTTAACATGAACATAGTTATGCTCTAATCAGTTCATAGCTAAGACTACATCTAACCCACTTAAAGGAAAACAAACAAAATCAACAACAAAGTCTCTGTTGAAGATCGACAAAGGACACTTTAAACACACAAGAGTAGTAGTCACCGATCCCTTGGCTGGAGTATCGACGACCATCTCACCATTCATAGAAGACAACACAAGACCCAATCTTTCAACATAATCAGCAACAATAAAGCAATGAGTAACACTGATATCAATAATAGTAATTAAAGAAGTACTATTAATGAAACATGTATCTCTGATGATTCTGTCCTCATTAGCCGTCTGATTCTCAGCCAAAGCGAACACCTTTCCACTGGTTTGCGCCTTCTTTGGTTTCTGACACTGACTACCAATGTGTCCTTCTTCACCACAGTTGAAACAAATCATATCTTTATGCTTGCATTCATATACGACATGTCTAGTCTTACCACAATGGAAACACCCATTTACCTCAGTAGTACACACATTGCTCTTATCCCAGGTTTTCCACATTTGAAACAAACCACGCCAGCAGGAGCATCTCCCCCACTAGTCCTCTGGTCCTGAGCAACTTTCTGTTTACCTTTACAAACTGGGGCATCATACAGCTTACCATAATTCTGTTGGTGCTTACCCCTCTTCTCATTGATAATATTATAGTGAGCATTATTATCCTCTTCAAAGATCCCACAACTACCAACCAAATCAGCAAAGACACGAATCTTCTGGTATCCAACTGCCTTCTTGATCTCTGGGCACAACCCATTCTCAAACTTGATGCACTTCGAAAACTCAGCATTAGCCTCACTATAGTGCGGATAAAACTTAGCCAACTCCGTAAACTTTGCAGCATACTCAACAACCAACTTACTCCCTTGATTCAGCTCAATAAATTCAATTTCCTTCTTGCCACGAACATCTTCAGGGAAATACTTCCTTAAAAATTCCTTACGGAACACAGCCCAAGTGACATTTTCACCTGCAGCTTCCAACTTCTAACACGTCTCTAGCCACTAGTCATCAGCCTCGACTGCTAGCATATGAGTTACATATCGAACTTTCTGCGCTGGAGTGCAGTCCATCACACAGAAAATTATCTGAATCTCTTTCAACCAATCCAACACTCTGTCAGGATCATACTTACCCTTGAAGGTAGGCAGATTCTCTCTCTGAAAGGTCGCCAAACTACGAGATCCAGCATTCTCATCAGTGTTCGGTTGATTCTCCATAGCATGCGCCCTTACCTCTAAAGCAACAGCAAGTGCAACATCATTCCTTCCAGCCATCTCAACTTATCACTACAACATAAACAAATGTTATAATTCACGGTGACAATACTCGATTGTTAGACGAAACTACGACTCGACAACTTGTCGGGATGGACCGACTTGCTCTGATACCAACTTGTAACACCCTAATTCTACCTGACAATTAATATAAAAATCAGAGTTATAAAATTTCCGACAATCGAATCAGGATGCCATAATTACAACTTAAAACAACAACATTCATTACAAATACATAACACATTAAACTGGAATGAACCAACAGTAACATATTTTAAACCAACAACTATAATAACTATGCAGCGAAATCAAATATTTAACGAACAACAACTTAAAGTTTAATCAACTGAAATAATCAACAATAAAACAACAAGTGTTCATTCCCCCGAGTGTTACGTATCAGAGCAATGACACCGACTCGAACTATTGAAGGTAAATCGCCTTCATTCTGGATTACCTGCATGTTACCAACATTGGGGTAACATTCAAACAGAAGGGTGAGATATCGAACAATATAATCGGATATAAGATAAATATTACATTAGAATTAGTCTATACAAAATCACCACTTCACGACTTTAAACGACATCAATCACAACAAAGTATCAACGAAACAACAATTAATTTATCAACACAACAACTCAAATATGCAACGTGGATGCAACTTATTACTATGCATATGCATGTGGTACCAATGGAGAAGAAATCCAAACTTAAAAATCTTGACAATTAATAGAGGCATCAACAAGGCATAAGCCTTCAACTTAATATTTTTGCCAATCCAGGCCAACTTAACGAGTATCAGCTCCAACATGATATGCCATGTATGCGACAACATGATTAAAGCAACAATGAAAACCAATAAAAATTCAACATAAATCAATGTTGGTCATAGGCCTACAACTCAATAATTGTCAATCAATAGAGGCAACACAACAAGATTCATCACCTGCAACTTCAGTAATTAGTAACAACAACACAACAACTTACACACGCCAATAATGTTATTAACACGTTCCTACTAAAGTACTTCCACTAAATTATTCTGCGGATAAGCCTTATAAATATTTTTCGGATAAATTAATAAAGTAGTTATTATTGTGCTCCTTAAATTAACTCTACTGCTATTTTAATTTATAACAACTTTTCTGTTATTTTCTGCTAACATTTACTAACTTTGTGGCTTATTAATCTTATCTGCTATATTTGTGCTAATATACAAATTGTTCACTTCTATTACTAATGATTAACCTCTGCTGTGATTCATTCCTTTCTAACTCCGTTACACCTTTTTCTATAATAAAATGCTAAGTAACAGACATGCAAGACAAACACAGAAAACAATTAAGGAAAATACTGGCTGATGGTTTATGTCCCTCAGCATGCCTAACCATGCCCCTCGGCATGTAAACCGTGCCCCTCGGCACAAGAACACGGTGTCGGTCGGCACCCTCCACCAACATACGTGTTCCGCTCGACACACGTCCATAATTACAGAATAGAACTTCGTCCAGATTTCTTACGACCAATAATTCCTTTCTTTCCCATGATCTCAGACCAACACAACATGTATTCACGACAACATATTAACTATACCCACATCATTACATGATAATTTCAACACTCGATTCATCGATTGAATCACTGCAATGTTAACACAATTACCATAGATACCAAATAACAATTTATTCCTACAATAAACACATACACAACAACAGTTTTACAAAACCCAATCCCTACTTAACATGCATCATAAACCCAACTATAGAGCCAGAACCCCACCCTTACCTTAGATTGAAGGTTGCTCTACGATTTTCCGATCGAACCCCTCTTTGCCTCTTTTCTTCTTTGCTCTGCAACTTCTACGTTCTCTTTCTCTCTTCCAACCCTTATTCCTCTTCTTCTTGATAAAAACCTATTTTTTTCTATTATTATAAATAAACTCAATAGCATTATTATTTGTATTGGGCCTAATTCTCACACCCCCTTAATACTACGTCTATCACCAAAATAAGCCCAACAACTAATACAATAATTCCAACATTATTATTATTAATCAACTAATTAATTAATTAATAATAATCTAACAACTTATGCCAACAATCCACAACATCTCACAACTTCAACAAATAATTAAAAAAATAATTTAATTAAATAGTTAATTATATAAATGGGCGTTACACCTTGGGTCCTCGACTCTTGTGCGTCTGATCATGTTACCAGTAATAAAATCTTTTCTCTTCCTTTTCTACCTCTGGTTTCTTACCGAGTATAAATGATGCAAATGGTTCTCAAAATCAATCCCAAAGGATTAATACTGTTCAAATTCTACCATCTCTCTTTGTTACTTTTGTCCTATATGTACCTAATTGCCCATTTAATCTACTATCAGTCAGTCGTTTAACTCATTCCCTTAATTGTTCTATCACTTTTACTAACAATGATGTTATTATATAGGATTGGAGTTCGGGACATACGATTGGCGTCGGATGTGAGTATCAAGGCCTATACTACTTCTCTACGTCATCTATCTCATGCTCCACTACAGATTCTCCACTCATTATACATGCGCAATCAGGTTATCCAGGTCTTCCCAAGCTACAAAAGTTGGTGCCCAGTTTATCTAAATTATTCTCTTTACATTGTGAGTCTTGTCAATTAGGGAAACATACTCATAGTTACTTTCTCGACGAGTCAATAAATGAGTTGCATCCCCTTTTGCTTTAGTTCACTCTGATGTTTGGGGTCCACCGTATACCATGTCTACTTTTGAGTCTAGGTATTTTGTAACATTTATTGATGATTTTTCACGTTGCACGTGGCTATTTTTAATGAAAAACATATCTGAATTGTTTTCTATTTTTGAACAATTTTATCGAGAAATAAGAACCCAATTTGGTTTGTCCATTCGTACCTTAAGAAGTGACAATGCACGTGAATATTTATCCCAACAATTTCAAACTTTTATGTCATCCAATGGTATTCTGCACCAAACATCTTGCCCTCATACACCTTAACAAAATGGGGTAGCCGAACGCAAAAACCGACATCTCATAGAAACCACTCGGACTCTACTTCTCCATGGTAATGTTCCTCTCAGATTTTGGGGGGATGTTGTAATCACAGCGTGTTACCTCATAAATTGCATGCCCTCATCTATCCTTAATAATAAAATCCCTCATTCAATCCTGTTTCCAAAATCTCATCTTCACCCAATTCCTCCTCGAGTCTTCGGGTCTACATGTTTTGTGCATAATCTCTCCCCTGGTCTTGATAAACTATAATCTCGATCACTAAAGTGTATTTTTCTTGGTTATCATCGATCCCAAAAGGGTCATCATTGCTACTCACACACTCTGCATTGATACCTGATATCGACCGATGTTACCTTCTTCGAGTTTTTGCCATATTTTACGTCCATCCAAGTCACTTTGGAACCCCTTCAGGAAAGTACTTCCACACCTCTTTTGGAAGTCCCATTTCCCATTATCCCCCATCATTCTAGGGAACCTGTCCTACGATAAACCCATATGATTGACCCCCCACTTTTCGCCCACTTCAAACATATCACCGTCGTCAATCAACGTCTGTCATACATGTCCCTAAGGTTGTAAATATCCATGAGGTCGTACATGTCCCTGAGGTCATTGCAGACTCTCCTATGCCATTATCACCATCACCAGATTCGATCATGTAACCTGAGTCTGATCTTCCGACTTCCCTTTGCAAAGGTATACGTCAAACACGAAATCCTTCTCCGCATTATATTGATTCATGTTATCATCGTCTTTCCCCTTTGCAGTATACTTGTTTGTCCTCTTTATCTTCTATTTTTATTCCTAAACCTCCAGGTGAAGCACTATCTCACCCTGAGTGGAGGCAAGAAATGATTTATGAAATATGTGCTCTTAAAAGCAGTGGTACCATGGAATTGGTTCCTCTATCCACTGGAAAATCTTTATTAGGTTGTCGTTGACTTTATACAGTGAAGGTTATTCCAGATGGTAAGATTGATCGTTTTAAAGATCGCTTGGTAGCCAAAGGATACACTCAGATTTTTGGGTTGGATTATAGTGATACCTTCTCGCCTATAGCCAAGATGGCGTCTGTTAAACTTTTTCTAGCCATTGCAGTCATTCGATATTGGCCTCTTCATCAACTTGACATAAAAAATGAATTTTTACATGGTAATCTTGAAGAGGAAGTATATATGGAGAAACCACTTGGGTTTGTTGCTCAGGGGGAGTCATTGAATATGATTTGTAGGCTACACATGTCTCTTTATGGTCTTAAGCAATCTCTGAGAGCTTGGTTTGGCTGATTCAGCGCTGTAGTACAACAATTTGGTATGGTCCATAGTGAAGCTGACCATTCTGTCTTTTATCGTCACTCAAACCAAGGGTGTATTTATCTTATTGTGTATGTAGATGATATTGTCATATCTGGTAATGATGAGTCGAGAATACTCCAGTTGAAACAACATCTTTCAAATCAATTTCAGACAAAAGATCTTGGTAAACTCTTGTATTTCTTGGGTATTGAGGTAGCCCAATCTAAAGATTGTTTGGTGATTTCTCAACGGAAATAATTCTATGAATATTTTGGAAGAAACAAGTTTGTTGAACGCTAAACTAGTTGATACTCCTATAGATCCAAGTGTCAAACTACTACCCAATCAGGGGGATCCTCTATCAAACTCGGGAAGATATAGGAGATTGGTTGGAAAGTTGAATTATCTCACAGTCACTCGTCCAAACATTTCTTTTGCACTCAGTGTGGTAAGTCAGTTCTTAAATTTCCCTTGTCAGGAACATATGGATGTTGTTATCTAGATTCTGAGATACATCAAATGTACTACAAGAAAAAGTTTAGTGTATGAAGATAAAGGACATACTCATATAGTTGGATACTCTGATGCTAATTGGGAAGGGTCACCAATTGATAGACGATCCACCTCTGGATATTGTGTACTTGTTGGAGGAAACCTTATATCCTAGAAAAGTAAAAAACAAAATATAGTTGCAAGATCAAGCGCCGAGGCAGAGTATATGACCATGGCAATGGCAACATGTGAATTCATTTGGTTAAAACAATTGCTCAAAGAAATTAAAATTGAAGAAGCAAGACCATTGACACTTGTATGTGATAATCAAGCTGCATTGCTCATTGCTTCCAATCTAGTCTTATATGAGAGGACCAAACATATTGAGATAGACTGTCACGTTTTCAGAGAGAAGATTGAATCTGGAAATATCGTCACAAGCTTTGTCAACTCTAATGATCAATTGGTAGATATGCTTACAAAATCTCTGCGAAGCCCCAGAATTAATTATATATATATGTGGCAAGCTTGGTGCATTTGACTTATATGCTCCAGGTTGAGGGTGAGTGTTGATATTTGTAAATATATATAATGTTAAGAATATTTGTATGTAGAATAGTCCCACATCGATTATATCATGTAATAATCTCTCTCTATATAATAAAGTTTCCGTAGTGCTTTCAAAACACATAGTTTAACTTAAATGCTTCTTAGTCTCTCCTAATTCAACAATATCTATAGTTTTATTATAATAAAATATTATTCGTTCTATAGTTTTAATATTTTTTGAAATTATTTATTTATTTTTATATATTAAAAGTTTATCTTTCTATAATAAGTTTTTAAGTTATTAGTATTATTTTATTATTATTATTATGTTCCAAATTTAATTTATTTATTACTATTATTATTGATTACTATATAAGATACGTTAATTTGTAAAAATAGATTAGCATATAATTTTTTGTTTATATATATTTTTTTATATTGAAAAAATATGAAAAAATGGCTACCAATTTTTTTTTACAGGGAAATATCCAGAAAATAAATAATTTATTCTAAAAAAATTTCTTACATTTTACATCGGTTATTACTCCCAACCGATGTAAAAACTTTCAAAACTGTATATATTACATCGGGCTTAGATGACAATTGATGTAAAAAAGGAACTTTTTACATCGGTCCACACGTTGCACTGATGTAAAATGTTGCGTTAATTTTTTTAAAATAATGTTATAATTGTTTTTTACATCAGTCTTAGATCACAACCGATGTAAAAAAGAGACTTTTTACATCGGACCCAGAACCGATGTAAAAAATCTCTGATTTACTATATCGCCTGACTTTACATCGGATCCAGAACCGATATAAAAAGTCAATTTCGTCCGATGTAAAAAGTCATTTCTGCACTAGTGTATATATATATATATATATATATATATATATATATATATATATATATATATATATATATATATATATATATATATATATATATATATATATATATATATATATTGTTTTTATGTTAAATTTAAACTATTATACTGCTAGTATTTTTAATGAAAATATAATCAATATAAAATATTTAAATTATTTTTTTAAATATATTTTTAATGGTAATTTAATAAGATATAACGTGGATCGCACAGATAGATCGACTAGTAATGTTACATAAAGTATTTTATGAATTCTAGTGGAATAGGTATACAGTATTTATATGAATTCTAGTTGAATAGGTCAAGACATCTACATATTTATCGACCCATGTATATACCTATCATATATTAAATAAATGCATTTGCTTCTTCACTTTTTCTTTAAATTTTTTTAAAAGAATTACTTAAAAGTCAATTTAATTATAAATATATAACATGACAAATCAGTTATATATGATTATTTTATTAAGATATTCAAGATAAATGTATCATTTTCTCTTTAACTATTTCGTGTGAGAATCATAATTGATCGGTGATTGATGAATATAGATCGCGGCGATTAACTTGAACTTTCGATATGGTAGAAGAGAATCTGGCCTACAAGGTTAACACATCAACACTCAAGTCAGTATGAAAGTAAAATAAGGTGAATGAGATTTGAATTCGAATTAGTATAGACATGTCATGTTTTCCCTCTTATATAGTGGGACAGTTATAATAACTTGTTGATCTATCGGCGTGAAATTCGGAGATCCGCTAGATGGATCTTAGATTGAGATCATGCATATTCTTGACTAGGATAACATATTTTCTCCACCTGCGACACGGTGGTCCGTTATGCTCTTTGGGCCATAATTGTTAGGTCTTCTGGTCAGCCTAGAAGAGTAGCCCCCCACGAAGCCCTTGGCTATGTTCTATAGGGTGATGGCTTTGCAACGTTTGTCCCCTTCTGTCAACCGTTGTCTAGCTTTAGTGAATATTCACGATGTGACATCACTGTCTTGGGGATTTCGTGCCTTAAATGCACCCCGTACTCTATATATTTTTTCACCTGCTTTATGATGATGACCTTTGGGAACTAAAGTACTCAAAGAAAATCTGAACTAGTAGTAGTGTCAATTTCCTTTCATTTCAGTGAGGCATTATATGATTTTTCAGAAGAATTGTACGATGCCTTTTATCATTATCTTTGCCCTTTCCTTATTTGTGTTATTTACAACATACAATTCTTCTTGACTATTGGAAGTGGTACCCACCATGCGTTAGAAAGTGAAGGAAGATACTTTTGTTACTTGGGTAGACCCTGAAATTTGCCATTACTATCTTTACTCGCGAAGGTAGTTTTCGAAAGTGCTTTTCTGGAAGTGGTCCTTCTTCTGACTTAGGCGGAATGATCCCTAAAGAAGATTAAAGGATTTTCAATGAATATAGTGGGTGTGTCATCCCTTTTTATGAATGCACCTTTTTATTTTAGGTCTTTGATTTTCTTTCTATAATTTCAAAGTTGAAGTTCTAAACCATATGATGACTGCCCCATCGCAATTGAACCCTGTGAGTTGGATCTTCATAAAAGTCTTCTAGCATTTGTGTGAATACCGGGGAGGAAAGTCATCTTTGTCACTCTTCTTTCATATTTTCATGGTACAAAATAGCGTTGTAAATTATACACAACGTTAGGGCTTGATTATATTGACACAATTTACCAGTTATTTTGAAGCGTATTTCAATGGCATGAAACATTTCCAAAATTGGTTCATTTTAGTTACTTTTGTAAACGAGGAGGTTCATGCCAAGATATGTGCCATATAGGTTGAACCTAAATACCGATGTATGGGTTTATTTCTTAATTCTAGAGCCAATGTCACTTTTTAACGGGGAACGAGTCATACATCTATAAAGAGGATGATTTGTCCCAGGAGGAACTTTATCTGAAGAAATGGTTAATCATTTTCTTCATATAATTGGGTTATGTCGGGGCGTCGTCCCTCAGGATGACGCCTCAAGGAAACATTTGAAGCGGCTCATCGAAACTCGCGTGTTGGTGGAAGCTAATATCGAGGAGGAGGTGATGGTTATTTTTGGTAAGTATTGTAACACCCCTTTATAACCCCAAGCAAATATAGCATAAAACAAAGTAAGATAACATGCATAATATTCAAAGGGTGTCACATGTCATTTTCCAAAATATTGAAAACCAACAAACAGTCATCAACACACACCTGGTCATAATACATAACACATATTCAAACTTCATGTTTCCACAATTATGCATATCACAGTGGAATAATTCTTTACTCAAATAATAATAATGATTATATCCCATACTAAAATCATAAGCCAACATAACAACCAATTCATAACATAACAAGTCATATGAATCCAAAACATTGGGCACTAATGCCACTCAACATATTATCTCAAAATACAAACCAAATAAGAGAATATAACAATATCTCTTCACAACAAACATGAGTTCAAATACCCTCGTGTTACATGACCAGAGCATTAACTCACTATCTAGAAAAAATGGATAAACCAAACTAAGCTCCTCAACTATCCTCGTGCGAAGCACCACTATCTTCGGTACCTGAGCAATATTGCATAGAACATCATTCCAACAAAAGGGTAAAAATTTACATCATTATAAAATATATAAAAATAAGCAATGTATACAACATTCATCAAAAGAATTCATCACACTTCATGTAATCATCTATACAACATGGCTTGACATTTCCAAGTACCAAAGTAACCCAATATAAGCATTACAAGTATAATAATTCATACAATTATCACACATATCACAATTACCACCAATATAACCTCAATGTAAAAATTAAACCAATCATCACATATATTACAAACATCACCAATGTCACGATCAAACCAATTATCACATATATTACGCATAAAAAAACATCACATGACAACAAATGTGACTCCAATGTAACTCAATGCAGCTCATGCATATGGTACCATCGTGAACATCAAGCTCACCTCTCTCTGGATTCCATATCTAGAATCAGAGCCACGCTTCCAATCTGGATAAGATTAAAGCCCATCATTATGAACATATAGTCCACCACTTCTATTTTCACACAAGGATCAAAGCCCATCATTATGAACATATAGTCCACCGCTTCTATTTCCACACAAGGATCAAAGCTCATCATTATGAACATATATTCCACTGCTTCTATTTCCACACAAGGATCAAAGCAACCAACCGGAGTTCAATCTCCCCATGTATGCATGTGCAAACATAACCAAATATATGCAAATTAAGATTATCATCAAACCTTAATCATACCACATATCACAATAATCTATCAAAATGAATTATCCCACCATTGCACAAAACATACATTTATCATTTTATCATTACCAACAATGCAATTATTTATCATTCACCAATCACGCATGTCACAATTAATGTAATACGGTGGGAGAACTGACTTGAGTGTTTTGCATTTTATTGCAAATGTTACGGATAGTAAGAGTTGCCACCGACTTTTATTTTATCCAATAAAGGAAAGGTTAAAAAGAACAGGAAAGACCTTTTGAGATATTTTCTTGAGTTCGGGGGGTAGGTTATGAAAAGGGAAGGTGTTAGAACCCTTTTCACCTAAAGTTATATACGGGCTCTTAATTGCTAGCTCACTTTGAAATGCTTTGTGTTTGTGTAAGTTTGAAAATATTTTGAAAACACCTAAGTGCGGAAAACTTTGCAATGATTCTCGTATCGTTGAGAATGTATACTAAGTGTTGGTTTTGAAAATATTTGTTTAAAAGGAGTGTTTTGGAAAGGTGTTTTGAAAATGTCAATGTAAGGCAATTTTGTAATGATTCTCGTATCATTGAGAATATATACAAAATGTTTGTTTGAAAAGTGTTTTGAAAGTGTGAAGTATGGAAACGGTTTTTTTAGTGAGCAAGCAATTACGAGCAATCTACCTACTCAAAAAGTCTTTGTTCTTTTCCTCCTCCTTTAGATAGTGCTATTTTACTATTGGTTGGTAAGGAGCCATATCATTGGATGTAAGGGACAGGCGTGGGTCATCGTACAATCATAGAAGGTAACTTGTAAGATGTTTTAGCAATTTTCGTAAGGGACTAAGATCGTTTATCGAAGGCAACATTTGAATGGTCATCGAGGGACTACGATCTTTTAATTGAGGGCCTTTGCTAAAACAATCCACATTCGAGGGACATGACTGTTTTAATTCGAGGCAACAAGTGTAGGTTACCCTAGAGGTGCATGTGTGCAAGGTGTGTTGTTTTCATGTATTTTATCTTGAATTAGGGTTTTCGCTATGGTTGATTTTGGTCTTGTCATGCAAACCCTAATTACTAACAATAATAAGGCAAGCGATAAATTGTGGAATTTAAATGTCCTACGCTATTACAACGCTTTGAGAATGGGGGGTATAAGTTTGTGAATAGGGGGAAGAAAGCAATAAAACCTGATTATCTATTACAAAACATTGAACATGAATAATGATAGAATGTACAAAATGTAAAGAAGAAGAAGGAAATTGTTTTTTTAAGGATTTTTTGATGGAAAAGGTTTCAAGATTAACCTAATTAAACTAATTAATTTTAATTACTAGAAAATTTAATTAATCTAAAATATAAGTTAATTGAAATTAAGAAGAAAATAAACCTAAGTTTAACAATTTGTTTATAAAATAATTTGAATATTAATGTTAATTTAGAAAAATATTTTAAAGTGTGGAAAATAAACAAAATATAGTTCTAAAAATTAACAAAAATAAAATAAGTGTTTAAATTAAATTATTTAATAATTTAATTATTTAAGAAAATACATTTTTGGTATTTTTTGATTAAATAGATAAATAGGAATAATGAAAGTATAAAAAGAAATAAAAATAAATGGGTTGGGTGTTAAAATGTGAAAAGGAGGTAAAAAAGTAGCAAAAATGTTAGGTCCAAGATGTATTTTGTTTAAATCAGAAAATAATAATAAAAAAAAAATATGGGCCTGTGCATTATAAAGTAAAAGGGGGGGGGGGGGGGGGGGGTGAGAGTTCAAAAGTGATCCAGGCCCAGAACAAAGTTCAGTGCCTGTATGGATCATGTGTGGTTGGCTTTTGAGAGTACATCATGGACTTCCATCTTGAGACACTTGATTTGATTGCCTGGCAGATTTGATGGTGTTGCTATGAAGCGCATGGTAGACGCGCGTGGCTTGTATGCATAGAATATGTAATAACAAAATAAGTGAAAAACAAAAGGGTACCACTGGGGCTCGAACCCAGGTCCCTATACACTAATGTCTAACGCACGCTTCCTCTGCCACTGGGGTGGATGTTTCATTCAGTCATAATACATGTTGCAATAAACTTAAAATAAACTTGTTTCTGAATGTTTGAAAATGACTTCATCTTCAACCTTACGCGCACAGAACAACAACATCATTGCTATGAATTCTAAACTTTCTCATTTCTCAACCATTTTCAAAATTGTAAACATGAAATTTGTTCCATTTTCACTACAAATTCAACCATATAAATAACTAAAGCTATAAATAAAAGATAAACATGAATTTCTGTTGGTACCAAATGAAACCTAATTTTTTCAGAAAGTTCAACTTCAAAATTCACATCACTCAGGCAACATAAATGAAAACTAAAGGCATGGTTAGCTTCAGGGAAATGATGCCTACGTTTTTTATTCATAAATTAACCATTAATGATGCTTGTATAAGGAGTTCAAAGTTGAGAAAACTTACCTCAAAACTGGAAATTATGTTTGGAGTTTCAGTACTCCTGGAAGTGTGGTGATGATTTGGATAACTTCACTGAACTCATATGAAGCTAATGCAACTCTTACTTTGTGCTGAAAGTGCCTGAATCTTCCTGGAGAAGTCAAGTTTCATGTGGATGTTTTTGAGTTTAGAGGATGATAAAGATGGGGTTACAGTTATGAAACAGGGGTGGGGATAAGTTGTAGATGAGGTATGGAAGCTTTGTGATTGATTTAGAGTGAAAAATCACGAGAGGATTGTGATTTTGAAGTTTTTGTCCAGAAATTGCAACAATGGAGGTTTTGTGTACAATTCCGAGTTTCGGGGAGTTTATGAGTGTTTCAAGGCTTGTGTATTCGTGCTTTGGCTTGTAAATAACCTCTCTATTTATAGAGGAAAGGTTTGAGGGAAGGAGAACATCAGATTCAAGAGATCACATGTTAAGGTTTTGAAACTTGTTTTTGAAGCAAGCTTGAAATACATAGTTTCAAAGCATAGTACAAGCATGGTATGAGTAGTTAGAGGCTCTAGACAAGTTTCTTCTGGCTTTGATATTGTGTGTGTTCAGAAGGAACAAGTTCAAAGCTCAAGGAGAGTGGACTTTATGATTAAAGCCACTTTTCCAAAATGGCAATGTTACCTTTGTGCTAAAAATGGATTAATCACTTGGACAATGGCTCAAGAACTTGGATCATATCTCAATCAGTTGTGTAAACAATTAATTATGGAGTGATTTGAAAGTTAGAAGCCTGCAAAGCAATATTATGCAGCCTAGTTATGGGATTTGGTTATGTGTTCTTCATGAAGATGACCTAAAATTCAAGAATGGATGCCCAACTTCTTCTCTTTGATTCGCTTAGCTCAAAAATGATCTCTTCAAGTTCTTTGACATTTTTTAAAGCTTGAAACATTGTATACAACCTTCATGTTGACCACTTTGACTAAATCATCTTGGAGCTTGGTGAAAAATTTCCAAGAAGTTAGGACAAAAATCTGCCTAAACTTGTTGAAAATTTTACTAAGTGTTTATACAAAAATGTCATGACTTCATGAGCCTATATCTTCAAATATAAGCATTTTTTGGACTTCAAGATCTATAACTTTCATGTTGGAAGTTTTTCTTGAATCATCTTGCACCTTGGTGAAAAATTGTCACGAAGTAGTGAAATTATCAAGGTAAAAACACTTAGAATTTTTCTAAGTATTGAAAATATTGACTTTTGTTGACTTTTATTGACTTTCTTGATTCTTAATGATAAAGTTTGACATTTTTGAATGTCTTGATGAATTTTGATCTTTGAAATTTAATGTTGACCAAAAAGTTAAAGTTTGACTTTTGTGAGTCAGTTGACTTTTCATCAGTTGATCCAAATTTCAATTATCAATCACTTGATCTTTGGGGATGTTTTAAACCATACAATTAGGTCAATATTTTATGTTTGAGTCCTTGAGATCATGCTTCAAACCATTAGGTCATGTACTAGGTCAAAAGTCAATGATTATTCATTCTCAATCAAAAGCCTAATTTTGACAATTTTGCCCCTTTGATGATTTGAATGCTTTCCTTGAGGAATTATGATCAACCCTTGATCAATTGATGAATATGACTTCAAAATGTTAATGTTGGCCAAAAATCTTGAAGTTTGACTGTACATTGACCATAATTGACTTTTTATCCAATACAACTGATTTTTAGTCACTTGAGCAATTGACTGAGTAAATTTATGGTGCAAGACTTGAAACTTGGTATGAGCTATCTTGGAGGCCTATGATGAACCATGAAATTATCTTGAGGCATTAGAAGTCCAATTATCCTTTAGAAAACCAAAACCCTAATTTGTGGTCTCAGTGCTTAGGAGATGAGCTTGTCTGATCAACTCTTTGAGAATCCTTGAGCATTTGAGATCTATTGTGAGAAATGTCTTGAGAAAAGGGAGGGAAAATTTTGGGGTACAACAGCTGACCCTATTCAATCTTCTTAAACCCTAAGAGTTAGATTGGTATGTTCGCCGTTCGCGACTTGAAGGTGGAAGATGATTGAACACTTAAGTGCCTTGAAATTTTCACTCACCTGCGCACGAAGTAAAACAGTTTGTTGATTTTATCGAGAATGGGCTAATAGATGCCATTTGGAGAGGCAATGAAGAGTTGCAGAGATGGGCTTATAGATGCCATCTAAAGTAACTTTTGATAGAGAAGTTAGACTAAGTCTACGCTCGACTTTAACTAGGAGAAGTATCAGAATAAATATTTGGTCGATTTAACCTGAGCCAAAAAATGTATACTGGAAGAAGAATCAGAATAAATCTTTTGGTTGATTTAATCTGAGCCAACAGAGGTCTTTGTCTGTCTTTAATTGGGAGAAGTATAAGAATAAATCTTTGGTCGATTTAAACTGAGCCAGAAAAAGTCTACTGGAAGAAGTATCAGAATAAATCTTTGGTCGATTTAATCTGAGCCAAAAAAGGTCTACTGAGAGAAGTATCAGAATAAATCTTTGGTTGATTTAATCTGAGCCAACAGAGGTCTTTAAATCTTAAACGGGGATAAGTATCAAAATAAATCTTTGGTCGATTTAATCTGAGCCAGAAAAGGTCTACTAAGAGAAGTATCAGAATAAATCTTTGGTTGATTTAATCTGAGCCATCAGAGGTCTTTAAGTATTGAACTAGGAAAAGTATCAGAATAAATCTTTGGTCGATTTAATCCGAGCCAGAAAAGGTCTACTGAGAGAAGTATCAGAATAAATCTTTGGTCGATTTAAACTGAGCCAGAAAAAGTCCACTTGAAGAAGTATCAGAATAAATCTTTGGTCAATTTAAACTAAGCCAGAAGATGTCTTTAAATATTTAACTGGGAGAAATATCAGAATAAATCTTTGGTCGATTTAATCTAAGCCATAAAAGGTCTACTGAGAGAAGTATCAGAATAAATCTTTGGTCGATTTAATCTGAGCCAGCAGATATCTTTAAATATTTTAACTGGGAGAAGTATCAGAATAAATCTTTGGTCGATTTAATCTGAGCCAGAAAAGGTCTACTGAGAGAAGTATCAGAATAAATCTTTGGTCGATTTAATCTGAGCCAACAGATGTCTTTAAATCTTTTAACTAGGAGAATTATCAGAATAAATCTTTGGTCGATTTAATCTGAGCCAGAAAAGGTCTACTGCGAGAAGTATCAGCATAAATCTTTGGTCAATTTAATCTGAGCCAATAGATGTCTTGAAGGGAGTGTCTATCATGTAGATATTTTCCCTGTCTTGTTTCAGGAACTAATCTTGGACCTGTTTGAAAATTGTTGATGATATTTGTTTGCTGATTGATCTTTCCTGAAAAGGTAAAGAGTTAGTTGTATGCAATGTCATGATGTATGAAATGCATTGTGTAATGATGTTCTCAAACTAAATGAGATTGTGATATATGTGCTTCGTATGCATATTGTTGTACCCCAAAATTTGCCCTCCCATAATCTTCAAAGTTTTGACAAGTATCACCTCAAATGGTTCAAAGTCTACTCAAGGGCTACCCAGTCAACCATCCTCCTAAGCCAGTCAAACTAGGGTTTTGGTTCTTGCAAGGAAGTTGAAGTTTTCAAGGGCTCAATCAAGTCTCCCATGCTCATGCACATTGTCAAGCACCTACATGTCAAGTTTCAAGGCTCACAAGGTCAAGTTGCACAGTCAACAACCCTAATTGCTCAACAGTCAACTGTAGGGGCAAAATGGTCATTTGGCAGTCAAAAGTCAAAATTTTTGGTCAACATCTTATTTTGAAGCCACAAACATCATTTGATCAATGCTTGATCATGATTCTCAAAAGTTTGGCTCAAAAAGTCTCAAGATGCAAAAGTTTCTATTTTTGGACAGTTGAAAAGTCAACTGTAACTTGACCAAGGCATAACTTTTTCATGGTTCATCAGAAAAATCCCATCCAATGCTCATTTTGAAGGGGAAAACATTTCCTACAACTCATATTCACACTCCAAGTCCAAGAAATTCTCTCACAAAAAGTTATCAATTTCAACATTATAGGTCATTTTCAAAAGTCAACAAAAAGGGACTTTAAGTCAAAGACCATAACTTGAGATTGGTAAATCAAAATGACATGGGACCAAAGACATTGGTTAGAGGACTTCAAGACCTTTCCAAAATGTCCAAGAACATGATCAAAGCTTAAAAACTGAGCAAGATATGCATTGGAGAAGTTGGGAAACTTTTGTGAAATGGCCAAAATCATTTATCCTTGAAATTTCATTTTTTGACAAAAGGGGCCCACTTTTTCCACTTGAATTAACTTGGCCATGCTTCCCACGTGTCCCACCTTTTATTTCAATATTTAAAATCATTTTTTTCATTTTTATTAGATTTTATTGGATTTAATTCATTTTAAATCCTTTAAAATCAAATAAAAATCAAAAGGTTTAATTAAAAGGGATATTTGGTCTTAACTAGCTTTGACTCATCATTATGCAACTTCCCAATTTCGTTTCAAGGCCAAATGGAGCAATATTTCAAAAATTGGTTCAAAAAGGAAAGTTTGTTAAGGGAGTTTATGTTAAAATCTCAAGCTTGAATGCATGGTATGATGAGCCTTAATGTTGATCAGAATCACCTACATAACCTAGAGAAAACTATCACAAGGCATAAGAAAAAACGAGAGAGAGAGGCAGCCAAGAGAAACTTCTTTTCAAAAATTCCAAAGAATTGCACCAAGATCGAATTCAAGAACTCAGCTATCCACAAGGCTTCTCACCCATCCTATCGTGATCTACAGGCAAGATAAGGTATAAACACACTCTTTTCATGTAACCATGCATACTGAAACTGTAGCTATATGAACATCCATTTTGCAGAATTTCCATGGATCGTATTTCTGATTATGGCTTAATTTAATCCCTACTAACCATACCTTTGAGTTCCAGTGGATGTTTAGAGCAGGTCTGGGCTATCGCTGGGGATTTTTCATGGCCAAAACGTGAACCTCCGTGGCTAGGTTTCAGTTTATGTAAAGCTTCGTTTTGATAGGGACAAGCAATATTAAACTATGAAAACCTCACCATGAGAATCGCCATGCCCTAATTACTCGGTCTGGCTATTTTGTTTACTTCATTTTTTCTGTTTTCGCAGGTTTGAGAATCACCCCCCTTTTGCTACAAAAGACAGGCCCATTTCTTTTTCCCTTTGAATTTATTTTCTTTTCTATTTTATTTTAATTTGCTTTTTATTAACAAAAATTAATTTTCATTTTATTTCAAAAAAATCACAAAATATTCTTACCCAAATAAATTTTAGATTTTTCTTTTTCTCTAAATTCAATTAATTAATTAGGACTTTTTTTTTATTCTAGGAAACTCTAAATTATTTTGCAATATTAAAATTGATTAGATTTAATTAGGTCCTAATTGTTAATTTAATTAGTTTTATTTCTTAAAATAATAAAAATCAGGAAATCATAAAAGAGGTATAAAAATATTTTATTTAATCAATTAATAGTTCCATTTTTGTAAATAAAATTCAATAATTAATTTAGTTTTGATTTTAGGTTATTAACTTTAATGCTTTTTTTTAATAATTAAAAAAATATAAAAAAAAATAAGTCTTTAGCACATTTTTATCTTTTTAAATAAATATTTTTTTTCTTATTATAATTATTATTCACCATTAATTAATTTTGTAAATACTTGTGATTAACCAATTAGATTTAAATTAGGTTTAACTTAGATAATTTTTTCTTTAATAAACTAAAAAACAATTAGAACTAGAATTATTTAACTTTTAATTCCATTTTAATTTTCTTTAATTTCCATAAATCCAAAATAAATAAAAAATATGTCCTTTCCTTTATTTAACTTAATTAATTAATAAATTCATTTTAACTTCTTTAAAGGGTCCAACGCCCTCACATTCGATTATATTTTCTTTTCGCGCATTTCATTTTATTTCTTTTTTATGAATGTAATGTATTTGCCCCAAAGCCCTGTAATAGTTAATTAGGCATTTAATTTTTGCACTTTATTTTAAATCGGGTCTTGGATTTATTTGGCGATGTAGACCCGCGCCTTTGTAATAGCGTAGGACCTTTATCTTTTCCGCACTTTAAATTCCCGCACCTTTAACTGTTAACAATCACATGAAAGAATGAATGCCCAAAAATAAAATCAAAGCGTAGATCACCAATGCATGACAAGACAAATAATAAACTGAAAATGACACACAATTCACACACCACCCCTAGGGTACGCCTCACTGTTGCCTTGCCCCTCGAAAGGTGGTCATCAAGTATAGGACGTCTTAGTGAGTCCTTATGTTCCATTGATCTAGTTGCCTCGAATAAGTTACCTCGGAACGGTCTCCTCGGAATAAAAGATCAATGGCATAAGGGTAGCTTCTAAGGTATCCTACTGTTGCTCTGGTGATCACACTGTTGCCTTGCCCCTCGAAACGTGGTCGTCGATTACAAGACGTCTTAGTGAGTCCTTATGTTCCATTGATCTGGTTGCCTCGAAACAAGTTGCCTCGAAACAGTTGCCTCGGAATATAAAAGATCAATGGCATAAGGGTAGCTTCTAAGGTATCTTACTATTGCTCGGTGACCACACTGTCCCTAACCCTCGAATTGACCCAAACACCTCCAATGGTGGTGCTACCTACCTCTCAATGGTGGGATTGCACTACTTTAAGGACATTTACACAGACGAATTCCTTAGGGTGGGTAGATAACTCATAGATACTTGCTCTAATTCAAAACAAATCAAAAACTCTTTTCACACCGACACTTTTCAAAAAGCTTTCAAAACAACTTTTCAAACACTCTTGAGGACTGATACAAGAGTCGATCTGAAACTTTCAAAGAAACTTTTTCAAACCCACTCACCTTGAAAAGCAAACAAACATTTTGAAAACACAAGTGAGCAAGTATCTAAGAGCCCATGGATAACCATGGATAGAAAGGGTGCTAACACCTTCCCTTTCTATAAATCTACCTCCCGAACCGAGAACTGATCTCAATAAGGAATTTTTCTGTGCTTTTGTCCTTTCCATTTGGAGAAAATAAAAGACGGTGACGACTCTTGCTTCCGCGACATTTCGCGAACCAGCGTTAAACAGTCAGTTCCAGATCCACCGATCACACATATGCTATGATGTATGAATGTAAAATGTTGTTGAAGTGTATTTCTAAACTCGTGCGGTATCTTTGTCTGGGAAAATAAATCCATGACTATTGCCGGGAGATGAAGAGTATGGGAATCTTCAATCTTGTCTAGAATGCTTCGGCTGGGGATTCATGTTTACCTGTTTGAGGAAACTCTGCAGAGGATGTATTGATTTCCTATTTGGGAAATAGAGTTTAGGAACACTGGTCGTCCATTGCTCTACTGGGGAATTTATTTCTTATATACCCTGATTGGGGATAAAAAAGATGGTTAAATTTCCGACTCGTCTGGGGAGAATTAATTCTTATACGCCTTGACTGGGGATAAAAGAGATGGATAATCTTCTGACTTGTCTAGGGAGGATAAAGGTAACTGGTATTTGGTCAGATTCCAGGTTTTGTAACAACTTTCTGGGGATAGTGATTACTTTACTGGGGAGAAGAATTTTGTTAGTGATTTGTAGTAGTCTGAAGAATAGACTCGAGCTGGGGATATTGTAGTTTGTTGGGGAAATAAACCTTGTTGTTGGAGTAATACTCTATTGAGAAAATAAATTTTCCTGGGGAAATTGAATTTTCCAAAGAGAAGAACTCTACAAGGTTTCTTTTTTCAGTTTTGGAGGAACAAACTCAGCTGGGGAAGAGAATTTCCAGGAAGTGTATTGATTGGAAACTCCGTAGGTTGGTGAAATTGATGGGAAAGAGATTACACTCCTTTGTTTGCTGGAGCAATCTGCAAGGGAGATTACGGGGAATGTACCCTTATTTGTGAAGACTACTCTGTGGGGATAGACTTTTTGAAGTAGCTCTGTGGGGATTTATGGATAGCTTGAGTGTCATCCCATCTCCTAAAATTTTGAGTAAATGCTTATTCCTGTTCTTATGCATATATTTGTTAATAGTTAATTAAATTCATATGCATATGCTTATTTAATTTTAGTCATTGGACATTTTTGCAAGCAAAAGGAGAAACAAAAAGTTTAAACTTTAAGATATACTTGTATTGATAACTTTCCTATAAACATGCGATTTTGTACAAAGAGATGGAAGTCGTCGTGAAATAAAAAGAGTACATAGTGAAAAAAATGCATATATAGTCATGTGGAAATGATCTCATTGGATTCCAACTCCACTATTGCCCCCATGCCTTCGAACATCTCATCCCTTGCCATCGGAAGAAGTTGATTGAACCATTTAAACTTTAGACTTTGGTAATAAAGCTGGGATGTAAGTGATCCAACGAGACATAGTCGTACGTTTTAATCCCTAATTTTTTTCCTGGACTTCCCTTTCAGGTTTTCAGTCCACCATGATACCCTTTTTTGCCCAAGCCGCCTTTTCAGGTTTTTGACTTTCCAAGTGTACAATCTTTTTGTATATATCCCTAACTTTTACCTGAACCCTTTTGTTTCGCCGGGACGCCCTTATTTTTGCCTAGGTATGTCAACCTAACATTCATTCTTATGCATAGTATTTTTTGACTATATCCGCGTTCACAAGGTGCAGGAAATATTCGTCGTCCATAGTGGTTAGCATCATAGCACCACCCGAGAATACTTTCTTGACAACAAATAGCCCTTCATATGTGGGAGTCCATTTTACCCTGGGACCGCCTTGTGGTAGGATGATGCGCTTTATTACCAAGTCACCAGCCTAATATACTCGATGCTTGATCTTATTGTTGAAAGCTTTGATCATACGTTTCTGGTACACCTGACCATGACAGACAGCCGCCAGCCTCTTTTTGTCAATTAAATTCAACTGATCCAACCTAGTATAAATCCACTCGTCTTTGTCTAGGTCTTCTTCTTTCATAATCCTTAGAGAAGGGATTTTAACTTCGACAGGCAGGACAACTTCCATACCATAGACTAGAGAGAATGGGGTTGTCCCAGTTGATATTCGGGCTGAAGCATAATAGCCATAAAGAGAAAATGGTAACATCTCATGCCAGTCTTTGTAGGTTATCACCATATATTGCACAATCTTCTTTATGTTTTTGTTGGTGGCCTCCACTGCACCATTCATCTTAGGTTTGTATGGAGAAGAGTTATGATGCTTGATCTTGAGCTGCGTGTAGAGTTCAATGATCATGGCATTGTTGAGGTTGGTACCATTGTCAGCGCTGATCCTCTCAGGGATGCCATACCGATAGATGAGGTTATGCTTGATGAAACGGGCCACAATGTTCTTGGTAACTAAGGAAAATGAAACTGCTTCAACCCACTTGGTAAAGTAATCAATAAGGCAAATGAAACTGCTTCAACCCACTTGGTAAAGTAGTCAATGGCGATAAGAATGAAACGATGTCCATTAGATCCAATAAGCTTGATTTCCCCAATCATATCAATTCCCCACATTGCAAATGGCCAAGGAGCAGTCATGACATTCAAAGGAACTGGAGGCAGGTGAACCTTATCAGCATAAATTTGTCACTTATGGCAAGTCCTCGAGTGATGATGACAGTCAGTTTCCATGGTCGACCAATATTAACCAACTCTTAGAATCTTCTTGGTCATAGTATGTCCACTAGAGTGAGTACCAAAGATACCTTCATGTATATCCTCTATAATCTTCTCTGCTTCCTTCTTGTCCACACAACGGAGCAAAGTTGAATCATGGTTGCGCATGTATCTAATTCCATTGCTCAGGAAGAACTTGGTTGAGAACCTCCGTAGGAATTTCATGTTATTGATTGAAACCCCTTCAGGATGCTCTTGAGCTTTGAGATATCTTTTCACTTCGTGAAACCAAGGCTTCTCCTCTACCCCATCAGTGTCAATCTTAAAGCAGTATGCCGGTTCATCAAATCTTTCGACAATAATTCTGGGAGCTTCATTGTCCCACTTGACTTTGAACATAGATGACATGGTAGCTAAAGCATCTGGCACCTAATTTTCTTTCCTCGAGATATGTTCAAAGGTAATCTCTTCAAAGTACGGGATTAAGGTTAGAACAAGTTCTTTGTAAGGGATAACATTTGGATGTTTTGTATCCTACTCTCCTTTAACTTGACTGACCACCAAGGCCGAGTCTCCATATACATTTAAGAATTTGATTCTTAGGTCAATAACAGCTTTAAGACCCAAGATGCACGCTTGGTATTCGGCCATATTGTTGGTATAGTCAAAACAGAGTCTGCAGTGAAAGGCGTATGGCAACCTTCAGGGGAGATGATCACAACACCAATTCCGTTACCCAATGCGTTGAAAGCTCCATCAAAAACCATAGTACATCGGGATCCTTGCTCAGGTCCTTTTTACGGTCCAGGCTTTTCACAATCTGTAACCAACATGATATTCTCGTCGGGAATTCAAAGTTCATAGATTGGTAGTCATCTACAGCTTAATGTGCCAAATGATCTGCCAACACACTTCCTTTGATTGCTTTTTGTGTAGTGTACTGGATATCGTATTCAGTTAAAATTATTTGCCATCGAGCTATTCTTCCGGAGAGAGATGGCTTCTTAAAGATATACTTGATGGGATCCATCTTAGAGATAAATAAAGTAGTATGAGTCAATATATACTGTCTTAGTCGGCGAGTAGCCCATGCCAAAGCGCAAAAAGTTTTCTCGAGTAGTGAATATCTTATTTCACAGTCGGTAAACTTTTTGCTAAGGTAGTATATTGCATGCTCTTTTCGACTAGACTCGTCATGTTTCCCCAGGATTGGAGGTTCTTGTAAATACTCTTTGATCTTGTCAAAAGCTATTTGGAAGTCATCATTCCATTTTACTACTTGATCTTTCTTCAACAGTTTAAAGAGTGGCTCACAAGTAGCAGTCAGGTGAGAAATGAATCGGGAAATGTAGTTTAGTCGTCCTAGAAAACCTCTGACCTCCTTCTCAGTAAAAGGAGTTGTTATTTCTTGGATAGCTTTGACTTTGGCAGGATTGACCTTAATTCCTTTACCACTGACGATGAATCCTAGGAGCTTTCCAGATCTTACCATGAAGATGCATTTGCTTGGATTCAACCTCAGCTTGTATTTCCTCAACCTTTCAAATAGTTTGTGCAGATGGTCAAGGTGTTCTTCCTCAGTTTTCAATCTGGCTATCATGTCATCAACGTATACTTCTATCTCATGATGAATCATGTCATGAAATAAAGCCACCATAGCCCGTTGATAAGTTGTGCATTCGTTCTTCAGCCCAAACGGTAGGACCTTATAATAGAAGGTGCCCCACTGTGTGACAAAGGTAGTTTTCTCCATGTCTTCAGGCGCCATTTTGATTTGGTTGTACCCTGAGAAGCCATCCATGAAGGAGAATACCTTGTGTTTAGAAGTGTTGTCAACCAAGACATCAATATGCGGTAGTGGGAAGTCATTTTTTGGGCTCGCCCTATTTAAATCCATGTAGTCTACACACATACAGACCTTACCGTCTTTCTTCGGCACTAGAACAACATTTACAACCCATTAGGGGTACAACGTTAGTGCCAAGAAACCTTCATTGAGCTGTTTCATTACCTCAGCCTTGATTTTCTATGACATATCAGGACACATGCGATAAACTTTTGTTTGATCGGAGAACAATCCTCTTTCATTGGTAGACGATGAACCACGATATCAGTATCGAGCCCTGGCATGTCTTCGTTTGACCAAGTGAATACCTTAACATAGTCGTGAAACATCTGAACCAATCTGCTCTTGACATTGTCTTCTAGGTTGGCGTCGATCTTGACTTCTTTCTTATTTGCCTCAGTACCCAAGTTTATCACTTCGATCGGTTCTTCGTGCGGTTGAATAGCCTTTTCCTCTTGTATAAGGAGTCTTGTGAGTTCTCCAAGTATCTCACAATCTTCTTCACCTTCGTCTTTGGCTTGGGGGATTGGATTTTCAAATTCATAGACGACAATAGCATAATTGTTGTCAATGAGATCCGGAGTGGATGTAGATCTGTAAATGTGTGTGTATGCATGTAAGGTCACATGGATATTTGAAAATGCAGTAAAGTAAAAGAAAGACAAGGAGCGCAACATATGAATGCAAAATCGTCCAATGTTTTCATTAAATGAGCATATGATATAAGATATGACAACCCTTAGCAAATGGACCATTGTTCCCCGGGTAAGGCACAATGTTTAAAGTCATTGTTTCAAAAGAAATTATACAAACAAACTTCTTAAAGCAATAAAAACAGGAAATAGCAATTACTCATGGCTGAAAGAGATTGAGATGAAGTCTTTGGCCTTCCAGTTGTTAAGTCCACCGTTAGTAGTTGGGAGTATCCAATCATCCCAGTCACCATCACTAGCAGTGTCTCCCAGAGCATTGACTTCATTGTTGCTAATATGGAGAGGTGGCCCCCCAGCACGAACAAATCGAACCTCTTTCTGAGCCTTTAAAGTAAAACCCAACCCAAATTTGTCAGATTTGTAGGGAATATCAAGAAGTTGTCCCCAGATAATGCAACCTCCATCTTCTACAACAACCCTAACATCCTTCAGAGAGGCCATTCTTGGTGTGCCCTTAGAGGTTTTAGGAGTAGCAAGAGTAGCAACATCAATCATAGAAGGGATTACCTCAAATGTCTAGCAGGGGGTTTAAATGAATTCGCCATCCATCTCAACATATTTGAAAGAATTCAAATGACTGACCATATATTCTTTCTCTCCACAGACTGTGACAATATTCCCTTTCACTGGGTATTTCAGCTTTTGATGCAATATTGAGGTAACCACACCTGCCCCATGAATCCATGAGCGTCGTAGCAAGCAAGAATAGGACGGACAGATATCCATTACATAAAATGTTGAATTGAAAACTTGAGATCCCATCTTGATTGGTAGATCAACCTCTCCATGGACCATCCTCTTTGACCCATCAAAGGCTCTTACCATAATATCGTTGGGTTTCAGCACCAGCCCATCATAATCCAATCTATCCAAAGCACCTTTGGGTAAAACATTTAGGGAGGACTCAATATCTACTAACACATGCGCCAGGGTGGTGCCTTTGTATTCAATAGAGATATGGAGGGCCTTGTTATGATTCTTTCTCGTTGGAGTTAAATCTGAATCGGAAAAGCCCAAGCCATTATCAGTAGTTAGGCTTGCTACACAATTATCAAATTGATCAACAGTGGTATCTTGTTGTACAAGGGCATTCTTCAGAAATTTCAACAAATCTTGGGCATGTGCTTCGGTGCATAATAACAAGGACAACATGGATATTTTTGAGGGCGTCTGCCCCAGTTGTTCAACTATTTTTTAGTCACTTTTTCCGATTATCTTCAGAATTTCTTCCATCTCTTGTCTAGATGGGTCTTCAATTGAAACATCTTTGGATAGCGCCTCCATCCGGGCAGGCTCAGTTACTTTCCCTTTACCTCAGGCAGTAGCAGTTGACCCAGAAGCAGGGATATGAGCAGGTGTTGTAGTAGTTATTGGAGGAGAGATCTCCGGAGAGAAGACCCTTCCCATCCTAGTGACCTTACTAGTTCCAACATTGTTTATAATTTCGGGATCTTCATTTTCAGTAATCCATGGCTCTTGCTTGACACCATGATAATAAAATTCTGCCCCATAGTTCCAGGGCACAACTTTGTCAGAGGAATAGGGGACTGACCCCGATGTAATGATAATCAGAGGAGCCACTCTTGACTCACCAGGATTCCTTATAGGGCCTCTAGAGGTGATCCTAATAGGAGTATTGAAAATTGTGATTATAGAAACATCTTCAAGTATCAGTTCTTGGAAAATACTTTCAGGCAAACTCTTCATGGACGGAGTTTTCTCGAACAAAATTTCATGGCTATCAATCAGGCGTTGAATACCTTTCTTCAGCCACATACAACCATCAGTTTGGGAAGCACAATGGTAGCAATTTTCAAGGTAGCCCAGCAATAAACAGACTCTTAACAGATTCTTCTTAACGATCAGTAAGGGAGTAGTGAAATCACTGATGGTGGAGTCAAAGGAGACATCATCAATGGCATTGACACCTTTACCATGTGTTGTACCCCAAAATTTTCCCTCTCATGTTTCCCAAGGTTTTTCTCTTATATGGGTGGTTACAAGCACTTGCCTAAAGAAAATGAATTTTTTTTAATGTTAGCAAAGTGTCTTTCGATTGAAAATTCAGCAATGTCCTTCGATTGGCATTTGAGCAGGGTACTTCGATTGGAATCTGAGCAAGCTTCAATTGGGCGCTGAACTTCCTTTGACGTAAGCCTGATTCACAAGCTTCGATTGGGTGCTGGCCCCCCTTCGATCAATTTCAAATCACAAGGCTTTCGACTGCGCATTGGTAGCTTCAGGCTTGCCTTTGATTCACAAGGCAAGAACTTCCTTCATGCCAGCAGGCACAAGGCAATGACCTCCTACATACATCCTTTGATTGCACCATTGGATTTAGATGATGGCTTGATTCACAATGCAATGGCTACCTGCATGCAAGCTTAATTCCTGCTTCGATTGGGCATTTGATTTCCTTGGTGCAAGCTTAATTCCTGCTTTGATTGGGCATTTAATTTCTTTGGAGCAAGCTTGATTCCTGCTTCATTTGGGCTTTTGATTTCTTTGGAGAAAGCTTGACTCCTGCTTCGACTAGGAAAATACTCCCTCTGCGCGTGCCTTCAGCGTACAAAGCAAGAATCCCCTACAAGTTTGTTTCGATTCACCAACAATGAACTTCTGCATTCCAGCTTCGATTAGGTGTTAAGTATCCTCCGATCAAGCCTAGTTCACAAAGCTCCCACTGGGAAAAAGGCCCCTCAGCTTGTCACCAGTGCACGTAAGGCTTCTTCATGCTTGCCTTGGTTTCACAAGGAAAAGACCCATCAGCATGCCTTCAATTCACAAGGCAAAAGGCCCCTCTCACTAGTCTTCGATTCACAAGGCAAATGCCCCCTCTTCAGCTTGCCTTCAGCACACAAGGCCAAGACTCCTTCAGATTTGCCTTCGATCCACCAGGCAAAAAGCTTCTTTTGATCCACCAGCCAAAAAAAAGTTTCCTTCAACCCACAAGGCATTGGCTACCTTTGTGCCAGCTTCGCCTAGGAAATGGCCTCTTTTACGCTTCTTTGACCTGCCTCATGCAAGCATCCACAAGGCATAGGTTGCCTTTGTGCCAACTTCGACTGGGCAATGGCCCCCTTTGAAACAATTGCACACACTTCAACATGCATGATAGCCCATTCTAAGGACACATGATTATTGAAAACAAGTTTGCTTTGTGATGGGTCTTGGTCCTACATGTGACCAGGTCCAGGCCTCTTGTGCAATGGAACTCGAAGGTGGTGACAAAGAAGGTTTTTGATTAACCAGATTGAAGTTTTCGTTTGAGTTGTTTGAATCAAGCAACTAGCTGAGTAGGGGCTCAATTGAGGAGGCCCCAATGATGAGACTTTAGCCATTCGAAGGACACACCTTGGTGGATCATTCAAAGAGGGAATAAGGCATACATATAGACAATTTGAAATACATCTAAAGACCCATTCGAAGGATGTACAAGAGATCCAATCGAAGGGCAGGGACTGAAGGCATTCGAAAGCCATTGATGTCCATATTCATTCAAATTAAAAAAAAAGGACAAGATTCCATGTCTTTGGCAAAGTTACAATTTTTTGTTTATGGCTCTTAAATAACATTATTAAGGTTGTTTAAACCATTGCCTTCTTGTCCCTTCTCTCCTCTCTATATATAGAACACATTAGCAAGCATTAGCCAAGGAGGGAGCCTAGAGGAACTCTACAGAAAATTTGCAAAAATAATCCAAAGTTATAAAACTTGAAAGACAATTTCCAGTCCAAAATCCAAGTCATCCCAAGCTCAAATCGAAATACCTCAGTCGGTAAAATTTCCTTATCATTCAATAATGTAAACTCGTTGGATTGCATATTCATGTTATTATTTTTTGTGTGTGATTTATTTAACATGATATACGTAAGTTGCAGCATCCAAATGTTAGGATGCCAATGCTAGGGGCCTTCGATATAGATTACTTTTGAAACTCAAGGTATAATCCGTCACAGATTGAAACAACCCCATATTTGAGCTCAGGGGGCGAGTTCGATGGGGATAGGTTCGATAGATGTTGGAACTAACAAATTTTGCAGGATCCAGTGGTAATTTCATTCAGTTCGAATGATTCAGCAACTCAATTGGTAAAGGCGCGCATGTAGAAGGGAAATGACTTGGGTTCGAATCCCAGGTCCAGCATTCTACCTTTTCTAACATATTTCATGCAGATCTAGTGCTCATCAAGGCTATTTTCTCATCATACACCATCAAGTCCAAGCCATCAGAAGCATCCCTGATCCAAGTCAAAGAATCCAACGCGCAAGCTCATCATGCACCCTCAAAGGTGCTCCTCACTGGATCCAGACGAAGTTTGGGCTCCCTTCAGCTGGGCCTAACCAATTTCAATTTCAATACCCCCCATTTAATTTTGCTATCCTGGCCCATTTAATTTCTCTTTATTTTGTTTTTATTATTTATTTCTTTTACCTTTCTTTTATCAGCAAATAAATAACCAAAAACCACACAAGAATTAGGATTAGATTTTTTTTATAATTTCTATAAGCAATTAATTAATTAAACTTTAACTTCTTTTTTTTTAAAATTAAAATAAAATAGAATTAGGAATAGTTTTATATTTACATTTTCTTTTCTTTTCATAATAAAAAAATAACAAAAAAAGGACTTAGACTAATTCCTTAATTAATCTTAATTTTCTAAATAATTTTAGGACATTTAATTTAGTCATCTTCATAAATAAAAACCAACAAAAGATTCTCTTTTCTTTAGGATTTTTAGACATCTTTTCTCAACTCGCGCGCATTTATCTATTCTTGTATTTTTCATATTATTGTAACTGCTCAAGGATTGTAATAGAATAATTAGGATTTCATTTTCCGCTGTATTCCCCTTATTCTTGGACATGTAATTAATCTCCAAAGCCCTGTAATAGCGTAGATTTAACTTTCCTCACTTTAAATTTCTGCAATATATATATATATATATATATATATATATATATATATATATATATATATATTAACTGTTAGTAATTAGGCTTGTATGGAAAGACTAATAACAAAACGTTAGCAAACCTAACACAAAAGATAAAAAATAACTGAATATAACACACATTGCACATATACACCTCTAGGGTACCCCACTTTGGTTGCCTTCGGAAAATGGTCACAATTCTTGAAACATGAGAAGTTTTAGTGGCTGTCCTCTAGTTTGAAAGATCACAAGTCCCTCGATGACCCTCTCGACGTTGCCTCGGTTAAAAGTGATCTTAGAACTTTAGGACAGTTACTAAAATTTCTTGCTAAGTTTCCTTCGTGACCGTAACGTCCCTTCGATTGTCCCTCAAACATCCAACGACAAGGGCTACCTACTCACTAATAGTAGGATAGAGCCGTCTAAAGGATAGGAGGAAAAGAACAGACCTTTTCGAGTACAAGTAGATAGTTGTTAAATGCTTGCTCAAGTAAAACAAACTTTTTTTACACCTACACATTTCAAAAACAACTTTCAAAAGACATTTGCTTTGTCAACACTCTTGAGGACTGATACAAGAGTTATCACAAAGCGAATCACTGCACTAAGGCATTTCAAAACATCTTTTCAAAAGCACAAAGCATAAGGAAATTTCAAAACATGAGCTAGCATCTAAGAGACCGTAGATAACTACGGATGAAAAGGGTGCTAACACCTTCCCTTTCCATAATCTACCCCCTTACTCAGAAAACTCTCAAAAAGGTATTTTTCTGTTCTTTTCACCCTTTCCTTAATTTGGATAAAAGAAAAGTCGACGGTGACTCTTGCTTACCGTAACATTTGCAAACACAAACGCAAAACCAGTATTAACAGTCGGTTCTGCTACTGTATCACACCATGAATGGGCATGAGAGCAGTGATCACATTAGGGGTTTGTGGAGGGTTAAACTCAATAACTTTGTTATTAAACAAATCTTGGATCTTGTTATTCAACGCCCAACAATTGTTGGTATCATGTCCAAGACTATTTGAATGATAGGCACATTTCACGTTTGGATTATATTTGGGAGAGGAAGTATTGAGATTAGGATGAGGATCTCGCAACGTTACTAAATCTGTCTTCAACAGATGTTATAAAGCTTGAGACAATGGCATGTTGATCCTAGTGAATTGCCTTCTCGGGGCATCCGGCCTTTGCTGATTGTTTTGTTGTTGTGGTCGTTGAACTGGGGTCGGGTTAGAAATTAATATTTCTCCTACCGAATAATGACGATCATTCTTGATACGGCTCCTTTGTCCATAAACAACATTAGCTTCCTTCTTACCAACATATGGTTTCTTTATAGTAGTATAGGTTGAGGCCATTGGGATCTTCTCACTATTGATTCCACTTTCAACTTGTTTGCCAATCAAAATCAGCTCAGTAAATCCTGACGAAGAACTCTCAATCAAAAAAATAAAGAATGGACCAGAAATGGTGCCCATGAACATGTCCTCTAATTCTCTGTCAGTCAAAGGGGGTTTCACCCTTATAGCCAGGTCTCTTCATTTTTGAGCATACTCCTTAAAGCCTTCGTTAGATCCCATAGTCATACTTTGCAACTGCAGGCGAGTTGGTGCAAGGTCAGCATTGTATTGGTATTGTCTGTAGAAGGCAGCAGCCAAATCCTCCCATGTATGGATATTAGTCCCCTCTAGTTGATAGAACCACTCTAATTGTGTACTAGATAAGCTCTCTTGGAAGAAATGAACCCATAACTTCCTATCGGCAGTGTGTGGTTGAATCTTGTGGACATATGATCTTAAATGGAGTTTCAGACATGAGATCTCATCATATTTGGCAAAGATAGGAACCTTGAATTTGTGGGGAATAACCACCCCAGGGACCAAACCTAAGTCTCCAAAGTCCAAACCAGGCATTTTTTGGATCTCTACAGCCATAAGTCGGTCTTCCAGCTGTTTGTATTTGTCCTCCGCCGGTGGGTACTGCTCATTAGAGTAGTCTTCATCTTCAAAAATCTGGTTATTTCCAACCCCAGCCATGGTGCTTCTAACATCCTCGTCTTGATTGTCTTCTTCCTCAGAAGAAGCTTCTTCTATTTGAGCCAGTCGGGCGGGCCCCTTGAACCTTCTTCCCATGTTGAGAATAACAACCCATTTCTTAGTCTTCTTTTTGGTGGCAAGGAGTGCCATCATTTCTTGATGTCCTTTAGCTAAGTTGAGGAGAGTTTCTTGAAACTGTGCGTGTTGAGTTTGCAGATCTTTGATGGTTTGCTCTAGAGCCATCTTATACCGAAATAAACAGTAAAAGGATGAGGAAACCTGTATCGGAAAACTTGCTTATGATATTATGCATGACATGCGGATGCAATGTTTTCAAGAACCATAAGGAATTTAAATTTGCTAGCCAAAAAGGAAACAAACACAATAGTTATATTAATAAGTTTAAGATTACAACTGCCCCTTGGGCTTACAATGAAAAAGAAAAAAGGTCTCAAGGAGACAACAAAGTAGACTCCTAAAACAAAAGACTTAAGTCTCCCACCAGCGCTTCCTCTTTGTGTTGATGTAGGCATTCAGGCTTTGCTCCTCGTGAAGTTGCTTGGTAAGCTCCAGCACTTTCTTCTCGCTTGCATAGAATCAAGCTTCAAAGGTATCTCGTTCCCTCTTGAGTTGAAACCACAATCTCTGCAATTCTTCAAGGTTGGTAGGCATGTCAGGATGGAGAATGGTATAAGGAATACCCCCCTCAGCAACAGGCTCCATAACTATTGGTAGGATAACTGGATATACATCATAAGATTTTGAGCGCAAGCTCACATTCATTTGAGATAAGGCTCTAAAGGAATAGAGTTCTTATGTCCCAAAGTCTTACCATCAACCTTGTTCACCATGCCCCAAGCTCGTACAAACCTTTGACGATAATCTTGGACATCATTCTCGTAGTCGAATACAATACCATGGATAAGTGCATCATGAGGACTATCTCTTCTAGCATATCCAAATTGTTGTAGTGCTAGAGAAGGGTTATAAGTAATACCTCCCCTAATGCCAAGGAGTGGAACATTAGGTAATTCCCCACAACGGTTAATGATAGTGACATCTTCCATAGATCGAGAACACCAATAAATATCTGAATGAGAGAGCGACATCATCCTTTGAGACCACCTCAACCCTTGTTCATTCTTTAATACTGACAAGGAAGGTGCGAAATAAACCACCTAAATAGCAACAGTATGAAACACATAAGAGCCCCTCTCTTCCTCATGGTACGAGTGTGAAGAGTATGTAAAATGTCTTCGAGCAAAGTAGGCACAGGGTTACGAGAGAGAAAGATTTTAACAGCATTCACATCTATGAGTTGGTCTGGATTAGGGAACAGTACTAACCCGTAGATTAGAAGAGCCAATACTTCTTCAAAAGCTTGCAAATCCATAGCCTCCCAAAACAGTCGAGCCTTCTCTAGCAGAAACTTAGCTAGAAAACCCTTGACCCCACTTCTTGTTTCCCAATTAGCTACAATGTCAGACCTTTTCAAATGTAAGGCCTTGGCAATAACTTCAGGTTTTAGAGTTTCCTCTAAACTAGTTAATGACATTTGATCAAGGACTGGTACTTCCAATAGTTGAGAGAATTCTTCTATTGTGGGCACCAATTGGTAATCAGGGAAGGTGAAACAATGATGTACATGGTCAAAGAATTGAAAGAGCACACACATCATGTCTTCTTTAAAGCTTGAGGTAACCAAATTGAGAAGTTGACTATATTTTTTGGTGAAAGGAGAATCTTCAGGAACCCTTGATGCTAACTCTTGGAGTTGAGGAGGCACCCTTACAAAGCTAATTCAGATGGTATATCTGTGAGTGGAAGCCATAACCTGCAAAATAGAACAAAGATAAATCCCTAGATCCTTGAAATGGTTAGTGAAAATGCTATGGCATGATGTTATGATTTCATGAACAAATAATCTTACACAAATAAAGGCCTTAGGTGTAGGATTGCATGTGGTTTATAGGTAAGTACCCTCTTGAAGTTTTAGTTGGTTCAACCTATCCTAAAAGAAGTAACCGAGTTCTAAGGAATCTCAATATCATTAATCATTCTTCATCAAGCATTGTTTTAGCACAAGCAATATGTTTTCTCAACCGAAATATCCTAAAAGTCCGATATTAATGAGTGTAGTATCGAGTATCAACCAACTTCAGTCTGCACCAAATCCAGCTATCTCACTACTTTCTAATGGCCAAGTTATTCAACTAAGGTTCTATGGTCAGTTAGTGCTTCATGGCACCACTCAACGGCCCCATATTCTCCTTGATTTAACTTAAGGGACACCGGTACCAACAAATGTGTCACACTAACATAGCCATCACTTCAACCATATCGGTCTACGCCGTACAATTTCTACGATCTAATGCTACTTAGCTAATATGCCCCAGATCCGGGTATAGGATCTTTTTAAGTAATAAACCCAAACATAGACCTAAAATGTAAAGCAAACAAGGAAAAAAAATAAAGCAATAAAGGTGATCTATCTCTTAAGGTAACCCCACTTTTAAAAATTTCCCCAGCAGAGTCGCTAGTTCTGTAATACGGTGGGAGAACTGACTTGGGTATTTTTCATTTTATCACAAATGTTGCAGATAGCAAGAGTCACCACCGACTTTTATTTTATCCAATAAAGGAAAGGGTGAAAAGAACAGGAAAGAACTTTTAAGATATTTTCTTGAGTGCGGAAAACTTTGCAATTATTCTCGTATCGTTGAGAATGTATACAAAGTGTTGGTTTTGAAAATATTTATTGGAAAGGATTGTTTTGGAAAGGTGTTTTGAAAATGTCAATGTAAGGCAATTTTGTAATGATTCTCGTATCGTTGAGAATGTATACAAAATGTTTTTTTGAAAAGTGTTTTGAAAGTGTGAAGTATGGAAATGGTTTTGTTAGTGAGCAAGAAATTACGAGCAATCTACCTACTCAAAAAGTCTTTGTTCTTTTCCTCCTCCTTTAGATAGTGCTATTTTACTATTGGTTGGTAAGGAGCCATATCATTGGATGTAAGGGACAAGCGTGGGTCATCGTACAATCATAGAAGGCAACTTGTAAGATGTTTTAGAAATTGTTGTAAGGGACTAAGATCATTTACCGAAGGAAACATTTGAAGGGTTATCGAGGGACTGCGATCTTTTAATTGAGGGCCTTTGCTAAAACAATCCACATTCGAGGGACATGACTATTTTAATCCGATGCAACAAGTGTGGGTTACCCTAGAGGTGAATGTGTGCAAGGTGTTTTGTTTTCATGTATTTTATCTTGAATTAAGATTTTCGCTATGGTTGATTTTAGTCTTGTCATGCAAACCCTAATTACTAACAATAATAAGGAAAACGATAAATTGCGGAATTTAAATATCCTACGCTATTACAACGCTTTGGGAATGGGGGGGGGGGGGGTACAAGTTTGTGAATAAGGGGAAGAAAGCAATAAAACCTGATTATCTATTACAAACCATTGAACATGAATAATGATAGAATGTACAAAATGTAAAGAAGAAGAAGGAAATTGTTTTTTAAGGGTTTTTTGATGGAAAAGGTTTCAAGATTAACCTAATTAAACTAATTAATTTTAATTACAAGAAAAGTTAATTAATCTAAAATCTAAGTTAATTGAAATTAAGAAGAAAATAAACCCAAGTTTAACATTTTGTTTATAAAATAATTTGAATATTAATGTTAATTTAGAAAAATATTTTAAAGTGTGGAAAATAAACAAAATCTAGTTCTAAAAATTAACAAAAATAAAAGAAGTGTTTAAATTAAAATATTTAATAATTTAATTATTTAAGAAAATATATTTTTGGTATTTTTTGATTAAATAAAGAAATAGATAAATAGGAATAATGAAAGTCTAAAAAGAATCACTTCTTATCAGAATCATTCCATCAGAAGATTAAAAGAACAAAGACGTGATATGTTTTGCGCTCTCTTACTACTTCAGATTAGAAGTATCTCATCAGAAGAAAAGATCAGAAACTTACACAAGAAGAATACATTACTACAGTACAACGCCTTTTCCGTTATATATGGAGAACACATTGTATGAATGAAGTTTTGGTGTGCTCTTTGTCTCCCACGATCATACGCTACCATTGTAGTAGGAGGCTTTGTGAAAGTAATGTTTTCCAACGGTCTTCTTTTCTCATCCTATATAAATAAATAACTACTTCATTTATAAAAAAACGATTCATAGAAAAAACAATTGAATTATCAAAAGTGAAGTTATTGTGAAAGGAAAAAAAAGATAGAAAATACTCAAGAGATATTAAAAAATACAAAGAGTTGTTGCTCAGTTTTGTTTTAACTATTCCTTCTCTATAACTGTTGACAAAGCATTTTCGACAAGGAAACAAGCCTGAAATGAGAAGTGTGATACGGTGGTAGAACCGACTATTATAATAATGGTTTTTCATTTTGTATTCCCAAATGTGCGGTAAGCAAGAGTCGCCACCGTCTTTTCTTTTATCCAAATTAAGGAAAGAGTGAAAAGAACTGAAAAAGACCTTCTCGAGATGTTTTCTGAGTAAGGGGGTAGATTATGGAAAGGGAAGGTGCTAGCACCCTTTCCATCAGTGGTTTTCCACGGGCTCTTAGAGGTTTTCTCATTTTAAAAAATACCTTTGTGCTTTGTGTTTGAAAGTGTTTTAAAAACGCCTTAGTAAGACGAACTTTGTAATGTTTCCCGGGATAGTGGAGAAAGTATACAAAGTATTTTGATTTGTTTTTGAATAGTAGTTTTTTGTGTAAGTGCAAAATGTTTGAGCAAACTTCTAACATCTATATACTTTTATACTCGAAAAGGCTCGTTCTTTTCCTCTTTTCCTTTAGACAGCGCTATCCTACTATTAGTGAGTAGGTAGCCCTATCGTTGGATGTTTGAGGGACAATCGAAGAGACAATTTACAGTCACGAAGGCAACTTATGGAGACACTTTAGCAATTTTCTTTTAGGGACTAGATCATTTACCGAATGGCAACTGTAGGGTCATCGAGGGACTATGATCTTTTTTGATTTATGGGTCTTTGCTAAAGCGTTCCTGCCTCATGACTATTTTATTTCTTAAAGACAACCAAAGTGGGATACCCTAGAGGTGCTTGTGTGCAATTGTGTTCAATTCAGTTATTTATCTTTTTGTTAAGTTTGCTAGTGTTTGATTATTAGTCTTATCATACACGCCTAATTACTAGCAGTTAATATATATTGCAGAATATTAAAGTGAAAGAATTTAAATCTACGCTATTACAATGCTTTGGGGAGGGGATTTACACTGTTCAAGAATGAGGGGGATAAAGCAGTAAATGTCCTAGTTTTAATCTATTACATCCAGTGGGAAGGTACATCAATAATAAAAATACGGAATTAATAAACGCGCGTGAAATTGAAAATAACGTCTAACAATATCGTAAGAAATAAAAATCTTTTTGGTTGTTTTTTATTATGAAAAGAAAATTAAATCTGAATTAAGTCCTAAACTTTGATTTGTTTTAAGTTAAGAAAATGGTTAAAATTTAATTAATCAATTAATTATTTAATTAAAATGTCTAAGCCTAATTTTTGTGATTTTTTTGATTTAATGTCAAGTTGAATAGAAAAAGAGTCAATAAAGAAATGAAACAAAGAATAAAATACAAAAAAAAGGGACTCCTTTGATTGCAAGGATAATGGACTTTTTGATTCAGAGGGGATGTTATCCTTCGATTCTAGGAAGGGGATTGGATTTTTGATCCAAGAGGGATGTTGCCTTTTTCGATCCAAGGAGGGAGTTGTTTTTCGAATTGAACCTACAAGGAAAATGCTGGAAAAAAATATAGATGCTACCCAGGTCCTTCTCCCTAATTCGAATCTTCTGTCCTCAGGCCTAAGTTTATTTTGACGTGAAACGGGCTAGGCCATGAGTTTCGAAAGGAAGATCATGTCATGCCTTTCGATGGAGTGATTTTATTCCTACATGTTATCTTGTGTATGATATACTCATATAACCACAAATGGTATTAGCAACACATATATACCAATAATTTGTAATTAAAAGACTTATAAATGCAATTTCAATTTGGGTAAATCCTTACCAACTGAAGATGCTTCGATCTGAGTGTGGCTTGGCTTGGAACAGATTCTTGGGAATCTCAAGAACACAAATATATCCTTCGTCTGGATTGAGGGTGCCTGCAAAGAAAACTAGTTAGAATTTTGATCCTTTTTATGGTGGTGTGATTATTCTCTTTTTCTAGGCAATCTCTTCGTGTCTGATGCAACACTTGTGATCTCTTTATATAGAGGGGGTAGAGGGGACAAGAAGGAAAAGGTTTAAACAACCTTGATTATGTGTTTGAAAGTCATGAATGAGAATTTGTAACGTTGGCAAAAAACATGGGATCTTGTCCTTTTTTTAATTTTTAATGTATGTGGACATTTAAATTTCGAATGCTCTACTTCGAATGGCTCCGATGGCGTCCTTCAAGTGGCTCTGATGGCCCCCTTCAAATGGCTCTGTTTTCCTCCTTCGAATGGCTTGGATTCAGCTCCTTCGAATGGTTCTGATGGCCTCATTCGAATGGACTTTTTGAGTGTCTTTCGAATAGTCTTTTGTTGCCTCCTTCAAATGGGCCACCAATGTGTGTCCTTCGAATGGGCCTTTGGAACATTCTTTCGAAGGGGTCATATAGTGAAAAAACTGTGTTAAGGGGTCTTGGCCCTATGCATTGAAGGAAATTATAGAAGAAACCTTTGCCCTTGTGAATCCAAGACAAGCCTGAGGAAGCCTCTACCTTGTGGATCGAAGGCAAGCCTGAAGTAGATAATGCACATTCGAAGCCTTGTGAACCAAGCTTGGTCAAAGAGGGTCCAATTCCTGATCGAAGGGTTTTAGATGCCCAATCGAATCTCCTTGTCCAGATGTCAATCGAAAGACATCTTGTTCAGATTCCAATCGAAGGACCTTGTTAAAATGCCAATCAAAAGACCTTGTCCCAAGGAGAATCGAAGACTCCTGCCCTCATGCCAATCGAAGGCACCTTTCCCCAATGCCAATCGAAGACTCCTTCTTTATCTTCAAAATCTTTATTTTTCTTTAATCAAGTGTTTGTGACCACCCATGTAAGAGAAAGCATTGGAAAACATGAGAGGGAAAATTTTAGGGTACAACAGCTGCCCCTGTTCAATCTTCTTAAACTTGAAGATGTAGATTGGCTTGTTTGCCTTTCGTGATCTGAAGGTGGAAAATGATTGAACACTAGAGTGCCCATAAATTTGCACTCACATGAAGTAACACCGATTGTTGATGACGGTGGGAATGGGCTTACAGATGCCATTTGGATAAGATGACAGAGAGTCGTCAGAAATGGGCTTAAAGATGCCATCCAAAGTAGATGCTGATTTCACACGCGGTCCCTTTGGTGGTTCCAGTTCCTGCTGTTTGAGGAGGAATTCGCGGGGAATGTGGGTTTCTGTTGTTCTCCTACTTGAGGAAAACTTTGTGGGGAATAGAGTTTAGGAACTTCGGTTGTCCATTACTCTACTGGGGAGTTATCTTTTGATTAGAGAGACAAACGTTTGTTGTTTTCTGGTTGAAATCCAGGCTTCACAGTAATTTTATGGGGAGAATGAAATTAACTATTATCTGGAAATGTATCATAAGAAACCTGTGTAGGGCTGTTTCAGGATGAGTCTGGGTAAGACTTCATCTGGAAGTGTATGAGAAGGAACCTGGGTAGGGATGTTTTAGGAGATATATGAGAGGGAGCCTAGGTAGGGTTGCCTCAGGATGAGCCAGTGTAAAAATGCATATGGAAATTCAAGAGAAGGAACCTGGGTAGGGTTGCCTCATGATGAGTCTGTGTAAAACTACATCTGGAGATTGTGAGAAGGAACCTGGGTAGGGTTGCCTCAGGATGAGTCCGTGTAAAACTGCATCTGGAGATTGTGAGAAGGAACCTGGGTAGGGTTGCTTCAGGATGAGTCCGTGTAAAACTGAATCTGGATATTGTGAGAAGGAACCTGGGTAGGGTTGCTTCAGGATGAGTCTGTGTAAAACTGTATCTGGAGATTGTAAGAAGGAACCTGGGTAGGGTTGCTTCGGGATGAGTTCGTGTAAAACTACATCTGGAAATTGTGAGAAGGAACCTGGGTAGGGTTGCCTCAGGATGAGTCTGTGTAAAACTGCATCTAGAGATTGTGAGAAGGAACCTGGGTAGGGTTGCTTCAGGATGAGTCCGTGTAAAATTGCAGAAGGAGGGAGAAGGAACCCATGTAAGATTGCTTCATGAAAAGCCCGTATAAAGCTGTATTTAGAAGTCAGAAGAAACCTGTGTAAGATTGCTTCATGAAGAGCCCGTATAAAGCTGTATTTGGAAGTCAGAAGAAACCCGTGTAAGATTGCTTCATGATGAGCCCATGTAAAGCTGTATTTGTAAGTCATAAGAAACTCGTGTAAGATTACTTCATGATGAGCCCGTGTAAAGCTGTATTTGGTCGCACAGATAATTACTCTATTTTGTTTCAGGAGCTAATCCTGGACCTGTTGAAAATTGTTGATGATAAATATATGTTGATTGATCTTTCCTGAAAAGTTAAAGCATTAGCTGTATGTAATGTCATGATGTATGAAATGCATTGTGTAATGGTGTTCTCAAAATAAATGAGATTGGGATGTATGCATTTGTACTGCAGATGCTATGACGTTTGTAGAATGATGTATGAATGCAATATGTGAATGTATCAGTTGTTCTATTGCAGCGCTATTGAATTAGGGAAAATAAATCCCTGATTGCAGCTGGCGATGAAGAATGTAAGTCTTCAGATTTTGTTGAAGCTGAATTGCTGGGAGATGATCTTTCGTTGTTAGAGAAATAAACTCTGTTGGGGAAGGAAAGCTCTGTGCACTGCCTGAGGATTTTGTGAAATCCTATTAGGGAGTCTTGAGAAGTTTGACGACTTTACTGGGGAAACCTGATGTCGGAGCAGTAGTTGGAAATTCCTGTTTTTCCCGGGATACAAGAACACCTAACATCACTAGGTTATAAGCTGAGGATATGGCTGTGACTTTTTAGTAAGATTCCCCTGCCTCTGTACCTGCTGTAGAAAGTACCTGCGAAGACTTTGTGGATGGTTTGAGTGTCATTCCAACTCCTGGGATGCTTGGTAAATGCTGATCAGGATGATAAGTCTTTTACTGATAAACAAATCACAAGATGACGGGACATAGTCGTACGCTTTTAATCCCTAACTTTTTCCTGGACCACCTTTTCGGGTTTTCAATCCACCGGGATACCCTTTTTTTTTCTCAAGCCGCCTTTTCAAGTTTTCGAGTTGTCGGGTGTACAATTTTTTTTATATATCCCTAATTTTTGCCCGAACTCTTTTGGTTCGCCGGGATACCCTTAATTTTGCCTAGGCCTGTCAACCTAGTGGGTCTTTTTCATGCGTAGTATTTTATGACTATGTCTGCGCTCATAGGATGTGGAGAGTTGTCACCGTCTATGACAACAAGTGTTCTAGAAATGCCAGAAAATGTTTATGTGATCGCATGTGCCCTTTGTGATACGGTGGGAGAACTGACTTGGGTTTTGCGTTTGTTTTCGCAAATGTTTCGGTTGAGCAAGAGTCGCCACCGACTTTTTATTTTATCCTAAGGAAAGGTTAAAAAGCACAGCAAAAACCTTTGAGATGTTTTCTTGGGTTCAGGGAGTAGATTATAGAAAGGGAAGGTATTAACACCCTTTCTATCCATGGTTATCCATGGGCTCTTAGTTACTTGCTTAGATCACTTGCCTTGCATTTTCAATTGTTTGAAATGGTGCTCTCAATTGTTTGAAATGGTGCTTTGTGTGTGGGTTTGAAAATGTTTTGAAAAGAGGCCATTGTTGTGGCAACCTTTGTAATGATCCATGTTTGAATGTATACAAAGGTGTATTTGTCTTTTGAAAAGTTTTCAATGTTTTTGAAAGTTGTTTTGAAAGTGTGTTGTGATGTGTGTTTTGAAAAATGGCAAGGATTGTTTTGTAAGATGGTCAAGTAACCAAGAGCTATCTACCCTAAATTTCTCAAAGACCTTTCCTATGTTTTAACCCTTTTAACAATTTTGTTCCACCATTGTATTTGGTGGACAATCTTGTGTTAGGATGTTAACGGGACGGGCACGAGTCATCGTTTAGACCATGATTGCAATAATGCCAAGTGTCTTTGACAATTTTTCCTTTAAGGGACTTGATCATTTTTAGGCAACCTTCGAAAGCGTCATCGAGAGACTATGATCATTTGATTTGTTTTGCCAAAAACACCCAACATGCAACATGGCCCATTATTGAAGGCAACAAGTGGAGTAACCCTAGGGGTACAAGTGTGATTAGTGTTGTTCATTTTCATGCTTTTTGTCTTTGAATTAGGTCAAGCTATTGGTTATTTTTGATTTGCATACAAAACCCTAAGTCTATCATGGTATAATTAGAAAGCTTTTAAAATGCGGAAAATAAAATCCTAAATTATTACAACATAATTATGGGATGGGGGGTACAAATGTTCAAATGGGGATATTTAGCAAGAAATTTAAATCTAAACTATTACAATTCAAATTGAATATACAAGTTATTTAATTGTACAATAATTGAATAAATACAATAAATATGCAAAATGCACAAAAATGGTTTTATATGTATGTAAAAAGTATTTTTCATGTGACAAATAAACAAAAATAAAAAAAGATTAATTTTTGGGTATTTTCATGGTTTATAGCAGAACCCTAATTTTGTAAATAAATAGTATTTATTATGTATTATATACAATATTTATTAATTATATACAAAAAATAAATAAAAAGGAAGTATATTGTAAAAGAGTGATCTTTGAGGTATTAATAAAAGAAAAAAATGTATTATTTTTATGTTTTTATCCTAAATATTCTAATAACTATATAAGTATTTATATTATATATTAAATATACACAAAAATAAAAATATTTATTATTTACAAAAAAAGTATATTTTTTAGAAAATGTTTTCAAAAGATAAAATAAAATAAAATCAAAAAATAAAATGTATTTGTATTATTTTTTAGTATTTTGAATAAAAGTATATATATATATATATATGTTATTTTATATGTATAAGTCTAAATAAAGTAAATAAAATCCAAATAAAATGCAAAAATGGTTGAAAAAATATTTTTAATATTTTTTATAATTTGACAAAAAATAATAAGTCAAGGGAAAAAACAAAAAGTCAAAAATAATTGAAAAATCACACAATGGGCCAATGGGGTGAAAAACTAAAAAAGGGGTGCAAAAAGCAGGTTGACTCAGGCCCAGCCCAAGTCAACTCTGTCTTCAACCTCTAGCCAGATTCAAACAAAAACGCGCACCTTTCCTTGCTTAATTCTAACTCCTGATTCCTTGATTTTTAACCAAAACTCACAACATAAACAATGTAGAGCATTAAATCACGAGTTCATACATATAAAAAACTTGATCTAACTCTCAGAAATGAGAGAGAATTTCTTCTCCCCCAATTTCTGACCTAAGTTTTTTCCAATGTTCATGTCCCAAATTCTCTCAGCACACATAATATAAATGAAAAGTAATGATATGGGTAGCTTCAGGACCATGAGTAGAGCATGTTTCATTCATAAACCTAAGCCTAACTCTTCCTAGATTGAGAGATAGAAGTCCATGTTTTTACCTGTTCAGCTTGAATCGTGTACAGAAATGTGGGTACTTTTAATGGAATTTGAGGACTTGTACAACTTGCTTGAAGTTCATGGATGCTTCTCCAACCTCTAGCTTGCTTTGAAACTAACTGAATCGAGCTATGGAAGTTCACCTGCAAAACTGAAAAATGAAAATGGCAGATGGGGTTAGGAGTGTTACAACTGGTGTTTAGGGCTTGGAACAGTTTCAATGGATGGTATGGAATGTGTTTGCAAGGTTATTAGCCAAAGTGCACGAGTGGATTGAGTTGTGGACCTCAATCTGCAGCAGGTGCCCTGTTTTTACAAGAGGATGGTGTTTTTATGTTTGAGGAGGTATGAGGGAGGGTTTAATCGTGCCTTAGGTCAGTTATGATGTATGGAAAGTGTTTACAAACTTTGCTTTGGCTAGTTGTTACAGGAATGAGAGATGGGATCTGTTATGCAAGTTTTCTTCTACTTGAAGCAAGAAAATGCAAGTTTCAAAACAGGCCTGTCCAATGCCCTAAACTATGTTGCACCTCTTGTTCTTGATCAGAGTGATTTGTGTACAAAATGATAGCTTCAAAGATCTGGCCCATGCCTCTTGGATTTGTATTTGACATAAAGCATTCTTTTCAAAAATGGCAAAGTTACTTTTTCTAATTATGGATTAATTTTGTGTGTAATGACCAAATGAATAAAATAACATCTTGGCACATTTGTTTGGCATTTAATTATTGAGTGTGAGAATGGTTAGAGGCCTGTAATCTAGCTTGTACAAGCTGATTTCAAAAATGCCCATGTTATGAACATGCATTTGGTCATGAACAAAAGTGACTTTTGCCCAACTTTGCCAATTCGATTCTCCCTAACCACAAGGGTGTTTGAGAAGTTCTTGGACAATTTGGAAAGCTTGGAATATGTACTACAATCCATCTTTGTAATGCAAGTTGATATTCCAAGTGGAAGCATGTGAAAAGTGGCCATGAAGTTGGGCAAAAATCCTGCCTAAAATAGGTCAACAAAATTCTAAGTTAAGAATGTTTTACACCCCTATTCCAAAAATTATAACTTGAGCTACAAGCTTCTTTTGAGAAAACTTTGTGAATAAAATTTTAAATTTTGCAATGTAATACAACTTTCATGTTTTGAGTTTTGTTTGAATCCAAATATATCTTGATGAAAAGATGGGACAAAGTTAGGAAAAAATAAGGAAATTTCATAACTTAGAAAATTTCTAAGTTATGAAATTTCTTCATTTCAAACCCTAATTTGTAATTTTTGATTTCTTGATGAACAAGTTTCATAATTTGACATGTTTTGATGAAAAATAAATCTTGACACTTGATTTTGACCAAAAAGTCAAAGTTTGACTTTTCAGTATACAGTCAAATTTGATCAGTTGATTGGAAAATTCATCTGTCAATCTTGTGCATTTGGGATCTTTTGAACTTGTTGAATATGTCAAGGCCATGTCATTGAGTCCTTGAGTCCATATGTGAGCTTGGTTTTCCATTGGCTAGGTCAAACAGTCAAAAATTGCCTTTGTGCAGTCAAAACCCTAAAAATGACCATTTTGCCCTTTTGGTGATCTGATCAAATTTCTTGTAGAATTGTGATCCAAAATTGATCAAATGGTCCATATGAGTTCATAATGTTGATGTGGGTCAAAAGTCATGAGGTTTGACTGTCAATTGACCACAATTGACTTTTTCCCCAATACAACTGATTTCTAGGTCAACTGTCCAATTGACTGGGCAAAGATTGGAATCAAGGCTTGAAACTTGGTATGGATAAACTTATGAGTCCAACATGAAGCATGAAAGTTACTTTGGGCATTTTAGGTCAAAACATCTTTGTGCAAACTCAAACCCTAATTTGGATCAACAGTGCAAGGAAGAGTCTTGAGCAGAGCAAATTCTAACTTGTTCTTGAACTCCAAGGGTCTAGTGATGAGGAAATGTTGAGGAAGTGAGAGGGCAAATTTTGGGGTACAACAGTTGCCCCTGTTCAATCTTCTTAGACCTGAGGATGTAGATTGGCTTGCGTGCCTTTCGTGATCCGAAGGTGGAAGATGATTGAACACTAAAGTGCCCAGAAATTTGCACTCGCATAGTGGAGTATCAGCAATGTGATGTTGGGAATGGGCTTATAGATGCCATTTGGAAGTGTAATGGATAGTGGTGGAGATGGGCTTATAGATGCCATCTGAAGGTGTTGATCGCGTAAGAGATTCTTTAGCGAGAACTTGCATACTTTGAGAAAGGAAGATGGTTTCCTGGCCTGTTACAGGTGTTGATCTTCAAAATCTTCATGCAGATATGCCCTGGCTAGGTACAGGTATCGAATCTACAATTAGTTGCTCACAGATGTGCCCTGGCTAGATACAGGAATCGAATCCAGAACTTCAAAAGGTTGCTTACAGACGTGCCCTGGCTGGATACAGGTATCGAATCTACAATCAATTGCTCACAGATATGCCCTGGCTGGATACAGGAATCGAATCTGGAATTGGTCGTCTACAGATATGCCCTGGCTGGATACAGGTATCGGATCTGGAATTTTTCGTCTACAAATATGCCCTGGCTGGATACAGGTATCGAATCTGGAATTTGTCGTCTACAGATATGCCCTTGCTGGATACAGGTGTCGAATCTGGAATTTGTCGTCTACAGATATGCCCTGGCTAGATACAGGTATCGAATCTGGAATTTGTCGTCTACATATATGCCCTGGCTGGATACAGGTATCGAATCTAGAATTGGTCGTCTACAGATATGCCCTGGCTGGATACAGGTATCGAATCTCTAAACTCTTCGTGCAGATATGCCCTGGCTGGATACAGGAATCGAATCTGGAATTGGTCGTCTACAGATATGCCCTGGCTGGATACAGGTATCGAATCTGGAATTGGTCGTCTACAGATATGCCCTGGCTGGATACAGGTATCGAATCTCTAAACCAATCACTCACAGATATGCCATGGCTAGATACAGGAATCGAATCTGGAATTGTGACAGTTGATAGTAATCATCTTCGGATTGTCCTTTTTTCCTGAAAAGGAAAAACATCAGTTGTATGCAATGTCATGATGTATGAAATGCATGATGTCATGATGTTTTTCAAGAATAAATGAGATTGTGTGATATGATGCGTATATGCATGCGTCATGGTGTATGATAATGTGATGAATGTATTTTTGTCTAGGAAAATAAATCCTTGACGACTGCCGGGAGTTTGTGGAATCCTGGGTTGATGTTGAAGAGTGAAGTTCTTCGTTTCCGCTGGGGATGATGGTTGCAAGAATAAACCGGTAGGAGAAGATGACTACGTTGGGGAATAAACTTGTTGGAGAGATTACTCTGCGGGGAATTATTTTGTGGGAAGAGATACTTCGCTGAGGTTTTGATGAGAGCTCCGCTGGGGATTCCATTGATAAGTTATGTTGGGGAATTTGATGAACTCCGCTGGGGATAGGAAGAACTTCGCCGAGGACGATCTTTCCGTGGTAATTAGCTGAGGATAACCCAGTTATACCCTGGTGGGGAAATAACCTTTGAATAAAGTCAGGGAGAGACGTATGTACTCTGTAGGTGATAAGCTTCCAGAATCTACCGGGGATAAGCTTCCAGAATCTACTAGGGATATGGATTCCACTTTCCTGGGGAAACTTTGGACTGTACTAGGGAATGACTCCACTGGGGTGTCTGTATTCCGCCGGGGAACAAATCTTATATTAAGACTGCCGGGGATGCTTGCTGAGGAATGTCTATACTCTGCTGGGGAATGTTGAGATCTTCTGGGGATACCCAACTTCCTTAAGGCTGACAGTAGACTAACTCGGCCTGGGGAGAGTATCGCTGACTTGCTGGAGATACTGTGCCTTTTCAGGGCTGATAGGGGACCAACTCTGCCTGGGGAGAGTATTGCTGAATCTCGTCTTATTCAACGGGGAGTGAAGGTATCCTGGTTACGTTCTTCAGCCGAACCTACTTTGGTACCTTGGTGGACAGAGCAACTAGATTGCTTAGACAATTCTTTATTGCCCCTGTTTCTGATGTCATCTGTAATTAGTCCTTTGTTTCGCATGAAAATATTCATGATTAGCAATTAATGTCAAATGCATATATAAAAAATGAACATTGGACGTTCTTTGCAAAACAAAATAGAAAAAGGAAAAAACGATGGGTAATTTGTCTGAAAAATTGAACTTGTATTGATTTTGAAATTTGCCTGTAAATAGGCGTTTTTGTACAAGAGGCTGACGTCCTAGTAAGAGAACACCGCCGAGCAAAATAGAGTTTATACAATTTTGTGAAAAGGAAACAAAACAGCTATGTGAAAAATAATCCCATTGGGTTCCAACTCTGCTATCGCCTTTATGTCTTCAAGCGTCTCATCACTCTGCTGCTTAGTTGAAGATGAAGCTGATTGATTGGTGACGTCTGAACCCGATAGTTGATGCCGAATTCTGGATGCAAGGTGATCCAATGAGACATAGTATTACGCTTTATCCCTAACTTTTGCCTGGACCGCCCTTTCGGGTTTTCAGTCCACCGGGATACCCATTTTTGCCCAAGCCGCCTTTTCAGGTTTTCGACTTGCTGGGTGTACAGATTTTTTCATTTCATCCCTTGTTTTTGCCCGAACCCTTTTGGTTCGCCGGGAAGCCCTTATTTTTGCCTAGGTGTGTCAACCTAGCGGGTCTTTAGTTCATGCGTAGTATCTTTTTACTATGTCTGCATTGGCGGGGTGAGGAAGGTCGTCACCATCCATGGTGGTTAGAATCATAGCTCCTCCTGAGAAGATATGTTTAACCACAAATGGCCCTTCGTACGTGGGGGTCCATTTGCCCCTGGGATCACTTTGAGGAAGAATGATGCGCTTGATTACCAGGTCTCCAACTTGATACTCTTGTCGTCTGACCTTCTTGTTAAATGCCCTGATCATCCGTTTTTGGTACGTTTAACCATGACAAATAGCAGTGAGTCTCTTTTCGTCAATTAGGTTTAATTGATCAAGCCGAGTCTGGATCCAGTCATCTTCGCTCAAACCTGCATCCTTCATTATCCGGAGAGAGGGTATCTGGACTTCAATAGGCAAGACCGCCTCTATGCCATAGACCAAGGAAAAGGGAGTTGCCCCTGTTGACGTCCGTGCTGAGGTACGATACCCATGAAGAGCAAATGGTAACATTTCGTGCCAATCTTTATAGGTCACCGTCATCTTCTGCACAATCTTCTTAATATTCTTATTCGTTGCTTCTACAGCCCCATTCATCTTCGGTCGATAGGGAGAAAAGTTGTGGTGCTGTATCTTGAATTGCTCGTAGAGGTCAGCGATCATCTTGTTGTTAAGATTGGTACCATTATCCGTAATGATCCTCTAAGGTACACCGTATCGACAGATCAGGTTGTGCCGAATGAACCGTGCCACGACGTTCTTGGTTACGGTAGCGAAAGAAGCTTTTTCGACCCACTTTGTGAAATAATCAATCGCTACCAAGATGAATCGATGCCCGTTGGATGCCGTAGGTCTGATTTCGCCGATCATATCAATGCCCCACATTGAAAAAGGCCAAGGTGCTATCAAGACGTTCAGAGGAACCAGAGGAATGTGCACCTTATCAGCATAGATCTGGCATTTATGACAATTTCGAGAATGCTGATAACAGTCGGCTTCCATTGTGGACCAGAAATATCCTGCCCGAAGGATTTTCTTTGCCATGGTATGTCCACTGGAATGTGTTCCGAAGGTACCTTCATGTAGCTCTGCCATGATCCTTTCTGCTTCAGTCTTATCCACACAACGCAGTAAGGTTGAATCATGGTTTCGCTTGTAGAGAATGCCATTGCTGAGGAAGAACTTTGCCGCAAACCTTCTCATGAACTTCTTGTCATTAACGGATGCATGCTCGGGGTATTCTTGAGCTTCAAGGTACCTCTTCACTTCATGATACCAGGGTTTTTCTGTTACCTCTTCGGTCTCGAGATCGCAGCAATGTGCAGGTTCATCCAACTTCCAAATAATGATCCGGGGCGCCTTGTTGTCCCATTTGACTTTGAACATAGAAGACATCGTAGCCAACGCGTCCGCTAACTGATTCTCCTCTCTTGGGAAGTGTTCAAAAGTTATCTCCTCGAAGTGGGGAATCAACGTCAACACATACCCTTTGTAAGGAATAAGATTCGAGTGTTTCGTATCCCACTCGCCTTTGATCTGATTGATCACGAGAGCGGAATCTCCGAAGACACACAGAAACTTGATCCTTAAGTCGATTGCAGCTTGAAGACCCATGATACATGCCTCATACTCTGCCATGTTGTTGGTGCAGTTGAAACATAGCCGGGCGGTGAGTGGAGTATGAGTGCCTTTAGGGGATATGATCACAGCGCCGATACCATTACCCAAAGCGTTCGAGGCTCCGTCAAAGTGCATAGACCATCGGGATCCTTCCTCAGGTCCTTCATCTGGTCCAGGTACTTCAAAATCAGTCACTACTATGATATCCTCGTCTGGAAATTCAAAGTTCATCGACTGGTAATCGTCCACTGCCTGGTGTGCCAAATGGTCTGCCAATACACTTCCCTTGATTGCTTTTTGAGTCGTGTACTGGATGTCATATTCCATCAAGATCATCTGCCATCTTGCTATTCTTCCGGACAAGGCAGGCTTTTCGAATATGTACTTGATTGGATCCATTTTTGAAATCAATAGAGTAGTGTGAGTCAACATATACTGTCTCAGCCGACGAGCAGCCCATACCAAAGCGCAGCAAGTTTTCTCGAGCAGTGAGTATCGGGTCTCACAGTCGGTAAACTTTTTGCTAAGGTAATAAATGGCATGTTCTTTTCGGCCAGACTCGTCATGCTGCCCCAGCACACACCCCATTGAGTTGTCCAGTACTGTCAAGTATAAGATTAGAGGTCTCCCTTCAACCGGCGGCATAAGAATGGGTGGTTCTTGGAGATACTCTTTGATTCTTTTGAAAGCGGCCTGACATTCATCGTTCCAACGTACTACTTGATCTTTCTTCAGCAACTTGAAGATTGGTTCACAGGTAGCAGTTAGATGCGAGATGAATCGGACAATGTAGTTCAACCGTCCTAGAAAGCCTCTGACTTCTTTCTCTGTCTTGGGAGTTGGCATCTCTTGTATGGCTTTCACTTTGGCAGGGTCCACTTGAATGCCTTTGTCGCTTACGACGAAGCCTAGCAATTTTCCAGATCTCACCCCAAAGGTGCACTTGTTTGGGTTCAACCTCAGCTTGTACAACTTCAGACGGTCAAACAGCTTCCGTAGATGGTCAAGGTGTTCCTCCTCAGTTTGGGACCTTGCAATCATATCATCGACGTATACTTCTATCTCGTGATGGATCATGTCATGAAACAACGCAACCATGGCACGTTGGTAGGTTGCCCCAGCATTTTTCAACCCAAAAGGCATGACCTTGTAGCAAAAGGTGCCCCACTGAGTAACAAAAGTGGTCTTCTCCATGTCTTCAGGAGCCATCTTGATCTGATTATAACCGGAGAAGCCGTCCATGAAGGAGAATACTTTATGCTGAGCAGTGTTGTCAACCAGAACGTCGATATGAGGCAGAGGGAAATCATCCTTAGGGATCGCCCTGTTCAAATCCCTGTAATCAACACACATTCGGACCTTACCATCCTTCTTCGGCACTGGAACCACGTTGGCAATCCACTGAGGGTAAGAAGTCACTGCTAGAAACCCGGCATCAAATTGTTTCATAACCTCAGCTTTGATTTTCTCGGACATTTCTGGACGCATACGGAGGACCTTCTGTTTTACCGGAGGGCATTCTTCCTTGGTAGGCAGGTGATGAACCACAATGTCGGTATCCAACCCAGGCATGTCTTCGTAAGACCAGGCAAAGATTTCCACATAGTCATGCAGCATCTGAATCAACCGTTGTTTCACACTGAGCTCTAGATTGGCACCAATCTTGACTTCCTTTCTGTCTGTCTCAGTACCCAGATTTACCGTTTCCACTGGCTCTTCATATGGCTGAATGGCCCTCTCTTCCTGGAGTAATAGTCTTGCGAGCTCACCAGGCACTTCGCAATCATCTTCACCTTCGTCTTCGGCTAATTTGATCGGAATTTCGAAGTCATAACTGACAGTAGCAGAGTCGTTACCAGTGAGATCCAGAGTGGATTGGAACCTGTATAGGTGAGTGTGTGTAAATATAGCTGTTTTGCAATATATAATAAAGAAAGAAAAGGAGCACAATATTTTGAAATGCAACAAACGTCCAATGTTTTTATTAATGATATATGAAAATGACACACAAAAGCCCTCACAAATGAAGCCACGGTGCCCCGGGTAAGACACCGAGCCATAAAAGTTTCAAAATATTGTCTGTTACAAATTCAAAACAAAAGAGTTCATTACTGAGTGACAAAAGTAATAGGTGTGAAGTCTTTGGCAGTCCAGTTGCTTGGTCCACCGTCGGTTGTTGGGTAGATCCAACTGTCGAATTCAGATTCCTCCACGTCGTCTTCAATAGCATTCACTCCCGGGTTGGTGATGAACACAGGAGGTTTTACAATTCTTGCCTTACGAACAACCCTCTGAGCTTCTGCAGTGAAACCCAAACCAAACTTGTCGGTCTTTGGAGTGAAATCAAGAAGTCGGCCCCAGTTTGTGCACTCACCCTTCTCAATCACAGCCCGGGCATCCTTTAAGGAAGCCATCTTCAAAGGAGAGTCTTCTTTAGTCACAGTCTCTGCTGATGCCAGTGTCTGAGGCACCTCTTCAAAGTGTTGAAAGGGGGTCTCAATGAACTCCCCATCCATTTCTATGTACCAGAACGAGTTGAGGTGGCTGACCATGTATTCTTCCTCCCCCTGAATTGTAACAATTTTCCCTCTAACCGGGTACTTAAGCTTCTGATGTAGTGTGGAGGTCACAACTCCAGCCTTGTGGATCCATGGACGACCCAGCAAACAAGAATAGGATGGTCGGATGTCCATCACATAGAATGTAGAATAAAAAACTTGAGAACCAACCCTGATTGGAATGTCAATTTCCCCATGTACCATCCTTTTCGAACCGTCAAAGGCCCGGACAACAATGTTACTAGGCTTGAGCTCTAAACCCTCACAATCCAACCTGTCTAGGGCCTTCTTGGGTAATACGTTCAATGAAGAACCCGTGTCTACCAACACATGGGCAAGAGTAGTGCCCCTGCATTCAATGGAGATATGCAGGGCGTCGTTATGGTTCTTTCCTTTGGCAGTCAGATCGGCGTTAGAGAATCCCAAACCATTATCGACAGTCAAGTTGGCCACACAATCGGTAAATTGATCAGCAAACGTTTTTTGTGGCACATGGGCCATCTTCAAGAAGGAAATCAGGGCCTTGGCATGAGCCTCTGAACACAACAACAGTGATAGCATAGAAATTTTAGAGGGGGTGTGCCCCAGCTGCTCAACTACATTAAAATCACTCTTCTTGATAATCTTGAGAATCTCTTCTATCTCTTACTGGGAAGCTTCAACATTGGTTGTCTTTGGTGCCTCCGTCAGGGCAGGCAAATCAGTAGCAATCCCTTTGCCCCGAGCGTCAGATGACTCGACAACATGGGTAGAAACAGGAATTTGATCAGGAAGGGGAGCAGGCACACTTGCAGGTGTGATGATAAGAGGTCTCTGAATAGCTGGTGGTGCAATATCCGGTGAGAACAGCCTACCACTGCGAGTAACTTTGGCATTCCCGGTGATTTTGCTGACGCCGGTACTTGTATCGAACTCTTGTTTTACTCCGAGCATATAAACATCTGCCCCATAGTGCCACGGGACAGCTTTGTCGGATGTATAGGGGAGGGGCCCCGGAACAGTGATGATGATAGGAGCAATCTTCTGAGTGGACATGATTTTGACAGGCTTCTTTGAAGGAGCCTTAGGGGGGTTGTTGAAAATAGTAACAATGGACACTTCTTCAGTAGGGATAGCAGGAACAACAATATTCTCGAACAAGATCTCTTTATTATCCATCAGGCTTTGGATACCTGACTTCAACAAGGGACAACCAGTAGGTGAAACAACACATAAATGGAAACCTTTACTACATCCCGGAAATAAACCGGCTAGCAATAGGTTCCTCTTGACAGTCAACAACGGAGTAACAATATCATCCACAGAGGCCACATACAGGTCTTCTTCCACAGCATTCACTCCATGCTGGGGCATGGGAGCAGTTACAACATTGGGCCTTTTGGGCGCCTCGAACTGTATGTCCTTGGCATCAATAAGGTCCCGAACCTTATTCCTCAGAGCCCAGCAGTCATCCGTAGTATGCCCCGGGCTATCAGAGTGATAAGCGCAACGGGCGTTGGGGTTGTACTTTGGAGAAGCTGTGTTCACTACCTTCGGAGCTTCTTTGACAGTTACCAGATTGGTTGACAGTAGTTGCAGCAAAATTTGAGACAGGGTTATGCTGAGTCGTGTGTACTTCCTTTTGGGTCTCTCACCCCTTGGTTGGTTATACTGCTGAGGAGCAGCAGTAGGCTTTGAAATTACCAACGCGTTGACAGCTTGGTGGCGTTCCGGTTTGTTCTGTCTCCTTGGACCATAAACAACACTGGCTTCCGTCTTGAAGGGCTTCTTTTCAATACTCGAGGAGGCACCTTTCTGTATCTTCCCCGACTTGATACCAGCTTCTATCCTCTCACCGGTTAAGATCAGGTCTGTGAACCCAGCAGAAGAATTACCAATTAGGTGGTTGAAGAACGGACCATACAGGGTCCTAAGAACATGTCGACATGCTCACGGTCCGTCAAAGGTGGCTGCACCCTGCCAGCCAGGTCTCTCCACTTTTGCGCATACTCCTTGAATCCTTCGCCCGTCCCCAGTGACATACCCTGGAGTTGGGTACGCGTGGGAGCGAGGTCGGAATTATACTGATACTGCTTATAAAATGCAGTAGCCAAGTCTTCCCAGTTTCGAATACTGGCTCCATCCAGCTGATAGAACCATTCGAGTTGAGCCCCTGAAAGGCTATCCTGGAAGAAATGGATCCATAAGTTCTTGTCTGCAGTGTAAGGTTGGATCTTCCTTACATATGATCTGAGATGCATCTTCGGGCAGGACAACCCGTTATATCTTGCAAAAATTGGCACTTTAAACTTCGGGGGGATCACAATTCCAGCAATTAATCCCAAATCTTCAAAATCTAAGCCGAGAACTCTCTGCATCTCCATAGCTGCCAACCTGTCTTCCAAGCTTTTGTACTTATCATCGGCAGGCGGGTATTATTGCTCTGAGTAGTCTTCGTCTTCTTCAGCCTCTTCTTCTTCAGCTTCGGATTCGGAAGGTACCGCAGCCCCTTTTCCTTTACTGGTTCCCTCTTCAGATGTAGGAGGAAATTCAAGAACTCTTCTGGCTTCACCCTCAAACCTTCTTCCCAGGGTAGCCACCCCGACTCTTTTCTTCTTCTTTTTCACTTGCTCTTTGTTCCCAAGAAGGGCTTTTAGATCCTCCTGACCCTTTGCCAAGGTCATCAGGAGATGTTAAAACTGTGAGTTTTGAGACTGCAAATCCTTGACCGTCTGTTCCAGATCCATCTTACTGAAATAAACAGCAGAAAGATAAGGAAACCTGGTGTGGAGACCTGCTTATGCGCATGATGAATGATATGCTTATTTATGCAATGAATTCAAGGATTTAGAAATTCAAAATTGTTGCAAACAAAAAGAACGCACGTCATATTAATAAGAAGAAATTTGTCAGTACATAAATGCCCCATGGGCCAAAAATTACAAAAACTTCTCAAGGTAAAAAGACGTTGCGCATCCTCTTTGGTGCGATGTAGGTGTTGAGGGTCTCTTCCTCATGGAGTCGGCGGGTAAGCTCCAAAACCTTCTTCTCACTGGCGTAGAAGCTGGCTTCAAAAGTGTTTCGTTCCTCCTTGAGTTGGATCCAACTCTTCTGCATCTCCTCCCATGATGTTGGCATGTCAGGGTATAGGATGGTGTAGGGAACCTCTCCTTCCTTAATGGGCTCTTTAATCACAGGGAGAACATGAGGGTAAGGCATCATTAGACTCTGGGCTCGGGTTCGTACCCACTTGAGATAAGGCTCAAGAGGGATGAAGTTCTTGTGCCCCAGTGTCTTGCTGTCTACCTTGTTAGGCATCCTCCAAGCTCTGATGAATCTTTGGCGAAGTCCTTACACATCGTTGTCGAAGTCAAAAACTAGGTCAGGAATCAACATGTCATGAGGGCCATCCCTCCGTGCATATCCAAATTATCTCAAAGCTAGACAAGGGCTGTAGGTAATGCCTCCTCTAATGCCAAGTAATGGAACATTAGGGAACTCTCCACAACGATCGACGATGATGACATTTTCTCTGGACCGAGAATACCAATGTACATCAGAGTGTGTGAGGGTAATCAATCATTGTGACCACCTTAAGCCTTGGTCATTCTTCAAGACAGATTGTGGAAGGTGCGAAATAAACCACCTTGCAAGGAGAGGAGTACAACACATGAGAACACCCCTCTTTCTCATTGTTCGTGTGTAAAATGAGTGAAGGATGTCCCCAAGCAATGTTGGTATTGGATTTCTGGATAAGAAGATCTTGACGGCGTTGACATCTATAAGCTGGTCAGGGTTTGGGAACAGGACCAACCCATAAATGAGGAGTGCCACAATTTCTTCAAAGGCTTGTAGATCCAATGAATTCCAACACTCTTGTGCCTTCTCAAACAAGAATTTTACCAAGAAGCCTTTGACACCGCTTCTAGTTTCCCAATGCCCCTTGATGTCAGATGGTTGCAAGTGTAGTGCTTGAGCAACATCTTCAGGCTTTGGTTCTTTTTCCGTACCGATGTAGAGTAGTTGATTAAGAATAGGAATTCTCAAGAGTTGAGAAAATTCCTCCAAAGTGGGCACCAATTGGTAGTCGGGGAATGTGAAACAATGGTGAAGGGGGTCAAAGAACTGGAACAACACCTTTACCATGTCCTCTTCAATGCTGGTGTTGACTAGGCTGAGCAGTCCACCATGTCTTTCACTGAAGGGAGAGCTTTCCAGAATTCTGGATGTGAGCTCTTTGAGTTGAGGAGGGATTCTCACAAGGTTGACTTGGATAGTTTTCCTGCGAAGAATTTCCATGACCTACAAAACAAGAACAAAGATGAAGATCCAAACCCTTGAAATGGTTAGTGTATGCATATGATGCTTTATGATGTTCATGATGTATGCACAAACATATGTACAAGCAATTCAGACAAAACCCTAGTTTCAGGCTTGCATTAGGTTTCATAGGTAAGTACCCTCTTGAGTGAAGTTGGCTTAAAAACCTGTCCTATAAATAGTAACCGGGTTCTAAGGAGCTCAATATCACTGGATTGTTTTCCATGTTCATTGTTTTGGTTTAGCCACTTAACTAGCGACCAAAATGTTCCAAGAAAACAACCCTCAATGAGTGTAGTATCGAGTATCTACCAACTTCGGACTGCACCAAAGCCGGTCATCTCACTACCCCTAATAAAAGGCCAAGATGGTCAAGTAAGGTTCTAGGTCATTAGTGCTTAGTGACATCACTCAGCGGCCCCGTACTCTCCTTGATTGAACTCAAGGGTTACCGGTACTCATAAATATGTCGCACTAATATAGCTATTGCTTCAACCGTGTCGGTATACCCCGCACAGTTTCCACAACGTATTGCTATCTATGAATGTTTCCCCAAATCCGGGTGTAGGATTTCAAGCCCAAACAAGAGAACTAAAATATAAAGCAATCAAAGCAAACAATTAGTCATGCAAGAGGGTGATCTAAACCCTAAGGTTACTCCACTTTCAAATTATCCCCAGCAGAGTCGCCAGTTCTGTGATACGGTGGGAGAACTGACTTGGGTTTTGCGTTTGTTTTCGCAAATGTTTCGGTTGAGCAAGAGTCGCCACCGACTTTTTATTTTATCCTAAGGAAAGGTTAAAAAGCACAGCAAAAACCTTTGAGATGTTTTCTTGGGTTCAGGGAGTAGATTATAGAAAGGGAAGGTATTAACACCCTTTCTATCCATGGTTATCCATGGGCTCTTAGTTACTTGCTTAGATCACTTGCCTTGCATTTTCAATTGTTTGAAATGGTGCTCTCAATTGTTTGAAATGGTGCTTTGTGTGTGGGTTTGAAAATGTTTTGAAAAGAGGCCATTGTTGTGGCAACCTTTGTAATGATCCATGTTTGAATGTATACAAAGGTGTATTTGTCTTTTGAAAAGTTTTCAATGTTTTTGAAAGTTGTTTTGAAAGTGTGTTGTGATGTGTGTTTTGAAAAATGGCAAGGATTGTTTTGTAAGATGGTCAAGTAACCAAGAGCTATCTACCCTAAATTTCTCAAAGACCTTTCCTATGTTTTAACCCTTTTAACAATTTTGTTCCACCATTGTATTTGGTGGACAATCTTGTGTTAGGATGTTAACGGGACGGGCACGAGTCATCGTTTAGACCATGATTGCAATAATGCCAAGTGTCTTTGACAATTTTTCCTTTAAGGGACTTGATCATTTTTAGGCAACCTTCGAAAGCGTCATCGAGAGACTATGATCATTTGATTTGTTTTGCCAAAAACACCCAACATGCAACATGGCCCATTATTGAAGGCAACAAGTGGAGTAACCTTAGGGGTACAAGTGTGATTAGTGTTGTTCATTTTCATGCTTTTTGTCTTTGAATTAGGTCAAGCTATTGGTTATTTTTGATTTGCATACAAAACCCTAAGTCTATCATGGTATAATTAGAAAGCTTTTAAAATGCGGAAAATAAAATCCTAAATTATTACAACATAATTATGGGATGGGGGGTACAAATGTTCAAATGGGGATATTTAGCAAGAAATTTAAATCTAAACTATTACAATTCAAATTGAATATACAAGTTATTTAATTGTACAATAATTGAATAAATACAATAAATATGCAAAATGCACAAAAATGGTTTTATATGTATGTAAAAAGTATTTTTCATGTGACAAATAAACAAAAATAAAAAAAGATTAATTTTTGGGTATTTTCATGGTTTATAGCAGAACCCTAATTTTGTAAATAAATAGTATTTATTATGTATTATATACAATATTTATTAATTATATACAAAAAATAAATAAAAAGGAAGTATATTGTAAAAGAGTGATCTTTGAGGTATTAATAAAAGAAAAAATGTATTATTTTTATGTTTTTATCCTAAATATTCTAATAACTATATAAGTATTTATATTATATATTAAATATACACAAAAATAAAAATATTTATTATTTACAAAAAAAGTATATTTTTTAGAAAATGTTTTCAAAAGATAAAATAAAATAAAATCAGAAAATAAAATGTATTTGTATTATTTTTTAGTATTTTGAATAAAAGTATATATATGTTATTTTATATGTATAAGTCTAAAAAAAGTAAATAAAATGCAAAAATAGTTGAAAAAATATTTTTAATATTTTTTATATTTTGACAAAAAATAATAAGTCAGGGGAAAAAACAAAAAATCAAAAATAATTGAAAAATCACACAATGGGCCAATGGGGTGCAAAACTAAAAAAGGGGTGCAAAAAGCAGGTTGACTCAGGCCCAGCCCAAGTCAACTCTGTCTTCAACCTCTAGCCAGATTCAAACAAAAACGCGCGCCCTTCCTTGCTTAATGCTAACTACTGATTCCTTAATTTTTTAACCAAAACTCACAACATAAACAATGTAGAGCATTAAATCACGAGTTCATACATATAAAAAACTTGATCTAACTCTCAGAAATGAGAGCTAATTTCTTCTCCCCCAATTTCTGACCTAAGTTTTTTCCAATGTTCATGTCCCAAATTCTCTCAGCACACATAATATAAATGAAAAGTAATGATATGGGTAGCTTCAGGGCCATGAGTAGAGCATGTTTCATTCATAAACCTAAGCCTAACTCTTCCTAGATTGAGAGATAGAAGTCCATGTTTTTACCTGTTCAGCTTGAATCATGTACAGCAACGTGGGTACTTTCAATGGAATTTGAGGACTTGTACAGCTTGCTTGAAGTTCAGGGATGCTTCTCCAACCTCTAGCTTGCTTTGAAACTAACTGAATCGAGCTATGGAAGTTCACCTGCAAAACTGAAAAATGAAAATGGTAGATGGGGTTAGGAGTGTTACAGCTGGTGTTTAGGGCTTGGAACAGTTTCAATGGATGGTATGGAATGTGTTTGCAAGGTTATTAGCCAAAGTGCACGAGTGGATTGAGTTGTGGACCTCAATCTGCAGCAGGTGCCCTGTTTTTGCAAGAGGATGGTGTTTTTGTGTTTGAGGAGGTATGAGGGAGGGTTTAATCGTGCCTTAGGTCAGTTATGATGTATGGAAAGTGTTTACAAACTTTGCTTTGGCTAGTTGTTACAGGAATGAGAGATGGGATCTGTTATGCAAGTTTTCTTCTACTTGAAGCAAGAAAATGCAAGTTTCAAAACAGGCCTGTACAATGCCCTAAACTATGCTGCACCTCTTGTTCTTGATCAGAGTGATTTGTGTACAAAATGCTAGCTTCAAAGATCTGGCCCATGCCTCTTGGATTTGTATTTGACATAAAGCATTACTTTTCAAAAATGGCAAAGTTACTTTTTCTAATTATGGATTAATTTTGTGTGTAATGACCAAATGAACAAAATAACATCTTGGCACATTGGTTTGGCATTTAATTATTGAGTGTGAGAAGGGTTAGAGGCCTGTAATCTAGCTTGTACAAGCTGATTTCAAAAATGCCCATGTTATGAACATGCATTTGGTCATGAACAAAAGTGACTTTTGCCCAACTTTGCCAATTCGATTCTCCCTAACCACAAGGGTGTTTGAGAAGTTCTTTGACAATTTGGAAAGCTTGGAATGTGTAATACAATAATCTTTGTAATGCAAGTTGAGATTCCAAGTGGAAGCATGTGAAAAGTGACCATGAAGTTGGGCAAAAATCCTGCCTAAAATAGGTCAAAAAAATTCTAAGTTAAGAATGTTTTGCACCCCTATTCCAAAAATTATAACTTGAGCTACAAGCTTCTTTTGAGAAAACTTTGTGTATAAAAGTTGTAGATTTTGCAATGGACTACAACTTTCATGTTTTAAGTTTTGTTTGAATCCAAATATATCTTGATGAAAAGATGGGACAAAGTTAGGAAAAAATAAGGAAATTTCATAACTTAGAAAATTTCTAAGTTATGAAATTTCTTCATTTCAAACCCTAATTTGTAATTTTTGATTTCCTGATGAACAAGTTTCATAATTTGACATGTTTTGATGAAAAATGAATCTTGACACTTGATTTTGACCAAAAAGTCAAAGTTTGACTTTTCAGTATACAGTCAAATTTGATCAGTTGATTGGAAAATTCATCTGTCAATCTTGTGCATTTGGGATCTTTTGAACTTGTTGAATATGTCAAGACCATGTCATTGAGTCCTTGAGTCCATATGTGAGCTTGGTTTTCCATTGGCTAGGTCAAACAGTCAAAAATTGCCTTTGTGCAGTCAAAACCCTAAAAATGACCATTTTGCCCTTTTGGTGATCTGATGAAATTTCTTGTGGAATTGTGATCCAAACTTGATCAAATGGTCCATATGAGTTCATAATGTTGATGTGGGTCAAAATTCATGAGGTTTGACTGTCAATTGACCACAGTTGACTTTTTCCTCAATACAGCTGATTTCTAGGTCAACTGTCCAATTGACTGGGCAAAGATTGGAATCAAGGCTTGAAACTTGGTATGGATAAACTTGTGAGTCCAACATGAAGCATGAAAGTTACTTTGGGAATTTCAGGTCAAAACATCTTTGTGCAAACTCAAACCCTAATTTGGGTCAACAGTGCAAGGAAGAGTCTTGAGCAGAGCAAATTCTAACTTGTTCTTGAACTCCAAGGGTCTAGTGATGAGGAAATGTTGAGGAAGTGAGAGGGCAAATTTTGGGGTACAACACCCTTTCATACGCAGGGAGCTTGTGTGGGACTTCTTCAGAATGAATCTAGTGCACCTGATGTTTGATCAAGTTTCTGATGGTCTTGAATTTCCTAGGTATATTTTCTAAGAACTGTCATGGAAGGATTCGAAGACATGATACTGACACCATCAGATACTACTAGAACAGATAAGCAATTTGATGGTACCAAAGATTCAAATTTCAGTGATTTTCTATTGGAAGCGTCGATCAATGTAACAGCCCCCGAGTGATTCAGATGGAGATCTTCCCTTGGTTATTCAACATTTTTGGAGAGATTCTTTGCATATTGGCTTGACTGTCCCAGATTAATTAGATACCATGTCATTCCCCTTGATTATGAAAGGCTTGTTATTGGGAATCTTTTTTCCGTCTGAGGTGATTTTCTCCATTGAGGGGGTCTTCGTTCACTGAATATTCATTGTGTGAATTTCTCTGCCATTTGAACAATTAACCATATGCGAACAATGTCATTTAAAGAATGCAAAGCTTATGTCTGTCTTGAAATTTTTTGAAAATGCATTTTTTGTAGTAAAACAAAATTTGCAAGAATGTGATATCAACTCATGATTTATAGCAAACCTTACAGGAGTCAGGATACCTTTGTAACAGTATGCTCTCAAACTAACCCATGCTTCAGCTAGGACTTTTAAGGGTTGTAACGTGGCCTGGTTCACGGTTTAAGAAACAAAGGATAAAGGCTCATAATTTATTTATACCCACCCATTCTTCATGATGTTCTTCAGTCCTATGCTCAGTTAATTATGCATTTCGAGTCCCAGTTGAGTTCTGGAATGTTGGCCCCGATATTCAGGTGATGGTTCAGAAATTGAACGTTTGTTTGAGAAGGAATTCATTTTTGTGACCTTTATTTTTGTTGAGGATTTGTAGGACCTCTTTCTTTTTTTGATTTTTCTATCCCTTCTTTTGCCTAGACTATTTTTTTGTGTTTGTTTTGTTTACAGTCAGCGGGACGCCCCAACTTTTTTCTTAAGTCTCCTTCATAGGTTTTGACTTAATGGTCTTTTATATTGAGATAATGACTGCCCGTTCTTAATGATTATGCGAAACCATCACCATCTTTTGATTTGGAAGGACGTCTTCGATGCCATTCATTGTGTACGAAGCAGAAGATTGCGACTGAATACGCATCTGAATTGACTGAAAAACTACCCTGCCCCAGGTTATGATTAAGGGTTTTAATTTGTGTGAAAAGAAAAAACTCCTACTTCTTAGGCTCAAAGGGGTTGACTAGGGATTATCTTCCTTATAACTTCATTGTTTGGGATTTGAAACAACGCCTATACATTGTCAGCAAGGTCTGTTCAAAAGCATACTGTAGAGATTACAGTATCATTTTCGTCATCCTCCCTCTAAAGGCTTAGAGCTTTTAATCAAGAGTTAAATATCAAAAAAAGGAAGTAAGAAAGCATTTTAAGCATAATGAAAACAAATTAATTCAAGAAAAACATGTGAAATGCATTAATGAAATAACAAAGTTTGACATGACAATAATTGTTTGAACAAACAAAGAAAATACAACTTGAGAATTCAAATGAACAAAAATGCTCTCAACCCTGGCCATGATTTGGCATGGGAGCAGTGATTACGTTGGGAGTCTCAGGAGGTTCGAACTAAATCTCCCTGGCGTCAATTATATTTTGAATCTTGTATTTCAATGCCCAACAATTGTTAGTATCGTGCCCATGACTGCCAGAATGATAGGCACACCTTGCATTAGGATTGTAGTTAGGAGAAGAAGTCTTAGGGTTTGGATGAGGTCCTACCAACATAATCAAATTCATCCTCAACATATGTTGTAATGCTTGAGCGGCATGTTGGTAAACTGTCTCTTAGGCTTGTCTTGCCTTCGTTAATTACCCCGTTGTTGTGGTCGTTGCATACTTGCCGAATTATAGACCAGCACTGTCCCTACAGATTGGTGGTAGTATGCCTTATTACGACCCTTCTGGCCATACACAACATTGGCTTCCCTCTTATAAGCAAACAACTTCTTCTCAGCATTAGCATATGCCACCATCGAGATCTTCCCACTCTTGATACCACTTTCGATCCTTTCTCTAGTCAGAACCATCTCTGTGAACCTGGACGAGGAACTCCCAGTCAGTAGATTAAAGAACGGCCCTGTCAGAGTGCCCATGAACATGTCTACCATTTCCCGATCATTTAGAGGAGGTTGTACCCTTCCAGCTAGATCACTCCATTTCTGCGCATATTCCTTGAACACTTCTCTTGAGCTCATGGACATATTCTGCAGTTGCACTCGAGTTGGTGCAAAGTCAGCATTGTATTGGTACTGCTTGTAGAAAGAAGAAGCCAAGTCTTCCCAGGTATGGATGTCAGTTCCTTCTAGCTGATAGAACCAATCCAGTTGAGTGCCAACCAAACTTTCTTGGAAGAAATAGACCCATAGCTTCCGGTCAATAGTGTGAGGCTGGATCTTTCTGACATATAACCTCAAGTAAAGCTTGGGACAGGAAACACCATCATATTTTGCAAAGATAGGGACCTTGAACTTAGGTGGGATGACCACCCCTAGAACCAAACCTAATTCTTCAAAATCCATACCGGGCACCCTTTGGATCTCCATGGAATTGAGCCGATCCTCTAGCTGTTTGTATTTATCATCAGCAGGAGGATATTGCTCCTCAGAATAGTCAGGTTCATCTTCTTCAGACGCTGGATTATTTTCTCCTTCCTCTGATTCCTCGTCATCTTCCTCTTGATTATCCCCTCCCTTTGATGGGGTTGTGAAATCTAGAGCTCGATTAGCTGGTCTTCTTCTTCCCACACTCAAAACACAAACTGATTTCTTTGCCTTTTTCTTATGGTCTTTGGGAACAGGAGCCTTCAGATATTCTTGTCCCTTAGCCAGATTCAGGAACATTTCTTGGAATTGAGCATTATGTGCCTGAAGTTCCTTAACTGTTTGTTCAAGAGCCATTTCTTTTTGCTTAAATAAACAGCGAAAAGATAAGAAACCTGCATGGGGAATACCTGTTATGCAATGAAATGTATGATATGCAAATGTTTTCAAGGATCTCGCGGGTTAAATAAGAAAATGTCAGAAGTTGAATTTTGCAGATTTGATTGAAGAACTTCGTATTGTTGGACTCCCTTCTACGAGAATCAAGCTCACCATGTCAAGTGGGTCATAGCCCTCGACTCAAGTTGTTGAGTTTTGATATCTTGACGATATTGGCTAGAGGAAAATAAATCCCCTTTCCCCTTGCTAGACGTCTGATTTATCATAACCTGCATCACAAACCCTTGAGATCCTTGAAATGGTTAAGGAAATGCTATGGTATGATGCTATGATGTATATGCTATGTACCAAACAAAAGAGTAAGATGATAAATGCAAGTGAAACTTGCGAGAGATCTAGGTTAATGAATATAAATAAATCCTGCAAGGAAATCACATTGTTAGATAATGAAAACAAACCCTGCAAGGAGTTCAAGTTGAAAGAAAACAAATCACACAAGTAGCCTTAGGTTCAGGATTGCATGGAGTTTGTAGGTAAGTACCCTCTTGAATGTTCAGTTGGTTCAACCTGTCCTAGTAATAGTAACCGGGTTCTAAGGGATCTCAATATCACTGATCTTTCCCATAAGTTTCATTCCGATAGACATCTGACTTGCCACCAAACAAAACTCGGGAGTCGGATCTCAATGAGTGTAGCATCGAGTATCAACCGACTTTGGGGATACACCAAAGACGACTATCTCACTACTTCCTATTGGCCAAGTTGGTCAATTAAAGGTTCTAAGGCCAGTTGATGCTTTATGACACCACACAGCGGCCCTGTATTCTCCTTGATTACTCAAGGGCTATCGATACCAACCAAAGTGTCACATCAACATAGCTATCGCTTCAACCGTGTCGGTATACCCCACACAATTTCCACAATCTGTTGCTACTTACCTAAAAGGTGCCCCGGATCCGAGTGTAGGATCTATAGTAACCCAAACAAATCCCTCAAAAGTAAAGCAATCAAAGCACACAAAGCAGTTAAATCATGAACTAACTCTAAGGTAACCCCACTTTTTGTATTCCCCAGCAGAGTCGCCAGTTTTGTGATACGGTGGCAGAACTGACTGTTTAAATACTGGTTTTGCATTTTGTATTCACAAATGTGCGGTAAGCAAGAGTCGCCATCGTCTTTTCTTTCATCAAAATTAAGGAAAGGGTGAAAAGAACAGAAAAAGACGTTCTCGAGATGTTTTTTGAGTAAGGGGGGTAATTTATGGAAAGGGAAGGTGATAGCACCCTTTCCATCCGTGGTTTTCCATGGGATCTTAGAGGTTTGCTCATTTTAAAAAAAATACCTTTGTCCTTTATGTTTGAAAGTGTTTTGAAAACTCCTTAGTACAACGAACTTTGTAATGTTTCTCGGGATAGTGGAGAAAGTATACAAAGTATTTTGAATTTGTTTTTGAAAAGTATTTTTTTTGTGTAAGTGCAAAATGTTTGAGCAAACTTCTAACAACTATCTACTTTTATACTCGAAAAGGGTCATTCTTTTCCTCTTTTCCTCTTTTCCTCTAGACAGTGCTATCCTACTATTAATGAGTAGGTAGCTTTATCGTTGGATGTTTGAGGAACAATCGAAGGGACATTTTACAGACACGAAGGCAACTTGTGGAGACGCTTCAGAAATTGTCTTTTAGGGACTAGATCATTTACCGAAAGGCAACTGTAGGGTCATTGAGGGACTATGAACTTTTTTGATTTATGGGTCTTTGCTAAAGCGTTTCTTCCTCATGACTGTTTTATTTCTTAAAGGCAACCAAAATGGGATACTCTAGAGGTGCTTGTGTGTAATTGTGTTCAATTCAATTATTTATCTTTTTGTTAAGTTTTCTAGCGTTTGATTATTAGTCTTATCATACAGCCTAATTACTAGCAGTTAATATATATTGCAGAATATTAAACTGAAAGAATTTAAATCTTCGCTATTACAATGCTTTGGGGAGGGGATTTACATTGTTCAAGAATGAGGGGGATAAAGCATTAAATGTCCTAGTTTTAATCTATTACATCTAGTGGGCAGGTACATTAATAATAAAAATACGGAATTAAATAAACGCGCGTGAAATTGAAAATAACGTCTAACAATATCCTAAGAAACAAAAATCTTTTTGGTTATTTTTTATTATGAAAAGAAAATTAAATCCGAATTAAGTCCTAAATTCTGATTTGTTTTAATTTAAGAAAATGGTTAAAATTTAATTAATCAATTAATTAAGAAATTAATTATTTAATTAAAATGTCTAAGCCTAAATTTTGTGAATTTTTTGATTTAATGTCAAGTTGAATAGAAAAAGAGTCAATAAAGAAATGAAATAAAGAATAAAATAAAAAAAATAAAAAAGGACTCCTTCGATTACAAGGAGACTGAACTTTTCAATCCAGAGGGGATGTTGTCCTTCGATTCTGGGAAGGGGATGGGATTTTTGATCCAGGAGGGATGTTGCCTTTTTCGATCCAAAGAGGGAGTTGTTCTTCGAATTGAACCTGCAAGGCAAATGCTGGCAAAAAATAAAGATGCAGGACCTGGGTATCGAACCTAGGTCCTTCTCCCTAATTCAAATCTTCTGTCCTCAGGCCTAAGTTTATTTTGATGTGCAATGGGCTAGGCCATGAATTTTGAAAGGCAGATCATGTCATGCCTTTCGATGGCAAGATTTTATTCCTGCATGTTATCTTGTGTATGATATGCTCACATAACCACAAATGGTATTAGCAACACATATATACCAATAATATGTATTTAAAAGACTTAGAAATGCAGTTTCGATTTGGGTAAATCCTTACCAACTGGAGATGCTTCGATCTGAGCGCGGCTTGGCTTAGAACAGATTCTTGGGAATCTCAAGAACATAAATATATCCTTCATCTGGATTGAGGGTGCCTGCAAAGAAAACTAGTTAAATTTTGATCCTTTCTATGGTGGTGTGAGTATTCTCTTTTTCTAGGCAATCTCTTCATGTCTGATGCAACACTTGTGATCTCTTTATATAGAGGGGGTATAGGGGACAAGTAGGCAAATGTTTAAACAACCTTGATTATGTGTTTGAAAGTCATGAAGGAGAATTTGTAACGTTGGTAAAAAACATGGGATCTTGTCCTTTTTTGAATTTTGAATGTATGTGGACATTTGACTTTCGAATGCTCTCATTCGAATGGCTTTGATGGTCTCCTTCGAATGGCTCTTATGGCCTCATTTGAATGGCTCTTATTGCCTCCTTCTAATGGCTCTGATTCAGCTCATTCGTATGGCTCTGATGGGCTCCTTCGAATGAACTTTTTGAGTGTCTTTCGAATAGTCTTTTGTTGCCTCCTTCGAATGGGCCACCAATGTGTATCCTTCGAATGGGCCTTTGGAACACTCTTTCGAAAGGGTCATATAGTGCAAAACCTGTGTTGAGGGGTCTTGGCCCTGTGCATTGAAGGCAATTATAGAAGAAACCTTTGCCCTTGTGAATCCAAGACAAGTCTGAGGAAGCCTCTGCCTTGTAGATCGAAGGCAAGCCTGAAGTAGCTAATGCACAGTCGAAGCCTTGTGAACCAAGCTTGGTCAAAGGGGGTCCAGTTCCTGATCGAAGGGTTTTAGATTCACAATTGAATCTCCTAGCCCAGATGTCAATCAAAAGACATCTTGTTCAGATGCCAATCGAAGGACCTTGTTAAAATTCCAATCGAAAGACCTTGTCCCAAGGCCAATCGAAAACTCATGTCTACATGCCAATCGAAGGCACCTTGCCCCAATGCCAATCGAAGACTCCTTCTTTATCTTCAAAATCTTTATTTTTCTTTAATCAAGTGTTTGTGACCACCCATGTAAGAGAAATCCTTGGAAAACATGAGAGGGAAAATTTTGGGGTACAACAAGAAGGTATCGTCTAAATGGGAAGGCCCATTAAAGACTTTGTAAGAGGTGTCAACAGGGTCTAGTCGACTAAGTTGTCATTTGGAGCTCGACGAGCCTGTTGTACCCCAAAATTTTCCCTCTCATGTTTTTCCAAGATTTCCTCTTGCATAGGTGGTTACAAACCTTTTCCTAAAGAAAAGGAATTTTTTTTTGAATGATGGTTAAGTATCCTTCGATTGGCATCTATAAAAGGTCTTTCGATTGGAATTTACAAAGTGCCCTTCGATTGGCATCTGCAAAAGATCCTTCGATTGGCATCTACAAAAGGTCCTTCGATTGGCATCTGCAAAAGGTCTTTCGATTGGTATAGGGCCTTTCGATGGGCATCTCAAACAAGGCAGCTTCGACGGGCATTTTAAATAAGGTTATTTTTCGTTAGAGTGTACAAAGTGCATTTCAACAGGCATGTTAACCAAGTGATGTTTCGATTGGTATATCAACAGGGTGATATTCTAATTGTCCAAGTTAGAGAAAATAAGATCAAAAAGAGCAAGAACTGAGAGGGTTCCGGAAGCTCTGATGATAGACATTCGAATTCATGCAGGATAACTCTGAGCCTTTTTGCAGACTATGGTTCAAACATAGAAGCTCTGATGCTGAGAATATGAGAAATTCGAACCAGGACTTAGAGCCATCAAGGAGTGTAGAACGACACTTCGATTAGGCAATAAGATAACGCTTCGGTTGGACCAAGTTCAAAGCCATCGAAGAGAGCAAAAATCGAAGGAACCATGATGAAGGCCTTAATCCAAATTTGAATAAAACACCTATCCTAACCTGTCCAGGTTCACCCAAAATTCAAAATGGCATGTTTTCCTTGCAAATATGGCAAGAATTCAATGTTGATCGTGGATTCAATTCTTGAGTTAAAGGCCAGATTCTTGCCTTGTTTGTTCATAACTCCACAAAAGATGATTTGACCAGGGTGATTCTCTTCAAATAAAGCAATCGAAGCAGAGGGTGGCTTAATCGAAGGAGCTATGACATCGAAGCTGGTGCAATTCGAATTAGAGTTCAGAGCTTTCGAAGGAAACAATGCTCTGATGAGGAAAGCTCTGAGTAATTCGAAGTGGAGCTTAGAGCCATCGAAGAGAGAAAACTCAAAGGGAAATGGATCTGCAGGGGCAGGTCAGCTTTCGATTTTCATCATATTGGAGGTCCAAACAACTCATAACATGCTGACAGTAACGCATGAAAATAAATTGGCACTTGATTGAATCAAATATAGCAAGTTTTTATGAAGAAATCAAAATCAAATCTCTTCATCATAATGTACCAAGATTTGATACCCAAATGTTGACCTAAAATCCCTTGTCAATATAAACCTCGTGATCTTAGAGAAAAAATGGACGGAGAAACACAGAGACAGCCTCAGAAGAAAACGCAGCCTGCCCCACGAGGTTCCAGAAAGCTGCACAAAATTTCCAAAGATTGTCAAACTCAAAGCTGATTTTGCAAGCAGCCTCTGTCAAGACTAAAACCTGAATCGTGTTCCTAGGATTCACGCAGAAGCATCCCTTATATAATCCCCCTGTTGGTAATTTTGTCTTTAATCTCAAAATTGTTGAATATGATTTAAATTCATGTCGAACATATATACATATTGTTGCTAATGTTCGAACATATATACATATTGTTGCTAATGTTCATGTTTGTTTGAGTGTGTTACATGTGAGCAAAGATGCAGGATTGAGATCGTGCCATTGTTGGGGCACAATCTGAGCTTACCTTCAATTCTTACAGTTTAAGTTTATCTTCGATGGGTAAACACCAAAGGGGCCCACTGAGCTTGCAGATTTGATATTTAAGTTAATACTTTGTTTTTTGTGTCTAACGTAATGTTGCTGTTTCGTTTGTACCAATGAATGGAAATCTTTCGACCAGGTTGGTGAGGAAGACATACTGCAACGTAAAGGACCTGGGTTTGACACCCAGGTCATACATTTTGTGTTTTTTCTAACAAACTTCCTTGTAGATCTAGTATCCCAGATCGAAGGATGACACATCCAGATCGAATGCCCCCAGACATGCAGTTTCTCAGACACCTTCGATCAGCCCTTTGGATCGAAAGGCAACCCAAGTCTCTTCGATCCAGGACTTACTTCCAAGAATTCCCACTTTTCATTTACTGTTCTAATCTTTCGATTTTTCCTTTCTTTTGGTTGTTTATCCTTTCTTCTTCTAAGCTTTAATTAACATTAAAAAACCACAAAAACATTAGGCTTAGCTTTTTATATTAAATTAATTTTGTCAATTAATTAATTAATTATTTTAATATTTTCTTTAAAAAAAACTAACTAAAATTTAATAGACTTAGGATTTTTAATTCAATTTCTTTTCTTAACAAAAACAAACAAAAACAATTCCTTTCACTTAGGATTTTAGACGTATTTTAAATTCATGCGCGTGTTTATTTACTTTTGAATTTTTTGTTAATTATGTAATTGTGCCCGGTTTGTAATAGGTTAATTAGGGTTTTAATTTTTGCATTTTACATTTTTAGTCAAATATAATTGTAATTTCCCCAAAGCTTTGTAATAGCCGTAGGTTTTACTTTTCACACTATATTATATGCCTGTATATAAGCTGCTAGTAAATTAGGTGTGTATGGCAAGAACTAATAAATTAATCTTAGATCACTAATATCAAAGATAAAAATTCCTGAAAAAGCACACTGTTGCACACTTGCACCCATAGGGTATACCTCACTCGGTTGCCTTCGAATTACGGTCACAATTCTCGAAATGTGAGAATTCTTAGTGGTTGTCCTTAAGTCTAGAGATCACTAGTCCCTCGATGACCCTCTCGACTGTTGCCTCGGTATCAAAGTGATCTTAGGGATTTAGGACAGTTACTAAGAGATCTTTCCCTGTTGCCTTAGTGACCGTACGTCCCTTTCAATAGTCCCTCAAACATCCAACGACTAGGGCTACCTACTCACTAATAATAGGATAGAACTGTCTAAAGGATAGGAGGAAAAGAACAAATTTTTTCGAGTAGGTAGATAACTGTTAGGTACTTGCTCAAATCTTCTTTTACACACCACACTTTCAAACACTTTTCAAACAAAGTTTTCAAAATGCTTTATCACACTCTTGAGGACTGATACAAGGGTTATCATAAAGCGAATCGTCGTACTAAGGCATTTTCAAAACTAAAACTTTTTCACATAAACAAGAAAGCAATTTTCAAAAATGAGCAAGTATCTAAGAGCCCGTATTTAATTACGGATGGAAAGGGTGCTAACACCTTCCCTTTCCATAATCTACCCCCCTTACTCAGAAAATCTCGAAAAAGGTATTTTTCTGTTCTGTTCACCCTTTCCTTTGTTGGATAAAAGAAAAATTGGTGGCGACTCTTGCTTACCGCGACATTTGCGAACAAAAAACACAAACCAACATTAAATAATCGTTTCTGCCACCGTATCACAGAACTGGCGACTCCGCTGAGGATAAGTAAAAGTGGGGTTTTCATTAGGGTCTAGATAATTTTAAATTTGCTTCTTTGACTATTTGATTGCTTTACTTTAAGGGTATCTGTTTGGGTATTATAGATCCTACACTCGAATCTGGGAAAAAACCTTTTAGGTAAGTAGCAATAGATCATGGAAACTGTGTGGGGTATACTGACACGGTTGAAGCGATGGCTATATTGATACGACACTTTGGTTGGTACCGGTAGCCCTTGAGTTAATCAAGAAGAATACGGGGCCGCTGCGCGGTGTCATAAAGTGTCAGCTGACCTTAGAACCTTTAAATGAACAACTTGGTCATTAGAACGTAGTGAGATGGCCGTCTTTGGTGTATTCCCAAAGTCGGTAGATACTCGATACTACACTCATTGAGACCCGACTCCCGAGTTTTGTTTGGTTGCGAGTCAGTCGCCTATCGAATGAAGCTTGTGGGAAAGGTCAGTGATATTGAGATCCATTAGAACCCGGTTACTATTTATAGGACAGGTTGAACCAATCCAACTTAAAGAGGGTATGACCTTAAAACCCATGCAAGCCTTAAACCTAAGGTCTTTGTATGATTTGCTTGTGTTTTCTATATATGTGATTTCTTATCATAATCATGACATCATAACATGGCATATCATAACTAACCATTTCAAGGATTTTCTAGGGCTTATATTTGTTTTATTTTGTAGGACATCACATCCGCTCGCAGGAACACTATCCAAATCAACCTTGTGAAAGTACCTCCTCAACTCAAGGAGTTAGCATCATGGATTCCTGAAAGCTCTTCCTTCACTGAAAAACATGGCCGACTTCTCAACTTGGTCACTTCAACCCCTGATGAAGAAATGTTAAAGGTTCTCTTTTAGTTCTTTGATCCGTTACACCACTGCTTCACCTCCCCTAATTACTAGTTAGTGCCTACTATGGAGGAGTTTTCTCAATTATTGGGGGTACCTATCCTTAATCAGCTACCATTCAACGGTACAGAAAGAGACCTAAAGCCTAAAGAGATTGCTCAAGCCCTGTCTTTACAACGGTCTGATGTAGTGGCAAATTGGGAAATCAGAGGGGTGTCCAAGGATTTCTAGCTAAGTTCCTATTTGAAAAAGCTCATTATTTTTGGGATAATCTGGATTTACAAGCTTTTGAGGAGGTGTTAGCCCTTCTCATCTATGTGATGATACTATTTCCTAACACGGACCAACTCGTAGATGTGAATGCGATTAAGATTTTTCTGTCACATAATTCAGTGCCCACCTTACTTGGGGATATTCTACACTCTCTGCATACTCGCACTCTAAAGAGGAGGGGGGCCCTTCTGTGTTGCACTCCTCTACTGGCTAGGTGCTTTATTTTGCACCTACCCATGTTTGTCTTGAAGAATAAGAAGGGTATTAGATGGTCTCGTAGGCTGACGTCCCTTACACATTCGGATATTCATTGGTGTTCGCGATCCTCGGAGAATGTTACCATCATTGATCGCTGTGGGGAATTCCCTAATGTCCCTCTCTTAGGCATCAGGGGAGGAATCACTTATAATCCTTGCTTGGTGCTACGGTAGTTTGGTTATGCTAGAAGGGATGGTCCTCACGATGCACTCGTCCAAGGAATCACATTTGACTATGAGAATGATGTTCAGGATTATCGCAAGAGGTTCATTCGAACTTGGGGCAAGATAAACCGTGTTGATATCAAGACACTAGGGCAAAAGAATTCCATACCTCTTAAGCCTTACCTCAAATGGGTGCGAGCTCGTGCTCAATGTCTTATGATGCCTTACCCCGCCATCTTACCTATGATTATGGAGCCAGTTGCAGAGGGAGACACTCCTTACGTCGTTCTTCATCCTAACATTCCAACAGATCTTGAAGAGTTACAAAGGTCCTGGATCCAACTCAAAGAAGAACGAGACACTTTCGAAACCCAATTATACGCCAGTGAGAAGAAGGTTCTAGAGCTCACCCGTTTACTTCACGAGGAGAGGAGTATAAATGCCTATATTGCACCAAAAAGGATACGTCTGTGGGAAGCTTGAGTTTTCTTTAGCTTGGATGGCTTTATTTTGCTTTGTTCCCTTGTGAGCCTAAAAGGCATTATTATGTTCAATAAAACATTTTAATACAATTAACGTTTGTTATCTTTCTGTTTAAGCAAATTCGAGTCTTAGAAATCCTTGAAAACATTGCATACATATATCATACGTATCATTGCATAAATAGGTTTCAAAGCAGATTTCTCATCCTCTTCGCTGTTTATTTCAGCAATGGCTCTAGAACAAACTGTGAAGGACTTACAGACTCAAAACGCACAATTCCAACAAATGATTATGGCTCTGGCCAAGGGGCAAGAGGAACTGAAATCCCTGATTGTTAAAGACAAGACCAAGAAGCCAAGGAGGGCAGCTGGTGTGGTAAATCTAGGAAGAAGATTCAAAGGACCGACAAGGCAAGTGGTTGAGCTGACATCTTCCTCCAAAGAAGGAGATAACCAAGAGGGTGCGACAAGAGAGGATGACCCTAGTCCGCAGGAATCTGACAATGAGACTGATTACAATGAAGAGCAGTATCCTTCGGCCGACGAAAAGTACAAACAACTGGAAGAGCGTCTGAGTGCAATGGAGATTCAGAAAGTGCCTAGGCTGGATTTTGAAGAGTTGGATTTGGTGTCTGGGATTGTCATCGCGCCAAAGTTCAAGGTTCCAGTGTTTTCCAAGTACGATGGGGTTTCATGTCCCAAAATGCACCTCTGATCTTATGTGAGGAAGATACAGCCTCACACTATTGACAGGGACTTATGGGTCCACTTCTTTCAGGATAGTCTATCCGGAACTCAGTTAGATTGGTTCTACCAGCTGGAAAGGACCAACATTCATAAATGGGAAGACCTGGCCACTGCTTTCTATAAGCAGTATTAGTATAACGTAAACCTTGCTCCCACCCGTACTCAACTCTAAAGTTTCGCTATGAGTTCGAGCGAGGGATTTAAAGACTACGCTCAGAAGTGAAGGGACTTAGCAGGAAGAGTCTAGCCTCCCCTGCCTGATAGGGAGCTAGTGGATATGTTTTTGGGTACCCTGTCTCGTCCATTTTTTAATCACCTGATTGGAAGCTCCTCAACTGGCTTTACTGAATTGATCTTGACTGGGGAAAGAGTGGAATATGGAATTAGGAGTGGTAAGATTCAAAAGGATACATCCTCTAGTGCAGTAAGTAAGATATTTGCTGGGAAAAAAGAGGTCAGTGCTGTTTACAATCAAAGGAATCAAGACAGAACTGAATGCCGTCCGGCGGTAGGGGCTATCATGATCTCTAAACCTGCACCTAATCAATAAAGGAACAATCAGCCTAGAATAGTAAGGCCGGTAAGACAGTATACCCAGATAAACATGACTCTGTCTCAAGTCTTGCCACATTTACTGAAGTCTAATATGGTATCATTGAAGGAAGCTCTGAAGAATTCCAACACTACCTCTCCCCTCTACAATCCAAATGCCTGCTGTGCTTATCATTCAGAAAGTCCAGGTCATGATACAAACGACCGCTAGGCTTTGAAAAACAAGGTGCAAGACCTTCTCGAGGCAAAGTAAATTGAATTTGACGCCCCTGAGATTCCAAATGTTATCACTGCTCCTATGCCCAAGCACGAACGTGGTGTTAACTCTATTGAAGACTATGTGTTTGTTACTACTGTTGAAGAGCTTGTTACTCCTCTTCTGACGGTTAAGGGGAACTTATTGAAGGCCGATTTATTTTCGGGATGTAGCGAAGGTTGCCACTTCTATTTATCTCTATCAACTGGTTGTCATTTTTTGAAGGCAGGTGTTCAGTGACTCATGGATGATATTGATATTTTATTTGAGAAGAATCCCGTTCCAACCATTTCTTACAAAGATGTTTCAATAATAACCATTTCCGCCAATCCTTCCAAGGTCTCCACCAAAAGACCCGTCAGGATTACATTTGTTCCGGAGGTTACTCCACTGATAATAACTATGCCAGGGCCAATCCCCTACTCCTCAGACAAAACTGTTCCCTGGAACTATGGGGGTGATGTCTACTACCACGACGTCAAGCAAGATTGGCTGGCTGAAGACCGGGTTTCTGAGAATGCTGATCCTGACATTGTCAACATTGTTGGAACCAACAAAATAACAAGAAGTGGAAGAGTGTTCTTCCCTGAGATTTCTCCTCCGAAAGCTCTTACTGGTCATGTGATCATTCCTACTTTCGTTCTTGCTGATACTACTACTACAACCCCTGTGATTACTCCTGATGACACCCCTATCACCGAGTCAACCGAGACTCGGGGCAAAGACATAATGATTGAGCTTGTCTAGACGAAGGCACATTTATTATCTATCCTAGAGGCTTATAAGAAGGAGATGGAAGAAATTCTGAAAATCATCAATAAAAGCGACTACAACATAGTCGAACAGCTGGGGCAGACCCCTTCAAAGATTTCTATGCTAGCCTTATTGTTGTGCTTCGAAGCTCATGCGAAGGCTATAGTAAAATTTCTTAAAACTGCCCATGTGCCACAGGAAACCTCTGTTGACCAATTTGAAGATTGTGTGGCCAGTTTGACAGCTGATAAAAGTCTAGGCTTTTCTGATGCGGATCTGACACCTAGAGGGAGGAAACACATTGATGCATTGCATGTCTCTGTCGAATACAAGGGCACTACTTTGGCCCATGTCCTAGTAGATACTAGTTCTTCATTGAATGTGATGCCTAAGAATGCTCTGGATAGGCTAGACTGTGAAGGTTTGACCTTGAAGCCCAACAATATCGTAGTGAGGGCTTTTGACAGTTCAAAGAGAATGGTGCACGGGGAGGTGGACATCCCCATCAAAGTTGGTTCTCAGACTTTCGGATCTACCTTCTATGTGATGGATATCAGACCATCCTATTCTTGTCTATTGGGTCGCCCTTGGATTCATGGGACGAGAGTTGTTACGTCCATTCTGTATCAGATGATGAAATACCCGGTCAAAGGGATAATTATCACTGTACACGGGGAAGAAGAATATATGGTTAGTCACCTAAATTCCTTCAGATATGTAGAAATGGATGGTGAGTTCATCGAGACTCCGTGCCAGAATTTGAAAGAGGTACCTCAGACTCTGGCTGAAACTGAAACTGTCACCAATATGCCGAAGATCACCAAACCTCCCTTGAAGATGGCTTCTCTCAAGGATGCAAAAGCGGTTATCAAAGAAGGTGGGTCTACCATCTGGGGTCAGCTCCCTGATATTCCATACAAGACTGATAAATTTGGTTTGGGTTTCTCTTCAGGGGCTCAAAGGGCTGCTCGACGTGCTCGTGCTGGAAGACCTCCCCTACGCATCAGCAATCATGGGGTCAATGCTCTAGAAGACAATGACTGTGACAATGACAGATAGCTGGATCTTCCTTACTACCAACGGTGGACCCAGTAATTGGACGGAAAAAGATTTTGTACCGATTACTTTTGTTCAGAAGTAATTGTATTTCTTGTTTTTTTGGATATGTAATAAAAAATATAACTTTATGGCCATGTGTCTTACCCGGGGAACATCGGTTTATTTATGAGGGTTATCATTTTCTATTTTCATATGGAATTAATAAAGCATTGGACGTTTATGCATACAAATTTTGCGCTCTCTATTTTTGTATTCTACTTTTCCTTTGTCTATACAACTATGCTCTTACACACACTCACGTATCAAACTGCAGATCCATATCCACTCTGGATCCCATTGATAACAGTTCTGCTATCGCCAGTTATGACTTCGAAAATCCGATCAACTAAGCCGAGGAAGAAGGTGAGGAAGATTGTGAGGTACCTAGAGAACTTGCTAGGCTGTTACAGCAGGAAGAGAGGGCTATACAGCCTCATGAAGAGCCAGTTGAGACAATAAACTTGGGTACATAGGTAGACAGAAAAGAAGTCAAGATCGGTGTAAATATGGGGCTTAATGTCAAACAACAGTTGATACAGATGTTGCATGATTATGTCGAGATCTTTGCCCGGTCATATGAAGACATGCTAGGACTGGATACATATATTGTGGTTCAGTGTCTACCTACTAAAGAAGATTACCCTCCCGTAAAGTAGAAGGTCCATCACATGCACCCTGAAATGTCAGAGAAGATGAAAACAGAGGTTATGAAGCAGTTCAACACTAGGTTCTTAGCTGTCACCTCCTATCCCCAATGGGTTGTCAACATAGTTCTGGTGCCTAAAAAGATGGAAAGGTACGGATGTGTGTGGACTACAGAGATTTGAACAGGGCAAGCCCCAAAGATGACTTTCCACTCCCCCACATCGATGTTCTGGTTGACAACACCGCACAACACAAGATCTTTTCCTTGATGGATGGTTTCTCTGGTTACAATCAGATCAAGATGGCACCCGAAGATATGGAGAAGACAACATTCGTCATGCAATGGGGCACTTTATGCTACAAAGTGATGCCGTTTGGATTAAAGAATGCCGGGGCAACCTATCAGCGAGGCATGGTAGCCTTGTTTCATGACATGATTCACAATGAGATAGAGGTATATGTGGATGACATGATAGCCAGGTCTCAAACTGAGGAAGAGCACCTTGATCATTTACAAAAGCTGTTTGATAGGTTGAAGACATACAAGCTGAGGTTAAATCCGAACAAGTGCACCTTTGGGGTAAGGTCTGGCAAACTTCTGGGTTTCATTGTTAGTGACAAGGGTATTCAGGTGGACCCTGCAAAGGTAAAGGCTATTCAAGAGATGCCCTCTCCTCGCACTGAGAAGGAGGTCAGAGGTTTTTTGGAACGACTAAATTACATTTCCAGGTTCATTTCCCATTTAACTGCTACTTGTGAGCCAATCTTCAAACTCCTGAAGAAAGATCAAGTGGTAAAGTGGAATGACGAATGCCAGACTGCCTTCAAAATAATCAAGGAATACCTTCAAGAACCACCAATTCTGATGCCTCTGATTGAAGGAAGACCTTTGATAATGTACTTAACAGTGTTAGATAATTCAATGGGGTGTGTGCTGGGGCAGCATGATGAGTCTGGTCGAAAAGAGAATGCAATATACTACCTTAGCAAAAGGTTTACCGACTGTGAGACAAGATAATCATTGCTCGAGAAAACTTTTTGCGCTTTGGCATGGGCTGCTCACCGACTGAGATAGTATATGTTGACCCACACTACTTTGCTGATATCTAAGATGGATCCTATCAAGTACATATTTGAGAAGTCCGCCCTATCCGGAAGAATAGCAAGATGGCAAATGATCTTGACCGAATATGATATCTAATACACGACCCAGAAAGCAATCAAGGGAAGTGTATTAGCTAATCATTTGGCTCATCAGGCCGTGGATGACTACCAGTCCATGAACTTTGAATTCCAAGATGAGAATATTATGTTACTAACTGACTATGAAGAACCTGGACCAGATGAAGGACCTGAAGAAGGATCCCGATGGATTATGGTTTTTGACGGAGCCTCGAAAGCACTCGGCAATGGAATTGGTGCTGAAATTATATCTCCTGAAGGCTGTCATACTCCTTTCACGGCCATATTATGTTTCAACTGTACCAACAACATGGAGGAGTATGAAGCATGCATCATGGGTCTCAAAGCTGCTATTGACCTAAGGATCAAGTTTTTGAACGTCTTCGGGGATTCAACTTTGGTAATAAGTTTGATCAAAGGAGAGTGGGATACGAAGCACCCGAATCTCATCATGTACAAAGAACATGTGCTGACATTGCTTCCACACTTTGAAGAGGTCACCTTTGAACATTTTCCACGAGAAGAGAATCAGTTAGCATACGCACTAGCTACCATGTCATCTATGTTCAAGGTCAAGTGGGACAATGAGGCTCCCCGAGTTACTATTGAGAGGTTGGACGAACCAGTATACTGCTACGAGATTGACACTGAGGATGTAGCAGACAAACCTTGGTTTCATGAAGTGAAAAGGTATCTCGAGGCTCAAGAATATCCCTAGAGGGCATCTGTCAATGATAAGAAGTTTTTGAAAAGGTTCGCCGCAAAGTTCTTCCTCAGTAATGGAATCCTCTACAAGCGCAACCATGACTCTACTCTACTTCAGTGCATAGACAAGAGCGAAGTAGAGAGGATTATGGCAGATTTTCACGAAGGTACCTTTGGAACCCATTCTAGTGGACATACCGTGGCTAAAAAGATCCTACGGGCAGGATACTATTTTTCCACTATGGAAGAACACTGCTATCAGCACTCCCGAACTTATCACAAATGCCAGATCTATGCTGATAAGGTGCATGTACCTCCGGTTCCTTTGAACGTCTTAACGGCTCCATGGCCCTTCGCAATGTGGGGCATTGACATGATCAGAGAGATTAGACCTATCGCTTCCAATGGGAATCGCTTCATCCTAGTGGCCATTGATTACTTCATGAAGTGGGTTGAGGCCGCCTCTTTTGCTACTGTTACCAAGAATGTCGTGGCGCGGTTTATCAAGCATAACCTGATTTATTGGTATGGTGTCCCTGAGAGAATCATTACAGACAATGGTACAAATCTCAACAATACGATGATCACCGAACTATGTAAACAATTCAAGATCCAGCATCATAATTCTTCCCCTTATCAGTCGAAGATGAATGACACTGTAGAGGCTGCTAACAAGAACATTAAGAAAATCATACAGAAGATGACGGTGACATACAAAGACTGACATGAGATGTTACCATTTTCTCTTCATGATTACCGCACCTCAGCACGAACGTCGACATGGGCAACACCCTACTCTCTGATATATGGTATGGAGGTTGTCCTGCTTATTGAGGTCCAGATCCCTTATTTGAGAATCATAAAGGAAGCGGGTTTGAATGAAGACGATTGGATCCACACTCAACTTGATCAACTGAATCAGATTGATGAGAAAAGGCTTACTGCTGTCTGTCATGGTCAAATGTATCAAAAACAGAGGATCAAGGCTTTCAATAATAAGGTCAGACGTCAAGTGTATCAAGTGGGTGATCTGGTGATCAAGCGCATTATACTGCCATAAGGTGATCCCAGGGGAAAATGGACTCCCACGTACGAAGGGCCATTTGTGATCAAAAGCATATTTTCTAATGGAGCCATGATTCTGACCACCATGGATGGTGACGACCTTCCTCACCCTGTTAATGCGGACATAGTGAAAAGATAATACGCATGAATAAAGACCCGCTAGGTTGACTGGCCTAGGAAAAAATAAGGGCATCTCGACGAACCAAAAGGATTCGGGCAAAAATTAGGGATGAAAACAACAAAATCTGTACACCCGGCAAGTCAAAAACCTGCAAAGGCGGCTTGGGCAAAAAAGGGTATCCTAGTGGACTGAAAACCCAAAAGGGAGGTCCAGGAAAAAACTTAGGTATTTGAATCATATCACTATGTCCCATTGGATCACCTTGCGACCAGACTTCAGTATCAACTATCAAGCTCAAATGGTTACGATCAGTCCAGTCAGCTTCAGACAAGTAGCAAGTGATGAGACGCTCGAAGGCATAAGGGAAATAGCATAATTGAAACTCAATGGGATTATTACACATAGCTTTTTTCTTCTTTTTGTACACTATTTTTTTTATAAATTCCACTCTCACAACAGCGTTCTCCTACTAGAACATCATCCTCTTTGTACAAAATGCCTATTATAGGCAAACTTCATAAATCAATACAAATCATTTCTTTAAAAGTACAAAACCGTTCGTTTTTCTTTTTCCTGTTTGGTTTTGCAAAAACGTCAGTTGTACCCCAAAATTTTCCCTCGCACTTATCAAGATTTTTCTCACAAGATCTCATTGGGCTCAAGACTGCACAAGAGTTTGATCAGCTCAAGACACCTCCTTATGCACTGATGAGCAAAATTAGGGTTGGAGTTTGCACAAGGATTTTTGAACTATCAATGATTCATGTGACTTTCATGGACCATTATGGACCCCCAATATTACTCATGTCAAGTTTCAAGCATTGGATCACACTTTTGATCAGTCAATTGAACAATTGACCTAAAAATCAGTTGTATTGGGGAAAAAGTCAACCATAGCCAATTTACAGTCAAACTTCATGATTTTTGATCCACATCAACATTTTAGACTCATATGTATCATTTTATCAAGTTTGGACCATAATTCCTCAAGAAATTTGATCAAATCTCCAAAAGGGCAAAATGGTCAAAATTAGGGTTTTGATTGGGAAAGGGCAATTTCTGATTTTTGACCTAGCAAATGGTCAATTGGTTTAAGGAATGATCTCAAGAGTCCAATTGCATCATTTTGACCTAATTACATGATTCAAAACATTGCAAATCCTTTGGATTGACAAATGAATTTTGCAGTCAACTGATCAAAAGTCAACTGTATACTAAAAAGTCAAACTTTGACTTTTTGGTCAAATTCAAGTGCCAAAGATCACAATTCATCAAAACATGTCAAAATAGGAAACTTATTCATCAAGAAATCAAGAAATCAAGATTTCATTTTGGAAAGTCAAAATTTCAAAACTTAGAATTTTTTCTAAGTGTTGAAAATTTCTTATTTTTTCATAACTTTGAGCAATTTTTTTATTATGATACAAGATGATTCAAAGGAAACTTACAACATGGAAGTTGTAGATATCCATGAAATTTACAACTTTTATTCACACAACTTCTTCCAAAAGTGCTTGGATATCAAGTTATAATATTGTGAATACATGCTCATGAACTAAAAAAGACTTAGTGAAATTTTGCCCTAGTTAGGCAGATTTTTGACCTAACTTCATGACAATTTTTCACATAGTTCCAAGGGGAATATTCAAAATCAATTCAAATATGGGTTGTAGGGCACATTTCAAGCTTTCCAAAATGTCCAAGAACTCCTTGAGATCATTCTTGAGCAAGGAGAATCGAAGGCAAGAAGTTAGGGTTTTCAAACTTGAATTACAAGCCATTTTGTGAAGAACACTTGATCCAATATTCAAGCATGATGTAAAAATCTTGATTTGCAGGCTTCAAACTTGATAATCACTCAATATTTTAATGTTTACACAACTGATAGAGCCATTGTCCAAGCATTTGAGCCATTATCCAAGTTGCATTTCCATTTTGGGAAGAAAGTCGCCACTTCCATTTTGGAAAAGTGACTTTAATCACAATGTCAACTCTTCTTGAGCCCATACATTGTTGTTTCTGACTCAAAAACATTTAAAAGCAAGAAGCAACATATCTACAGCCTGCTAACCACCCTACAAATCCTTGTACTTCACATTGAAACCATGTTTGTCAACTTTGCTTCAAAATCAAGTAACCAAGCCATAACATGTGATTTCATTTTCTAAGTTGTTTCAAGCCTCAAAACCTCTTGCCTATAAGTACATACACTATTTGCAAGCTAACACACGAGCTGGAAGACCCTAAAACTCTCCAAAACACCATTGCTGCACAAAACTGCCTAACTTGACAATTTTGATCCAAAACTCATCATCTTCATTTCCACTCGTGCGTTTTAAAAACCAATCATTCAAACACCTTCTATACATCATACCAAAGTAATCCAGGCCCATGTTTCAAGATTGTAACTCCTCCATCACTATCCACCATTTTCAAACATCAAGCTTACAGGTTGACTTGAGTAGAGAGGTTCAGGAAATTTCAAGGCAAAGTAGGAGCTGGAATGCACTCAAGGAGGTCCAGGAAAGCTAAACAGATCCTCAGGCCATCTCAAAAGTTACTCAAACTACATTCACGACTCCAGCTGCAAGAGGTAAGTTTTCAAACTTCCATCTCTTCATACAGGCATCATTTGTTTCTGATTTGTGAAGATAAAATATAAATATCTTTGCTCTAAAGCTGACCATGTTCATAGTTCTCATTTATATTGACTGTGTATAGAGAATTTTGGATTTGAAATTTTTGAGAAAATTAGGTTTCAATTTAGGGCCAGCAAAATTAGTTTTCATCTTTGACTTTTAGCTTACATAAGTTATATGGTTGGATTCGTGAGAAAAAAATACATAACTTTCATGTTTACATTTTTGAATTTGGTTGAGAAATGAGAGAGATACAAGATTCAAAAATGGTGTTTCAACCATAGGCGCGAGGAAGAAGATGAAGTAAGCCCCAGGGTTTGTTTTATTTTATATATTTATGGTTTGGTTATATGACCGGATGAAATAGCCACCCCAGTGGCAAGCGCGTGCGTACTAAGTCACTTCTTACCTAAAGGGCTAGGGTTCGAACCAATGTGAACCTCCCTTTTGTATTTTTTTTCATATTTTATGATCCTCTAACGTTTTTTTTGCACACGCTGGGCCCTTTGGGTCTGACATTGTTTTTTTTATTTGCTAGCTCACCTCCTTGCTTACTTTTGGCACCCCCTGGCCCATTCATTTTTATTTACTTATTCATTTCATTTTTTCTTTTAAATATATTTTCTAAAATACTAAAAAAAAATCATAAAAAATATGAAAATAGTAGATTTATGTTTTTGACATAATTTAATTATTTTTATCACACAAAATTATTTTTATTCATCATACTTTATTTATCTTTACTAATTATCTTGTAAATTAAATTAAAACTAGGTTATTATTTATTTTCTTTTATACTTATCTAAATATATTTATTTAAATATAAAAAAGGCCAAAAATATTTTACAACACTATATATTATTTTCAAGACAAAAATACAAAATTTTTTTTCTTTAAAACTTATTTTCTTTTAATTAACTAAGTAGAATTAGGGTTTTATTCAAAAATATTTTCTTAATCAATTTCTTTTCTTAATTAATTTAAGTTAATTTAATTTTGATTTAATTATTTTTCTCTAATTAGGTTTAGGTTAAAACCTCTTCCATATAAAAATCCAAACAAAAAAATCATTTCTTTCCATTTGCATTTGTACTTATGTATATCTCTTCAATTATTTGCACATATTCAATTTGGTTGTAATAGATTAATTAGGTTTATATTATTGCAATCCCCATTTACCAATTGTACACCCCCTCCCCACAAGTATTGTAATAGCTTAGTAATTTTAATTTTCGCAATTTATCACTTTATATACAAATGCTAGTAATTAGGGTTTTGTATGGGAAGATTAAAACCAACCAAAAAGCAAACCCTAATTCAAGACTAAATCAAGCATGAAAACAATACACTTGCACACAATCACCCCTAGGATAAAATCCACTTGGTTTCCTTACAAAAAGGCCATATTACGCATGTAAGATATCTTAGCAAAAACAAACAAATACAAGATCATAGTCCCTCAATGACGCTATCTAAAGTTGCCTTACAAATGATCTTAGTCCCTCAAAAAAGAATGCTAAGATACCTTGCAATATTGCTAATCATGGTTATACGATGACCCACGCCCGTCCCGTTTACATCCAAAGATAGGGTTGCTTACCAAATCAATGGCAAGACAATAATGTCAAAGGAAAAGAAAATGAACAAGAAAGACATTTGAGTAGGTAGGTTGCTCCTAATTACTTGCCCTATTTCAAACAAACATCCTTGCTATTTTCAAAACAATCACTTACACTTTCAAAACATCTTACAAAACTTGAAAACATTTTCAAAAGATCAAACATCTTTGTATACATTCTTACGAACAAGAATCATTACAAAGATTGCCTAAACAATGACCTCTTTACAAAATACTTTCAAAAACCACACAAAGCACATTTTCAAACAAAAGCAAGTGATATAGCAAGTAACTAAGAGCCCATGGAAACCATGGATGAAAAGGGTGCTAATACCTTCCCTTTTCATAATTTACCCCCCGAACTCAAGAAATAATCTCAAAGGTCTTTCATGTGCTTTTTCACCTTTCCTTTTGGATAAAAGAAAAGTCAGTGGCGACTCTTGCTAACCGCAACATTTGCGATCAAATGTAAAACACTCAAGTCAGTTCTCCCACTGTATCACAATGTCCAATGACTTATTCTTGACATACGCATTTGAACATGATTTCTATTCATAAATATTTACATAAGAAACAGAAAGGTAGTTACTCATGACTTTAAGGAACGAGGCAAAGTCTAAAAAAAAATTTTAGTCCCGACAGTTACTCCTTCCAGCAGATAGTCATGAAACTAATGTTCCTCAGCGGATTTATTCTCTAAAGAAATTGAACAATAATTCACAATGGGAACACCCTAAATAAACCAAGTCCTCTTCTAGAAACAGTTCATATACGATCCAAAGACGGATGCCATTCTGACACTCATTCAACACATGTTTTAAATACAGTTCAGATATGATCTAGAGACGGATGTCATTCTGACACTCATTCAACACATGTTTCAAGTACAATTTAGATACGATCCAGAGACGAATGTCATTCTGACACTCATTCAACATATGGTTCAAATACAATTTAAATACAATCCAGAGACGGATGTCATTCTGACACTCATTCAACACATGTTTTAAATACAGTTCATATACGATCCAAAGACGAATGTCATTCTGACACTCATTCAACACATATTTTAGGTACAGTTCAGATACGATCCAAAGACGGATGTCATTCTGACACTCATTCAACATATGTTTTAAATACAGTTCAGATACGATCCAGAAATGGATGTCATTCTGACACTCATTTAACACATGTTTGAAGTACAGTTCAGATACGATCCAGAGATGAATGTCATTATGACACTCATTCAACACATGTTTCAAATACAGTTCAGATATGATACAGAGGCGGATGCCATTCTAACACTCATTCAACACATTTCAAATACAGTTCATATACGATCCAGAGACGAATGTCATTCTAACACTCATTCAACACATATTTCAAATACAGTTCAGATACGATCCAAAGACAGATGTCATTCTGACACTCATTCAACACATGTTTCAAGTACAGTTCAAATACGATCCAAAGACGGATGTCATTTTGACACTCATTCAATACATGTTCAAGTACAATCACGACATAGATCCATCCACAAAATCTCTGCAGGTACTTTCTCCAGCAGGTACAGGGGAAGAAATGTCTTGATGCAAAGTCATCATTGTATCCTCAACATACGTCCTAGTGACATCTTTGTTCCCTATAGAGTAGAAACAACCCAAGTTTTGGTCTCTTCTTCCTTAAGTAGGAATTACTTTCTCCAGCAAAGTTCCTTCAGAGAGCTGAAATCTGCCTTCTCGAGCCGAGTTTTATAATTGCAAACAATTTATAAACCCCCCTCCCCAATAGAATGTATTTCTCAAACTACGAAAGCTCATTTCCCAACAAAGTTTATTTATCTATATCAGTGAAATCTTCCAATAAAACATCTCCCTCAATAAAGTTATTCTCAAGCAGAGTCAATCCCCGATAGAACATCTTCAAACAGAAAGAGGAAATCCCCGGCAAATCATATCCATTCATCATCCCTAGCGGAAATGAAGGACTCAGCTTCCCAATACTCTTCAGCAATAGTCCGGGATTTAATTTCCTCGACTAAGAAATATCAATATCATCCCATATTCATACATCATGGTGTTGTAACCAAAAATTTTCCCTCCCATATTTCTCAAAACATTGCAAGAAAAATCTCCAAGTGGCTTAAGATTGCTCAAAAGTTGGTAAGACAAGCTATCTCCTAAGGCAGTCAACCCCAAATTAGGGTTTTGTGTTGCATCAAGATCCTTGAGTCCAAGTGACCTCAAATTCTCCCTAGTGTCCTAATATGTTCTCAAGGTCATCCATGCCAAGTTTCAAGCCTTGCAGAGAAAGTTTGCTCAGTCAATTGCTCAAAGGTCCAAAAATCGACTATGCTAGGGCAAAAGTCAACTGTGACCTATATAGTCAAACTTCAAGATTTTTGGTCAACATTCTCATTTTGAAGGATATTTCATCATTTGATCAAGGGTTGATCATGATTCATCAAAGATTGCTCAAAATTCATCAAGACTCAAAAATTGCTAAATTAGGGTTTTATAGGAAAAGTCAACTCAACTTTGACCAAGCATAACTTTCTCATAATTTATGAGAAATGACCCATCCAAAGCTCATTTTTAAGAGGATGCAATTACCTACAATCCATATTCATATCCCAAGATCACAAAATTCACTCACAAGAAGTTATGAATTTGGACATTATAGGTCATTTTTGAAAGTCAACAAAAACACCTTTTTTGCCAAAGCTTATAACTTGAGCATGGAATATCAAATTGAGATGAGACCAAAAGGGTTGGTTAGAGAACATCTCAAGCTTTCTAAAAAGTCTAAGAATACCTCCAAAACTTCAAAATTGAAGAAGTTATGCATTGTTGAAGTTGGACTTTTTTGCAAAATTGTCAAAAGTCAACTATCTCCAAAACTTCAAATTTTGTCAAATGGGCCCATTCTTTTCCACTTGATTTGAGCTTGCATAGTTTACCACGTGTCCTATCTTCAGCCATGAGACCATATTTCATTTTTATTATTTAATTTGATTTTTAATTGAATTTATTCATTTTAAATAAAATAAAATCATATAAAATCCAACACTTTGATAACACAAGATCTTTTGGCTATTTCAGGCTTTGATTACAATCATTATCATCATCAAATTCGAATCAAACCAAATCATGTACAAAAATATTGGAATTAGGAAAATTTGGAAGGTTTTAAAATGGAGATCAAATCAAATTCATGTGCATTGATATGGAAAGATTTAGTCCATGTTTCTTACCCTAATACACTGAGCATTACATAAGGAAGGCAAAGACACAAAAATCAGGGTTGGAAACTATGGAGAGAGGTAGAACAAAAAGTGAAAAAATCACAAAAAAGTGAGAAGTCTAAATCCAGGTTAGAGGCATTTTCAGAGGTCAAGACTTGTCCCAATCGCTTCCTGGGCATTCACACAAGCTACCTAGATCAAAAGCAAGCATTTTCAGGCCTCTACAAGGAATGTAAGTCTCACGAAACACAACCCCGTTCTTGAAATCGATTTGAATTATTCTTGCATCATTTGAGAAAACCAATGGCATATTTGTGATCACAAGAGCATTTCCAAGCTTCTCATAATATTCAATTGCATTTATCTGGCTTATATGAAGAACCACCATTGTTAGGGTTCGGTTCTTATTTTTGGGCGTTTTTAATTCATGTGAAATTAAGCTACATGATGGACATGGTTGTGTCCAGGGGGGATGAGACGAACTCAACCCTAGCCTTAGATATTATTTTCAAAGCCTGAGGAGGATTTTTGAAAGATGCTGCGCTTTTAGCTACGGACAAAAATTCGCAGGTAATGTTTACAGGTTTTGGAGGAAGGAGATGATGAGCTGTCGTCCTCCCATAAGTCCATTCAAAATCGCGCGCGTTTTTTTGTGTTTTTCTGGCATCTGATTTGATTTTTCTATATAATATATTATTTTCATTATTGTTAACAAACAAACAACGTGCCCCAGTGGTCAGCACGCTAGCTTCCAAGGCGTTAGTGGCTGGAGGTCAGGGGTTCCCCTGCCTCCAACAGTTTGTATTTTCTTAATTCTTTTCAGGTTATCACATGCGCATACAAGCTTGCAGCCTACCATGCTCTCTCACCTATCTAGGCGCCAGATGGCCAATGGCCAGATCTGTTGTTCCGTGAATGGAGGTACACCAAGAGCCTAGTCCACGCATCCACATTGGATAAAAAAAGTCAAAAGGGCCAGCGTTTTTGGGCCTATAGAATTGCTCCTCTCACCCCCTAAATCAGGCCCAACACTCCTCTCTTTTATTTATTTTGTTTTGTTTTATTAATTGTTTTATTATTTTTATTTAATTTTTCTAACCAATCAAAATTCTTTTTATCAAATAAAATCACAAAAATATTTTTTATTTTAATCAAACTTTAAACTTTTATTTTTTTTCTTAATAAACATTAATTAATTAATTAGGGTTTTAATTAGAAAACTTTAATTTATTTTTGTAAATAATTTTAATTAATTAGATTTAATTAGATATTAATCAGCAATTTAATTAATTTTTATTTCTCTTTCCTAAATAATCAAAAACTCCAAAAATAATTTATTTTTATTAATTAATTTATTTAATTTAATTTAGTAATTAATTTAGGTTATTTCTTTCTTAAAATAAAAACAACAAGAGATATTCTTCTTTAACCAAAAGGGTCAAAACCCTAATCATGCGCTCGATTTAATTTTGCATCGCGATTTACTTTTCCTTATCCAATAATGTACCTGCTTCCGGATTGTAATATTTAAATAGGACGTTTAATTATTTTTAACGCTTTATTTTATGTGTCAAAGGGTTTGTCTTTGGCGATGTAAATACCCGACGCCTTGTAATTTAAATTCTGCATTTTATTTCTGCAAATTATAACTGCTAGATGTTTGATAATAGGGTTTGCATGACAAGACTGAATGTTAATCTTAAAATCAAATTAGATCACCCTTAACATGTACAAAGACAAAGATAACTGAAAAACGACACACTCGCACATGCGCACTCTTAGGGTACACCCCACTTGGTTGCCTTTGTACACGGTCATTGAGTATAGGTCACTTTAGAGGTCGCCTTCTTGTCTAAAAGATCATAGTCGCCTCGAAATGGTTACCTCGGATATTGTTACCTCAAAGAAATGATCTAAGACATTAGGGTTTCCGCTAAGGCGTCCTAACATTGCTTTAGTAACCGTAAGTCCCTAATTTGAATTGACCCTAAAACTCCAACGACAGTGCTATCTACTCATCAATAGTAGGATAGCATTGTCTAAAGGACATTAGCATAGAATGATTCCTTTTTCGAGTAGGTGGATGGTTCTTAGATACTTGCTCTTTCAAAATAAAAACCCTTCACACTTACACTTTTCGAACAAAGTTTTCAAAAACGCTTCATTACACTCTTGAGGACAGAAGCAAGAGTTAAATCGAAGTTTTCAAAACAATTTTTTTTTCAAACCCACAAGCACAAAGGAAGCAATATTTTGAAAACAATTGAGCAAGTACCTAAGAGCCCGTGGATAACCACATATAGAAAGGGTGCTAACACCTTCCCTTTCTGTAATCTACCCCCCGAACCCGAGAAACATCTTGAAAAAGGAATTTTTCATTGCTTTTTTTCCTTTCCTTGTTGGATAAAATAAAAGTCGGTGGAGACTCTTTCTTACTGCGACATTTTGCAAAAACAAACGCAAAACGCAAACCAGCATTCCAAAACAGTCCGTTCTTCCCACTGTATCACAGAACTGGCGACTCTGTTGGGGACATTTTAATAAGTGGGGTGTACCTTAGGAATAATTCATAATGTTTTCAATTTCTTGACTTGTATGCTTTATCTTTGTGGGTCGAATAGGAGTTACTATAGATCCTAACCCGGATCTGGGGGATACCATTTAGGTAAGTAGCAATAAATTGTGAGGGAACTATACAGCGTAGACCGATACGGTTGAAGCAGTAGCTACGTTGGTGTGGCACTTTAGTTTGTACCGATATCCCTTGTGGCGCAACGAGGAGAATATGGGTCTTCTAAGGGGTCATTAAGCACCAACTGACCTTAACACCTATAATTGACCAACTTGGCCATAGAACAGTAGCAGTATGCTACACTCATTGAGACTAAACTCTCGTGATGATTCCGGCTGCAAGAAAAGGTTGCCAAACTGGAATTATGACCGATCGAGGGTAGTCAGTGATATTGAGATCCTCTAGAACCCGATTACTATTTTTAGGACAGGTTTAAACCAACTAAATGGAAAGAGGGTAATACCTAAACTCCTCGCCAGCCTAAAATCTAAGGGCTATATGTGTGACTTGTGTGCCCTTACCATGTTTGATATCTATGAATACTTGTGGTGTGTTTCTATCATGACATCATGACATCATGACATTTCATGCATCTTGCATTGGACTAACCCATTTCAAAGACAGAGGGGATTCATCTTTGTTCTGTTTTGTAGGTCATGGCACCCATGCGTAGAAACACTATTCGGATCATCTTTGTCCAAGTGCCCACTCAGCTTAGAGATTTGGTTGCAAAGATTCCAGATACTTCCTCCTTTATCAGAAGACATGGGAACCTCCTTGGTTTGGTCACCTCCAAGATGGATGAACAAATGATGAGTGTCTTAGTCCAGTTCTTTGATCCACTGTACCATTTCTTTACTTTTCCGGACTTCCAGTTGGTCCCTACCTTAGAAGAGTTCTCTGATCTGCTTGGTATCTCCATTCTAGAGCAGACCCTGTTTACAGGTTGGGAGAAGATCATTAGGCCAGAAGAGATTGCTTCAGCCCTCCATCTGACAAAGGCTGAGGTAATGTCAAACTGGGAAACTAGAAGTGAGACAAAGGGCTTCTTGGCTAAATTCTTGGTTGATCGGGCTAATCAGTTCTGGGACAGTCTAGACTTTCAGGCATTCGAGGACATTTTGGCGCTCTTCTCATATATGGTTTGGTGTTGTTTCCTAACTCAGATTCTTTTGTCGACGTGAATGCGATAAAGATCTTCATTTCCCGTAATCCGGTACCCACTCTCTTGGGTGACATTTTTCACTCTCTTTATGCCCGTACTGCTCGGAAACAGGGAACCCTTATATGCTGTGCACCATTGTTGGCGAGGTGGTTTATTTCTCACCTCCCCAAGTCAGTTTTGAAGAACAAGGAAGGCATGGGCTGGGCCTACACGATTATGTCTCTCTCTCACAATGACATCATCTAGAGCAATAAGGATATGGAAGAAGTGGCTATTATTGATCGCTGTGGGGAGTACCCCAATGTTCCACTACTTGGAGTTCGAGGAGGGATTACCTATAACCCTTGTTTGGCCTTACGTCAGTTTGGGCGAGCTAGGAGGGACATACCTCATGATTTGCTAATGCCGAGTATTGTTTTTGACTTCCAAGGAGATAGTGACGAGCATCGCCGCAGGTTCATACGAGCTTGGGATAGGGTGCACCGGTCTGATCCACATGAATTAGGGATGAAGACCTCTCTTCTGATGGAACCATATCTCCGATGGGTTCGTATCCGTGCCCAAAAGCTGGGAATGCCGTATGAAGCTGTCTTACCTGTGATTGTTGAGGTTGCCGATGAAGAAGGGGTTCTACCTACTGTCCTACATCCGTACATGCCAACAGACATTGGGGCATTAAAGAGGTCCTAGATGCAGCTAAGGGGAGAGTGGGATACTTATAGAGAAAAGTATCACGAGCAAGAGCGGAAGATCCTAAAGTTGACAAGGCAGTTGGAGAATGAGCAGATCCTCAACAACTATGTCAGCATCAAAAGCAAACGACCATGGGAGCGCTGATGTTTTTTGTTATTTCTAGTTTGGATTTACTATTCAGTTTTTTTCCCTTTGTAACGCCTTAAAGGCATTTATCAAACATTGTTTCAAGTTTATCTAATAAAAATGTGTTTCTTTTGGTTTACGAATTTGAATCTCTAAAGTCTTTAAAATCATATCATGCGCATTTCATTCCGTACACCTCATAACAGGTACCCTTACATGTTTTCTCATCTTCTTTGTTGTTTATTTCAGCACATCATGTTTGTTGAAACATCAAATGAACAAGCTATCAAGGCTCTACAAGCTCATAATGCTCAATTCCAGGAATTGTTCATGAATTTGGCTAAGGGTCAGCAAGATCTGAAGACTCTTATCTTGAAGGATAAGAAGAAGAAGAAGAAGATGGTCATCCTGAACATGGGTCATAGGTTTGGAAACAGGCTGTGAGATGAAGTCAATCTATCCCACTCATCTGGAGGGGGAGAAAACCAAGAAGAAAGGAGGGTTCCTAGCCCTGTGGTATCTGACCACGAGACTGACTTTGACGAATACCAGTATCCTCTTGCCGAGGACAGGTATAAACAGCTTGAAGACCGGTTAAGTGCGATGGAAATTCAGAAGGTCTCTGGGTTGGACTTTGGTGATCTAGGTTTGTCATCTAGGGTGGTGATTCCCCACAAGTTTAAAGCACCAGCCTTTGCTAAATACCACGGAGTTTCTTGTCCAAAGCTGCACCTCCGGTCGTATGTTAGAAAGATCCAGCCGTACACTGCTGATAAGAACCTCTGGATCCACTTCTTTCAAGATAGTCTCTCAGGGACTCAACTTGAATGGTTTTACCAGCTGGAAGGAGCTAGTATCCGTAATTGGGAGGATTTGGCTGCTGCTTTCTACAAGCAGTACCAATACAATGCTGACCTCGCTCCCACGCATACCCAACTCCAGGGTATGTCTATGGGTGCGGGCGAAGGATTCAAAGATTACGCTCAGAAGTGGAGGGACCTTGCTGGTAGAGTGCAACCTCCCTTGGCAGATAGAGAGCTAGTGGATATGTTTCTGGGGACTTTGTCTGGTCCGTATTTCAACCATCTGATTGGAAGCTCATCGTTCGGATTTACAGAGCTGATTATGACCGGGGAAAGAATTGAGGCCGATATCAAATTCGGTAAAATACAGAAGGGTGCTTCATCAAGTGCCGAGAAGAAGCCTTTTAAGAAGGAGTCCAGTGCTGTTTACAGTTCAAAAAGCCAGAATAGACCTGAACGCCGTCAAGCTGTTAATGCGGTTGTTATTTCAAGACCAACTGTTGCCGCACAACGCAACAATAAGCCAAGGGCCGAGAGACCATGAAGACAGTTCACTCAGCTCAACATGACTTTGTCTAAGATTTTGCCACATTTATTAAAGACCAACTTGTTGATTCCGAAGGAAGCCCCGAAGAATCCCAACACAACATCACCGATGTACAATCCAAACGCCCGCTGTGCTTCTCACTTTGATAGCCCGGGGCATGATACGAATGATTGCTGGGTCCTGAAGAATAAGGTGCAGGAATTGATTGATCCTAAAGAGATTGAGTTCGAAGCGCCCGAAAGGCCTAATGTTGTGACTGCTCCGATGCCCGAGCATGGGGTGAATGCTGTAGATGAAGACTCGTTTGTGGTTTCTGTAAAAGACATTGTTACTCCATTAATGACTGTAAAGAAGAACCTTCTGTTAGCCGGTTTATTTCCGGGCTACGGAGAAGGTTGCCATCTGTGTGCCATCCTACCTACTGGTTGCCATCTTTTGAAGTCAGGTGTCCAACACCTGATGGATAATAAAGAAATTCTGTTTGAGAAGACTTTTGTTCCTTTGGTTCCTACTGAAGAAGTTGCTATAATCACCATTTTCGACAATTCTTCCAAGGCTTCCTCGAGAAAGCCTGTTAGAATTACATATGTTCCAAGAATCGCTCCCTTGATTATCATTGTTCCTGGGCCTATCCCCTATTCGTCAAATAAAGCTGTCCCATGGCACTATGGGGCTGAAGTGTATTATCACGGGGTTAAATAAGATTTGAATGCTGAGGAGGCTGATACTGACGTCAGCAATATTGTTGGACCCGCCAAAGTCACCCGCAGCAGAAGACTTTTCTCCCCTGAGATCTCTCCACCAATTGTTCGAAAACCAGTTGTTATTACACCTACCAGTGCACCTGCTACTGTCCCTGCTCAAGTTCCAATTCTTACCCCTGTTGCCGAGTCATCTGATACTCGGGGCAAAGGGACCACTGATGAGCCTGCCCGAATGGAGGCACCGAAGAAAATCACCGTTGAGGCCTCTAGGCAAGAGATGGAGGAAATTTTGAAGATTATCAAAAAGAGCGACTACAACGTAGTCGAGCAGCTGGAGCAAACCCCGTCCAAAATCTCTATGTTTTCCTTATTATTGTGTTCAGAGGCCCATGCTAAGGCTCTGATTTCCTTCCTAAAAATTGTGCACGTGCCGCAAGAGACATCAGCTGATCAGTTTAAAGATTGTGTGGCTAGTCTGACAGCAGATAATGGATTGGGTTTCTCTGACGCCGACTTGCCTGCTAAGGGGAGGAATCACAATGATGCCCCGTATGTCTCCATTGAATGCAGGGGCACTACTCTAGCCCATGTATTGGTGGATACGAGATCCTTGTTGAACATTTTGCCTAAGAAAGCACTAGACCGGTTAGACTGTGAGGGGTTGGAGCTGAAGCCAAGTAACATTGTTGTTAGGGCCTTTGACGGGTCCAAGAGGATGGTACACGGAGAAGTGGATATTCCGATTAAGGTTGGTTATCAGGTCTTCGCATCTACATTCTATGTGATGGACATTCAGCCATCTTATTCTTGTTTGCTGGGTCGCCCGTGGATCCACAAAGCTGGGGCAGTCACTTCTACGCTCCACCAGATGCTGAAGTACCCAGTGAAGGGGAAAATTGTTATGGTACGAGGAGAGGAGGAATACATGGTGAGCCACCTCAATTCTTCCCGATATGTGGAGATATATGGGGAGTTCATTGAGACCCCGTTTCAACATTTTGAAGAAGTACCCCAGACATTGGCGTCAGCTGAAACTGTTGTTGAAGATCCTCCAATGAAGATGGCTTCCCTCAAGGATGCTCGGGCTGTTATTGAGAAAGGTGGGTGTGCAAATTGGGGCCAACTCCCTGATTTTGCACATAAGACTAACAAGTTTGGTTTGGGTTTCACTGCAGAAGCTCAAAGGGCTGTTCGGAGTGCACGGACCGGAGGACCTCCCTTGTTTATCAGTAATTTAGGAGTGAATTCCATTGAAGACGATGTTGAAGGGTCTGAGTTCGACAGTTGGATCTATCCTACTACTGATGGCGGACTAAGCAACTGGACAACAAAGGACTTCATCCCAATTTATTTTATTACCCAATAATGAAACTTTTGTTTTGAATTTGTAATAGACAATGTTTTAAACTTTACGGCCTGATGTCTTACCCGAGGCACCGTGCCTTTGTTTGTGAGGGCTTTATGTGTGTCATCTACATATATCATTAATAAAAGCATTGGACATTTCTTGCATTTCAAATTTTGCGCTCCTTGTTTTTCTTTTATTACATATTGCAAAAACAACTATTTTACACACACTCACATATACAGGTCTACATCCACTCTGGATCCCACTGATAACGACTCTGCTACTGCCAGTTATGACTTTGAAAGTCCGATCAACTTAGCCGAAGACAAAGGTGAAGATGATTGCGAAGTGCCTGGTGAGCTTGCTAGACTGTTACTTCAGGAAGAAATGGCCATACAGCCGCATGAAGAGCCATTGGAAACAATAAATCTAGGTACAGAGATAGACAAGAAAGAGGTCAAGATCGATGCAAATCTGGAAGCTAATGGTAAGCAACGGTTAATTCAGATGCTGTATGACTATGTTGAGATCTTTGCGTGGTCTTATGAAGATATGCCTGGATTGGATACAGACATTGTGGTTCATCGATTGCCTACTAAGGAAGACTGTCCTCCAGTGAAACAGAAAGTCCGCTGAATGCGCCCAGAGATGTTTGAGAAAATCAAGGCTGAAGTAATGAAACAGTTTGACGCCGGTTTTCTAGCAGTTACTTCATACCCACAGTGGGTTGCCAACGTGGTTCCTGTGCCGAAGAAGGATGGTAAGGTTCGAATGTGTGTCGACTATAGGGATCTGAACAAGGCAAGCCCCAAGGATGACTTCCCCTTACCTCATATCGACGTTCTGGTCGACAACACCGCACAACATAAGGTCTTTTCCTTTATGGATGGTTTCTCCGGTTACAATCATATTAAAATGGCTCCCGAAGATATGGAGAAGACAACCTTTGTTACTCAATGGGGTACCTTTTGCTACAAGGTTATTCCGTTCGGATTAAAGAATGTTGGGGCAACGTATCAGCGCGCCATGGTCGCTTTGTTCCACGACATGATCCATCATGAGATTGAGGTATACGTCGACGACATGATTGCAAGATCCCAAACTGAGGAAGAGCACCTTGACCATCTTCAGAAGTTGTTTGACAGGTTGAAGTTGTACAAGTTGAGGTTAAACCCGAACAAGTGCACCTTCAGGGTGAGATCTGGTAAGCTGATGGGTTTCGTCGTAAGTGATAAAGGCATTCAAGTGGATCCTGCCAAGGTGAAGGCTATACAGGAAATGCCATCTCCCCGAACAATAAAAGAAGTCAGAGGATTTCTAGGATGTTTGAACTATATTGCCCGATTCATCTCGCACCTGACTGCTACTTGTGAGCCAATCTTCAAGTTACTGAAGAAAGATCAAGTGGTAAGATGGAACGATGAATTTCAGGCCGCTTTCGAAAGCATCAAAGAGTATCTCCAAGAGCCACCTATCCTGATGCCTCCAGTTGAAGGGAGACCTTTGATCTTATACTTGACAGTACTCGACAACTCAATGGGGTATGTGCTGGGACAGCATGACGAGTCTGGCCGAAAAGAGCATGCTATTTATTACCTTAGTAAAAGGTTTACCGACTACGAGACCCGATACTCGTTGCTTGAGAAAACTTGTTACGCTTTGGCATGGGCTGCTCGTCGGCTGAGACAGTATATGCTGACTCACACTACTCTATTGATATCAAAGATGGATCCAATCAGGTATATCTTCGAAAAGCCTTCCTTGTCCGGAAGAATAGCAAGATGGCAGATGATTCTGACTGAGTATGACATCCAATACACGACCCAAAAGGCAATCAAGGGAAGTGTGCTGGCAGACCATTTGGCACATCAGGCAGTGGATGATTACCAGTCTATGAACTTTGAATTCCCGGATGAGAACATCATGTTGGTAACTGACTGTGAGACACCTGGACCAGATGAAGGACCTGAGGAAGGATCCCGATGGTCTATGTACTTTGATGGAGCTTCAAACGCTTTGGGAAATGGCATTGGTGCTGTGATCATATCTCCTAAAGGCTCTCATACTCCGTTTACCGCCCGACTATGTTTCAACTGCACCAACAACATGGCGGAGTATGAAGCATGCATTATGGGTCTTCGAGCAGCAATTGACCTAAGGATTAAGTTCTTAAGTGTCTTCGGAGATTCTGCTCTCTTGATCAGTCAGATCAAAGGCGATTGGGATATGAAACACCCAAATCTTATTCCTTACCAGGAGTATGTATTGACGTTGCTTCCACATTTCGAAGAGATAACCTTTGAACACTTCCCTAGAGAGGAGAATCAGTTGGCAGATGCGCTAGCTACGATGTCTTCTATGTTCAAAGTCAATTGGGACAATGAAGTTCCCCGAATTACCGTCGAAAGGTTGGACGAACCCGCACATTGCTGTGATATTGAGACTGAAGAGGTAGCAGATAAACCCTGGTTTCATGAGGTGAAAAGGTATCTTGAGTCTCAAGAATACCCTGAGGGTGCATCTGTTAATGATAAGAAGTTTCTGAGGAGGTTCGCAGTGAAATTCTTCATCAGCAATGACATTCTTTACAAGCGTAACCATGATTCAACCTTACTACGTTGTGTGGATAAGAATGAAGTAGAAAGGATCATGGTAGAGTTGCATGATGGTACTTTTGGGACTCATTCCAGTGGACACACCATGGCAAAGAGAATCCTTTGGGCAGGATATTTTTGGTCCACAATGGAAGCCGACTGTTATCAGCATTCTCGGACCTGTCACAAGTGCCAAGTCTATGCTGATAAGGTGCACATACCTCTAGTTCCTCTGAACGTCTTGACGGCTCCATGGCCTATTGCAATGTGGGGCATTGACATGATCGGCGAGATCAGACCTACGACATCTAACGAGCATCATTTCATCCTGGTAGCTATTGATTACTTTACGAAGTGGGTTGAAGCAGCTTCCTTTGCTACAGTGACCAAGAACGTCGTGGCACGGTTTATTAGGCACAATCTGATCTGTCGATACGGTGTACTAGAGAGGATCATTACGGAAAATGGTACAAATCTCAACAATAAGATGATCACCGAACTCTGCAAGCAGTTTAAGATACAACATCACAACTCTTCTCCCTACCAGCCGAAGTTGAATGGGGCTGTAGAAGCGGCTAATAAGAACATTAAGAAGATTGTGCAGAAGATGACGGTGACATATAAAGATTGGCACGAGATGTTACCATTTTCTCTTCATGGGTACCGTACCTCAGCATGGACGTCAACAGGGGCAACACCCTATTCCTTGGTTTATGGCATGGAGGCTGTCTTGCCCATTGAAGTTCAGATACCCTCTCTTCGGATTATGAAGGATGCAAGTTTAAGCAAAGATGAATGGATTCAGACCCGGCTTGATCAGCTGAACCTAATCGACAAAAAGAGACTTACTGCTATTTGTCATGGCCAGACGTACCAAAAACGGATGATCAAGGCATTTAACAAGAAAGTTAGACAACAATAGTATCAAGTTGGGGATCTGGTAATCAAGCGCATTATCTTACCTCAAGGTGATCCTAGGGGCAAATGGACCCCTACCTACGAAGGGCCATTTGTGGTTAAGAACATCTTCTCAGGAGGAGCTATGATTCTAACCACCATGGACGGTGACGACCTTCCTCACCCCGTCAATGCAGACATAGTGAAAAAATATTACGCATAATCAAAGACCCGCTAGGTTGACTGGCCTAGGCAAAAATAAGGGCTTCCCGGCAAACCAAAAGGGTTCGGGCAAAAATAAGGGATGAAAATGAAAAAATCTGTACACCCGGCAAGTCGAAAACCTGAAAAGGCGGCTTAGGCAAAAAAGGGTATCCCGGTGGACTGAAAACCCGAAAGGGCGGTCCAGGCAAAAATTAGGGATCAAAGCGTAACACTATGTCTCATTGGATCACCTTGTAACCAGACTTCGGTATCGACTATCAATCTCGGATGACACTAAACATTCTAATCTACCTTCAACCAAGTAGCAAAGTGATGAGATGCTCAAGGACATAAAGGCAATAGCAGAGTTGGAACCCAGTGGGGTTATTCACATAGCTGTTTTGTTTAGTTTTCCACAAATTGTATAAATTCTATTTGTTCGGAGGTGTTCTCTTACTAGGACGTTAGCCTCTTGTACAAAAACACCCATTTACAGGCCAAACTTTAAAATCAATACAATTCATTTTCAGAGAAATTTCAAACTATTTTTCCTTTTTCTGTTTTGTTTTGCAAAGAACGTCCAATGTTCATTTTTGATATATGCATTTGACATTAATTGCTACTCATGAATGTTTACATGCGAAACAAAAGACGATTACTCGTAATATCAGAAATAGGGGCAAAACGAGAAATGTCCAAACTGTACGGTTGCTCTGTCCACCAGGTACAAAGGTAGATTTAGCTGAAGAATATGGCTAAGGTACTTTCACTCTCCACAGAGTAAGAAAAGACAGTAATGATAGCTCTCCCCAGCTGAGACTTGCAACTGTGAATGAATCAATAATACTCTCCCCAAGCAGAGTTTATCTACCATCAGCGATGAAAGGTCTTAATATTCCCCAATGGAGTATAAGAATATTCCCCAGCCGAGTACAAGATATCCCCAGTGGAGTTTGAAATTTTTCCCAGCGCAGTCTAAAAAAGCTTCCCCAGTGGAGTTTGGAGAATCATCCCAAGTAGACTTTGGAAGATTGTCCCCAGCATAGCTCAAAGAATTACCCCCATTAGAGTCTGAAAAGGTTATCCCCAGTGAAGTCGCAACTGAAAGATCATCCCCAGCGGAGTTCATTCCTTTCACGAACAGGGATTCAATCCCCAACAAGATCCAGTATCACCAGCAACGGTAATTCATCCCCAGCGGAATTTATCAGTGGAATCCTCTACAAAGCATCTCTTCTCCATAGAGTAATCTCCTCATCAGTTTATTCCCCAATGGAGTTATCCTCTCATGTAGGTTTACTCTCGCAATCATCTTCGTGCGCCATCCCTAGCGGAAACGAAGAATTCAACTCTTTTCTCCAGCAGCTATCCGAGATTTATTTTCCCCAGCTAAAAGCATTACATTTCCATACATCATGACACATGCATATACGCATCATACAACACAATCTCATTTATTTTGAGAACATCATTGTTTGATACATATCATACATTTCATACAGCTAACCTTTACCTTTCAGGAAGGATGCAGTTAAATTCAAAGCTATGAAGCTTTTGCCTCAGTCGAACTACTGACCGATTCTTAAATCTCAACAGAATTATCCTTAGTTGAATTACAAATAAGGTTCTAAATCTCGACAAAGTTCCTCCGTCGAATTAAATCTCGATGAAGATGTTTCCCTCAGTCGAATTACTGACCAGTTCTTAAATCTCAGCCGAATTATCCTCAGTTGAATTACAGATAAGGTCCTAAATCTCGGCAATGTTCCTCCGTCGAATTAAATCTCGATGAAGATGTTTCCCTCAGTTGAAGTACTGACTGGTTCTTAAATCTTAACAGAATTATCCTCAGTTGGATTACAGATAAGGTTCTAAATCTCGACAAGTTCCTCCGTCGAATTAAATCTCGATGAAGATGTTTCCCTCAGTCGAATTACTGACCAGTTCTTAAATCTCAACAGAATTATCCTCAGTTGAATTACATATAAGGTTCTAAATATCGACAAAGTTCCTCCGTCGAATTACAGACGAGTTCCTAAATCTCAGCAGAGTTTTTCTCAATTGAATTATGGACGAGTTCTTAAATATCGATGAAGATGTTTCCCCCAGTTGAATTACGGGAAAGTTCTTAAAACTCAGCACAAATGTTCTCTTAGTTGAAGTACAAGCAAGTTCCTAAATCTCAACAAAGATCAGACTTCCCCACCGGAATCTTCCACAACAACAGGTATACAAGCTCTCGCTAAGGAATCTCTTATGCGATTGACTACCTCCAAATGGCATCTGTAAGCCCATTCCCGACATCACAAGGTTGATACCACTTCATGCGAGTGCAAATTTCTGGGCACTCTAGTGTTCAATCATCTTCCACCTTCGGATTGAGAAAGACATGAAAGCCAATCTACATCCTTAGGTTTAAGAAGATTGAACAGGGGAAGCTGTTGTACCCCAAAATTTTCCATCCCATATTTCTCAAAACATTGCAAGAAAAATCTCAAAGTGGCTCAAGATTGCTCAAAAGTTGGTCAGACAAGCTATCTCCTAAGGCAGTCAACCCCAAATTAGGGTTTTGTGTTTCATCAAGATACTTGAGTACAAGTGACCTCAAATGCCCCCTAATGTCCTAATATGTTCTCAAGATCATCCATGTCAAGTTTCAAGCCTTGTAGAGAAAGTTTGCTCAGTCAATTGCTCAGAGGTCCAAAAATCGATTGTGCTAGGGCAAAAGTGAACTGTGACCTATATATAGTCAAACTTCAAGATTTTTGGTCAATATTCTCATTTTGAAGGATATTTCATCATTTGATCAGGGGTTGATCATGATTCATCAAGGATTGCTCAAAATTCATCAAGACTCAAAAATTGCTAAATTAGGGTTTTGTAGGAAAAGTCAACTCAACTTTGACCAAGCATAACTTTCTCATACTCATTTTGAAGAGGATGCAATTACCTACAATCCATCTTCATATCCCAAGATCAAAAAATGCACTCACAAGAAGTTATGAATTTAGACATTATAGGTCATTTTTGAAAGTCAACAAAAACACCTTTTTTGCCAAAGCTTATAACTTGAGCATGGATTATCAAATTGAGACGAGACCAAAAGGGTTGGTTAGAGGACATCTCAGGCTTTCTAAAATGTCAAAGAACACCTCCAAAAGTTCAAAATTGAAGAAGTTATGCATTGTTGAAGTTGGACTTTTTTGCAAAATTGCCAAAAGTCAACTATCCCCAAAACTTCAAATTTTGTCAAATGGGCCCATTCTTTTCCACTTGATTTGAGCTTGCATAGTTGACCACATGTCCTAGCTTCAACCATGAGCCCATATTTCATTTTTATTATTTAATTTGATTTTTAATTGAATTTATTCATTTTAAATCAAATAAAATCATATAAAATCCAACACTTTGATAACACAAGATCTTTTGGCTATTTCAGGCTTTGATTACAATCATTATCATCATCAAATTCGAATCAAACCAAATCATGTCCAAAAAGATTGGAATTAGGCAAATTTGGAAGGTTTTAAAATGGAGATCAAATCAAATTCATGTGCATTGATATGGAAAGATTTAGTCCATGTTTATTACCCTAATACACTGAGCATTACATAAGGAAGGCAAAGACACGAAAATCAGGGTTAGAAACTGTGGAGATAGGCAGAACAAAAAGTGAAAAAATCACAAAAAAGTGAGAAGTCGAAATCCAGGTTAGAGGCATTTTCAGAGGTCAAGACTTGTCCCAATCGCTTCCTGGGCATTCACACAAGCTACCTGGATTTAAAACAAGCATTTTCAGGCCTCTACAAGCACTGTAAGTCTCACGAAACACAACCCTGTTCTTGAAATCGATTTGAATTAATCTTGCATCATTTGAGAAAACCAATGGCATATTTGTGATCACAAGAGCATTTCAAAGCTTCTCATAATATTCAATTGCATTTATCTGGCTTATATGAAGAACCACCATTGTTAGGGTTCGGTTCTTGTTTTTGGGCATTTTTATTTCATGTGAAATTAAGCTACATGATGGACATGGTTGTGTCCAGGGGGTTGAGACGAACTCAACCCTAGCCTTAGATATTATTTTCAAAGCCTGAGGAGGATTTTTGAATGATGTTGCGCTTTTAGCTGCGGACAAAAATCTGCAGGTAATGTTTATAGGTTTTGGAGGAAGGAGATGATGAGTTGTCGTCCTCCCATAAGTCCATTCAAAATCGCACGCGTTTTTTTGTGTTTTTCTGGCATTTGATTTTATTTTTCTATATAATATATTATTTGCATTATTGTTAACAAACAAACAACGTGTCCCAGTGGTCAGCACGCTAGCTTCCAAGGCGTTAGTGGCTGGAGGTCAGGGGTTCGATCCCTGCCTCCAGCACTTTGTATTTTCTTAATTCTTTTTAGGTTATCACATGCGCAAACAAGCTTGCAGCCTACCATGCTCTCTCACCTATCTAGGCGCCAGATGGCCAATGGCCAGATCTGTTGGTTCGTGAATGGAGGTACACCAAGAGCCTAGTCCACGCATCCACATTGGATCAAAAAAGTCAAAAGGGCCAACGTTTTTGGGCCTACAGAATTGCTCCTCTCACCCCATAAATCAGGCCCAACACTCCTCTCTTTTATTTATTTTGTTTTGTTTTATTAATTGTTTTATTGTTTTTATTTAATTTTTCTAACCAATCAAAATTCTTTTTATCAAATAAAATCACAAAAATATTTTTTATTTTAATCAAACTTTAAACTTTTTTTTTTCTTAATAAACATTAATTAATTAATTAGGGTTTTAATTAGAAAACTTTAATTTATTTTTGTAAATAATTTTAATTAATTAGATTTAATTAGATATTAATCACCAATTTAATTAATTTTTATTTTTCTTTCCTAAATAATCAAAAACTCCAAAAATAATTTATTTTTATTAATTAATTAATTTAATTTAATTTAGTAATTAATTTAGGTTATTTCTTTCTTAAAATAAAAACAACAAGAGATATTCTTCTTTAACCAAAAGGGTCAAAACCCTAATCATGCGCCCGATTTAATTTTGCATCGCGATTTACTTTTCCTTATCCAATAATGTACCTGCTTCCGGATTGTAATAGTTAAATAGGACATTTAATTATTTTTAACGCTTTATTTTATTTTTCAAAGGGTTTGTCTTTGGCGATGTAAATACCCGACGCCTTGTAATTTAAATTCCGCATTTTATTTCCGCAAATTATAACTACTAGATGTTTGATAATAGGGTTTGCATGACAAGACTGAATGTTAATCTTAAAATCAAATTAGATCACCCTTAACATGTACAAAGACAAAGATAACTGAAAAACGACACACTCACACATGCGCACTCTTAGGGTACACCCCACTTGGTTACCTTCGTACACGGTCATTGAGTATAGGTCACTTTAGAGGTCGCCCTCTTGTCTAAAAGATCATAGTCGCCTCAAAATGGTTGCCTCGGATATTATCACCTCAAACAAATGATCTAAGACATTAGGGTTACCGCTAAGGCATCCTAACCTTGCTTTAGTGACCGTAAGTCCCTAATTCGAATTGACCCTAAAACTCCAACGACGGTGCTACCTACTCATCAATAGTAGGATAGCATTGTCTAAAGGACATTATCATAGAACGATTCCTTTTTCGAGTAGGTGGATGGTTCTTAGATACTTGCTCTTTCAAAACAAAAACCCTTCACACTTACACTTTTCGAACAAAGTTTTCAAAAACGCTTCATTACACTCTTGAAGACAGAAGCAAGAGTTAAATCGAAGTTTTCAAAACAAAAACTTTTTCAAACCCACAAGCACAAAGGAAGCAATATTTTGAAAACAATTGAGCAAGTACTTAAGAGCCCGTGGATAACCACAGATAAAAAGGTAGCTAACACCTTCCCTTTCTATAATCTACCCCCCGAACCCGAGAAACATCTCGAAAAAGGAATTTTTCTATGCTTTTTTTCCTTTCCTTGTTGGATAAAATAAAAGTCGGTGGCGACTCTTGCTTACCGCGACATTTTGCGAAAACAAACGCAAAACGCAAACCAGCATTCCAAAACAGTCCGTTCTTCCCACCGTATCACACATGGCATGTGCATGCACATCGCATACAGCATAATCTCATTTATTTTGAGAACATTATCACACAATGCATTTCATACATCATGACATTGCATACACCTAACCCTTTTCCTTTTTCAGGGAAAAGATTAAATCAACAAACATCGTTGACTACTTATGTGACCTGGTAGTCTTCTTAAAAGATACGTCTGATGAAGGGCTATTTCAGCATTCTCCGTAGAAAGATGTCTCACAAGACCTTCCTCTGGTTCAACTAAATTGATACTAAGATTTTCCTGATTTCTATTCAAGTTGAAGACAACTCAAGACTTTTCTATGGTTCAGTTAAATCGATACTAAGATTTTTCTGATTTCTATTCCAGTCAAAGTTAATTCAAGACATTCCCCTGGTTCAACTAAATTGATACTAAGATTTCCCTGATTTCTATTCCAGTTGAAGACAACTGAAGACCTTTCTCTGGTTCAGTTAAATCCATACTAAGATTTTCCTGATTTCTATTCCAGTTGAAGATACTACAAAGCCTGGAGTCCGACCAGATAGAAGTTAATTTCATGTTCCCCCAGTAAGTCACCGTGAATCCTGGAATACGACCAGATAGCAGTCAGCCTTATTATTCTCAACAAGTCATCATAAAGCCTGGATCCTGACCAGATAGCAGTTCACTTCCATCTCTTCAATCAAGAGATACTCCCCAGTAGAGTGAGGGACAATTGAAGCTCCTAAACTCTATTTTCCAAGACAAAGACCAACATTCCTCAGCGGAATCCTCCTCAACAATAGGAATAGGGATCCCCATAAAGGAATATCTCATGAAGTCGACATTGTTCTGGATGGCATCTTTAAGCCCATCTCCTACGATCTTCCATCATCTTTTTCGAATGGCATCTATAAGCCCATTCCTGATAGTATCTACACAGTCAAGCATCATCTCAGACGAGTGCAAATTTCTAGGCACTTTAGTGTTCAATCATCTTCCACCTTCAGATCATGAAAGGCAGACAAGCCAATCTACATCCTCAGGTTTAAGAAGATTGAACAGGGGCAGCTGTTGTACCTTAAAATTTGCCCTCTCATATTTTTCCAAGATTTCCTCTTGCATAGGTGGTTACAAACCTTTGCCTAAATAAAATGATTTTTTTGAATGATGGTTAAGTATCCTTCGATTTGCATCTACAAAAGGTTCTTCGATTGGAATCTACAAAGTTCCCTTCAATTGGCATCTGCAAAAGATCCTTTGATTGGCATCTACAAAAGGTCCTTCGATTGGCATCTGTAAAAGGTCTTTCGATTGGTATAGGTCGTTTCAATGGGCATCTCAAACAAGGCAGCTTCGACGGACATTTTAAATAAGGTTGTTTTTCGTTAGAGCATACAAAGTTCCTTTCAACAGGCATGTTAACCAAGTGATGTTTCGATTGGTATATTAACAGGGCTATATTCTGATTGTCTAAGTTAGAGAAAATAAGATCAAAAAGAGCAAGAACTGAGAGGGTTCCAGAAGCTCTGATGATGGACATTCGAATTCATGCAGGATAACTCTGAGCATTTTTGCAGACTATGGTTCTAACGTAGAAGCTCTGATGCTGAGAATATGAGCAATTTGAACCAGGACTTAGAGCCATCAAGGAGTGTAGAATGACGCTTCGATTAGGCAATAAGATAACACTTCAATTGGACCAAGTTCAAAGCCATCGAAGAGAGCCAAAATCGAAGGAACCATGATGAAGGCCTTAAGCCAAATTCGAATAAAACACCTATTCTAACCTGTCCAGGTTCACCCAAAATTCAAAATGGCATGTTTTCCTTGCAAATATGGCAAGAATTCAATGTTGATCGTGGATTCAATTCTTGAGTTAAAGGCCAGATTCTTTTCTTGTTTGTTCACAACTCCACAAGAGCTGATTCAACCAGGGTGATTCTCTTCAAATCAAGAAATCAAAGAAGAGGGTGGCTTAATCTAAGGAGCTACGACATTGAAGCTGGTGCAATTCGAATTAATGTTTAGAGCTTTCGAAGGAAACAATGCTCTGATGAGTAAAGCTCTGAGTAATTCAAATTGGAGCTTAGAGCCATCGAAGAGAGCAAACTCGAAGGGAAATGGATCTGTAGGGGCAGGTTAGCTTTCGATTTTCATCATATTGGAGGCCCAAACAACTCATAACAGGCTGGCAGTAACGCATGAAAATAGATTGGCACTTGATTGAATCAAATATAGCAAGTTTTTATGAAGAAATGAAATCAAATATCTTCATCATAATGGAACAAGATTTGATACACAAATGTTAACCTAAAATCCCTTGTCTATATAAACCTCATGATCTCAGAGAAAAAACGGACGGAGACACACGGAGACTGCCTCAGAAGAAAACGCAGCCTACCCCACGAGGTTCCAGAAAGCTGCACAAAATTTCCAAAGATTGTCAAACTCAAAGATGATTTTGCAAGCAGCCTCCGTCCAGACTAACACCTGAATCGTGTTCCTGGGATTCACGTAGAAGCATCCCTCATACAATCCCCCTGTTGGTAATTTTTTCTTTGATCTCAAACTTGTTAAATATGATTTAAATTCATGTCGAACATATATACATATTGCAGCTAATGTTCATGTTTGTTTGAGTGTGTTACATGTGAGCAAAGATGCAGGATTGAGATTGTGCCATTGTTGGGGCACGATCTGAGCTTACCTTCGATTCTTACAGCTTTAGTTTATCTTCGATGGGTAAACACCATAGGGGCCCACTGAGTGTGCAAATTTGATATTTACGTTAATACTGTGTTTTTTGTGTCTAACATAATGTTGATGTTTCGTTTGTACCAATAAATGGAAATCTTTCGACCAGGTTGGTGAAGAAGATATGCTGCAACATAAAGGACCCAGGTTCGACACCCAAGTCATACATTTTGTGTTTTTTCTAACAAACTTCCTTGCAGATCTAGTATCCCAGATCGAAGGATGACACATCCAGATCAAATGCCCCCCGACGTGTAGTCTCTCAGGCACCTCCGATCAGCCCTCTGGATCGAAAGGCAACCCAAGTCTCTTCGATCTAAGCCTTACTTCCAAGAATGCCCTCTTTTCATTTACTGTTCTAATCTTTCGATTTTGTCCTTTCTTTTGGTTGTTTATCGTTACTTCTTCTAAGCTTTAATTAACATTAAAAAACCACAAAAACATTAGGCTTAGCTTTTTATATTAAATTAATTTTGTCAATTAATTAATTAATTATTTTAATATTTTATTTTAAAAAAACTAACTAAAATTTAATAGACTTAGGATTTTTAATTCAATTTCTTTTCATAACAAAAACAAACAAAATAATTCCTTTCACTTAGGATTTTAGACGTATTTTCAATTCATGTGTGCGTTTATTTACTTTAGCATTTTTTGTTAATTATGTAACTGTGCCCAGTTTCTAATAGCTTAATTAGGGTTTTAATTTCCGCATTTTACATTTTCAGTCAAATATAATTGCCCCAAAGCTTTGTAATAGCCGTAGGTTTTATTTTTCGCACTCTATTATATGCCTGTATATAAGCTGCTAGTAAATTAGGTGTGTATAGCAAGAACTAATAAATTAATCTTAGATCACTAATATCAAAGATAAAAATACCTGAAAAAGCACACTGTTGCACACTTACACCCTTAGGGCATAGCTCACTCGGTTTCCTTCAAATTACGGTCACAATTCTCGAAACGTGAGAATTCTTAGTGGCTGTCCTTAAGTCTGGAGAAAACTAGTCCCTCGATGACCCTCTCAACTGTTGCCTCGGTATAAAAGTGATCTTAGGGCTTTAGGACAATTACTAAGAGATCTTGCCCTGTTTCCTTAGTGATCGTACGTCCCTTTCGATAGTCCCTCAAATATCCAACGTCTAGGGCTACCTAGTCACTAATAATAGGATAGATCTGTCTAAAGGATAGGAGGAAAAGAACAAATTTTTTTCGAGTAGGTAGATAATTGTTAGGTACTTGCTCAAATCTTCTTTTACACACCACACTTTCAAACACTTTTCAAACACGGTTTTCAAAATGCTTTATCACACTCTTGAGAACTAATACAAGGGTTATAATAAAGCGAATCGCCGCACTAAGGCATTTTCAAAACAAAAACTTTTTCACATAAACACGAAAGCAATTTTCAAAAATGAGCAAGTATCTAAGAGCCCATAGATAACTACATATGGAAAGATTGCTAACACCTTCCCTTTCCATATCTACTCCCCCTACTCAAAAAATCTTGAAAAAGGTATTTTTCTGTTCTTTTCACACTTTCATTTGTTAGATAAAAGAAAAGTCGGTGGCGACTCTTGCTTACCGCGACATTTATGAACAAAAAACGCAAACCAATATTAAACAGTCGGTTCTGCCACCGTATCACAAAGCCTATTGAACAACATGGCAAGGTTGTCGACAGACATTCCAAAATGGCTCCAAGAGAAGTTATGAGTTTGCATGCTAGCAAGAATATGGGGGAAGTTATGAAGCTTTTCCACATGAAATCTCAACGTGGGATACTGTATCAGTCAACGATTACGTCTCTAGAATTTTCTACTTAAGTAAATAATTGTATTAATTTTAGAGGTAGCATTTCTTAGCATTAAGAGCATTACACTCAAAGTACCCGCATCTAAGAGCGAAATGATTTCACGCTTGAAAATTTACGAGTGTTTCCACATTTCAATTCAAAGAAATTTCCAGTTTTTACTTTAAAATTATTCTCTTGTTTTTACTCTTTATTTAAGCAATTTCCTTGTTCTTTTGCCTCTTTTTTATGCTTGTCAAACCAATCAACCAATTTCACTATAAACTCAAAACACTAAGTCTAGGATTCTTGTAGCCGATCCTGAAAGTAACCTTTAATAAGAGGCTAGAGATTGTTTGCAAGAAACAAACTGGAACACCTAGTGGAACACGTTGTGTTTGATTCTTTCTCATTTCGTGCATGAAATTGAGAAGTGGGAGAAAAATGGTTGATCTCATAAATATGGATCCAAATGGGGAACCTCCCCCCGGAGGAAATACTGGTGCTTCACAAGCATGTGACGCTATTATAACTTTGGAGGTTGCTCCTTCGTCAACCCTAAGCGCATCGAATGCAACGATTCAACTAGTGACTCCCAGGCCAAATATGGCCAATACTACTGGCAATACATGCCTAGTTTTACTGCACCTATGTATGGTGGGGATCTACAACATGGAATGCCAACAAAGATGATGGCAGGATTACACAACAGCTATTCGATGTTTGCTGAAAATTTGGTGTCAACATTCACCCCTATCATGCAACAAGCCCTTTTGGAGGCCAGTTTGATCGTCCGATGGGGTTGGAATTTTCATCCCAGGCGATACCAACTTTAACCACAAGTTCTATTATAGTTATGAGGAAACAAATGTATGAAAGTAACCACGAAATGATCCATCTGCTCACACATGAAATATGGATCATATTACGACCCTTAATACAGATTTTGGCGTAGAGTTATCAAACGTTGACAACTAGACTGACTCGTATTGGTGATTTCCTTGGTGCTCCTAGAGTGCCAGTTCGACATGATGCACCACCACCGCCTCCACAGGTGCATGTGCAATATGAGGAAATGGTCGATGAAACCATTGGCCATGAACAAGAAATCCCTCAAGGCATCGAACAAATACCAAGAGCTATTAAACCACCTCCGTTGGTAATAGTGAATCAAAACCAAAATGCTGACCAAGTGGTTAGGCAGTTCAACATGAGGAAGCAGTTAGGGATCAAAACCTAGAAGCCATTGTCAAACGAATTATGGTTAGGAATGGAATGAACATTGACTGTCAGAGGACCACATATGCCTCGCCACTGTCAGATTTTGTATTGCAAACAAAGTTACCAAGTGGTTGGAAACTCCCAAAGTTCACCAAGTTCTCAGGGGACGTCGAAGAGTCCACTGTCGAACACGTTACTAGGTACCAAACCGAACCGGGTGATTTAGTGGTTAATAAGGACTTAAGGATGAAATACTTCCCCAACTCCCTCACGAAGAACGCGTTTACTTGGTTTACAATGCTTCCCCCAAAGTCAATCCAAACATGGATTCAGTTGGAGAAATTGTTCCATGAGCAGTTTCACATGGGGCAGTCCAAAATAAGCCTGACAAAATTTCCCAATGTTAAATGGAAGAGCATTGAGACAATAAACCAATACCTTGGCCGGTTCAGACTTTTAAAAGCACAATGCTTTACACAAGTCTCTGAGTAAGAGTAGGTCTAAATGGATGAAAATGGATTAGATAATTCTTTTAGAAATAAATTGCTAGATACTTAGTCCTTGAAGTATATGGCACAGTTACCTATTAAAGTTCGACTGATCAAGCATTTGAAAGCTGAAAAAACCAAGCGAAATAAACACCACAAAGGAAAGGTTTCTTACGCAACCATTGATGAATGTTCTTTTGGCAAAGAGGGGTCAGAGGAAGAAATTGAGGTTAATATGGTTGAACTCCAACATGGGCCTCCCTATGCATGTAAACTATTAAAACCTTCGAATGGAAAAAACCCTGTCAAAACTGAGAAGAATGGCAAAGCCATCACCTAAATTTACACATTTGATATAACCAAGTGTGATGAAATATTTTATTTGTTAGTAATTGATGGTCAGATTATGGTCCCGCTGGGCCTAAAGAATCCTCCAGTTGAACAAAATAGGAAAAGAGGATTCTGCAAATTTCTTAATTTTCTTGGTCATAAAACATCTCAATATGGATTTTTTAGGGATTTGGTGCAGAAAGATTTGAAACAAGACAAGCTCCAATTTGGTGAAAAGCCAAAAATATAGGTTGATGAAGACCTTTTGAAGGTTGAATAGGCTTTATATGTAGAGCCTCTGGATTTTATGATGGTTGAATCTATTGAAAGCTTCGACATGGAAGTCATGATGGTTGAAACTACTGAAGGTTTCAACATGAAGATGGAAAATGAGTTGCATGCAGTGTATCCTTAACTTGAGGAGAGCTTAGATGATTTTCATGAAAAATGCAGGGTGAAAGATCGAAGGCTAATCTATGCCTGAGATGCAACGCTGTGTATGATGAAGAGGAAGCTGAAAGATATGAAGCTTCCAAGAAAGAGGCTCTCAAGCTAGAGAAGCCTCCGGTTCCAAGGCTTGTTTTCGACAAAGATAATATCTCGATGTAGTGAGGAGTATCGAAAGTAGTTTCAGTAACCCCGCCAAAAAACTTTTCGTCCTCTGTGAGACATCCCACGGGAAAAATGGTTGGAGCTAGTAAACCAGAAGGGGGGGGGGGGCAAGAGGCCAAAGTAGAAGATGATCGTTCATGAAGCTGAGGCTAAAGAGAAAAAGGTGGATTCAAACATATATCAAGTTTCTCCTAATTATAAGGGGAAAAATCCGATGACAAGGACTCAGTGGAGGCGTCATCAGAGAAATAAAAAGTTGCTAGAGAGGCTTTAACATCTCAATTGAAACTTGTTTAAGTTTTCAGGCAAGTCGAAGGCATGAAACCAGCAGAGGTTGTGAAACCTGGTGAAGCCATGGTTCAGAAAAGGCTCAATCACAAGTCAAGGTTGACTGAAAAAGAAAAGATCATAACTAATTAAAGGTTGTCTATGAGGGTAGCTCCTTTGAGAAACCAATAGCTGGTGGCAACATAAAATGTTGGATATACTCACCTGGGTATACTCCGACATCTGAAAGTGAAGAGGAAGAAGAACCTGATTATGAACCTTCACAAGAAGATCATATGGTGGATGACGATTACGGTGAAGATTTCATCATCAACTGTGGAATTCTATTAATCTTACCTGTTGAGTTTGATAGAGTGTCATAAGTTTTAGAGAATGAGGAAGACTACATACCAAGCGAAGCTGTTGATGAAAAACCTTTGTGCTACTATGTAATAAATGATGGCGTAGTCGAAGAGCAGAAAGTTGTGTCTGAGAAACCAAGTCCCGAAATGATGTATCATCTTAAACCTTTTTCATAATGGAAAAGATAGATTGTGTTCCAGTCAACAAAGTGTTCATCGATGGAGGAGCAGTTGTGAACTTGATACCCCACATGGTATTTAAGAAAATAGGAAAATGTTGGTCAGAGCTTCGACCATACAATATGGTTTTGTCCAACTATGAAGGGAAAACCATCTACAATTTAGGAGTGATCCAAGTGGAGCTTGCTGTCGGAACTGCTATCCGATCGATATTGTTTATGGTAATAGACTCTAAAGCCAATTTCAATTTACTACTTTTCCATGAATGGATTCATGGAATAGGAGCAGTATTGTCGATGCTACACCAAAGGATATCTATCTAGAGGAAAGATGGCGTCATGGAGAACATAGAGGAGGATCAGAGCTACTATAGGGTTGATGGTAGCAAAGGTGGAAAGAAATAGTCCGACCAACACTTGGAGAATGTAACACCTTGTGACGAAGATGGAAGTGCCCCTAAGGAAAATGCAAACATTTTTTTGAGTTTGGATCCTGATCATGGGTTCACATAGGACACAGACGAGGCAGTGGCACCTAGAGGGTCGATACCACCCACAAGATGGTCTGAGGTCGAAGATAGTATGGCTCGAATTTAGGCCTATGTGGCTGAAAACAAAAGAAAATCGGCTTTGAAGGCTGATAAACTACAAAACATGGTTGTCGAAGCCGAAACAAAAAATAAAGAAGCAGGCAAATATGGCTAAACAACAACTTCAGAAAACCAGAGGCTAGATAGTATCTATGATAATGAGCCTCTGGGGTTCGAAAAAGGCCTAACAAGTCCTGTGTAGAAGATGCAAGCTCAAGACCCTATAGAGGAAATTGATCTAGGGGATGGTGTGACGAAGATGCTAACTTACATCAACATTAGAGTTGAGTTGAGGATGAAAGTCAGGTTGGTCAAGATATTAAAAGAATACAGAGATTTCTTCGCCTGGGACTATAGTGACATGCCTGGACTAAGTCGAAGTGTAGTGGAGCATCGTTTGCCTATTCAACCAAGAAAGTGGCTAATGAAGCAACATTCTAGGAGGTTCTCTCCATAAATCACCTTGAAGATTAAACAGGATATTGAAAGGCTGCTCAAAAGCAAGTTTATCAAAATTGTAAGGTATGTCGAATGGTTAGCAAACATTTATCCCTATTATTAAAAAGAATGCAATTCTTAGAGTTTGTATAGACTTTAGGGATTTAAATAATGTTACCCCTAAGGATGAGTATTCAATGCCTATAACAAATATGCTAGCCGATTCAGCTGGAGGATATGAATACCTTAATATGCTCGACAGATATTCTGGCTATAACCATCTTTTTATAGCAGATGAGGATGTGCCCAAAACGACATTTAGATGTGCAGGGGCATTAGGAACATATTAATGGGTCGTAATGCCTTTCAGTTTGAAAAATATAGGAGCAACCTATCAAATGGCTATGAATGCCATGTTCAATGATTTCATAGAACATTTTATGTAAATATATATTGATGATATTATAATCAAATCTTCATCTGAGAATGGTCATTTAGACCATCTTCGACGATCCTTTAAAATAATAAGGAAATGTGGATTAAAAACGAATCCACTAAAGTGTGCTTTCTGTGTACATGCAGGAGACTTTTTAAGTTTCATAGTACACAAAAAAGGCATCAAGATCAATCAAAGCAAAACAAAGGAAATGTTAGATCTCAAGCCTCCATCGACAAAGAAACAATTGCGATCTTTGTTGGAGAAAATAAACTTCTTGAGAAGGTTTATTTCAAATCTAAGTGGCAAGACGAATGTTTTCTCGCCATTTCTAAAGATCAAGAAGGAAAGTGACTTCCATTGGGAAAGAGAGCAACAAGAGGCTTTCGATGCAATCAAAGAATATTTGACAAGGCCTCCCATTTTATTTCCACCTAGTGGAAATAAGAACAAGAGATTGTACATGGTTGCATATGGATTAACAATAGGAAGTATGTTATCTCAAGAGGATGATAATGGTGTCGAAAGACCCATATATCACCTTAGTTGAGTATTGATAGATGCATAAACTAGGTATAGTATGATCGTAAAATTGTGCCTATGTTTGTATTTATCATGTATTAAACTTAAGCAAAATATTAAGCCAACTGGTGTTTATTTTTCATCTCATTGTGATGTTATTAAACATATGTTGTTAAAACCAATTTTGCACAGTCAAATTAGGAAGTGGACGCTAGCATTAACTGAGTTTTCTTTGTCTTATATGCCTTTTAAGGCCATGAAAGGTCAAATTATGGAAGACTTTATAGTCGACCACATGATAGTCAAACCATCTGTAAATATGGTAGACACCGACCCTTTGAAATTGTATTTCGATGGGTCAATCCATAAGAATGAGACTGGTGTCAGCATCCTGATAATTTCTCCAAAAGGGATACCGACAAAATTCAAACATAAAGTGGATGGAAAATGTTCTAACAACGAAGCAGAGTATGAAGATTTAATCACGGGGCTTAAACTATTGAAAGACTTAGGTGCCAAGAGAGTCAAAATAAAGGGTGACTCAGAATTGGTGATTAAGCAAATTACTCGTGAATATAAGTGTATTAAGAAACACTTATTTATGTATTTTGCAATGGTTAATCAATTGCTGGAATACTTTGAGGTTGTAAGCATTATGCATGTACCTAGAATAGAGAATCAAGTGGCTAACAACCTGGAACAAATTACCTCTGGATACAAGGTATCAACAGGAAAGTTGAAGACTTTCGTCTAAGCATGAGAGAAGGTAGTCTTCACAAAGACACCGTCATCCAATTTGTCAATTCCAAAAGTTGGGGGGCAGATGATTTAGCAGGAAATTTTGAAAATTTTGATGTTTTTGCCATTGATAATTTGTCAGATACAGATTAGCAAAAGCCAATCGTAAAGTATTTAGAAAATCCAATTGGAGACACCGTCAGGAAAATAAAATACAGGGCTTTAAGCTATGTGTGCATGGGAAATGAGTTGTTCAAGAAAACCCCTGAAGGTGTTTTACTTAAATGCTTGGGAAATACTGAGGCATACTTGGCAGTTGTCGAAGTCCACAGTGGAGCCTGTGGCGCCCATGAAGCTAGCCATAAAATGAAGTGGTTATTATTTAGACAAGGTGTATATTGGCTAAGTATGCTAAAAGACTGTATTGAGTTTGCTAAAGGGTGCCAAGAAGGACAAAAGCATGCAAGTGTTCAACACGTGCCAACAAGTGAACGACACACAATTGTTAAGACATGGTTGTTTCACGGATGAGCATTGGATATCATAGGAGAAATTCGACCAGCCTCAACGAAATAGAAAAAGTTCATCCTGGTGGGGATAGATTACTTCACAAAATGAATATAAGCAATACTATTGGTCAACATCGACCAATAAACAGTGATTGAATTCATTCAAATGTAAATCATCTATTGGTTTGTAATTCTTGAAAAATAACTACAGACCAAGGGTCAGTTTTCATTGCGCGTAAGATGCAAGAATTTGCTTCTAAAACAGAGTTCAAGTTGGTTACATTCACACCCTATTATGCTCAGGCCAATGTGAAGGTGTCAAAAACATAAGAAAGGGGTGGTTTGCATTGGGTTTTTTAAAACAAAACTATTCTTTTAAAAATATTTCCCTTTAAGTTAAAATGATTTTTCCTTCACTCTTGATAATAACAATGAGTAAGCACAGGAAGTAAAGAACAATACATGTTTATACTAGTTCACTTAAAAATTATCAAGCTAGTCTAGTCCACCTGCCAAGGTGATTTTGCCTCAATCAATCAAGGAATTAATTAACTATATCCAAACTGATTACAATTTACACAAGCTACCCGCAAGTGACTAACAACTTCTAAGACTCGCAAGTTAAAGACTTCTTAAGGATTTAGACCCACCCGGTCCTTTAAGGAATATCAAACAATAATCAACCTGATTATTACAATGCACAAGATACCCGCAAGTGGCTAACAACTTCTAAAACTCGCAAGCTCTAGACATTTTAAGGTTACAGACCTTCCCGGTCCCTTAAGGAATATCAAACAATAGTTTGAATACAAGTTTTATTTACAAGATTATTGCTTCTAAAAAGCTGAGTATGTAAACTATTTTATGATCATTGACTTAAGAATGTAAAAGCTATGATAGAGTTTGCGCGTGAATATTCAGTGAATTTGCATCTTTCTCTCTTAGTCTTCAAGCCTTTATATAGCCAATAAAATAATATATCCGTTGAGGGATACTCTTGGGATTTCCAGAAACATTGGCAGCTTGAGTAATAACGTGGGGGACAAGATCGTGTGACGCGTATGTCCTTTCATGGAAGTGGAATGAAACATTGATTGTACCATGTACTATTTGTACCATGTTAACATTATCTTCTTTGCTTCTGCACTTCAGAGGCTTCTGCAAGTATGAGTTTAGAAGCTAGGGCATAACATCAGGTTATCAGAACTTCAAGTCTTCAAAACCGCGTCTTTATAGTCTTCAGCACTTAGTTATGATAACCTTTATCTTTAGAACCTTGTTATTAGAAACACAAGTCTTCAGCATCTGGACTTCAGTAGAAACCTTGTCTTCAGATCTTCTAACTTTGTTTCTTTGGAACATGTTGTCTTTAGAAGCTTGATTCTTTAGCATCTGAACTCATGTAACAACTTCTTTCTTCAGATCTTCTGACTGATTTCTTTTAGAAAAACATCAGAGCTTACACATCAGAGCTTACACTTCAGATCCCTCTGGAGAATCTTTCTACTATTTAACAGAGCTTGTGTAGCGTAGAAGCGGAATCAATTCTCTTATAATGTCTTGGCCATGCCATTCATCAGAAGCAGAACCTGTTTGTTAAGTACTAAAAAATAACAAACATTAGAGTATCAAAATTGTTCATACAAACATACTCATTTGTTATCATCAAAACTCAGAGATGATATTGCAGAACCAAATCTTGTTCTTACACAATGGTCAGGTCGAAGCTTCCAACAAGGTGATAATTGGGTTAATTAAGAAACATGTACCTCAGAAACCTAAGAATTATCATAAGACATTGGATCATGTTCCATGGGCTTGTCAAACTTCCTCTAAATAAGCGAATGAGTCAACACCTTTTCGACTAGCGTTTGGGCATGATGTGGTGCTACCAGTCAAAATACACTTGCAATTAGTAAGAGTGCAACGCCAAAATGAAATTTCATCAAAGTAATATTGGAACACGATGCTTGATGAAACAATAGATTTAGATGAAGAAAGATTGGATGCACTAGATATGCTCATTCGACAGAAAGAGCGAATTGTAAGATCCTACAATTTAAAGGCCAAAATAAAAACATTTGCAATAGGCGACTACGTGTGGAAAGTTATTCTTCCCATGGATCGAAAAGATAAAGCACTGGGGAAATGGTCACCAAATTGGGATGGACCTTTCCAAGTGTTGCAAACTTTCACCAATAATGCACATGAGATCGAAGAGTTGGGCTTTGATCAAAGAATCTTAAGAGTAAATGGGAAATATTTGAAAAAATATAAACCTATGCTTCAGGAGATTCAAATTACGACAAAATGATAGTAAAACACATGTTAAATGTTGATGGTCGAAATGAAAAATTCCAAGATGACTACCTTAAAGTTCCCAAAAAGGGTTACATAGCCCGAAAAAAAAGCACAATACACAACAACATTAAGCAGGAAATCGAAACTTAAAGTATCAAAACCGGAGTTTCTCAAAACTAATCATGCCGCCGAGTTGCTTTTTCTTCTTTGTCAGCTCATTAATCTTGTCTTTAATTCCTAAAGATTTTTCACCATGGGCGTTGCCTTTAAAGATTTTTTGGTCAATTTCAGTTTGGCTTGGGAGTTTTGTGGTTGAATCCAGAAAATCTTTTTGGCGTTCCACCTTAGATATCTTTTATTTTAGGGAAGTTATCTAGGATTGATAGTTGGATATTTGTCGATCCAAGGTAAGACGCTGGTCGACACGCTCTTGAGTCTTGGCCTCAAAACTGTTTAGTTTTTCCTCACAAGATTTACTGAGTTCCCACTCTGTTTGCATCTCGTTGGCATTGGCTTCAAGTTGGACATTGGTTTGTTTACTGACAGAAAGGTCGTTAATGAATTGGCGAAATAATGCCTCAAATACAACCAAATATCGAGACAGAGTATTAGGGATGTCCTGCTGGGAAATTTCTTCAAAAAGTTTGAAAACATCAGCTGCCAGATCACTCTCATCTACAACAATTGAAAGAAAATCATCGCCAAACAAGTAAACTTTCAGTTGTTGCAATTTGAGGGTCACTATGGTGTCAGTTTCAATGACAGGAGGAGCTGTCGAGCCCAAGGAACGGAAATTGACCGGTTCTTATCGAAGCCTTTGGAGTCTCCGTAAATTTTCAGCTGGGTTCTTTTTCTTCATAGCCAGATTTTCCTCTTGGCTAAGAGAGATGTTTGAACGGGTGTATGGAAAAATCTAGGGATTAAATTTTATGGTAGTAGAGTGAGTCGAATTATCACCAATAAAATCTCGCTGGTCAAGATTTTCCTTAATATGAGCATTAGCAGCAACAACATGTTGGTGTTCTTGACTGACATTATCATTGTTTTTGTTGCCTACATCAGGCGAAGGAATACCTTCAGTGAGAACATGCGTAAGGTCGTCTTTTTGTGGAGTTGAGTTAGAAGTAGTGTCGACCAAGTTGTTTGTTTCAGTCTCGGGAGCATTAGCACCTCTGACCGAATTCATCTCGATAGACGAAGTTGTCTCGACTACTTCTTCATGAACTTGTTCCTAAAGATAGGACAATGATTAAAAGGAATGGTTTGATATGTAAGTAAGAGAGAAGCAATATGAGTACCTTCTCAAGTGGTCAAATGTCTTGTTCTTTTGGAGGGGCGGAGGTGATTGTCGAGGTGGAGAAGTTTCTTCTTGATCATTGTTTGGAGAGATTGAAGAGTCAGTACCAGTGGGTTTTCTTGTTGAAGACCTGGTTTTGATGGTGATTTTCTTAATCTTTTAGGGCCCTTTAGTTTTAGCCGGAGTAGTGTTAGGGACAAAATTGGGACAAAATTGTTGATATATTTGTAGATAATTTGTGTTCTTGGCATTCTAATTTTGATAACTAGTAGTGTTTAAGTTTGTAAATAGATGTAAATGAGCAATTATATAGTTCTTAAGATACATCACTTTGTTTACTTAGTTTTTTGCTCATTTTTGTAGGTTTTGATGTTGGAACATTGGAGCATTGGAACTTTGGGCAAGCTAGAGCAAAAAATGTGGTGCAACAAGTCAACAATTGGAGTTTTGTTCAAGCAAGCGCGCTTAGTGCATGTTGCAGCGTGCTTTTAGAGTTTTGCGCATTTGGCAGAATGGTTGTTTTTGTGGTCCTGCTGAACGGCCTCGTCCCGCTTAGCACGGTCCACTGAAACAAAATTAATGATTCTTACGTTGAGGCCGCTTAGCGTGCCCTGGCGGCTTAGCGAGACTCACTTTTTGGGCACTTGTATAAATAGCTACTTTTGTGATATTTTGGCCACCAACTCTTGTACAACATTCACAAATCAGATTTTTAGGGCTAAGAAACAACTTTTATCATTTTTTACTCAAGATCAAAGATTTCTACTTCAAATCTTTGATATTTTCTTGTTTATGTTCATCAAGCTTCATACTTTCCTTGTTGAGCAAACTACCATGGTGATGGGTAGCTAAATCATTCTTGTTGTCAAGATTAGAGGTAGATAATCTTCCTTTTTGTATGTATTTGGCTTGATCATTTGTATGTAAACATCTTGATGATAAATATATGGTGAAAATTCTTGTTTTATGATTTATATTTGAGTTGATTATTATTGAGAAGTGTGTTCATCTCTTGACCTAGGTTTTCACTTATCAATGAACAATTTCTAGACATAGTTTTGTGAGTTGATATTCACTAATATCGAGCTTTTAAAGTTACCGAATTGATAGTTAGGTAGAGGGATCATCTAAAGATCAATTTGATAAAACTCACATTTTGTTTTAGAGATGAAACATCTTGAGAGGATATGTGATTATATTTATGATTAATGAGTTCACATACGTGATTAAGAAAATACGTCCAAAAGAGATTATTGAGCCCTAATCTTGACATGCTTTTACCAAACATTTGAAACCAATTTTTTTTTACCTAAACTTGATATTTTGCATGAAATCGACATTTTCCGTTACTAAAACCAACATCAAACCCTTTTATGAAACTTAAGCTTAAAACGATTATAACTGTAGAACAACAGTAATATCACACCAATCTCTGAGGAAAACGATAATTTAAATACTTGGGTTGAAAATACTTACAACAAAATGGCACTGTTACCGGGGATTGGCGTTTAATATTGTAAGCATTGCAATAGTTCTATTATTTTAAGTTAAATTATAACATTTTAATATCTCTTGTTTTCTTTCACTCGTTTGGTTAGTGTTTTCAGACTTATGTTTATGCGAGCAATTGTCTCTGAAGACCAACTCCTTTTTGATCTTGAAATCTAAAGGACTTGTTGAAGACTTAATAGAAAGACATGAAGGAGGAGAAAGCTAGTTAAAGAAAGGACAGAAAGAGAGGAAGCATCTACTCCTTCAATAATCCAAAATATAAAAGAAGTTATGGCGGATCCACCACCTCCACCTAGGGATCATAGTACAAATAGTCCGAGACAGAATGCTCAATTTGCTCGCCAAGCCAATGCGAGGAATTCAGAGATGAAAACTGGCATACTATAACTTTTTGATGCGAATCCTTTCACTGTCAAATTGGGAAGTGGACGCTAGTATTAACTGAGTTTTATTTGTCTTATTTGCCTTTTAACGCCATGAAAGGTCAAATTATGGAAGACTTTATAGTCGACCACATGATAGTCAAACCATCTGTAAATATGGTAGACACTGACCCTTTGAAATTGTATTTTGACGGGTCAATCCATAAGAATGAGATTGGTGTCAGCATCCTGATAATTTCTCCAAAAGGGATACAGACAAAATTCAAACATAAAGTGGATGGAAAATGTTCTAACAACGAAGCAGAGTATGAAGCTTTAATCACGGGGCTTAAACTATTGAAAGACTTAGGTGCCAAGAGAGTCAAAATAAAGGGTGACTCAGAATTGGTGATTAAGCAGATTACTCGTGAATATAAGTGTATTAAGAAACAATTATTTATGTATTTTGCAATGGTTAATCAATTGATGGAATACTTTGAGGTTGTAAGCATTATGCATGTACCTAGAATAGAGAATCAAGTGGCTAACAACCTGGAACAAATTACCTCTGGATACAAGGTATCAACAGGAAAGTTGAAGAATTTCGTCTAAGCACGAGAGAAGTTAGTCTTCACAAGGACACCGTCATCCAATTTGTCAATTCCAAAAGTTGGGGGGCAGATGATTTAGCAGGATATTTTGAAAATTTTGATGTTTTTGCCATTGATAATTTGTCAGATACAGATTAGCAAAAGCCAATCATAAAGTATTTAGAAAATCCAATTGGAGACATCGATAGGAAAATAAAATACAGGGCTTTCAGCTATGTGTGCATGGGAAATGAGTTGTTCAAGAAAACCCCTGAAGGTGTTTTACTTAAATGTTTGGGAAATACTGAGGCATACTTGGCAGTTGTCGAAGTCCACAGTGGAGCCTGTGGCGCCCATGAAGCTAGCCATAAAATGAAGTGGTTATTATTTAGACAAGGTGTATATTGGCTAAGTATGCTAAAAGACTGTATTGAGTTTCCTAAAGGGTGCCAAGAAGGCCAAAAGCATGCAAGTGTTCAACACGTGCCAACAAGTGAACGACACACAATTGTTAAGACATGGTTGTTTCGAGGATGAGCATTGGATATCATAGGAGAAATTCGACCAACCTCATCGAAATAGCAAAAGTTCATCCTGGTGGGGATAGATTACTTCACAAAATGAATATAAGAAATACCATTTGTCAACATCGACCAAGAAATAGTGATTGAATTCATTCAAAAGTAAATCATCTATTGGTTTGTAATTCTTGAAAAATCACTACAGACCAAGGGTCAGTTTTCATTGGGCGTAAGATGCAAGAATTTGCTTCATAAACAGAGTTCAAGTTGGTTACATTCACACCCTATTATGCTCAGGCCAATGTGAAGGTGTGAAAAACATAAGAAAGGGGTGGTTTGCATTGGGTTTTTTAAAACAAAACTATTCTTTTAAAAATATTTCCCTTTAAGTTAAAATGATTTTTCCTTCCCTCTTGATAATAACAATGAGTAAGCATAGGAAGTAAAGAACAATGCATGTTTATACTAGTTCACTTAAAAACTATCAAGCTAGTCTAGTCCACCTGCCAAGGTGATTTTGACTCAATCAATCAAGGACTTAATTAACTATAGCAAAACTGATTACAATTTTCACACGCTACCTGCAAGTGACTAACAACTTCTAAGACTCGCAAGTTAAAGACTTCTTAAGGATTCATACCTACCCGGTCCTTTAAGGAATATCAAACAATAATCAACCTGATTATTACAATGCACAAGATACCCACAAGTGACTAACAACTTCTAAAACTCTCAAGCTCTAGAAATCTTAAGGCTACATACCTTCCCGGTCCCTTAAGGAATATCAAACAACAGTTTGAATACAGGTTTTGTTTACAAGATTATTGCTTCTAAAAAGCTGAGTATGTAAACTATTTTATGATCATTGACTTAAGAATGTAAAAGCTATGATAGAGTTTGCGCGTGAATATTCAGTGAATTTGCATCTTTCTCTCTTAGTCTTCAAGCCTTTATATAGCCAATAAAATAATATATCCGTTGAGGGATACTCTTGGGATTTCCAGAAACATTGGCAGCTTGAGTAATAACGTGGGGGACAAGATCGTGTGACGCGTATGTCCTTTCATGGAAGTGGAATGAAACATTGATTGTACCATGTACTATTTGTACCATGTTAACATTATCTTCTTTGCTTCTGCACTTCAGAGGCTTCTGCAAGTATGAGTTTAGAAGCTCGGGCATAACATCAGGTTATCAGAACTTCAAGTCTTCAAAACCGCGTCTTTATAGTCTTCAGCACTTAGTTATGATAACCTTTATCTTTAGAACCTTGTTATTAGAAACACAAGTCTTCAGCATCTGGACTTCAGTAGAAACCTTGTCTTTAGATCTTCTAACTTTGTTTATTTGGAACATGTTGTCTTTAGAAGCTTGAGTCTTTAGCATCTGAACTTAAGTAACAACTTCTTTCTTCAGATCTTCTGACTGATTTCTTTTAGAAAAACATCAGAGCTTACACATCAGAGCTTACACTTCAGATCCCTCTGGAGAATCTTTCTACTATTTAACAGAGCTTGTGTAGCGTAGAAGCGGAATCAATTCTCTTATAATGTCTTGGCCACGCCATTCATCAAAAGCAGAACCTGTTTGTTAAGTACTAAAAAATAACAAACATTAGAGTATCAAAATTGTTCATACAAACATACTCATTTGTTATCATCAAAACTCAGAGATGATATTGCAGAACCAAATCTTGTTCTTACACAATGGTCAGGTCGAAGCTTCCAACAAGGTGATAATTGGGTTAATTAAGAAACATGTATCTCAGAAACCTAAGAATTATCATAAGACATTGGATCATGTTCCATGGGCTTGTCAAACTTCCTCTAAATAAGCGAATGAGTCAACACCTTTTCGACTAGCGTTTGGGCATGATGTGGTGCTACCAGTCAAAATACACTTGCAATTAGTAAGAGTGCAACGCCAAAATGAAATTTCATCAAAGTAATATTGGAACACGATGCTTGATGAAACAATAGATTTAGATGAAGAAAGATTGGATGCACTAGATATGCTCATTCGATAGAAAGAGCGAATTGCAAGATCCTACAATTAAAAGGCAAAAATAAAAACATTTGCAATAGGCGACTACGTGTGGAAAGTTATTCTTCCCATGGATCGAAAAGATAAAGCACTGGGGAAATGGTCACCAAATTGGGATGGACCCTTCCAAGTGTTGCAAACTTTCACCAATAATGCGTATGAGATCGAAGAGTTGGGCTTTGATCAAAGAATCTTAAGAGTAAATGGGAAATATTTGAAAAAATATAAACCTATGCTTTAGGAGATTCAAATTACGACAAAATGATAGTAAAACACATGTTAAATGTTGATGGTCGAAATGAAAAATTCCAAGATGACTACCTTAAAGTTCCCAAAAAGGGTTAAATAGCCCGGAAAAAAAGCACAATACACAACAACATTAAGCAGAAAATCGAAACTTAAAGTCTTCAAAATGGAGTTTCTCAAAACTAATCATGCCGCCGAGTTGCTTTTTCTTCTTTGTCAGCTCATTAATCTTGTCTTTAATTCCTAAAGATTTTTCACCATGGGCGTTGCCTTTAAAGATTTTTTGGTCAATTTCAGTTTGGCTTGGGAGTTTTGTGGTTGAATCCAGCAAATCTTTTTGGTGTTCCACCTTAGATATCTTTTCTTTAAGGGAAGTTATCTGGGATTGATAGTTGGATATTTGTCAATCCAAGGTAAGACGCTGGTCGACACGCTCTTGAGTCTTGGCCTCAAAACTGTTTAGTTTTTCCTCACAAGATTTACTGAGTTCCCACTCTGTTTGCATCTCGTTGGCATTGGCTTCAAGTTGGACATTGGTTTGTTTACTGACCGAAAGGTCGTTAATGAGTTGGCGAAATAATGCCTCAAATTCAATCAAATATCGAGACAGAGTATTAGGGATGTCCTGCTGGGAAATTTCCTCAAAAAGTTTGAAAACATCAGCTGCCAGATCACTCTCATCTACAACAATTGAAAGAAAATCATCGCCAAACAAGTAAACTTTCTGTTGTTGCAATTTGAGGGTCACTATGGTGTCAGTTTCAATGACAGGAGGAGCTGTCAAGCCCAAGGAACGAAAATTGACCGGTTCTTATCGAAGCCTTTGGAGTCTCCGTAAAGTTTCAGCTGGGTTCTTTTTCTTCAAAGCCAGAATTTCCTCTTGGCTAAGAAAGATGTTTGAACGGGTGTCTGGCAAAATCTAGGGATTAAATTTTATGGCAGCAGAGTGAGTCGAATTATCACCAATAAAATCTCACTGGTCAAGATTTTCCTTAATATGAGCATTAGCAGCAGCAACATGTTGGTGTTCTTGACTGACATTATCATTGTTTTTGTTGCCTACATCAGGCGAAGGAATACCTTCAGTGAGAACATGTGTAAGGTCGTCTTGTTGTGGAGTTGAGTTAGAAGTAGTGTCGACCAAGTTGTTTGTTTCAGTCTCGGGAGCATTAGCACCTCTGACCAAATTCATCTCGATATACGGAGTTGTCTCGACTACTTCTTCATGAACTTGTTCCTAAAGATAGGACAATAATTAAAAGGAATGGTTTGATATGTAAGTAAGAGAGAAGCAATATGAGTACCTTCTCAAGTGGTCAAATGTCTTGTTCTTTTGGAGGGGCGGAGGTGATTGTCGAGGTGGAGAAGTTTCTTCTTGATCATTGTTTGGAGAGATTGAAGAGTCAGTACCAGTGGGTTTTCTTGTTGAAGACCTGGTTTTGATGGTGATTTTCTTAATCTTTTAGGGCCCTTTAGTTTTAGCTGGAGTAGTGTTAGGGACAAAATTGGGACAAAATTGTTGATATATTTGTAGATGATTTGTGTTCTTGGCATTCTAAATTTGATAACTATTAGTGTTTAAGTTTGTAAATAGATGTAAATGAGCAATTACATAGTTCTTAAGATACATCACTTTGTTTACTTAGTTTTTTGCTCATTTTTGTAGGTTTTGATGTTGGAACATTGGAGCATTGGAACTTTGGGCAAGCTAGAGCCAAAAATATGGTGAGCAAAGTCAACAATTGGAGTTTTGTTCAAGCAAGCACGCTTAGTGCACGTTGCAGCGTGCTTTTAGAGTTTTGCGCATTTGGCAGAATGGCTGTTTTTGTGGTCCTGCTGAACGGCCTCATCCCGCTTAACACGGTCCACTGAAACAAAATTAATGATTCTTACGTTGAGGCCGCTTAGCGCGCCCTGGCGGCTTAGCGAGACTCACTTTTTGGGCACTTGTATAAATAGCTACTTTTGTGATATTTTGGCCACCAACTCTTGTACAACATTCACAAATCAGATTTTTAGGGCTAAGAAATAACTTTTATCATTTTTTACTCAAGATCAAAGATTTCTACTTCAAATCTTTGATATTTTCTTGTTTATGTTCATCAAGCTTCATACTTTCCTTGTTGAGCAAACTACCATGGTGATGGGTAGCTAAATCATTCTTGTTGTCAAGATTAGAGGTAGATAATCTTCCTTTTTGTATGTATTTGGCTTGATCATTTGTATGTAAACATCTTGATGATAAATATATGGTGAAAATTCTTGTTTTATGATTTATATTTGAGTTGATTATTATTGAGAAGTGTGTTCATCTCTTGACCTAGGTTTTCACTTATCAATGAACAATTTTTAGACATAGTTTTGTGAGTTGATATTCACTAATATCGAGCTTTTAAAGTTACCGAATTGATAGTTAGGTAGAGAGATCATCTAAAGATCAATTTGATAAAACTCACATTTTGTTTTAGAGATGAAACATCTTGAGAGGATATGTGATTATATTTATGATTAATGAGTTCACACACGTGATTAATAAAATACGTCCAAAAGAGATTATTGAGCCCTAATCTTGACATGCTTTTACCAAACATTTGAAACCAAATTTTTTTTTTACCTAAACTTGATATTTTACATGAAATCGACATTTTCCGTTACTAAAACCAACATCAAACCCTTTTATGAAACTTAAGCTTAAAACGATTATAACTGTAGAACAACAGTAATATCACACCAATCTCTGAGGAAAACGATAATTTAAATACTTGGGTTGAAAATACTTTTAACAAAATGGCACTGTTATTGGGGATTGGCGTTTAATATTGCAAGCATTGCAATAGTTCTATTATTTTAAGTTAAATTATAACATTTTAATATCTCTTGTTTTCTTTCACTCGTTTGGTTAGTGTTTTCAGACTTTTGTTTATGCGAGGAATTGTTTCTGAAGACCAACTCCTTTTTGATCTTGAAATCTAAAGGACTTGTTGAAGACTTAATAGAAAGACATGAAGGAGGAGAAAGCTAGCTAAAGAAAGGACAGAAAGAGAGGAAGCATCTACTCCTTCAACAATCCTAAATATAAAAGAAGTTATGGCGGATCCACCACCTCCACCTAGGGATCAATGTACAAATAGTCCGAGACAGAATGCTCAATTTGCTCGCCAAGCCAATGCAAGGAATTCAGTGATGAAAACTGGCATACTATAACTTTTTGATGCGAATCCTTTCACTGTCGAATTGGCAAGTGGATGCTAGCATTAACTGAGTTTTCTTTGTCTTATATGCCTTTTAAGGCCATGAAAGGTCAAATTATGGAAGACTTTATAGTCGACCACATGATAGTCAAACCATCTGTAAATATGGTAGACACTGACCCTTTGAAATTGTATTTCGACGGGTCAATCCATAAGAATGAGACTGGTGTCAGCATCCTGATAATTTCTCCAAAAGGGATACCGACAAAATTCAAACATAAAGTGGATGGAAAATGTTCTAACAACGAAGCAGAGTATGAAGCTTTAATCATGGGGCTTAAACTATTGAAAGACTTAGGTGCCAAGAGAGTCAAAATAAAGGGTGACTCAGAATTGGTGATTAAGCAGATTACTCGTGAATATAAGTGTATTAAGAAACACTTATTTATGTATTTTGCAATGGTTAATCAATTGATGGAATACTTTGAGGTTGTAAGCATTATGCATGTACCTAGAATAGAGAATCAAGTGGCTAACAACCTAGAACAAATTACCTCTGGATACAAGGTATCAACAGGAAAGTTGAAGAATTTCATCTAAGCACGAGAGAAGGTAGTCTTCACAAGGACACCGTCATCCAATTTGTCAATTTTAAAAGTTGGGGGGCAGATGATTTAGCAGGAAATTTTGAAAATTTTGATGTTTTTGCCATTGATAATTTGTCAGATACAGATTAGCAAAAGCCAATCATAAAGTATTTATAAAATCCAATAGGAGACATCAACAGGAAAATAAAATACATGGCTTTAAGCTATGTGTGCATGGGAAATGAGTTGTTCAAGAAAACCCCTGAAGGTGTTTTACTTAAATGCTTGGGAAATACTGAGGCATACTTGGCAGTTGTCGAAGTCCACAGTGGAGCATGTGGCGCCCATGAAGCTAGCCATAAAATGAAGTGGTTATTATTTAGACAAGGTGTATATTGGCTAAGTATGCTGAAAGACTGTATTGAGTTTGCTAAAGGGTGCCAAGAAGGCCAAAAGCATGCAAGTGTTCAACACGTGCCAACAAGTTAACGACACACAATTGTTAAGACATGGTTGTTTCAAGGATGAGCATTGGATATCATAGGAGAAATTCGACCAGCCTCATCGAAATAGCAAAAGTTCATCCTGGTGGGGATAGATTACTTCACAAAATGAATATAAGCAATACCATTTGTCAACATCGACCAAGAAATAGTGATTGAATTCATTCAAAAGTAAATCATCTATTGGTTTGTAATTCTTGAAAAATCACTACAGACCAAGGGTCAGTTTTCATTGGGCGCAAGATGCAAGAATTTGCTTCTAAAACAGAGTTCAAGTTGGTTACATTCACACCCTATTATGCTCAGGCCAATGTGAAGGTGTGAAAAACATAAGAAAGGGGTGGTTTGCATTGGGTTTTTTAAAACAAAACTATTCTTTTAAAAATATTTCCCTTTAAGTTAAAATGATTTTTCCTTCACTCTTGATAATAACAATGAGTAAGCATAGGAAGTAAAGAACAATGCATGTTTATACTAGTTCACTTAAAAACTATCAAGCTAGTCTAGTCCACCTGCCAAGGTGATTTTGACTCAATCAATCAAGGACTTAATTAACTATAGCCAAACTGATTACAATTTGCACAAGCTACCCGCAAGTGACTAACAACTTCTAAGACACGCAAGTTAAAGACTTCTTAAGGATTCAGACCTACCCGGTCCTTTAAGGAATATCAAACAATAATCAACCTGATTATTACAATGCACAAGATACCCACAAGTGACTAACAACTTCTAAAACTCACAAGCTCTAGACATCTTAAGGCTACAGACCTTCCCAGTCCCTTAAGGAATATCAAACAACAATTTGAATACAAGTTTTGTTTACAAGATTATTGCTTCTAAAAAGCTGAGTATGTAAACTATTTTATGATCATTGACTTAAGAATGTAAAAGCTATGAATAGAGTTTGCGCCTGAATATTAAGTGAATTTGCATCTTTCTCTCTTAGTCTTCAAGCCTTTATATAGCCAATAAAATAATATATCTGTTGAGGGATACTCATGGGATTTCCAGAAACATTGGCAGCTTGAGCAATAACGTGGGGGACAAGATCATGCGACGCGTATGTCCTTTCATGGTAGTGGAATGAAACGTTGATTGTACCATGTACTATATGTACCATGTTAACATTATCTTCTTTGCTTCTGCACTTCAGAGTCTTCTGCAAGTATGTGTTTAGAAGCTAGGGCATAACATCAGGTTATCAGAACTTCAAGTCTTCAGAGTCTTCAAAACCGCGTCTTTATAGTCTTCAGCACTTAGTTATGATAACCTTTATCTTTAGAACCTTGTTATTAGAAACACAAGTCTTCAGCATCTGGACTTCAGTAGAAACCTTGTCTTTAGATCTTCTAACTTTGTTTCTTTGTAACATGTTGTCTTTAGAAGCTTGAGTCTTTAGCATCTGAACTTAAGTAACAACTTCTTTCTTCAGATCTTCTGACTGATTTCTTTTAGAAAAACATCAGAGCTTACACTTCAGATCCCTCTGGAGAATCTTTCTACTATTTAACAGAGCTTGTGTAGCGTAGAAGCGGAATCAATTCTCTTATAATGTCTTGGCCACGCCATTCATCAGAAGCATAACCTGTTTGTTAAGTACTAAAAAATAACAAACATTAGAGTATCAAAATTGTTCATACAAACATTCTCATTTGTTATCATCAAAACTCAGAGATGATATTGCAGAACCAAATCTTATTCTTACACAATGGTCAGGTTGAAGCTTCCAACAAGGTGATAATTGGGTTAATTAAGAAACATGTATCTCAGAAACCTAAGAATTATCATAAGACATTGGATCATGTTCCTGTTAGAACAAAGTTTGAATCTACTACCCTAAGTTTAAGTTTTGATGATAACAAAATGAAAAGATATATTAATTATGTGATTCATATGAGAACTCTTTGCTACCTAAATACTACCTTCTGTTTTGCAGAAACTCTGATAGGTATCAGCAGGAGTACAATTAATCAGCATCAGAATATTGGTTATTAACATCAGCATCAGAAGTTGCTATAATCAGAATACCAGAATAAGAAGAACAACTCACGTGTATGCTGAAGCTTGATGAACAGAACTGCGCTCAACACTCTGATTAAGACAACAACAGTTCATCAGCACTTAAGCAGAGTCAGAATGAGCCAAGCCAGAACACGCTTTAAGTAGCAACGATACTGTGCATTCAAAGCGAATTATTACCAACGGCATCATTCCAGACAAGATCTGCTCAATAAGGAAAGTTTGTTATTGTCATTGAATCAAGAATATTGCTCCAACGTTTAACAAATTCAGTGCTATATAAATAAGACAATGAAGATTGAATTGGCTAATGCTCTACATTATATTTCACGCCTAAAAGCTAATCATCATCTTCCTTCTCTCAGTTTGCTAAACGCTTCATATCTCCTTACTCAGTATTTTAGCAATCTAGTTTCATAAGCTTAAGTTGTGTAATATCACAGTTGTGATACAGTTTTGTAGAAAACATTCACACACCTATTTCTCTTCTTTGTAAGAAAGTGTTTCCTTGACAAACCGGGTTGTGGTTTGCATCAAGAAGGCTTTAGCAGTTGTTAAAGAAGATTGTAATATTCAGTTGAATATAGTGGATTAAGACCTCGTTGGAGAGAGGCGAAATCACCTTGACGGGTGGACTGGAGTAGTTTGAGATCAAACGAACCAGGATAAAAATATCGTGTTCATTGCAATTGATTTTCAGTTTTACAATTCAACCCCCCTTCTTGTGTTTTTCACTTCTTCAATTGGTACCAGAGCGCCTGGTTCTGAGCTAAAACACTTAACCGTGTCAGTACAAGATCCAGCGTCAGAAAAACACAATGGCCGGAAATTATTCTCAAACCAGCAATGACAACCATGAGGACAGAGACAGATTCAGCGGGAAACCTCCAGTCTTTGATGGAGAAAACTTTGATTACTGGAAAGACAGAATTGAAAGCTTCTTTCTGGCACATGATACTGATCTGTGGAATATGGTGACAGATGGATACACGCATCCTGTGAATGCAAGCGGTCAGAAGATTGATAGGAAAACAATGTCTGACCAACAAAAGCGTGACTTCAAGAATCACCACAAGGCCAGAACCATCCTTCTCAGCGCCATCTCGTATGCTGAATATGAAAAGATCTCCAACAGAGACACAGCAAAGAACATGTTTGACTCACTTAGAATGACGCATGAGGGCAACGTTCAGGTCAAAGAAACTAAAGCTCTGGCGCTCATTCAGAAGTATGAGGCGTTTAAAATGAAAGAAAGTGAATCCATTGAAACAATGTTCTCAAGATTCCAGATTCTGGTAGCTGGCCTCAAGGTTCTGGACAAAGGTTACTCTACTGCTGATCACGTCAAGAAAATCATCAGAAGCTTACCCAAGCAGTGGAGGCCAATGGTTACAGCTCTGAAGCTAGCAAAAGATCTCAACAAAATTTCTCTGGAGGAACTTATCAGCTCCCTTAGAAGTCATGAGATAGAGCTAGAAGCTGATGAACCCCAGAAGCAAGATAAGCCTTTAGCATTAAAATCTAACAAAAAATCTGAGTCTAAAGTTTTGCAGGCAGTTGAAGAAACATCTGATGGATCCTCATCAGAAGAAGACAAACTCTCCCTCCTATCCAGAAGAGTGAATCAACTGTGGAAGCAGAGGCAAAGGAAGTTCAGGAATCCCAGAAGATCTGATCAGAACGAGTCTTCTTCCAGATACAGAAGGACAGATTCTTCCTCTGGATACAGAAGATCTGAAGGCTCCTCAGGTAGCAGAAAGCCAAACACCAAGGACATCATCTGCTATGAGTGCAATGAGCAAGGACACTACAAGAGTGACTGCCCAAAGCTTCAGAGGGAAAAGCCCAAAAAGAAGTTTGGAAGAGAAAAGAAGAAAAGTCTCATGGCTACATGGGATGACTCTGACTCGTCTGAAGCTGACTCAGAATCAGATGATGAGAGAGCAAACATAGCTCTCATGGCTAACATTTCAGAAGATAGTGAAGCTTCTGAATCAGACTCAGAATCAGATACTGAAGATGTATTTCCTAACTTTGCTGTTAATTTTACCAAGGCTGAACTTGCTGAAAGCCTTAATGAAATCCTGGAAAGGTATCAGCAGATTAGAGTTAAATTCAGAGACATGAAAAGGAATCTTGAATCTGACTCTAATAAGACTGAGAGTCTTAAATTGGAGAATTCTGAGCTGAGAATTAAAATTTCAAAATTAGAAAATACTTTACAAAACTGTCAGAAGGAACCAATTTCTGAAACTCCCAGCAACGCTGATGAGATCATCAAGGAGTATGATCACAGTTTCCAGAAGTTCCTTGCTAAAAGCATAGATAGAAGCAAAATGGCTTCAATGATCTATGGAGTTAGCAGAAACGGCAGGAAGGGAATAAGATACCAAGGTAAGGTTCCTACACCAAAGAATTTCATGGATTTAACCATTAAACACACTCCTCTGAATTCACATTTTGTGTATGGTCACACACATGATATAAAATACACTAGCAGTAAGTACTCTGTGAAACCAAAATTCAACCAGAGTTTTGGTAAATCTAACAAATCAGGACCCAAGAAAATTTGGGTACCTAAGGATAAAATAATACATGTTGCAGATATCTTTAGCAGCAAATCAGAAACACCAGTCATGGTACCTGGACTCTGGCTGCTCGCGACACATGACGGGAAGAAGGCATATGTTCCAAAGCCTGGAACTTAAGCCTGGAGGCCACGTTGGCTTTGGAGGTAATCAGAGGGGAAAGATCATTGGCTCTGGAACTGTAGGTAATGGAAATCTTCCCTCTATTAATAATGTTCTGCTAGTAGATGGATTAATGCATAATCTGTTATCCATAAGTCAATTAAGTGATAACGGTTATGATATAATCTTTAATCAAAAAT